>CM053783.1:289361293-289989293 GCA_028749045.1 Cupressus sempervirens | reverse complement strand
AAACCTTGTTTGATGATGAATGTGTCGATGGATTTTTATGAAGTTGCTTATTAATGAATTTTATGTCATGTTATTGAATATTGTTATGTGGTTATAATGATTGATTTGTTCATGAATTATTGATGAATTTTTATAGGTATTAATGAATTATATATCATGTTAATGAATGTTATGTGAATATAATGATTGATGTGTTCACAAATTATTGATGAATATTTATATGTATAAATTAATTGTATGTCATGTTAATGACTATTATGTGATTATAATGATTCAATGATATACTTCTAAAAGGAATGAATGAAATATTTACTTAGTTGTTAATGGGGAATTTAGAGTGATTATGGGGTGGGCAGAGTGGGGGGGGGAGAATGAGCTTCTACCTTTACGTGGTTGGCCTTGTTAAGTAGAGAATATGAAAGGATTCTCAAAACCAAGTGAAGCTCCTATCAAAACTAAACAGCAATATATGGCCCCATCAATTCTTCCCAAATGCCTTAGCAACTTTACACTTGAATAAACCTTGACTAAATCTCATCATAACACCTTCTAAATAGGATCAGATGGATCAAACTCATTTGTTGATTTCAAAGACTTTATGAACAAACTCTCAATGGAAACGTATCCATCTCCATCACAATCTAATTTGAATTTCATACTATGACTATGGCATAATAGTGACACATGAAAGGATCCAAACCTTCCCAACACACACTTCAAACCAAATAAAAAACTTCAATGCACTTAAACCATACAAAGCTTGAACCATACCTATCTTGAAATCGCTCATTTTCAAGTTGTTAGTCCTTTTTCTGCTTCAACCCCATCTTCCTCTCCATGGCATCAAGCCTCATTTTGGATGAGAGGGAGAGAAACCAAAGACGCATGGATGCTTAACTGGATACAAACAATGATTCTTCACCATTTACATTCTATCACTGAGTTCCCTTTTTTGACTATTGCTACATTCTACTCTTTGATGTTATTAAAAGAAATATTTGGTTTCCTTTGTTGAAATTTTTCATGTATTGCTAATTGAACATGATTTCATTATATTTGGTTGTAGGGTACCGAGCAATAGAATTCAAAAACTTAAGCTAGAGTTCTTGAGTTTAACAATGATACTTGAGGTTTGTTACTACACTAACAATCCCTTTTATTAATTTATGATCTAGTAAAAACATTAGTGGTTTTAATTTCCTTGTTAAAAGCATTTTAGTTCCAACTTATTTTTGTATCATGTCATTATTGTCTCTCACATGCATTATTGTCATTATTGTAGATGGGGATGCTCAAACTTTGAAGTCTCGAACATGGTACTTACTTTTAGTGGGTGAACATAACAAGTTCCAGGTGAACACCTTAAAATGGCCTTAACATAAGTAACACGTTGCTTTCTCTATAATTTGTATGTAGATTATGATTTATTACTGATTACCATTGTTTCTTTGGTATAAATGGACAACATGTTGCTTTCTCTATAAGTTGTATGCAGACATGGAGCTGCTCTTGCAAGAGATTGTGTATCACACTTGTCCACCAAGGAGGAGAAAGTATTTGATTGTTAATATACATATATCATGAGCATATGTCTTCTTTGTGTCATTTGAGAATGAGTCTAGTATGTCATGGGTTTACAATTTAAAAGGCTTGGGAATAGGTGTGTATAATCAAGCATATTCAGACTTGTTCTTGCATTATCTTTTTAAAATTGCAAAATTGCTTTGATTAACATTATTACTAAATTTGGTTGTGTATAGCAAGATTTATGCAATCATACATTGAAGTTATATATTGGAGTTTAGACTGTACATGTTAAGAAGTAAGCCACATTCTACTTTATCCTATTTTTTGTAGTATTTTATCTGAAGCTTGTGTGTTATCATGGTATGATATTGTGTCCATGGAGATAAATTGATATTTTTGGAAAGATTTTTCCTTGTTTGGATTTTTGGTGTAAGTTTGTTGCAAATATTTGGCACATAGCTTTTTAGAGTACAGAGACAATAAGCTAATGATTTGAGATTTTTTGTAATGAAATTGTTTGATGTTGAGCTAGGGCTTTACTTTCAACACCATATCATTGGCATCTTAGTTTTTTTCTAAACAACCATAATGCATATCTTTAGAGGAATTTAATTTTTTTAATCTAGAAGTGGATAGCATTGATAGACTATTAGCACCTTATCTAGGTAACCCAAGAATATCAACTTAAATTGTAGGTGTAGAAATCACAACTTCACTAGATAATAAGGATTTCAATCCAATTAAAGTGTTTCTTAAATGGTTGGTCCTAAAATAGTCCTTTAAACTCACATTATTTTGTATACATTTTGGAGAGCACCGTGTTCGTATTATTATCTCTCCTATGACTAATTTTTGTCAAGAAAATTTACATCTATTTATGAAGAAGAAAATTTATAAGAAGACTGAAACAAGCCATGACTTCTCTCCAAGAATTCATTTCAAAATTTATTCCTCATGCTTGTGGAACCATAAAATTTTAAATCTATAATAATGATCTTTATCTCAAGCCTAATTTACAGTGAGACATGGAGTCTTACTTTGATATATTCTTGACTTCATATGACTGTTATTAGCCTCATGATATATAGTGAGACTATTTATTTTATTTTTAAAAACTCTAACTAGTATTGATATTTTGATGCATCCTTCCATCAACGGTACGACTAACCCATTGAATCATCTCTAGTAGTCATCAATATTTCAACACATTCTGTCATCAAGGGTATGACAGACCCATCAAATCATCTCTAGCAGTCGTCGATGGTATGAAAAGCTCGTCTAATCATCTCTAGTTGTCATTGATATTTTGGACGTTTTGAACTAGTTTGACATCGCCATGTGACATAGATGGTGGCTTTTTTTTTTGTGATTATTGTTGATAAATTGACAATAATGATGTGCATTAAAATTGTGACAAAACTCTACCAATGGTCTTTTTTGATGTTTGTGAGTCACAATTTTGATGTTTGTGCATCGAAAAATAGGTCCAAATTCACTAGAGGATCTAAGGGCTTGTTTGAGACCATATAAAACTTTATGTATTCTACAAACCATATCCCTTTGTTGGGATCTATGAAACCTTCAGGTTGCTCAAAGTATACTTCTTCTCCTAGGATTCCATTCAAGAAAGATGACTTTACATCCATCTAATATACTTTGAATCCTTTATGTGCAGCATAAGAAAGTAGTGTTCTAACACATTCTAGTCTTGCAATAGGATCAAAATTCTCTCCATGATCAATAGCTTCTTCTTGAGCATAACCTTTGCATACTAATCTTGCCTTGTTTCCTGAAACTTCTCCATTTTCATTCAATTTTTTTTTAATACCCATTTTGTGCCAATTGCATTTTTGTCCTTGGGTCTAGGAACAAGAGTCCAAGTTTTGTTCCTTTCAATCTACTCAATCTCTTCATTCATTGCTTCAATCCAAATTTCATTTTCTAATGCATCCTTAAGAGTTCTAGGTTTAAACTCAATAAGAAAACATGTACCTTTTAATTTTGTCCTTGCCATTGTGCCTTTTGACTGATCTCCAATGATTTTCTCAAGTGCATGATGTCTTATGACATATCTAGCTAGTACATGTACCTTCTCCTTAGATTTAGAAATTGTTTCATTCTATTCATCATGCTAAGAATCATGCCCAAGTCCCACTGTCTATAAATAGGGTCTATCAAACTATGACTTGGTTTGGACTTGCTGAAACTCGGGTCCTTCTAACTGCAACTCAAATCCTTCAAAATGTAACTTGACTTGCACTGGCTACAAATTGGGTTTAGGGTGGAACTAGAGATTTAGGGGACTTGGATGGTAGAGGTTGTTGACTTCTAATTGTATTTTCTTGAATCTTAGGTATAGTATCAAGTTCAAAGTAAACAAAGTTTCTATAGTTTTTAGGTTCTTTTCTGCTTTTTTCTTCACTCTTTTCTACAAACTCATCAATTTTGACATGTGCACTTTATATGACTTTGTGAGTAGAAAGAGTCATACTTTTATATGCTTTGCTCTTGTTGGAGTATCCCATGAATATTCCTTCATCACTTTACACATTGAATTTTACTTTCTTGGATTCTTTCAAGATATAGCATTTGCTTCCAAATACTTTGAAATAATACACATTAGGTTTATATCCATACCATAATTCATAAGGTGTTTGATCTGAGTCCTTCTTCAGTTGAACTCAGTTTAAGGTATGAACTATTGTGTTGATTTCTTCCTTCTAATATTTGATTGGAACATTTTTCTCTATCATCAATTCTTGCACAATCCATAATGGATCTATTTCTTCTTTCTACTATGTCATTCTATTAAGGTGTACCAAGTGTAGATACATGTCTTTTGATTCCTCTTTCATTGAAAAATTCATTGAATTCATTTGAGATGAACTCTCCTCTATCTAACCTTAGACATTTTAGTTTCTTCCCTATTTCTTTCTCCACTCTAGCCAAATACCACTTGAATTTTTGAAAGGCTTTAGATTTATCTTTTAGGTACATAACCACCATCATCCTAGAATAATCATCAACAAATAAAATAAAATACTTATCTCTACTGTAGCTTTCTATGCTAACGGGTCCATAAAGATATATATGAACCAGCTCCAAAACTTCTTTAGAGTGATAGTTCTTACTTTTGAAACTTGTCTTTCCCATTTTTCCAATTTGACAATTTTTGCACATGTCCATATCAAGTTTCTTTAGACTAGGAATGTCTCTCACTCTTTTGTTCTTGCTTATGTTGACCAAGTTATCAAAATTCACATGACACAACCTTTTATGCCATAACCAACTTTCCTCTACTTGAGCTAGGAAATATGAACTTTTCGTTAGATCTAGATAGAATAAATTACCTTTGTTATGACTGCCAATCCCAACTAGATTTCCTTTCCCATCCTATAGCTTTGCCTTGTCATTCATGAATTCTACCTTGAATCCAATTCTGTTCAATTTTGCCACACTAAGTAGATTGTGTTTCAGTCCTTCAACCTAGTAAACATTGTCACACCTGAGTTCATCATTCAATGTAATGCAACCTTTTCCTTTTACATAATAATGTTCATCATTTCCAAATCTGACACTCCCACCATCATAGTGTTCCAAGTGGTCAAATTTAGATTTTCTCACCAATCATGTGGTGAGAACAACCACTATCAATAATCCATGTGTCATTTTTGTTAATATGAAAAATGAGGGCCATTTTATCATTTTCATCATCTGATTCATCTTTTATAGCAATGTAAACCATTTCATCTTCATCACTACTATCTAAGTCTTTAGCTATGTAACAAGAATTCTTACCTTTATCCTTATAGTCTTTGTAGCTTTTAAAATCTTTCTTTCCTTTGAACTTATCATGCTTCTTTTCATCTTTGCCTTCTTTGTTTGGACACATTGTAGCAATGTGACCAACTTTTCCACAAGAAAAATATATTAGAGTTATTTTACCTTTGTACTTTCATTTTCCTTTAGGGAATCTTCTTTCAAGTAGGGCTTCAATGACTTCAAGGTCATAATCAAAATTATCTTCATCTTCGGTGTCAAACTTTTTTGCTTTTACATTTTCCATCTTTCTTCTTGAGTGAGATAGTTTATCTTGAAATGTAGACTCAATGCTACAAGAGTTAGGAACATAGTTATCAAAGTTATCTAACTCAAAGGTTGTCAACTTTCCCAATAGTGCATCCAAAGTTATATCATTTTTAGGATCATGTCTCATCTCTTGAATAACTGAAAATCTAATTTCATAAACAAGAAGAAGAGTTCTGAGTACCTTGTTGACTATTGTCACATCATCTATTTTCCATCCTGAGGCTCTAATTGCACCTACACTTGCTTTGATTCTTTCACTGTATTGTGCAATGTTTTCATTTTCTCTCATCTTCATTTGATCAAATTGACCTCCTAGACTTTCTACCTTATCTCTCCTCACATTTTCATCTCCTCCATAGATATCTTTCAGCTTGTTCCACATTTCATGAGTAGTAGGACAATCTTTGACTTGATCAAATTCAACATAATTGAGAGTAGAGGCAATGTCAATCATCATTATGTTGTGATTCTTTTGTTCCATAATTTGATCCATAGACAAAGTCTAGTAGGTACCACATATTTTTTATTTTATCTCTAGATATTTTAGGCATGTATCTTCTATGGTTGCCAAATGTAGCTTCATGAGTTCCTACCATGCTTGAAAGTTATCTATGTTCAGTTTAGGAATCTCCCTTCTATAAGATATCTTGATCTTTAGCATAGGTCCTTGAAACCTTATCTATAAGCACCAAAGCTCTAATACCAATTGTTGAAAATGGAAAGGAGTACCTAAGAGAGGAGGAGTGAATCAATTACAACAAAAAATAGTCCAAAAGTCCCTTTAAGATGTCAACATGGTATAAAACCAATAACTTTTTGTAAGTCGGTTAACACTAAATATTCTATTGGAACTTGCTTAACACTAAATATATTACTATCACTTAGTTAGCATAGAGATCTTAGGATATTTTTGTGATTAACCTTTATTAACCTAGTTGTAGAAACATAAAGGAAATAACATTGACACAAGAGACACCAAGATTTAATGTGGAAACCCAATTTGGGAAAACCAACAATTGCAACTAGTTACTGCTTTTCACTCTTTTGAAGTGAGCCTTGTTAGGAGCCAACCTTATTAAAGGTTACAAAACACATTTTTAGCTGTGTCCCTATTAAAGGATTTAATTCACCATGTTAGGAGTGGCCTTGTTAGAGGTCTTTAGACACTTCAATCTAGACATGCCAACTTGTTAGAGGATTTACAAAATAGTTGTTAGGCTAACTCTGTTAAGAGATTTGATTCATTGCTACAATTACTAGAGAGTAACAATGACTTGACCTGATTGTTGATGCAACTAAATTTGCTAATTCTACCTTGATTACTATTGGGCATTCATTTTACACGAGGTCAACGGCAGGAATCCATAGTGTAATTCCTCTCTTGAAAAGCAAATCTTTTTAAGGATCTGCTCCAAGGTTCAGTGTTTGTCTTGCAACGTACCAAAATCTGCTCAGTAGAAGATAAATGTGAATGTTCACAAGGAGGCCTTCGTTGGTTCCAAAAACTCTTTTACCTTGAAATTAAGTAAAATATGTTCGCTGTCTCAAAATATCACACCAAAACAATAATGTTTTTGTATTTTCTGTTTTTAAATGAATGCAACTCTAACAATGCAGCTACTATGAGGTCCTATTCTAACAAGGGGGTTAGCAAAGCAAATAATGAAACTGAAAGCTAATAACATGAAATAAAATAACTTGAAATTGAAATTTCTAAATGGACATAAGCTACAGAACACAACATGCTGTGAGTTAAACCTTTGAAGAAATCGGTAGGAAACCAATGAAAACAGGAGCAGCGCTTCCTAGAATCCACTGATGCAATCGTCGATGACAATCTGTAACAAATCGAATGATGTTTCACTCTTCATCAAATTGCAAGGCCACAAAAACTGTGCTCATGCGAGACAAAAAGCTATGTAGACACAATCAGGTGATCTCTTCTCAAGCTCATTATGTCAACATAATTCATATATCTGTAGCAAACACCAGAACTAAAAGATCGCACAAACAATAAAAATACAATAAACCTTTGGCTCAATCACAATCTCATGAATAAAATCCATAAAACAATGACACATCCAGGCAAGAATAACTACACTTCGAATGCTAGCACCAAAAGCATAACTTTATTGCATAATAACGGTGACCCTTCTTACATTTTACAATGGAGTATTTATAAGAAATCATCTCCTCAATTTATGTTGAGAGTGAGAGATATTTTAATGCAATAAAATGCTTTTTAAAACATTAAAACAAACTAAATATATACAAACTGGTAATCTAACTGGTGCTTAGAGGGACTCCATCCATATTTTATTCATTAATTGGATGCATGAGCCCTTTACATGTCAAAAACAATGAAAGCATGAGAGAGAAAGTAGGAGGAAGCCATCAGTTGAAGTAGAAGTGCATGGAGACACCCAAAATAGAAGCTGGCCCTTCATTTGATGTGTGTCAGAGTTACCTTGCCATCAAAATGTGTTTCCAATGCATGGAAAGTGTTATTTTTGAAACTAGTAGTCAATTGTCGGTGCACCTCTGAATTGTAAAGCTTCATGAAAATGCGGAGCTACAGACCTGTGGACCTGCGGAGCTACGAACCTACAAAGCTATGGAGCTACGGACCTCGACTGAGTCAAAAACCTCAAAATTTTCTAAGTGCCAAAATTGAAATTCTGACATCTGGGTTTTGTTCATCTTCATCCTAAAGATATGTTTGGATATTTTCCCTTGAATTTCTCTATAATCTCAATAATCTTAGCAGCATCAAGAAGATCCAAAGCCTCATACTTATCTTTAACCTTCTATCTGTAGTTGTCCACCTCAATTCGAGTTTTTGTAAAATCCCCAAGTTTGGTATCCAACTCTAACAATGCTTCTTCTGTCCTGAAGGCTTGTCTGATGTCTTCATCACTGGATGCTTCCTCTAATGTCTTTCTGAATTTTTCTACAACTACCTCAACTGATAAAAGCTTCTCTCATTCTTCATCTTAAAAAATATCCAAGCATGCATCACTATATAACTTTTCTGCTTCCAAAATTTGCTCTCGAGCTTGGTCCTTGAGCCTATGTATCTCATCATGCAATGTTTCCATCACTTTATTTCCTTCTGCAATCTTTTCTATCCAATCATCTATCATGTCTAGCTCTTCGCCAGTATATACATCAATCAGAATATGGTACCTTTGTCCTTTTATGGCCTATAGAATTTGCAAATCCTTGCTCCAAACCCATACCTCATCCATAATGCTGAAGTCCTACCTCAAAATTGCCACGATCTTATCAACATTGTCTTGTGTAGCATGCAATAATTTCAGACTTCCTGTAATTATAGTGATACCCCTATCCTCAAGGTTGTCTCGCCAATCCTGACAAGCTCTCAAAAATGGATTGAGCCATACACCTTCCCCTTCTTTAAGAATGGTAGTGAAAGTCTCCTCGGGGCGTTCAGAATCAAGAGGACCAATAACTTCAGCTAGATATCCTTTCAAGATCTCAACTTGCCTTCGAAGTGCTCTGATTTCAATCTCATCATGTTCCATGTAGTTAAGAACCTCTTTGACTCCCATAGTCATCATTTGTCGAGAAGTATCCCGTGTAGGTTTCCCTAATGTGATATCCTTTACTTCATAGTCCTATAATGGAAAGTTAGGCTTGCTCAATATCTCTGCAATGTCATAGACATCATCCTCTGAAGCAAGGAATTGATGCTTAGCACTTCTCATTATTTTCTTCTGGAACCATCTCGAGATGTGTCTTTCTTCAATCTTAGCTCTAGATGATGAAGGGATGTGTTTAGCTACCTCCTTCCCTTTGTCATTTTTTCTTGGAGTTTCCTATTGCGAGGGTTCTTCTTCTATAGTCTCAGTTTCTGTAGATCCCATGGTTTGATCCTCAACTTCCTGGGAAGGCTACTGTATACATTCCATTACCTATGCCTCTTTTGGTGGCTCATTAGTCCTTGGTTCTAGTTCTCCTTGTAATGATGATTCTTTCTGAACATTTTCTTCTAAACTCGGAGGTGGAGGTGTCACTGAAACCTTATCTACCATCATAGACTAAGGTGAATATGGGGGCGTTGGATGAGGACCTTGTGTCTCAGGTGGCATCTGCGTCCAATCTTGCTATTGAAATTCACCTGTAGGAGTATCTCTAATCTTATCTCCAACCAATTCTGTACCTATTGGCATGAAATCAAAATTTGGAATGGAGAGAATATCATCACCTAGCTCTCTTTTCTCATTCACCCATCATTGTACTTTGTCTTCTAAGGAAGAGAGCTCTACTGTTTCAGCTTGGGTGGGTGGTGGGGTATTTGTGACATTCTTCTTTCTTTCCAATTTTGTAGCTTTGGCAAGTTGGGTTCTCCCTTGTAGAGGCACTTGCTCTTCCTCCCCATCTGACTTTGTTTCATCCTCATCTGATTCTTCCTCGGGAATGGTTTTAGGAACAGATGGATTAGGCACTAACCTTTTATGAACTCTCTACCTCTTGTTCATTCTAACCTTGACCCTCCTTTGCTTCTGTGGAACCATAGGAGAAGAAAGCTCTTGATGCATCAGAGGAATGGATGTCTCTGGAATCTCTCCCTCCTCTTGTTGGCTTGACAAAGCAAGAGGTAATGGAAATCAACCTAGATATGAGAAATCCCAAAGTCGTGGCGGTCCTAGGGAGTAGGTTCATGTTGCTGCAAAGGGGCCTGTTCTTCAACATGCTCTGTCTGGATCCTCTGAGGAGAGTCTCTCTTCCTCTTTTCTTTCTTCTTCTCTGGTGGATGGTAATATCCCACTAGATGATCAAGCTGGTAGACCGTTTCTAGCCTGATAGGAGACTAGAGTGCAAAGATAGGAACTATGACTTTCCTCCCCTTTACCTTTTGTGGGCGAGCATGTATATGGAATATCACTGTATCTGAAATTGGATCAAGTGGAAAGAGTTTCTTGATCCAACTCTTTGTCATTCTGATGATATGTCTTGCTCAATGATTAATATCATCTCCTTCCTCTCTATTGATTTTTGCATTCAGAATGGGCCTCTTGCCAACTTTATGTATATTAAATAAGGGATCTAGTAGCTCCTACGAATCTTGTAGCCTTATCTCATCTGGGATGGTCAAATGGAGAGCCTTCTCTGCTAAATACAAAGTCATTCTACAATAGTTATAGACATCATAGTCATTTGTGGCATTCATCCAATGATCTTCAATGGCATCCTTGTGGTAGAACTCTTTTCCTACCAAATTTTCCACTTTACCAACACTATCAAAGAACGACCGGGAAGAGTTATATTCCTCAAGAGGATAGTTCTCCCACTCCCACTCGAAAGTCAGGATATCCTACTTTCTCTTTACTTGGTATGCCCCTATTACAAAAGGCTAATTCCAACAAGGCCTTCGTTGTTTCTTGATCCTCTCATATGCTAACTCAATCTGTCGAGAAATTTCCATCAGAACCAACTTGTCACTTGGGTACCTTGGGAGCTTCTTTGGATGGATAGATGCACCACCAACCCGAATGTATGTCAATGTCCAAAACTGGATAAAATATGCACCAAGAGCTGTGATTTGTGCCTTGGCCTCATCAGACAATCTCTTTCCATAGTCGCCTTCGATGAATCGAATGATGGCAAAGATAAGGCATCATTCACAATCCTGTACTCTTTGCTTTGTGGTGAGAGCTTTTTCTTAACTAGCTGAGGATAAACTATATACGGCCATGCATTAGGATCCTGCATACTGCCCTTTTTGTACAACCTAAGATAGTCGATGGCTCTTGTTGCAAGTAGATATATCACATAAGAAGTCATATAGAACTTCTTCTTGTCCTTTACTATCTACAACTGATCACACAAGTTCTCACTAACTGTGGTAGCCCAATCTAGTGGCATCTTTCCATGTTTGATGGTTTCAATGAAGTTAACCATGAATGGAGCAAGATGACTTGTTGCAGGCAATCCCATAACTCTGCTCAGGAGAATGATTGAATATCCAATGTCATGGACCTCATGTATCCTCGAGCCATATCTACTTTTTTGATTGTCTTTCCTCGAGATGGCTTCTCAATGAAGTATGAGGAATATATGATGTCCATGGTCTCCTTGTGATGATCCTTATGCCACCTCTCAGTTGCTTCATATGAAAGCCTGATAAACTGATCAGCTCTAGGTAAGTGAAAGACTCTCTTAATATTATCAAGTCGTAGATCCAAGACTACTTCCCCAGTGACACTCTTTACCACCCTTTCCTCGGGAACAAAATATCGGGATAAGGTCATAATCAATTCAGCTAACTGAATAGTCCCAGGATGTGATGCTGCATTTACCAATCCAGACCGTATTAAGGTGGATCTCAAAGAAGATCTTTCAGTTGGGTTGTTACAAACCCTCAAAAATTCTCCCAAGTTCGTGTGTCCAAGTTCTGTGATTGTATTACCTGCACGTCACCAAAAAAAAATGATTAATTACTGGATATATAAAACACATTTTAAAAAAATGATACTCAAAAACCAATTTTATTTTACTTATGACTTTTTTTAATTTTTTTTTTTCAAATTTTTTTAATTTTTTTGGGTTTTTTGATCAAATATAAAATAATAATAATAATAATAAAGAGGGCGGTGGCATGCACGCGCCACGCGTCCAAAAGGGCGTTGCGGCAGCGCGGCGCACGCGCAGCCCTAAAGTCGCGTCCAAAAGGGCACTACGGCGGTGCGACGCACGCACAGTGCCACACGTCCAAAAGGCCGCAGTGGTGGCGCAGTGCACGCGCAGCCCTAAAGGCGCGCGCAGCACCGCGCGTCCAAAAAGGGCACCGTAACGGCGTGGCGCATGCACAGCCCTAAAGGCGCGCATAGCATGTGAATGGAGAGAGAGAGACGGGGCGGGAAGAGTTTTCTCACCTTCCTCTCTTAGCTTTTAAAAAAAAAAAAAGGAAGTGAAAAAATGATAATGACTAGGAGGAAGGAGGGGGTTTTATAACCCCCTCTCCTTGCTTATTTTTACAAAGCGCACACACCTCGATATGCGCACACGCTCGATTTTATTTTATTTTGTGGTTTTTTTTTTTTTTAAATTTATATATATATATTATCAATTTTACTCTAACTGATTTAAACGAGACTTTCTCCTTCTTTCAATTTTTGAACTATGAGCCCGGGAGTCGGAAGAAAGTAGGGGGTCCCCATTCCTAGTGAGGAATGGGGCGTGTGTTGTGGATACTACAAAAAGTAGCCCCAAAAAAGGGAAGAAATGACCAAGGCATTTCTTCATAGCAAACATTCTTCCACTGTGCATCAAACACCAACCAAACCTCAAACACCTCGAGTGAATCTCAGATGACCTTGCAATCCAAATTTCTGAAGTCTAAACCTTCTAACTCAATGTGTGCATTGTGTATTCATTCTCTTTGATGTATTAGGATGTCATCAATCAAAGTTTTCTGTCAACTTACAACAATCTTCCACCCCTCTCAGTTCATTCATTTAGAATTTTCACGAAGGCTCTTTTTCAATCAATTGCTTGACCAGATAAGAGAATCAATTTGAGGGCTCTTGGCGGGATGACATGTTCTTTAATTTCAAGCCTTTTGCATAATTTCTCCATTTCATTTAAAACGTTACTTTTGATGAAACAATACTTTTGACTGCAAGGCGCTTTGTTTTGTAAAGCACCTTTAGCCATTTGAGATCGGTAGAATCCTTTTGACTTAACACCATCTCTCCCTTTTTTTTCTCTTTTTTTTGTATCCTGACTACGCTTAGATTGTGTAGCCAAAACATCGGTGTCGTTTCTCGAATTCAATCTCTTATGAACATCCCATGCATTCCTCTTTTAGAACCTTTTAAGAAACTCTTATGCCAAACAATGATCTTAGTAACCCTTCGAGGAGACCCCTTCTATTTGAACTGGTCAAAATTTGGATCATTTCTCGTCATCTTTGACTTGAAATTGAACAACACCTAACACCATAAAATATTTAAATTTGCAAAGTGTTGAGAGTTTGTTAGTCTAGGCTTCTGATTTCCAGACTGAAAGTCCCTTTAATTGCATGAGAGATGTATGTTGCTTGGTTGGTATAAAACACACAATCGTCCAAATTTTTTGACAAAGAAATACCTCCTCCTAAAATCGGGACCAAAGATTGGTTAGTGAAATCTCGAAAAAATTCCCAAGTACACCTTACCCCCTAGGACTGACCTGACTTTAAAAGAAAATACACGACTGAAAGAAAACACACAACTTAGAAGAAGGAAACACACTTGCAGAAGTAAACACCATTGTAGAAATGAAAATTTAATCTACATGCGGAAATGAAACCTAACTCTTTTTTTCTTTTTTTCTTTTTTCTTTTTTTTTTTTGGGCCTCAAAATAATGTTTCAGAAATTGCCCATTTATGGGTAAAGGTAGAAACTCCCCCTGTAAGGAACTTAGCCTAAATGTGCTTTCTCTGAGAATTTCCACAATCTGATATGGGCCTATCCACAAGCGTTGAAACTTGGTATGGCTTCCCGGCTTTTCTTTCGCCTTATCCCAAAGTAGGACTAGGTCAAAAATCCTGAAGGATTTTATCGTGGCCCTCTTGTCAAACCATCTCTTGAAAATGGCTTGATGTTTAGCCATGTGTTCTAATGCAATTTTTCATTTCTCCTCCATTTCCAGAAGATTCATCAATCAAATTTGTACTTTATCAGTGTCATCAGCATACCCACTCATGAATTTTAAAACAGGAATCTTGAGATTGAGTGGGAATACCAATTATTGCCCGTAAAGAAGTAAATAGGGAGAAGTACCCAAGGCCTTTTTCACTCTAACTCGATCTATCCACAAGGTGTATTTCAATTGTGTATGCCAATCCCTAGGGTTCTCCTTTAGCAGTCATTTTATTACAGTGATCAAATTTTTGTTTGTAGACTCTACTACCCCATTTCCTTGCGGGTAGTAATTTGAAGAGAATCTAATGATGACTTTGTTTTCAAACACCCATTGTGTCAAAAATGCAGATCCATTCTCGCATACAAGAGCAAACGGCATTCCAAATCTGGTAACAATATATTCTTCCAAAAAGTCTATCACCACCTTAGCAGTGCAATTTTTGAAAGTCTCTGCCTCCATCCACCATGTGCAGTAATCCATAGTTGTAAGTATAAATGTGTGTCCAGTTGATGATGGTGGATTTATTGGACCAACAAAATCTAGTCCCCACTTTGCGAAAGGGCACACCTCATATACCGGTTGCAGTGGCATTGTTGGGTGCCTCTCTTTGTTAGCACTAGTTTGGCATGTATGACAAGAACGCACATGTTCAAACGTATCTTTGAATATGGAGGGCCAAAATTAACCCGATCTTAAAATCATGTGAGTTGTTGCTTCTGCTGAACCATGTCCTGTACCATACTTATCATGAAAATGTTCAAGGACATCCTTAGCTTCTTCCTGTCCTAAGCATTTCAAATAAATCCCTTAGTAGTTCCTTTTATAGAACTTGTTACCAAGTAATTTGTAAGACTCTCATTTCATCTTAAGTCACCTACGTTGTGAACTATTCATCCATTCAGGGCATTGATCTTGTAGGAGATAATAGACAATATCCTGGTACCACACATCTGTCACCACACCTTGATTGATATCAACTTGTGATACAACCATCTTCTTTTGATCATCTTCATCAGTTTCATCATCAAATTTGAATTCCTTTTGACTTCCTTCTTGGTTTTCAGTGATCATTTTGGATAATCCTTGGCCTCTGACTAATCGCATAGGTTGAATCTCTAGATCGAATTCCTGAAGTATTGCCATCCACTTTCCTCTTCTTTCGCCAAGTTCATTCTGCATCAAAAGCATTTTTACTGCTGGGTCAGCTACAATTGCATACACCTTACTTCTGAGTATGTAGTGATAAACTTCTTTACTGCGTTGATTAACACAAATGACTATTTATCAAGATTTGAATATTTTAACTCAACGTTCTTTAGAGGAGAACTCATGAAAGCAATGGATCGTTCATCCTCCTTTTCTCTTTTTTGTGTCAAGATCCCTGCGCAAGAATGTTCGAAAGCAAAGGAATAGATCTTGAAAGGTAACCTGTAATCTGGACTTACCAAAATTGGGGCTATGGAGATGGCAACCTTAATATCTTGGAAGGATTTCTTTATTTCTGGTACCCATTCTGTTTTAGCCCCTTTTTTGAGTAAATCATTGAGGGGGCGCACTATCTCTGCGAAACCACTTATGAATTTGCGTACAAAGTTTATCTTTCCAAAAAAAGATTTCAATTCCTTCCGGCTATGAGGAGGTGTTAACTTCAAAATAGACTCAACTCTATCTGGATCAATGGAAATTCCAACTTCAGAAATGACATGTCCCAGGAACTTTCCTTTAGTAACACCGAATGAACATTTCTTGGGATTGAGTGATATGTCGTACCTGCGACATCTATTGAATACCTACCTTAGATCAGCAATATGAGTACTTCGATCCTTCGAAAAGACAGTCAAGTCATCCATGTAGATGACTATACACCTATTTATCAATCCTTTGAAGGCTTCATCCATTGTTCATTGAAATTTAGCTCCTGCATTAATCAACCCGAAAGGCATCCTTCTGTAGGCAAACATTCCCCACTTGGTTGTGAAAGCAGTCTTTAGCCTATCTTCTTCATCGACCATCACCTAGTTATACCCCGAGTAACCGTCCAAAATTGACATCATCTTTGAACCATTAATGATTTGCAACACTTCATCTAACGAGGGTAGAGGGTAGTTATCCTTCTGAGATCCAAGTTCAAGTCACAAAAGTCAACACAAAGGTGAATCTCTCCAGTCTTTTTTCGTACAGGGACCGAATTTTCTACCCAGGTGGAATGATGAATAGGGAATATGATTTTAGCATCCAGTATTTTTTTGACTTCTTTCATAATTAGTGGTTCGATTATCAAATTTACCAGTCGTTGTCTTTGTCGAAAAGGTTTAGCATCTGGTTTCAACGGGATGTCGTGTGTGATAATCTCAGGATCATAAGTTTTTAATTCTTCATAGCTCCAAGCAATGACATCTTTGTACTCAATGAGCAACTTGAGCATTTCTTCCCATTCCTTTTGGTTGCATGCTTTTCCTATTTGCACCATTTTTTATTCTTCATCAGTGCCTAAATTGTACGAGTCACATTCTTCGATTCCTTTCTCTTGAGTTTCTCTTCTATGGAGTGTTGATTCGTCATGGTCGAAGATGTGTTCAATTTCAACCATCCCTTTCAGAATGTTGTTGGTTTTCAAATTAAGGATTCCATCATCATCCTCAAGCTCATCATCTTCAAGCTTGTCTTCAGGTGTATCATCAATCTCTTGTCCTTGGAAATGGTGACTACACATAATAAACTCGAGTATATGTTGATCATCTTGAAAGACTTGAAAGTTCGTGATATTGTCAAGAATGGCAGGAACGGCAACTAATTCAACTGAGAATCTTTTCAACTTTGTTCTTTCTACTGGTTGTAAAGCACTGGCTGAAATTGCAAGGGAGTCTACTACCACATTCTTTCTTCTTGGAATGGATTTGATATTTAGAGCTTCAAAGTCATCCATTATATCCCATACCCTTTTCCTATAAGCGATTAATCTTTTTTCGTTGCATGAGTATATGGATTTTACTTGCCTTATCACTAGTTGAGAATCCCCTTCAATTATAAGAGTAGTAACTCCTTTTTCCAATGCAAAGAGAAGTCCTCGAATCAAGGCTTCATATTCTGCACCATTATTAGTACATCTAAATTGCAATTGATATACGGCATAGAAAGACCTACCTTTTGGGTTGATTAGTTCAATACCTGCACCGGCTCCTGATTTGCATCTAGACCCATCGAAGTGGAGTGTCCAAATTGTATTTTCCTTGGGTTTTCTGACTTTGTGCTTATTTGTCCTTAACTTTTCTTTTACTTGAGTCTTGAATGACTGTTTCTTAGGAACCCATTGTAACTTTTCTCGTGTAGGGCTTGATGAATCTCCTTCATATCCCATGGATAGAGGAAGAGTGTGTTTTTCTTGCTTCTCCCAAATTTTCCCTATTAGCTCATTGATTTTTTCAACTTCAAGTTCAGGATGAATGACTACTGAGGTCCATCCTTTACCTTTGACATATCGTCTTCTTCTCTAAATTTTAATTATCCCGGGAGGAGGAGAAGATAAACCTCCACCATCTGAAGAGGTATCATTGTATGATACATTTAGGTCTTCACTTTCCTCCTTAGTTTTTTCAATAAGGTTGGATGAATTCGCTAAATCTCGACTTTCAATAATTTCATCACTTGAGGTCTTTGTATTCTTGTTTTCCATTATTTGTGTCAAAACCTTTGCTACTGCTTCTTGGCATGCTGAACATTCAAACTCTGAATGACTAATTTTTTGCAACTGGCAAAATCTTGGAAGGAGGAGGATACTAGGGTCAGATTCCTCTCCTAAACATTGTAGATTAGTCACCAAACTTTCTATGAATTGTGTCACGGTCTCACTTTTGGGTACCAACACCTTAGGTTCTTCATTTTGATCTTGAGATGTCTTGTTTGGGACCATATTCAATAGCATCACTTTGTACTACCCCAAGTCAGATTGTAAGAATGCTACATCATTTGGGGTGTTGTAATCTATGATCATTATTTTTAGTTTGGGCTCAGCATCTATCTTGATTTGATTGTTCAAACCTTTCCATGGCAACCATAATTGAGTGAAATCTGTAGAGAACCATCCTCTAAGACATTTTATCCATTCTCTACTGAGGAGTAATCTATATGTCTTTGGGATGTCAACCACATGTATGTCAACAATATCTTGGATCCAAGGATCAACTGTTAGCTGTATTCACACATCTTTCAATACTCCAATGACTTTTACCTCTGTTTTATCCAACTGTATTACTACTCGGTTAGAGGGTTGAGGATTAACTCCTAGCCTTTGAGCTATTGATAATGGCATCACATTACAAGAAGCTCCCGAATCAATAAGACAATTGTGTAAATTCTTTCCATATATCCTTATGCTCAGCAAAAATGGGGGTACCTCAACTTTGTCCTTGAACATAGTAGGCATTGCTTCTGCAGTATTTACTTGTTGTGGCATCGTCTTTTGGGGGACATTATTCATATTATGGGAAACCTTTGTATTATCCAATGTCTTCATGAGTGCTTCTCTTTGTTGTGGACAATTCTGCAATATGTCGAACATGGACATATTAGCTTTTTTTTTCTTCAGGTCTTCAACCGCATTATATTTTTTAGTAGACCAAGCAGGGTTCCTCAGTATTGTCAGTATGTTTTCTTGATTCTGATACTATGGTCCTCCTTGGGCTGGCCTTACCGGTGGTGGATTGTTGCTTGCTCTAGGATCAGGTGGGGTTGGTTGCAAACCAAGAGGAATTCCATCAGTCAAGGGATCCTTTCTGTTTCTGAGATTATATGTATTTCGATTATCATTTCAAAAGGCAAACATCTCATCATGTTAAAGATTGGGTTCTTGACTAAAAGGGAATGAGAATTCTTCATTTGCTTGTTGTTCCACTTGTACATTCTAGGTAGAATTGTAAGATTCTAATAGCATTGTGTTGAATTGAATAGGAGGTGAATTATCATTCATTGGTGGGTTTTGATTCACATCCTGATTACCATAGTAGTATGCACCATCGTTGCTAGGCATATTTTGGCTATCATCATACTGATTAATGTCAGCATACTAAATGTTGTTGTTATCAGCAGGAATGCTTCCATTATTTGGTCTAGTGTTCCATTGTCAGTTTTGTCTTTGGAAGCCATTGTTGTGATCAGGAGGATTGAAATTGTTTCCTCCCCCATTGTTTCCTGCATTGTTGTTGCCGTTATTGTTGAAGTTCCTATTGTAATTTTGACCAAAATTGTTGTTGTAGGGGCTAGCATTGTTTCTCTGGAAGTTGTTACTTTTTTCTTGGGACAATCTAAGATGCATCAATTCGTTGTTCATTCGCGACATGGTTTTCTTCATCTGACCAACTTTCGACAGGAGATTGTTATCTGCTTCCACAAGAACTATCACCTTTTTTTCAAAGAAGGCTATTTTCGTGGGCTCATACCCTAGATATGTTATCGCTTGAGTTTTTGGAGCTAGTACCTATTGTAATGGAACTGGGTTCATAGGTATGAACTGACTAGGTACGGTGGGTGCTCCCATAGGAACCGTTGGCATTTTAGGGACTGCCTACGTAGAAAGCATCATTCCTCCTCCATTAGGATTAGCTTGCTTTGTGAACGTAATTGCTTCTACAAAGACTTTGTCCACTGTGTCAATATTTGTTGCAGGGAATCTCCTTAGAAAAATCACAGTAAGAGGATCCATGGCATTGAAATAAACTTGGATGGCAGCTTCAACCGAAATTGTGTACGGTGTCTCCAACTTGCGGTAGGCCATATGAAAACGATGATTGAAGTGTGAAATCGTTTTAGCTAGGTCCCTTTTTATTGATATGAATTGTTGATGTATCACTACTGGATTAATGAATGTTTTGAATTGTTCCAAAAATGATTTTTCAAAAGTGTCCCAGTCTCCAATACATCCTAGTGGTAGGTTCATGTACCAATTGAAGGAAATTTTCCCCAGAGAGTAGGGAAATAAATGAAGAACCACATCTTCATTAGCAATTTTCTTCTGGTTGCAAATTTCATTAAAAAACTTGACATGATCTTCAGTGGTTCTTGTTTCTCCATAAATAAACCTTGGACAGAATTTCTCGAGGTTCTTAGGGAGGTCATGGAGGGCACCTCTCAAGCTAAGGGGTGAATCAATTGCGTTTGCAAAAAAGGCCATTGGAGGATTTTGTGGACCTAAAGGTAGGTGGAAAGGTGATGGGAGTGTTGGAATATGTGGAGGTCCAACTGGTGGTTGAATGGGTGGTTGAGTAGAAGAAGATGATGAAATGTCGAATGGAAGTGGTTGAATTCAGGGTATTCCTCTATCACTACGTGGCTTATGAAAATGAGTAAGCTCTAAAAATTCTTGGGCACTTGGTGAAGATCTTAATGCTCGTTGGAATGGGGATCTAGGATCAATATCTTCCAGCTTGTATCAATTTTGGGAAAAGTGCACCTCTGCAGAAGCACACTTCCTCACTTCTTCTGAATTTTGCGGACCACAGAGTTTTGTAGAGCTGCGGACCTGTGGACCTGAATTTTTGAAAATTTCAGAAGTGATTTCTGAACTTTTTATGTAGTGTAGGATTATTGCAAGGGTGCAAAATTTTTGAAACTTGATCAAATCTTTCTTGTTTTCAATAGTATGTTCTTTGTAGGGGCCCTCCTTCTAGCACCACTTCTGTTGGGCGTTCGTTTTGCACAAGGTCAATGGCAGGAATCTATAGTGTAATTCCTCTATTGAAAATTAAATCTTTTTAAGGATCTGCTCCAAGGTTCAGTGTTTGTCTTGCAATGTACCAAAATTCGCTCAGTAGAAGATAAATGTGAATGTTCAGAAGGATGCCTTTGCTGGTTTCAAAAACTCTTTTACCTTGAAATTAAGTAAAATTTGTTCGCTGTCTCAAAATATCACACCAAACGAATAACGTTTTTGTATTTTCTATTTTTCAATGAATGCAACTCTAACAATGTAGCTACTATGAGGTCCTATTCTAATAGGGGGTTAGCAAAGAAAATAACGAAACTGAAAGCTAATAACATGAAATCAAATAACTTGAAATTGAAATTCCTAAACGGACATAAGCTACAGAACACAACACGCTGCGAGTTAAACCTTTGAAGAAATTGGTAGGAAACCAATGAAAACAGGAGCAGCACTTCCTAGAATCCATTGATGCAATCATCGGTGAAAATCTATAAAAAATCGAATGATGTTTCACTCTTCATCAAATCACAAGGCCATGAAAAGTGCGCTCATGTGAGAAAAAAAGCTATGTAGACACAATCGAGTGATCTCTTCTTAACCTCGTTACATCAACAGAATTCATATATCGGTAGCAAACACCAGAACTAAAAGATTGCACAACCAGAAACAACGCAATAAACCTTTGACTCAATCACAATCTCATGAATAAAATCCATAAAACAATGACACATCCAGGCAAGAATAACTACACTCTAAATGCTAGCACCAAAAGCATAACTTTATTGCATAATAACGGTGGCCCTTTTTACATTTTATAATGGAGTATTTATAATAAATCGTCTCCTCAATTTGTGTTGAGAGTGAGAGATATATTAATGCAATAAAATTCTTTTTAAAACATTAAAACAAACTAAATATATACAAACTGGTAATCTAGCTGGTGCTTAGAGGGACTCCATCCATATTTTATTCATTAATTGGATGCATGAGCCCTTTACATGTCAAAAATAATGAAAGCATGAGAGAGAAAGTAGGAGGAAGCCATCAGTCGAAGTAGAAGTGCATGGAGACACCCAAAATAGAAGCTGGCCCTTCACTTGATGTGTGTCGGAGTTACCTTGCCATCAAAATGCATTTCCAATGCATGGAAAGTGCTATTTTTGAAACTGGTAGTCAACTGTCGGTGCACCTCTGAATTGTGGAGCTTCATGAAATGCAAAGCTGCGGACCTATGGAGCTATGGAGCTGCGGACCTCGACCAAGTCAAAAACCTCAAAAATTTTTGAGTATCAAAATTGAAATTCTGGCATCTGGGTTTTGTTCATCTTCATCCTAAAGATATGTTTGGATATTTTCCCTTGAATTTCTCTATAATCTCAATAATCTTAGCAGCATCAAGAAGATCCAAAGCCTCATACTTATCTTTAACCTTCTGTTTGTAGTTTTCCACCTCAATTCAAGTTTTTGCAAAATCTCCAAGTTTGGTATCCAACTCTAACAATGCTTCTTCTGTCCTAAAGGCTTGTCTGATGTCTTCATCATTGGATGCTTCCTCTAATGTCTTTCTAAAGTTTTCTACAACTACCTCAATTGATAAAACCTTCTCTCATTCTTCATCTTAAAAAATATCCAAGCATGCATCACTATATAACTTTTCTGCTTCCAAAATTCGCTCTCGATCTTGATCCTTGAGCCTATGTATCTCATCATGCAATGTTTCCATCACCTTATTTCCTTCTACAATCTTTTCTATCCAATCATCTATCATGTCTAGCTCTTCGCCAGTATATACATCAATCAAAATGCGGTACCTTTATCCTTTTATGGCCTATAGAATTTGCAAATCCTTGCTCCAAACCTGTACCTCATCCATAATGCTGAAGTCCTACCTCAAAATTTCCACGATCTTATCAACATTGTCTTGTGTAGCATGCAATAATTTTAGACTTCCTATAATTATAGTGATACCCCCATCCTCAAGGTTGTCTCACCAATCTTGACAAGCTCTCAAAAATGAATTGAGTCGTACACCTTCCCCTTCTTTAAGAATGGTAGTGAAAGTCTCCTTGGGGTGTTCAGAATCAAGAGGACCAATAACTTCAGCTAGATATCCTTTGAAGATCTCAGCTTGCCTTCAAAGTGCTCTGATTTCAATCTCATCACGTTCCATGTGGTTAAGAACCTCTTTGACTCCCATAGTCATCATTTGTTGATAAGTATCCCGTGTAGGTTTCCCTAATGTGATATCCTTTACTTCATAGTCCTGAAGGCTGACAGCTTCTTCATCTGTACCTTTCGAGGGATGAGCCACTTGTGTAAATAAGCCCTGATTCTGAGTAGTGGTAATGAATGCAAATGGTGTTGCATCCTGTAATGAAGAGTCAAGCTTGCCCAAAATCTCTGCAATTTCATAGATATCATCCTCTGAAGCAAGGAATTGATGCTTAGCACTTCTCATTATTTCCTTCTGAAACCATCTCGGGATGTGTCTTTCTTCAACCTTAGCTCTAGACGATGAAGGGATGTGTTCAGCTACCTCCTTCCCTTTGTCATTTTTGCTTGGAGGTTCTTGTTGTGAGGGGTCTTCTTCTGTAGTCTCAGTTTCTGTAGATCCTGTAGTTTGATCCTCAACTTCCTAGGAAAGCTGTTGTATACATTCCATTACCTGTGCCTCTTTTGCTGGCTCATTAGTCCTTGGTTCTGGTTCTCCTTGTAATGATGATTCTTTCTGAACATGTTCCTCTGAACTCGGAGGTGGAGGTGTCACTAAAAACTTATCTACCATCATAGACTGAGATGAAGATGGGGGCGTTGGATGAGGACCTTGTGTCTCAGGTGGCATTTGCATCCAATTTTGTTGTTCAAATTCACCTGTAGGAGTATCTCTAATCTTATCTCCAACCAATTTTGTACCTACTGGCATGAAATCAAAATCTAGAATGGAGAGAACATCATCACCTAGCTCTCTTTTCTCATTCACCCATCATTGTACTTTTTCTTTCGATGAAGAGAGCTCTACTATTTTAGCTTGGGTGGGTGGTGGGGTATTTGTGACATTCTTCTTTCTTTTCAATTCTGTAGCTTTGGCAAGTCAGGTTCTCCCTTGTAGAGGCACTTGCTCTTCCTCCCCATCTTACTCTATTTCATCCTCATCTGATTCTTCCTCAAGAATGGTTTCAAGAACAGATGGATTAGGCACTAATCTTTTATGAACTCTCTGCCTCTTGTTCACTCTAACCTTGACCCTCCTTTGCTTCTATGGAACCATAGGAGAAGCAACCTTTTGATGCATCAGAGGAATGGATGTCTCTGGAATCTCTCCCTCCTCTTTCTGGCTTGACAAAGCAGGAGGTAATGGAAAATCAACCTGGATATGAGAAATCCTAGAGTCGTGGGGGTCCTGGGGAGTAGATTCATGTTGTTGCAAAGGGGCTTATTCTTCAACATGCTCTGTCTGGATCCTCTGAGGAGAGGCTCTCTTCCTCTTTTCTTTCTTCTTCTGTAGTGGATAGTAATATCCCACTGGACGATCAAGCTGGTAGACCATTTCTAGCCTGATAGGAGACTAGAGCGCAAAAATAGGAACTGTGACTTTCCTCCCCTTTACCTTTTTTGGGTGAGCATGTATATAGAATATCACTGTATCCAGAATTGGATCAAGTGGAAAGGGTTTCTTGATCCAACTCTTTGTCATTCTGATGATATGTCTTGCTCGATGATTAATATCATCTCCTTCCTCTCTATCAATTTTTGCATTCAGAATGGGCCTCTCGCCAACTTTATCTGTATTGAATAAGGGATCTAGTAGCTCCTGCGAATCTTGTAGCCTTATCTCATCTGGGATGGTCAAATGGAGAGCCTTCTTTGCTAAATACAAAGTCATTCTACAATAGTCCCTGATATGGACATCATAGTCATTTGTGGCATTCATCCAATGATCTTCAATGGCGTCCTCGTGGTAGAACTCTTTTCCTGCCAAATTTTCCACTTTACCAACACTGTCAAAGAATGGCTGGGGAGAGTTATATTCCTCAAGAGGATAGTTCTCCCACTCCCACTTGAAAGTTGGGATATCCTGCTTTCTCTTTACTTGGTATGCCCCTGTTACAAAAGGCCAATCCCAACAAGGCCTTCGTTGTTTCTTGATCCTCTCATAGGCTAACTCAATCTGTCGAGAAATTTCCATCAGAACCAACTTGTCACTTGGGTACCTTGGGAGCTTCTTTGGATGGATAGATGCACCACCAACCCGAATGTATATCAATGTCCGAAACTGGATAAAATATGCACCGAGAGCTGTGATCTGTGCCTTGGCCTCATCAGACAATCTCTTTCCATAGTCGCCTTTGATGAATCGAATGATGGCAATGATAAAGCCATCATTCACAGTCATGTACTCTTTGCTTTTCGGTGAGAGCTTTTTCTTAACTAGCTAAGGATAAACTATATACGGCCATGCATTAGGATCCTGCATACTGCCCTTTTTGTACAACCCAACATAGTCGGTGGCTCTTGTTGCAAGTAGATATATCAAATAAGAAGTCATATAGAAATTCTTCTTATCCTTTACTATCCGCAACTAACCACACAAGTTCTCACTAAGTGTGGTAGCCCAATCCAGTGGCATCTTTGCATGTCTAATGGTTTCAATGAAGTTAACCATGAATGGAGCGAGATGACCTGCTATAGGCAATCCCATAACTCTGCTCAAGAGAATGATTGAATATCCAATGTCATCCTTCATGTATCCTCGAGCCATATCTACTTTGCTGATTTTTTTTCCTCGAGATGGCTTCTCAATGAAGTATGAGGAATATATGATGTCCATGGTCTCTTGGTGATGATCCTTATGCCACCTCTTAGCTGCTTCATATGAAAGCCTGATAAATTGATCAACTCTAGGTAAGTGAAAGACTCTCTCGATATTATCAGGTCGTAGATCCAAGACTACTTCCCCAGTGACACTCTTTACCACCCTTTCCTCGAGAACAAAATGTCAGGATAAGGTCATAATCAATTCAACTAACTGAACAGTCCCAAGATGTGATGCTGCATTTACCAATCCAGACCGTATTAAGGCAGATCTCAAAGAAGATCTTTCAGTTGGGTTGTTACAAACCCTCAAAAATTCTCCCAAGTCCATGTGTCCAAGTTATGTGTCTTTGATCTCAGAGTGTTCATTGTGCAATCGTGACTTAAGGGTTACACCTTGGAACTTGTATACGACTGGCTTTGCTATTGATCCGGATGTGGACGCCATTTGATTGTATTACCTGCACATCACAAAAAAAAATTTTAAAAAATGATTAATTACTAGATACATAAAACACATTTAAAAAAATGATATTCAAAAACCAATTTTATTTTACTTATGATTTTTTTATTTTTATTTTTTTTTCAAAATTTTTAAATTTTTTTGGGTTTTTTGATCAAATATAAAATAATAAAAAATATAAAAAATGAGGGCAGTGGTCGCGGCCGCACGCCCAAAAGGGCGGAGTGTGCATGCAGCCCTAAAGGCATGCGCAGCGTCGAAGGGCACCGCGCACGCATCGCGAGCCAAAAAGTGCAATGCGGTGGCGCGGCGCGTGTGTAGCCCTAAAGGTGCGCACAACATCGCGTGCCCAAAAGGGTGTCGCGCGCGCATCTCACGCCCAAAAGGGCAGCGCGGTGCGCGCGTAGCCCTAAAGGCGTGCGCTACACATCCAAAAAGGTGTCGCGACGGCGCGATGCATGAGCAGCCCTAAAGGTGCACACAGCACTGCATGCGACACATGTCCAAAAAGGGTGCTGCAGCGGCGCAGCGCCTACGGAGCCCTAAAGGCGCACACAGCGTGTGAATGGAGAAAGAGGGAGGGGGGGAAGAGTTTTCTCACCTTCCTCTCTTAGCTATAAAAAAAAAAAAGGAAGTGAAAAAATGATAATGACTAGGAGGAAGGAGGGGGTTTTATAACCCCCTCTCCTTGCTTGTTTTTACAAAGCATGTGCGCCTCGATATGCGCATGATTTTTTTTATTTTTTATTTTTTCAATTTTACTCTAACTTATTTAAATGAGACTTTCTCCTTCTTTCGATTTCTGAACTATGAGCCCGGGAGTCAAAAGAAAGTAGGGGGTCCCCATTCCTAGTGAGGAATGGGGTGTGTGTTGTGGATACTACAACAATTACTTGATCCTCCTTAATCAAAATTTTCTTTGCAACTCGATCAACTTAGATGCTCTACCCTTTACAAATATCCTTCAAACTCACTTCCTTAATTCATCTTCTTCAATTTTGTATTCCAATCCTCAACTTGACCTTTCATATATATGTTTTACCTTGTCAAGTCAACTTGACTATTCTTTTAATTAATCAAATATTAACCCTTAAGTTGGCTTTAATTAACTAATAAATTTATCAAACATAATATATTGATAGTCGGCTAATACAGAATTGAGTACTCAGTCAATACTAAGAATTTCTTTGTTAACTGACCCAACTCAGGAATTCTAATATTAACCAACCCAACTTAGTCAATACTGACTTCATTTTAACTTTCTCCTTTGGTAACCAAGTGGACTCAGTCAATACTGGATCTGCTTCATTTACCAACTAAGCTCAATTAAAACTATCTTTGCACTTGGTCATCACTAAACACTTGGCATACATAGGAGACTTCCTTCGATGCCCAAGTAAGCTCAGCTATCACTGATTGCTTGGTAAGACTTGACATTTTGTGTAACATCAAAGACAAGATACAGTTGCATAATTGTTTTCAACACAAACAAGTGACTAATTTGGTCACATATCACTATTTCTTTACAATTTACAACTACTGGTGATCAAATAAGTGACTAATTTGGTCACCTAATAAAATCACAAGGTTAAGTGCCAAAAGAATCAACTTTCAAATGGAACATGGTCAAATTTAATCCACCATGATCAACACCTATAATTGTATAAATTTCATCAAACAAGTATTTCTACAATATCTTTAGATGTAATAGCTTTTAGCATAGATGTGTAATTGATGGGTACCTCCTATAAGAGATCATACCTAATATAAAGCTTTGTGAAAAATGGGTATATATTCTAGGAGGTGTGCAAGGTATATTAAGAAAATCAATAGTTGACACTATATCATCATGAATAAGATAATCTCATGATAAATTATGGACATGAAGAGTTGTGGAAGGTTATTTAGGCTAAACTTTGGTTTTTTTGCATGCAATTATTTAATACATGGTATGAATAATCAATAGGTCAATTAATAAATGATATTATTTGTGAACAAAATTCTCAACAAAGCAGTGATTGCAAAAAATTCTTTAATCATTTTTATAAATTAAAAAATAAGCACCAATTTGTATATAATATAGATCACCAAAAATAAAATAAATTATTTATCATAGCTAGTAATTAATTCAAAATTAAAATCAAATGATCAAAACAAAAATTAATAATTAATTTATGAAAACAAAAATTG
Organism: Cupressus sempervirens; assembly: GCA_028749045.1. NCBI lineage: Eukaryota > Viridiplantae > Streptophyta > Pinopsida > Cupressales > Cupressaceae > Cupressus > Cupressus sempervirens. The sequence goes on along the minus strand of CM053783.1, from coordinate 289,960,862 downwards.
AATTTGACTCAAAAACTAAACAATTGAATCTTGATAGAAATATCCCAAAAATTAATCAATTAAAAGTTATAAAATAATGAATCTTACTATCAAATTAAATAAATCCTAAGAAAAATTAAGATAATGATATTCATTTTGGTTTCCCAATAATCTCAAAAGCCAAATTTTCCCAATTTTACTTCCTGCGCAAGCCAAATTTTGCCAAATTTTGCTTCTCGTGGGTGCAATCAAGGGTTTGCTAAGACACAAAAAAAAAGCTGAAAGTTGTAGAGAGAATTAATTTAGCCAAACATACAACATATTGTAACAACAACATATACATCAACATGAGGCAATAGCAGAAGGTGATATATTGCTCAGTGGGTAAAGTAGTTAAAGTAGTAGGAAGCAGCATATTCTATTAATTTGCACTAGATTTTGTTTCAATTTTTAAGGTAATCAATTTGTTCCCTTTTCTTTCTCAAGACTAAAAGATTCGCAACATATTGGCCAAGAATTTCATTCATCTCCATTCTTATTTGATTGAATCTTCAAGGTAATTAATGTGTTCATGTTTATCTCTCAAGCACTAGTCTTAGGTTCCTTTGTCTTTGTTAGATTATATTAATCTTAGTTTAAATGGTTTAAATTGATGTTCAATGTAGGCTATACGGTGCATTTTCTTTGTGTTTGCAAGTCATTCAATATGTGATTAATTCATGAATATTTGCAAAGATCCAACCTCTTAATCAATTCATCAATATAAAAAACATTGGACTGAAAAGAAATATGATTACCTCTAACATAGTTCCAACTCTTTTTAATAAAAGTTAAGTATTCACTAAATCAAAAAAAATAGACTTCTACCTATTTTGACAATCTCATCATTGCTATAGTAGTGTTATGCTATCAATGTTTCATTGGAAAAACTTAACCAAATGATCTGCACATTGGAGGAACCAAAGAAAATATCTTCTTGTATCACTATACTAAATTTCAATCTAGTCCCACGGTTAAAATGAAGGATATGCATTTGTAAGTGTTCATTGTTTTACCTAGGAGGATTTCATATCCATTTTTAGAAAAATACCAATATCTACTTCAAAAAATAACCAAAAAATGCCAAAACTAGATGCATTAAAAACCACATTTACCCATAGTTCTAACCATATTGATCAGATGATATCACATAAGACCACAACATGTGTTTCAATAGAAATATTAGAGAAAAATGATGCACAAATAGTAAACTTACATGAAAGTAATGATGACATTGTTAGTGGAGTAAAATATATAATATTATAGTTCTAGATAGAAGAAATTAAATCATAAACTATAACATAATTTGAAATTCATTGGGAAAATCTTCATGACATTAAAGGCAGGAAGTATTATTATAGAGGTATCACTCGATCAATATACATTAGGTTCTTTGTTCATCTAATTTTTAATCAACATCATTATCAAGATCACCATTCAATGCTTATAATAAACAATCAACTCAAATACACCATTATCTATGAACAACAATCCTTATTCCTTCATGCCTTGGTTGTTTTCTATCCAAATTACAAGTTGAACTCTCTTATTCAAGGTCTTGCAAAGGTTTGAAATGATCTTCTTCAAGGAAAGGTTGGCATAGCAAAGTTCTTTGTTCAAAGATAAGTTTTGTTTTAGATTGGATTGTAAATTAGTTCTTAATGCTCTCCTTAATAGATGTTTGGACTTCGGACCTGATTCCTATTTAATAAAATCTACTTCCTCTATTAAGATGGCATTGAAGTAGCCTCTTCTTATTGCTAGGGTTTTAATCTCCCCTTGATTTTCCCTTTTGCATTTTATCTTCAATATTTACATTCTTTAAATATCTAATTTGGAATGTCATGTGCCCATGAATTTTTTTTTAAGGTATCTTTCTTATTATGTGTAGATTTTTTTTAGAGTTTATTTAGTTGCATTGAAGTTTATTTCCTATAAGTATAATGAATCCATGTTTCTCCATCAATGAATTTATAGGTGACATACAAAAGACTAAATGATACCAATTATATTAAGCAAGGGTGTGCAAATTAGGCCAACAACAAAGTTGGGTACTGTATTATTTGGGGAGGAGGCCCCAAAAGAGGATTTCCTTTAATGCCTTGAGCTCTAGACTTGGTCAATCACAAGTTTGTATATTTCTAAATCTCATGATTATGTGCACTGACATCCCACTTTTTTAATGTTATAAAAATTCTAGCCTAATGAACTAATTAAATATATATTCCATCCACAAAACATGGTTTAGAAAAAATTAAGATATATCTACTATTTTGTTGCATCATTGATATGATACACCTTGTGATTCCTTAAGGTCATCAGTCTTTTGTTGCCACGGTATGCTTTAAGATTATAATGATTATCAATATCATGTTTCTAAATATTTATTATTTGGAGGTAAAGATGTATGAGTACAAAATTATTATGCATTAATTCTTGTGGAGAGTATATAATATGTAAGGGTTAAGACTGGTAGAATATATGATTTATAAAAGCTATCAATGTTCATCTACTCAAGGCTTTATTAGCCTCAAGGTGAAAAATGGCACAATAGCCTTACAATCTAAATCCAAATGTATCTTATGGCCTTCTTTAACCTCAAAAGAAATAAAAATGAACTCTTCATGCTCTTATTATCATAAATATCCAAAGTTGTCCATAATTGCCTCAAAGGTCCCTTGGTGCTCTTGTACCATATACCCCTGCTAAGAAGAGTCTCTTGTCACAAAACAAAGTGTTGAGAAATTACCTTCCTTGCCTTCCATTGGTCCTTCTTTATGGTCTTCTTCTATTATGGCCTTGTGTCGTAGTATTCCAACTACATTCATAAACTTGGTGCTTGACATTTTCTTGCACCCACTTAGTGCCCTATCTCATCGCTCCTTCCCTCTACCACTTTTGGCTCTCATCTCTATCATCAAACCTATTTTTGCATCTTCCCTTGGAGGTTATTTGATTGGGCTCCTCCAACCTATTGGTTTCTAACATGTATTCATCTTCTTAGATTACTTATGGCTCCTAACCACCCTAGAGTGTTGCTTACACTCTTACACATTAGACTAAGAGTGTTATAGTTAGGAGCTATTGAAATTCACATGCAACATCATCTGTCTTATTGTAAAAATAACACTTGAAACTTTGATCATCTAAAAAATATGGGTAGGTAGTCTGTATATTTTGATGTTTCATATTTACTTCAAAAGAGTGCACGTTTTTTCATATTCAATGCAAGTTGTTGCATATTTACTAGGTTTGTTGGGACTATTTTTCTCATTTTCCACCTAAACTCTCCAAAACAAGAAAAGAAATTTATTGGTTTGGATACCCATTTAGACTTACTATAACATATCAAAAAATCATATACCCTTCTTTTGGATCAATTGTATAGAATAGACATATCGACATTTTTTTGGGCCTAATTTGGACACTTTTAGAAAACAAGTACCCTCCAAACTTACTAAAAAAGACTTAAAACCTTGTACAGTATCATAAATTTTTCCCAATCCAAATATATTCCAATTATTTTGAACCCAACAACTCTCTATGTATGCATTCTACAAAACCCTCAGCAAATAAGGCCTAAAACTAAGGCCTCTTGGAAAATTGACCAAAACTCAATTCTAGAACTTCTCCTTTGGTATTCACCATATATTTAACATTTTTTTTTTTTTTTGAGCTCAAAACATACCATTGCTAAGGCCAACCACTAGCTGCTACACCCATGACATCATTTCAATGCATTTTCATCATACACCTTGTTAATACACTATGTTGATCTCCTTGTTTATTCAAGTCTCCTACGCTTTTCGTATTACAATATAATATAATAAATATTATAGGATAATTCCACAAGTTACAAATGTGCACATAAAGTGGGACAGCCCTAAAACATCAAAACACTCTCAAAAGAGTGTTTTTCTTAACATTGTTAAGAACAACTAGATATATAATGATGAAAAAAAGATTGAAAAGTATCATAAACCAATATCAAAAGAATGAAAATGACATGATACATGTGTCACATGGTGAACTAAATGAGGATTTGATAAGATATTAAAATAACAAGTTCTTGAATGCAAAAGAGGCTTGTTTTATTCACTTGTTCATTTGAACATAATATACAATTTGAGTTTTTATCCTCCAAACTCCGCCATACTTATTCTTGGACATGAACATAGAGTATATAAACTTTTTACACCCCACAAAAATGAATACAACTACCCAACAACAATTTTTCTTAACAAAGACTCTTAAATCCTATGTATGCTAACTAGCCATCGCATTTTAAATTCAAATTTTATATTTTCCCTCCTTTTCTATTTTAACTCTTTCTAATGACCTACAAGGATTTAAATTTCCTTGATTATTATAAATATCATTAAACATACCTATTTTATGACTCCCATTCCATTATTTCTTACATTTCATACTTTGGGACCCATTGATCCTTATAGGGCTATTTGCCTTATTATGACAACATTGAACACATAAACTCTTTATGAATCCTTTTTATATTTGATCGGCACTAATGGCCCAAATTACATTGATTTGAAACCTTTTGGGTCCTTATTTCCTTCATATTCTTTAGGTCATCCAAGTGACCCCCTGGTAACCTTCCATGTCCAAGGTGCTCCTGCACCATACTCCCCAAGTTTGAAAACTTTAAAAGCCCTCTTGGAGAAACCTGCAAGAAAATTATGTTAGAGAAAATTTTAGGCCTCATTTTCACTTTAGGCTTGAATATATATTCAAGATTGGCCTTGATTATAAATGCTTTCTTCTCTGCCTTTGTATCCCTCATCATCACTTTAGGTTTACTCTTTGTAGGCAATGCATTTGCACCCTATAGTTTTCTGCACCTTAGTAACTATTCCATCATGTTCATTATAACAAGGATTTCTCCCCAAATATGCAATCTAAATCCTCTCATAACACAAAGGAATTGTTATCTTTTCTCAACAACATCATACCACCATTTAGGAGTCTTTTCAAGACTCACCCTTTCAACATTAGTCTCTTAATTATGAGACCACATCAACTACAAACCGATCCTCATATTTATGTCACTCCTTTTGTCATTCCAAGTCACCCTCATCATTCACCTTTAAGGATTCTTCATGATTAGCCTCTTCTTCCCTCATTGCCTCAAAAACCTTACTTGACTCTCTCCTATTTGTCACAAGCCTCTTAACAAATTATCTTACTTTCTTTTTACTAACATCCAACCACCAACTAGTTGTGATCCACTACAACCTTGCATCTACTTCTTCTTCTCTTTTTAACCTCTTCCTCTTTTCTTCTTCACATAGGGAATAATTCCTATCCTACCTTGATATGTGGTCCACTATGTCCCTTTTAAAATTTATTATCTCCTCTTGTTTTTATTTTTCCTTTTGTCTTCTTATTTCTTCTTGTTCTTGATTTTTCTTTCCTCCAAATAAAAGCTCTTTCAAATCCTTGTATGAATCTACCATCTCTCTCTCTTAGGCTTTTTCAATATTATGTTTTCTTCTATTTATGATTACAACTAGCACATGCTAGACCATTTTCTTTCTCTAATACCACTGGATACAGAGCCCTCCAGTATACCTTTCAGGAACAATAATTCAAGTTAGGGGATTTGCAAAAGGATGGTACTCCCTCAAGGACTTAGGATCAACTCAAAGGATTTAGAAAAGAACCCTATATTTTTAAGAAGCTACGACAAAATAAAATTAGTGCACTTTTATACAAAGACTTGGGGTGTCACGATAACTTGTTCAAATAGATTCTTCAAAACCCTTATATTGGTAGAGTGTTCCTAATGCACCAATTGCCTTCAAATGGTCAAATCAAGAAATCAAACACCCCTAATTGTTATAATTCATTGGATATATTTATTTAACTCAAAATTATAGGAATAAACTAGTTCCAAATCCCCACAAATAGATTTTATTCATAAACCCACTTTGAGCCCTTTACTGGGCCTAATTCACCAACTAGGTCTATTGGGACTGTTTTTCTCATTTTTCACCCAAATTCTCCAAAAAACTAGACAAATAAATTATTTTTTTGGATGCTATTTGGATTTAATATAACATATTTAAAATTTATATACCCTTCCTTTATATAAATTATATGGAATAGGCAGATTGACACTATTTTAGGGTTAGTTTAGTCATTTTTATAAAGCAAGTACCCTCCAAACTTTCAACCAACACTTAAAAATGTGTACACTATCATTAATTATTTCCAAACAAAGGATTTTCCAATTATTTCGAACCCATCATTTCTCTATGTATGCATTCTACAAAACCCTCACCAAATAAGGCTTAAAGCTAAGGCCTCTTGGAAACTTGACCAAAACTCCATTCCAGAACTTCTCCTTTTGGATTCACCACAAATTTAATATATAATAATGTTTTCTAAACTCAAAATATACCCTTTTTAAGGAAAATCACTGGCTGCTACACCTATGACATCATTTTAATGCATTTTCATCATACACCCTCTTCATCCACTATGTTGATCTCCTAGTTTCTTCATGTCCCCAAAAATTTTCCTATTAGGATATAATATAATAAATATATCTCATCCAAAAAGTTACATAGGCCCACATAAAGTGGGATGGCCCTAGAACATTAAAAAAACTCTCAAAAAAAAGTGTTTTCCTTAACATTGTTCAGAACATAAGGATATATTCTAATGAAAAGTAGATTGAAAAGTGTCTTAAACTATTATCAAAATAATTAAAATGATATATATCCAACTGTTACATGGTTAACTCAATAAGACTTTGATCAAAATTTTAAAGAACAAGTTCTTGAATGCAAAAGAGGCTTGTTTTATTCACTTTTTCATTTGGACAGAATATACAATCTGACTTTTTATCCTCCAAACTCTACCATGCTTCTCCTTGGATGTGTACATATAATATTTTAACTTATTCCACCCTCAAAAACTAACCAAAACTACCTAACTAACCTTCTCCTTAACATAGACTTAATCCTATGTATGGCTAACTAGCCATTGCATTTTAAATCCAAAATTTATTACTCTAGCTTAAATACTAAACCCACAAGCCCCAAAATTAGCCCTTTGGGCATTGTCTTGCCTATGATATGGAAATTATTATCAATTTTGCATTCACATTGTATTTTATTACTCTTGTCATATTTATTAAAATTTGTTATTCTGATGGATAGGTATTGAAGATCTTGCATGGGCGATAAAGCTTGTTTGGATAGGACTTGGAGACTTTTGAAAAGGCCATAAAGGAATTCAGAGTCTTTTGTAAAGAATTTGAAGTCAACAAAGCCCTCTGCAAAAAATTCATAGGTAATTTGAAACCCAAAATATGCATATTTCATTCTAATTAAGTTAATGACAAATAAGTGTAAGATATATCTTAGGACAAATCACAATGTCATCTTCTTTTTATTATGCTCTCTACTAAAAGTGAGTACTTTGAACAAAAAATTTGCATCTCTATTTTGAGATTTATGTGTCTTTTCTCTAAAATAGAAACTAAATTAATATTGGCTCCTTTGTATTATTTATTCTTCAAATCCAAAAACACCAATTGTAGACTTCTATACTATCATGTTTAATGTTTAATGGCACCTTAGCTCCTCACCATGATTCATTGCTGCTTACTCACCCATGTGATGTGATAAGGAGTTTCATGTGGTTTTTTTTGCAATCCTAACTTCTCAACCATTTTACAAGATACCAGGGCGTCATATGAACCTAAATCAACTATCATCTGACCAACCTTGCCTTTACTTTTACACCTACTTCTAAATATGGTTGATCTTCTTATTGATTTTTCCCATCTTACGATTAGGAAATCTACTTACATCATCATAACACTGACATCGGTTTTGTAATTATGAATAAAACTATATATATGACAATCATTTTCCATTTATTTTTTATTTTGGAGAGTTGTGTGAAAGAGGTGGAGATCTTTGAACGAGGGTGGAGAGATGATGCAGGGAACTCCCCTTAATACCATAAACTCATAACAAAAACATAGAAATATTAGAAAATGCGAGAACAAAATATGGACTTCTTATTTGCACCGCAAATGCGAAGTTACAGAATTCATAAGTACAATATGCTAACCCACATGGGCACTTTCATTAGAACAATCTACAAGACAAGTTGCTAACTATCACCCAAAGTTGTCTTAGAAAATGTTCGAGCCTTTCTTAAATAGGCAATTATATGCTGCTCAGGAAGGTTCCAGATACTCAAACTTAATACCTAGGGCCGATAGACCCTAACAATACACATAGAGTTTGCCAAATACATCTTTGACAAATTATTTTAGAAATTTTGGTAGCCCAACTTTTGAAGGCCATAACTCACAAACCATTGCTCTGATTGGCTATTATAACCACTTTTTAGAAATGTTGGTTCCTAATCTACAAGCTCGAAATGGTGCTAGCACCCTCTTCCATCGAGTTTTTGGACCTCATCTAAGCACTATAAGGCCTCCAACGGTGAACCAAAATATTTTTCAGCAAATTTTTCCACCAAAAATATGCAATAACTTCTCTTATAATTATGCTTGAGCAATGAGATTTTTATGGTAGGCTTACAACTTTAAAATGAACCTTCCTATTGAAAATGAGGACATTCTAAGCTCATATGAAAAACTTGCTAAAAATAGCAAGTTCCCATAAATAGTAACCACCCTATCTACTAGTCCTTATTCAAATAGAAAAGACTGAAATACAAATATTTTTGGGTGATGCAAGATTGCTCTTACACCTAGGATGCTCTTGCATCAAGAGATGTGAACATTGTCATGGTCCTTATGATGTTGCATTTGGTTGTTATACCCTCATAATCTTTGCATTTCATTGATGTGCCCTTGATCTACAATTTTATTTTCATGTCATACCCTTGCTTTGTGATTTCATTGTCATGTTGTGCCCTTGTGATCTATGTGCCCTTGCTCTGCAATTTTATTCAAGGGTGAGAAGAGGTACATATGTAAATGTTTTTTCTTTTCCTTGTAAACATTTATATCTTTATATTTACTTCTAAAGATGTATCTCTTTATATATTCAAAGAGATCTTTTTCAAGTTGCTTATTACATATGTGATCCAGCTGCATACATATTCTAGAATCCAAATGATAAAACAATAAAACTCACTCAACCTGTGCTAAGTGACTTACCTCAAGATCCTACACAAAAATAATGTAGACCATAAGAAATAGGTGGAGTTCGCAAGAAGTTTACAAAAACATATCTTAGTAGATATTCTTAGAAAGAAACAAGCCATAACCCAGTTAAATTGATCTAGTTGCTAATTAGTTGGGCTTATTACAAATTCCTGTAGAACTATCATCAGATTAGGTACAATAAAATGAACAATAAACTTTACCAAAAATGATCCAATTTCATACATATTCTAGAATCCAAATAATAAAACAATAAAACTCACTCAACCTGAGTTAAGTGACTTACCTCAAGATCCTGCACAAAAATAATGTGAACCATGAAAAATGAGTAGAGTTCGCAAGAAATTTTACAAAAACGTATCATAGCCAATACTTTTAGAAATAAATAGTCATAACATAGTTAAATTGGTCTAGTTGTTGATCAGCTAGGTTGATTACAAATTCCTAGAGAATTGTAGTTGGATTAGGTACAATAAAATGAACAATCAACTTTACCAAAAATGGTCTAGCTACATACATATTCTAGAATCCAAATAATAAAACAATAAAACTCACTCAACCCGTGCTAAGTGACTTACCTCAAGATCCTGCACAAAAACAATGTAGACCCAAAAAAAATTGGTAGAATTCGCAAGAAATTTTGTAAAAACATACCATAGCATATTTTTAAAAAGAAACAAGCCATAACCCAGTTAGATTGGTCTAGTTGTTGATTATCTGGGTTGATTACAAATTCCTATAGAACTGTCATCAGATTAGGTACAATAAAATGAACAATTAACTTTTACCAAAAATGATCCAGCTACATACATATTCCATAACATTGGCCTCCACATCATTTTACTTATTATACAATAACATCATAGGGATGGTGAATTTTTCAAATAGATGTAGAGAGTGCATTGTTGCATAGAAATATTCATGAGGAGATCTATATGGATGAACTATAGGGATTTTTTTAGAAATTATATGTTTCTTGTAGTATGAAACATTCATTATATGGCCTCAAGCAAGTCTATGGGTCTTGGTAGGAGAAGATGAACTCTTTTTCTCTCTCTTCTAGTTCCACTCATTGTCATTCCAATCCCATAGTTTACACTCAATAGCAAGAGGGAAACAACAAGAGGGATATAATGTTATCTTGGTATTATATGTAGATGACTTAGTCCTTACAAATAGATCTCACTCTATGATTCAAAGTGTTCAGTGAACATTGATGGAGATTTTTTACATGAGAGATCTTGGGCGTCTACACTATTTCCTTGGCATTGAGGTTGCTCAATATTTTCATGTGATTTTTATTTGTCAACAAAAGTGACATTCTTTTAAAGGTTTGGCATGCTTGATTTGAAGCCTATTGTCACACTCTTTCAACTGGGTATTATTTTGAATACTAATAGCACTTCTTTATTAGTTGATATTTCGTTTGACAATCTTTTATACCTAACATGTACTTGTCCCAATATTTCTTTTATGGTTGACCTTTACATGCTCATTTTTCTCATGATCCACATGAGTCAGTGGCACACTATCAAATGCATTTTGAAGTACATATTATTCATCAAGTGACTCTTGCATTATTGGCTTCAAAGATTTAGATTGGATCTATGATTCTGATGATTGGAAGTTTACTTCTAGCTTTATTTTATTTATTTATCTTGGTTTAGGCCTTATTATATTTTTTTGCAAGAACTAATCTCTAATTGCATCATCTACAAAGGCTAAGTACAAATCAACAATTCTTAATACTCAAAAGGTTTTATGGCTTAATTAGTTAATGATATAGTTTCTCTTTCCTCCTAATGGTCTCATTATTCTTTTGTGTGATAATTAGAGTGCTATTCACATTTTGTGCAATCTAGTGGAGAATCGGAGGATTAAGTGTATTAAAATCCACATGTTCATTATATTTAACAATTAATTCAAGATGATATTCTCCACTTGGAGTACACATTGATAGAGGAACAAGTTGTAAGCATTTTTGTAAAGCCTTTGGCATCTCCATGCTATCTTTAGTTGTGTTTGATTATTTTAATGAAGGAATTTTTCTTTGAGGGGTCCTCTTGAGGCCTCCCTTTATTTTACATTTCATATAGTTATATCTCTCACTTTTAAAGAGGGTTTTTTTACCATGTGGTTTTGTTCCTTTTTCTTCACTTTGAGAGGCTTTCATTGTGCAAGGGTACTTAATAAGGTATTTTTTTGCTACGACCTATTCATGCATTTCATGCTTAGAGAGTTTACATTATTGCATTAACTAATTACCTACATGTTCAAGAATACCATCATAGACATTTTTATACATAATCAAGAACATGTTTGTACATTCATGCTCTAACTTAAGTTCACTTAATCAAGCCTAGATTTATAATATTCTAGCCTAGTTGAGCTCTAGTTTATACATTGTGCATATCATGCACTTCTAACTTGCTTATCTATCTCTATTATACTATAAATTTATCTCTTCATTGTAATTCATACTGCATATTATGACTTTTTTTAGGAATATGACTCCCTATTTGAATATTTTTCCCTCTATTTTTTGCTGATATTTTATGTACCAGGATCTTGCTTTGTGCATACTTTGATCGTTATAAGTATATGATGATTAGCTAGTTTAGTATTCCATTAAATAGCATCAAACACACAAATTATTTATTTAATTGAACTCCTTTTTGAGTGTTTTATTCACATATAATTTGCAACCACTTTATTTTGTGTTATCCTATAATTTTATGGGCTTTTATATGCATCATAAAAACATGGAGAAAGAAATTAAAAATCTATTCTACAATATATAACAATAGAGAAATAATACAGCTTGGAGAAGCAAGGATTTAGGTTAGTAGAAGATGGAGAAATAATTTTTCAAGTGAAAATAATTTGAACAATCAGTTGTTCCCAGCTAGCAGGATCAAATATAGTTTTTCAAGGTGATAAAATTGCATATGCACATGCATCACTTGCATGCCATGCATGAAGTGCATTCCCAACTTATAATGAATGGTTGGATATAAAGGCTCTATACATTGGCCCAACAATGGAAACCAAGGAAGTTTAAGAATAACTTCAATGAAGAGTTGAGTGACATTACCTCTAAACCTCTAAACATATTGAGAAAAATTTTGTGGTTGGCATTAAGTCCATTTCAAATGATGATCAAATAGGGCCCTAAGGCACAAATGTCTTGGATAATAATTTGAGCACCCACGATTGTGAGTTAGGAATTCAAAATCATGAGGATGAATTGGGTGAGATCACCTCCCTAACATGGCTATCAAATTGAATTTGATGGAGACAAATAATTATAGCCCAACCAATTAGGAGTTAGCAAGGTAGATCTTATATCAACACCATGTTCTTGCTTCTAAACTTAGAATTCGTTAAGCACATTTTCTTGTAAAATATTAATTTTGTTAAACAATTGTAAACTCTTAGAAAATGCATTTTTTTTTTCTATTACCATTGGCGGGCTTCCCTTGAACAAAATCAAAATGAAGATGTGTAAATACACCTAATTTTTCTTTTAAAACCATATGTACAAATAAAAATATTAAGTACAACATGTCCAATATTTTTGCAAATATACACATTAATTACACCAAATTTTTCTTTCAAAACCATATGTGTAGATATAAACATTAAGTACAACATGTCCAATACTTTTGTAGATATACACATTAATTACACCAAATTTTTCTTTCCAAATCATATGTGTAGATATAAAAATTAAGTACATCTCCAATATTTTTGTAGATATACACATTAATTGCACCAAATTTTTCTTTCAAAACCATATGTGCAGATATAAACATTCAGTACAACATGTCCAATATTTTTGAAGATAGACACATTAGTCACAATGATGATGCTTCTATTGATCACAATGATGATGATGAGGAGGAGGAGGATGACGAGGATGATGATGATGATTATAACCTTTTACTATTTATAATTCATATATGATGCTAATATTTGATGTAATTTTGAGTATATGTATCATGAACTTTTTAGCTAACATAAGACAATTGATTCAATATTGCAAAAAAGCGAAGCCCTTCCACGAGCATCCCACATAGTCTCATGGATCATCAGGTATAAGTTAGTACACCCCATTGAGATTAATGTCTTTTACCATTTGTAAAATATCTCTCTCATTGCCACCTATCTCTCTTATTTTGTGGAGTCTAGGTACCAGTGAATAGGTATTTGTCAGATTTGTCTTCCTCCATCGAGGAAAATAAAGGAATGGAAGAAGAAAGTGAGACATTTAGTATGTCTAAATCAAGGAGATTGACTTGAGGTCAATATATCCATCCTCATTACATGGTTTGGGCCTATTTTCCATGGATGACATAAAGGTCTCTTGCAAAAAGGTTGTTGAATTGATGGAGTATGTCAGACCTTGCTATGATTATAATAGTTAGATGCAGATTGTTAGATATAAAAAAAGTATGTGTAGGTATGCACTTGCGAAAAATTATATACAACAAAAATTTAGTGAACAAAGTAAAATAGTAGCTATATACATTGATGGAAAGCCAAAAGCATCAGGGAATATTTCAGGTATTATAAATAGTACATGACCTGCGTCAACTAAGAAGCAACCCAATTGCATATTTGAGGAATGTGAGATAAATCATGTATTTTTATGTGCAATAAAATCAATACATGGAGGCAAAGTGCTTCTTATTGATTATAATTTGAAACACATAGATACAAACAAAGCCACTATCATGGGCGAGGTGGTATGTACTATGCACATTTAAAATCAACTCCAAGCAATGAAGATAAACACACCATTAAATTTTTATATTTTTTTACTAACTTAGAATAATAACAGGTGTTTTAACATGTCTCAATGGTTTTTTTTAAATGCAGGGCTACAATATGGATCAACAGCCATAGGATATGCATGGCGGTGATGGTTCTTCTTCCTGATAGGTAAAACTCATTATTGTTGTACAAATTAGATACAAGAAATATATTAATGTGTATTTTTTATTATGCTTTATTCTTCACTATTATTTTGGATTGATTTTAAACATAGAGCTAATAATATTCTCTGGCAAATGAGTGTTGATCAGGACAAGGGAATGGAAAAAGTAGTCCATGAGGACAAGGAGCCGAGCCAAGATGAGTTGGCTGAATTTACAATTGATTTTAATTCAGCCCATAATCCTATGATTGCATTTAAAAAGTTGATTAATGATATAGGAAAAATATTATCACAAGTGGCATTAACTCAACCTCAGACTCCTACAACACAAGATATGATTGATAGATTGGTGACCCCATTTTGCACATATATAACTTAAGTATTAATGTAATTTTTAATTATAACAAAAGTTCAATAATGGTTTTTATAGTATACTCTTTTATTTATGTCATTAAATATTTAATGCATGCATTATTTTTTCAGAGGATGGTAAGGATGTTAAGGGGTGATCCCCTAGAAGATGATACTTCAAGTGGTTCAAGTACATCACATGTTCTATGCTACACTTGTCTTTTGCTCAAACAATATTTTTTTAATAGCTCTAACAATCTTGTTTTATTGTGCTCTAACAATCTCATTTGTAATTTTAAATTTTTTAAAATACAATATATTGTATCTAATTAAAACACTATGAATTGTATATGAGAATATTCTTGAGTTTGAGCTCTATAAAATATGTTTATATGTTATTATAAAAATATCATAAAAAATAATTTATATGTTTATATACACGTGTTTCTTGAACTATTGATGTGTGTAATGAGTGTGTAGGAAAAATAGCCGGGAAAACCAATGGAAAGAAAGAACTAAAATCTCTTGTTAATTTGTGCTATCTTTGTATTTTCCTTCTTTGAAGGTTGTTAATTGGTCCTTCTACTCTCCTAGCCTTTGTTTGTTCCTATTAAGCCCTTAAGGTTTAAAAACATTAAATTTAAGTACCCTAGGGGTAAGGATGTGGGTGGAGAGCAATTTCCAACCCCTTAGTCTCTTTGGTTGACTTTTAGGGTCACTCAAAAACTCTATTTTTGGTTGATTGCAAAAATTGATTGTCTCCCACTTGAGTTGGTGACTCAAAACTCCATCTTGAGGTTACTTGAGGTCTAGTTGAGTTAAGGATCATACTTAGAGTCATTTTGGAGTAGTTTTGGGGTTGTTACCCAATCTCTAGTTTTGGAGAAAGTTTGAAGATTGAAGGAAGAAAAGGAAAAGCTCTTCTCAACCCACCATCTTGCCATAAATTTTTGTGAAGGTGGGAGTTCTTCACTCTTTTGAAATTGTTTCTTCATGTTGTTCATGCTTGAATCATGCATAAGGCATTTTTTTGTTCTTTGTATTGCTTGCTTGTGTGTTGGGGTTGATTTGGAGGGATCTTAACTTATTTTTTTAATATGTTATTCTTATGCTTGCCTTGGTGTTTTTTTTTTGAGGTGATTTCATGGGGATTGTTTTGGCATCACTCACCCTTGGATAGGGAAGAAGTGGCCATGTATGGGGGAAGGGCCTTAGTTGAACCTCAATAGTGTAGAGTCTCCTCTCATGGTGAGAGGAGGGAAAGAGGGTAGGGTGTATGGGCTCCTACTTGTCATCCAATACCTTGTATGAAAATTTGGATTCTTGAAGAAGGGAAGGAATGAACATCCTTATTATATTGGCCCCAAAAGGGCATTTGTAAAAGAATAGAAGCTCTTGAATTTTAGCCCCAAAAGGGCTATGTTATGGTATGGTGATAGACATCTCCTATTGAGAAAATCCACCTACCCCCTATTTTGGTTCAATGTTGAACCTATTGTGCAAAACCAGGTTGAGAATGCATGCTTGAATTGTTCATCATATTATGTTGTTTTACCTCCATGTTGGTTCTTGTCTCTCCATGGTTCCCTTGATGCATTGAAGACATTGAAAAAGATCCCTTGTGAAAGCCCTAGAAGAGATTTCAATTGAATTGTAACTTTATGTAAAATTGTATTCAAACTTTGATGTATTTGGCAAGGAGATTGAGTTTTCTTACTGGTTCTTTCCCGATGGAGCCTTGAACCAGGATGAATAATAGAGAAAGAAAAAGACTGTGAAAACTCCCTTGCATTGCTCTTATGTGATTTCAAATTATGCATGTGTATGTGAGAAAATAGATCAATGGATAATGTTTTCGAATTATGAATTCTCAAGTTTTCAAATATGTTAAGGAAATGAAATTGGATATGTTGAGTTTTCAATGCAATATTACATGTATTAAGAGGAAATGAACAATCTTACATTATGGACAACAAATTTACCTCTCTCCTTGCTAAATTATATCAGTGACAAAAAATCAAATTTGGTTAAGGATTATGCATCACCTTGAATTATGAATAAAAGGAACATATAACTTTGTTATATGATGGTTGATAAAACATAAGTTATAGGAGAAAGGGAAAAAAAAGAATAACCTTATACACATCTTTGTAATAGTATGCTTGAAAAAGGGAATCAATTTTTTCACTAGGATAGAGATCATTCCTTGGATATCACCAAAAAAAAAATATATCAACACTTAGAAAAATTGGCTTCAAAAAATGGTTGACAAAATGTACAGTCCCAGGAGCCAAATTGCTCTCTAGAATTTGTATGTGAAAGCAATTTAAAGCCATTGGAACAACAGAGTATATTCCCATTGGATTTCTTGAATTTACATTACAAAATTCTTTAAATAAATAGAGAAGAAGAAGGCTTTTTCAAACAAATAAATATATATATATATATATATATATATATATATATATATATATATATTCTTATATCTCTAACTTGAAGCCCACCTAATAAACTTTTAGACTTTAATGCACCACTCACCCTACCCTAGTGTGGTCAGGGCTTCCTCCACTTCTCAAGCTATCCTCGTGTCAGAGGTACCTATGCATGCTAGTTGGGCGGATTGGAATATTCTTGTCTTTTTACAATTTATGTTTGGCCACCAAGTCAACTAGCCATTATGATAAAAGGGGTAGCTTGTTCTTGTTTTCAATATATAAAATTGGTCCACGCACATGCAAAATTTTTCCCCCCACCAAACAGATTGGATCACGCGCCCATGGCCAGATTTTCATGATCATACTATCAGCGCTTGGGAATGGAGTGAGATTTGTTTTCAAAAGGATTTTATAGTGATTGGGCCAACCATTACTCTTACCTTTATGACCCCCTATAGACCTGGCACTCCAATCTTACATAACCCTTTGTAACCTGTGCTTCTAATTGCCTTAGGTAGCGTGGATGATGTCTTGGGAGGCGCTTAGTGCTGAGGAGATGTGATGTGACATGTGTCACATGGTATGGGATTAGCCTAGGTAGGTATAGGATAGGCTTAGATTAGGATTGATGGGTTGGTTAAGTTTAAGTTAGTGGTGGGATTACGTTAGTTTTAAGTTTTAAATTAAGTTAGTTTAAATTGAATTTAGCATCAATATTTAATTTGGTTGCTAGTTAAGTTTTATGTATGGTTAATTAATGTTATGTTTACACTATCATTTAATTAGTGGGTTAGTTAGAAGTTGTTAGGATAGTTAGGTCTCTATTTGTTAGAGACTTTGATTATGATGTTCAATAAATTAAGTTATGTGTATATGTAATTTAAGTTAGATGTTTAAAAACTTAGTTTTAAAGTTGTTAAAATTTTAATATGTATATTTTTAATCATGAAGTGTATCAGCTAGTTTTGTTTATTAATTTAGTTAAGGATTTAAATTTAATTAAGTTTTATCTTGGTAGTAAATGTAATATTATATATATATATATATTAGTATTATGATTAGATTTGTAAAATGCAGTTAATAATATTCCTTGTGCAAATCGATAATTTTTACACTCGTAAATAATGTTTAGTAAAAATTTGGTTAAGTGTAAATTTAGTTTACTGGTCAAGAAAGTTAATCATTATGTTGTAAACATAGCAAGTTATGTTAGACTAATAAGGTAATGTAATTTGTTTTGTGTAGTTAAATTTAAGACAAGTATATTGTTGTTCAAATAATTTCAATTTATCATTGCAATCTTAATGTAATAACAGACCAAATGTTGATACCAACTTGATAACGAGAATTTAACTTTATCAATGTATTTCTTCTCATGATTATAGACTTAAGATGTAAAGTAGTGAACCTATACTTTATCTGTGAAAGAACTTATCGAACTTAGTGAATTTAGTCATTACACTTTTTTAATATAAAAAAATTGTGTGTTTTTTTCCCTCGTAAATTTGGGCATGACATGATTCCTCTTTTTCTCTCTCATTTTTCATGTGTTTATTTCACTTGAACTATTATTTCTTAGGGGGAATTTTGTAATATTGGATTTATTTTATGCAGGAGTTGATGAGGACCTTCCTAGTTGTTACCGTGTGAGATGTATGGGAACATTAAAGAATTGTGATCAATTTCTCGATAGCAATGAAGATGGTCTTCCCCTGAAAGTACCCCAACTTCCAAGTACTTTAAAGATTGATCCATTCTTTTACTATACAATCTTATACTCATAATAAAATGCACTAACCTCCCATGCAATCCCTTGCAATAACTACTAATCGCGTTATTATTTTGTAGGGAATAATATATTTTATAAAAAAACTTAATGATGAATGCTTGCATATATTTGGGTCGACCATACACACAAGGTATCATATTTTGATTTCATTGCTAGATCATGTTTCCTTAATTTGATCAATTTATTCAAGTAAATTAAAAGGTAGCTTCAGTTCATTTATGAATCTAAGAGATTTTTTTCTTTTCTTAAAAGGTGGAATTGGCAAGCAAAAGAGTTAAAGGACCAACTCATTGATGTCATGACATCACTTTTTGGACCCAACATCTTTCAAAGACATAGGCTCCTTGAGAAAGCAAGCCAAGCTTTGAAGTATATTAGGTTTAGCTATAGGATCCAAATGAAAAGAAAAAACCTTGTTATTAGTGCCCCCCCATATTCCCATTATTGAGTGGGATAATCTTGTAAAGGATTCCACTAAGATAAAAGCAAGAGATGATGGAGAACCAGTACCACCCAAGGAAAGAAGGTATCTCATAATATTAATAATGAAATTATGTAATAATTACTCTTAATACTTATGCTATCTAACATATTTCAAAGCTCACATAGGTTTCCTAACACATCAAAGGAAACTAAAGCAAGAAAATAGAAGCACGAGTAGCACAAGCTCGGCTCTAGTGGATATTCAAAACTTGTTGCATGAGTTGTAAGTATAAGTAAATGAAAAATTATATACAAATATTTATAAATTGTAAAAAAAAAGGTCTTGATGAAATTGATTACAAAAAAAAATCATAATACCAATAAAAAATGTAGGCCATGGTGGTTAAAAAAAAAATCTCTGATGAGGACAGGAAATTAGGCTAAACAAAAGACAATACACTCGTGGTTGAATGACTCTGAGCAATGAGTGCACAAAGTTCTTCTACTGGATTGGTCGATGAGGTAAACAAGTCAATTGATTTTTATTTCAAATTGAATATTTTAGCAATTACTGTATTTGATATTAAGTTCCATAAATATAAGTCGTTATATTTGTTTAAAGTAAGGAAAAAATGATTATATATTTGATATACATATTAAAATGAATGATTAAGATTTCTTAGTATTTTTATTGTATTTATATGTATATATTTTTGATAAATACACTAATTATTTACATTGGATTGTAGCCTGCCAATCCTGATATATCAGCTGAGCACCCCAGAGGTGATGATTCAAATGTGGATCCTAGTACTCAAGGTATACATTTTCTATTCAATTTTTTATTTCTGAATTATTAGTACAAGTAAATATTTTAAATTAAATTTGGTGTAGTAATACAAATTTAACTATAACATGTGTTGGGATTAAAAAAAATCTTGTATTGTAGTTGTAGGGGATGCAAAGGTTATTCCTAATGAGCATGCTTAGGTCCAAGCCAATGGGCAAGATGATGTGGTTGGACAAGGTAAAGAGCACTACGATGTTCTTTAAAATCTTTAAAGTCTCAATTTTTTTAAATTTAACCCTTTTATTTGTTATCATAGAGGACTTTCCTTTGCAAAGGATAGTGAGTGCACGTTTACGGGTGTGAAGAAATATCAATGACGACACGGATATACCTCTACAACAATATAGGGAAGGGAAAAAAAAAAGAACAAAAAATGATTCATGTAACTTACGTAACTTATTTGATAATGATTGATGTTTATGTATAGATGTTTTATTTATGTTCTATTGAATGTTCATGTGAATGTTCTAATGAATCTTATGTACCAATGTGAATGTGAATGTTTTAATGAAACTAATGTGTTATTGAATGTTATAATGTGATAACTCATGAATGTTACATTTATTAATAGAATGAATGAATTTTAGAATGGGGAATTTAGATGTTGGGGGAGTGGGGGGGGAAATGAGCTTACACTTTTACGTGTTTGGCCCTAATTAGTAGAGAATATTAAATTATTCTCAAAACTAAGTGAAGCTCAACATCAACCTATGATTGCATGACAACTAACTGTGTGAATCTCTTAGTTTCAGGCAATGCAGAAGGATGCCATAGTCAAACTCATTTATTTAAGAAATTTATTGCAATGTATCAAGTATTCAAAAGAATGGCTTACTATTGGATTGCCTCAAATTATTCCTCTCTAAGGTATTATATTTTTTCTATTTATCTACAATCATATTTAATTGCATTTGATAACTTTTGTTGTAAATTGGGAGACATGAAGAAGGATTTGAGTAGTGGAAATAGATGATATTAGATCATTCTAAAGTATACATTGATTCATGAACTATTCTCATTATTTATTTTGAGTGTGGTGATATGTTGAATAATATTATAGGGATGAAGCAGAGGATCCTAAAGTCTAGTCAAAGATTTGTCTTCAAAACATGGCCAAATTAGCAAAGTAGGTCACCACAATACGTTGTGTATTTGAAACTATGTTTCATTTTTTTGATAATGGGAAACACTAGTCCCTTCATAATCGACTTGCACCAAGTGTTCTATATGACATGCAATGCTTAATGGAGAAAGTATGTAACATTATAATTTCATAATTTATAATCCTTGTTGCAAATTACAATATGCAAAAGTCAAACTTCATTGGCTACATCTCTAGCTAGGTTTACATATGATATCTACTGATTTGAATTTTGAATTTTACTTTCAAAATACTTTGGTTAAATTATAATTTATAGATGAATATTTCAATTTGCAGGCCATCCTAGTCACTTTCTATTGTTTGTGCTCATTAAACACCTTAATCACAAGAATGTTGTAACAGTAATGAATTTTTTTAGAAACTCTAGTCAATGTTGAAACTTCACATTCTTAGACATTTGTAGGGATTGTGGTGATGTCCTCATTGAATTGGTGCTTAGCCAAGAATAATATTAGAATACAACATGACTATCATGCTTCATAGAATATCGTAAACATTTACTTGGTAGCGCTAACATCAATGACCTATTATTATTTAGTGCATTGGAAGACAAACATTGTCATATTTCTTTGGAACTTGACAATTGACATGCTTCCATGCAAGAATGGCATCTTATATGGTGATAGTTACTCAACGGTGTGAGCGTGACTTTGCAAATAAGGTTAACCTTGATTCTTCCTTCATTGTAGAATAGACTCATTGATTACCTTCTTTTTCAAGCAAGAAATAAAAAATTTAATGTTCCTATTTTAATTAATTCACACATGCTTCATAGGAGGTTCTATTCATATATTCCCTAGCCACATGGTTATCTATCCTATGCCTAGGTTACTCTGTGATCTTTCCTACTATTGTCTAATTTGGAGTATAGTCATTGTCTCAAGAAAGAGTAGAAAACTCTTGAGATAGCCGAGCTTGTATCAAAAAACATCAATAGACATTATTTCAAACTCCATAGAACCTGCCATCATAGAAGAGATATCACTTTGAATAAATATGATCTTTCTCTTAACTAGGTTCTTATACCATGTTAAAGATCCCATTTAAGATCAGAGTTATGATTATTCATCAGGTTTGAAATCACCAAACACCAAAATGAGAGAATATTACTAGATTTCAATATCTCTCTTAGCTTTGAGAAATTGGTATAAGTATGTTAAAGATCTCATTTAAGATCAAAGTATTAATTATTCATCAAGTCTGAAATCACCAAACTCCAAAATGAGAGAATATTAATAGATTTTGATATCTCTCTTAGCTTTGAGAAATTTTATAGTCTCATATTGGAGAAGACTAAAAAAAGAGTGGTGCTTTGCCTACTGCTTTGTTGTATAGCATATATGCATAAGCTTGAAGAAGAGATGCCCAACATTGTGCTTGTGCCCTTTCCATATGATAATTTAGACATTTTCAGTCCTTGGGATACCACTTTCTCCATTTTAAGCTACTATTGAAAATATTCACTGGGCATCTCTGTTACTAAGGGAAAAATCCTGTACACTTGATGGTTTGAATAATATAATTTTTTTTGAACTATAAAACGTTACTAGTAAGTTGATCCCCAAAAATGGTTCTTAGTAACTCATGCATATTGAATTTTTTTTTAATAAAAATAACTTGATGGCACAACACATGACCTTACATGGCATGGAAATAAATTGACGTCTCAATTGATTTTGATTTGGTAGAAGCATCTTGTTAGTCCTCTGCAATAGTCTTATTATTGTCTTTTTCTTGTTAAGTTATTTGTTAGATGGTTGGCCCTTGTTTTCATTCAAAAACCCATTTTGTTGCATGTTTGCCCCGTTATGTTTAGTTTGACCCAATTATTACCATGTATGCCATGGCAAGAAAATAATATCCTTCGTAAATTAATTATTGTCAAAGGGGGCAAGTGCAAGGTTTATTTTGGTGACTGTGAACCTTAGCATGTTCTCAACTCATCGCCTTTTATGCCTCTCACACTCTAGTTCAAGCCAGTTTTTGTTATGTTTATTCTAGATCTCACTTAAGCTCCTTTGAATTGGTATCTCATGTTATTTATGTATTTTATAAGCCTTTTCTTGGGTTTTTATTCTTTTGGAAATTTGGTATGTTTAGAAGATTTGAGCTCACACAAACTCTTGAGAAGAAATGTATTGTAGGTTATGTGCTTTTAAGTTATAATACATTTAATACAACTTTTGCAACATTTGTGCAAACATGTATGACCTCAACTCCATTCAATATAGCTTAATTATCAACTGTGATAATTTCAATCAGCTCGAAAGCTTCTTTCTCAATATTGCTAATAGTTGCAACATTGCTTTCATCCACTTTAGTGCCAAGTTGGTCCTACTTTTCCCATCTTCTTTTCAACTATAGAGGGGAGTCTTTGGTTGAGTAAAGAGGATAGGAAGAATACCTTGGTCCCTAAGGATCAACTTGCACCAAATATTTATTTTACATCTTGGATAATTTTTTGTCCTATGTGGAATTTAATTTTTTTGCTTTTTATAAAGTATCCTATTATCCTAGATTAGATTAATTGTTAGATATGGTGTAGCATACAAATTTTCTTATTTTAAATTTTAAATGAGTTTTGTTTACAATTGGATTTGATAGATGTAGGTCTAAATTATTATCAATAGACAAAACTTATGTGTGCAAAATCATTGTTAAAAGAAAACCAGTTGTAGAGCAAGCCAAACCAACCAGTAAACAACAAAAACATAGAAATCAGTAAATCAATAAGTTTTTTTTTTTTTTTAACTGAGAACAATTCCTTCATCCAAGCACTAAAATCAAGATCAAAAAGTAGCAAACAAATTGTAATATAAAAGCATTCATTTTTTGGCCAAAAAGCAATAGGAAAAGTTAGTTTATTCAATCATTACTTTGATATACTTGTTTTCTTCTAGTTCTGATTTATTTACATGTAATTACAATAAGCGAAAGATTTGTTGTTTTGTTGATTTTAGAATTAGATTTATTTTTCTAGCTGTAAAGTATTTCCTTTCATGCAAGCATGAACACAAGAACATAGAAAATAAGGATTTCCATCCATGTATAGTCACTCTGATTCAAAATTCTACTTTAATCATTCAGCTATGACATCTTCAAATTTTTTTCACTGACATGCAATCTTCCAATGGTAAACATGATTTTCAAAGTCCCTGATGTGCTTGGCCATTCTCACGGCTCGGGTGATATTCTTAGCTTGCATTTTCAAATATTCTATGCATAGTCACAATTGTGGACCAAAAATTCTGAGCCATACCAATTTGTTTTTTTTGTTTTTTGACAAAAATCAATTGATTCTCTTGATGAATCATGATGAAAAGGGTCTTTACGAATGATGGGTTTGGTTCTTGCATGGAGTAAGAGTTGGTCTTTGGAGAATAGACCAACAATAGGTGTTCTAAAGGAAAGAGCCAATGTTCTTTTTTTCAGCCTTCATGTACATTGAAGATAAAATGAAACACATCCATGTAAGGATTTTTTAAATGTTGATGAAACAAGCCAAGTGAAAATTATAGATTTGTGTTGATATATTTTTCTTGATTTGTTCAATGCTTCAATGTAGTCAACTAAATAACTTTTGAGATGGGAGCTATGCAAAGTCATGAGAAATTACATTCAAAAGAGTGTATGTGTTTTTTTTACTGGTAGGAAAAGGTGCAAATAAGTAATTGTTATTATTCATTCTATGAGATCATAAAATCAATATCAAAATACTAGATAAAATGTTATGTTTTTTGATATACAAGGGTAGAAAAATTGACATCACAAGAAAGAAATAAATGGAAAACAATAATGTGCAATTTCTATCACCATTCTATTAATTTAGCAATTCATCAGCAAGACTTCTGACATATAGAATGAAGAAAGAGAGATGTGAAGAGACTTATTTTAAGTTGTTGTATTTGATTATGTAGCACCCACAATTGCTAGTGATGCATCAAAGTTGAAATTATAGTATAGTGTGTCTATGTAACCTAGTCATAACCAGCCATAACCTAGTTGGAATTATAGTATAGTATAGTGTGTCTATGTAACCTGGTTGAAATTAAGTCCTAGTCATAACCAGTAGCACTAAAAGCCTACAATCGGATCAAATAAGAATATTCTATGACCACAACTTGAAATTGGTCTTAGAATTTGTTTTAGGCTAGGTTGCATGGGTATGTGATCGACCTCCCCAGAATGTATACCCAAGTACCAAGTATACATGTCCAAGTTTTGGGTACTCAATGAAGAGCATCATAATTAAGATCCTTTATTAAGATTTCTAATTTTTGTGACAATTTTGTGTTTGTGTATCAACTTGTTATTTATCAATCTTAATATGTAATCATTGTATGTTTGTGTTGAAATCCTCCTCCACAACATCATTGTTTGAAGGGTCATCCTCCACTTCCTCTTCTAGCAGCCAATTTTTTTTTAATATTTCAATAGGTCATCGCAATTGTGACGGCTTGATCTGATGGATATCTATTGCACACAAGGCACTGCTATCACAAACTATCATCATTGTAGCTTCAACTCTGATGGATGGTCATTAACCTTTCAACTTGGGCATCAATATTGTGATGACATAGTAAAATTGTTAGATGTTGTAATTGTGACGGTGGCCTATCACAATTATGACAACATGACAAAAAATTCTTGGCCTTGGTTTCTTCCAAATTGGACAGCATTTGGCATCCCAGTTACAACACATGAGCTTTCTATCATAATGTGTGATGCCAAAAGTTTGACACCCATCTGACGAGAGCCAATTCTTGGTATCTTCATTTGGGTGATGGTTGACTATCACAATTGCGATGGTCTGCCATCGCAATTCGGGTCCAAATATAGTAGTGATTGGGCATTTGTATGTTCCTATAAACACTCCTCTTCCTCCACCAAATCTATTTTTCTTGCCCATATGACCCCCGATTACCATGTGGAGGTCTTCTACCTCTTCCTCTATCTCTACTATTGTCATTCTTTTTCCTTTCTTGTCTCCTTTTTATCTTCTTCTCTACCCTCATTGCAAGTTTATAACATTCCTCAATAATCTTAGGTGTCGCAAGATTGATTTGGTCTTGGATATTGAACCTTACGCCCCCCATATACCTTTCCACCTTCAATTATTTCTCATCATGAGAAACCTTAATATCTAACTTGTGAAACTCCTCTGTGTTTTTTTGGACATCCATGTTCGTTTCTCTTGGGCTTTGCATTCGTTTTGTATAGCTAGACCTTGTAGTCTTTAGGGATAAAATTTTCTCTCATCTTCTCTATAATTTTTGTCCATGGATTGATCTTAGGCTTACTCTTCTTCCATCTCTCTTCCTGTAAACAATCTCACCATAGCAATGCATGCCCTTTTAGCCTTGATTTAGCAATCTTGACTTTATGTTCTTCCACCACATCTTCACAATCAAAAAAGTTCTCCATCACTCAAAACTATTCAATTAGGTCCTATTAATTCATTTTTCCATCATACATTGGGATATAATATTTCCCATTATAATCATTTTCTCTAATGACTTTAGCAATTTTATTCATCCTCACATCATCTAGGTCTACCTCTTCTCTTGGTGCCATTTCTTTTTCTTCTTCAACTTCCACTTCCTCCTCTTCATCGCCACTTTGATCCTCATGATCAATACTTTTATTCTTATTCTTTTTCACCTTTTCTAACTCTCTTTCCATCTTCCTCATATTTTTTGTAACTTTCTTGTTCTCTTCAACCTGTTGTGCTGAAAAATGATCAATAATTGGTTTCTTGTACTCTTCAACCTATTGTTTCAATAATTAATTTTATTATTTTACATAAAACCATGGCTTCTTTTGGGAAAATATTTCATTGCTATAGCTATGGCACCACTTTTGTGCCCTTTTCCCACTCTTCCCAACGGTGTACACATATAATATCTCTTTCTACTACATATTTTTTGTTAGAATCATATTATACATATGGTATAGAGTCAATTTCATGAGAAACAATAACTATATTCATCGAATGACTCCATTCATATCAAAAACTTCAAAATTGCTCTTAAGGGAATGCTTTATTTGCAACAACAATATACCAATATTGAAAGGAAAGTAATCAAACAATAAAGTGCTTCAATGTGAATATCTATATTGATGAATAATATCAGAACAAATTAAAATCATAAACTGGTGCAGGAGCACCTGAAGGCAATAAGTGACTTTAGTTAAGTTTTTGTGTGCGTGTGATGTAATAAGTCCCTTAAGGCAACACACTTAGTCAAGGTGAGCCCAAGGTGACCTTTGAACAAGTTTGGAACTCTATTAGTTTGTTTACATAGCTATTTGTGCCTTCTAAGCCTAGGCTCTTTGGTTGGCTAAAGATGGTCAATGCCCATCCAAAGAGGTTGAACAAGGGCTTGGAACACCATTTCTAGCCAAAATATATCCATGGTTGAAATTTGAAGTCATTAGGTGGAGATTTGCTATGGCTTGGGCAAAAACATGAAAATTGCTCAAAATACACTAAAAGGGGCAAGTTGCAACTTAGCAACTTTATAAATTTTAGACAAAAGTTATCAACTTGGGAAAGGGGAACATGAAGGCACTTGGAAACTGATTTTTGACAAGATATAAAGCATGAAAATACTGATGTAAAGAGGTTCCAAGTAGTTCCAAGATGTTTCAATCAAGTTTGAGCAAGTTTTTGGCAAGTTTTGCCTTATTTGTTAAGTATATCATATAGATTTCTTGAGTATCTCTGATTATAGACTATGTAAATTGATTAAATTATTTCATTCCAAAATTTTACATGTTATTTCCTTCATTATTTGTATTGTAGAACAACAACAAATAGTGTTTGTACCTACCTTCCATAGTTTTGGTTTCTCTTTTCTTAGTAAGGGTTTTGAATCCTTTCATGGATTAGTCTTGCTTATCCATGGTCACAACCTTCCATGGCTAAATAGAAAGATAAATACTTGTATATCAGTGACATTACTAGCTATTTAAAGCACCAGAACCAAGCTTGGAAGCTCTTGTATTGAAATCATGGCCGATCACAGCTGGTGAGCCATTGAAACAAAGCATGAAAACAATAGTTCAAATTGAGATTCACATCCATGTGGTTTCCTGTATAGGGTGTGAATGTGTGGATAGCTAGGAAGAAGGGTAATGAAGGGGATTTAACCATTTTAAATCCCCATGCAAGTATTGGCATTTAAATCCAATTAGCGAACTCACAAATAGCAAGGAAAATAAGATTTTGGGAGGGGTTTTATCGTTAGATATGAAATCGGTAAAACCCAAATGCCAAAATGAGATATTGTTAAAATATTCCAAATGGGTACTCAAAAATGTAAAAATATTAGTATCTTGTTTAGGTCAATTTTGATAAAAGATAGTCTACTAACTGGTTTGCATAGTTCAACCAAACAATGGTTAAGGAACCAAGAATGGCTAAAACCCGTTGAAGGGGATGATGAAACAAGGTGTTATAAGTCCCATTAAGAATTTGGTCATCTAATTTAGTAAAGATTCTATATCTATGAGAGTAATGGTTCTTGGAAGTATAAAGTCCTTTGGAGGAACTACAAGGGAATATGAAGAGTTATTTGTTGGGTGAGTTGCCCTTGACCTGGTAGGTTAGAAACTCATTCTTGGAAACCTTGGGAAAGTTCTAAAAACTCCAACCTTTGGATGGTTGAAACATTCCCTTAGAGAGGTCATTGGACCAATTAGATGCAAGCACAAATTCCACTTGCATCATAATCCTTATTAAACAAAAGAATAAACAGGATTAAAATTACATACATTTTCATCTACAACTATTTCCTCCAAAATCTTAACATTTTTGTCAATTGAGCACAAAGTGGGGTGTCATGCTCTCCTAAAGCCCTTGTTAATATTATTATTTATTATTTTAACCTACTTTACTCTGTTGTCTTGACTATGACAACAACTTTATAAAAAATTATTTTACCTTGTTGTCATGACTATGGCAACAAATTTACTCTACAACTTTCTAGGCATCCATATTTATTTTTGGTGTACCTTCAATATAGAAATATTCTTATTGTACTCTTGGAATTTTTAACATCACATTATATCCCTTTTGGTATTGAGAATTATATGCTTTATAAATATTTCCCTCATACAAAGATCAGTTAATCACCCAACCAGTCCCCAAATCACTACAATAGACTATTAACTTCTTAAAAGCTAATGACAACTAGTTATATGTTCTCAAGTAGTTGTCAACTTGATATTTACTTACTAGTATATTGTTGCACCTTGAAGAGAAATAATCTTGGAAGATCATGACTTTTCATTCCTTTCCAAAATATTTGACCATTTTTTTCTCGATGTTTTAACTACATGTAGAATAGATTTGTTGCTATTGATGCTAATCATGATGAATTGGTTGACAAGAACCTAAAACATAAATGTACTTTTGATGAAGTTCAAGTAATATGATATTTCTTATGGAATATGTTTCTTCATCATTTGCATTCTTTATTTGACTTTATACATTATCTTTTCTTGATTTTTAAACTGCATGTAGAGCAATCATATGAAGGGAAAAGTGAAAAAGAGAAGACATTGCTGATAATGATTATGTTGAATATGAAGAGAACTTGCATGATATTCATAGTAGTAGCCATTCTAAACTTCAGATGAGTTATAATCATATTATTTTTAGTTTTACTAAAAATGTCCATCATTCTTATCTAATTTGATAGTTTTTTGTTACCACACTCTTCTTTATTGTGTAATGAGGGCAAGTTGAGCAAAACTCCTTGATTGAATTCTTACTTTAAAATGAATTAACTGAATTTTATTGACAAAAAATATGCATACATTCTCAAGTCACATATATGATTATATGTTCCTATTGTTAATCAAACTAAAGAATAAAAAAATATTCAAGGTTTGCATACCCAATCATGGGAAAATATCAATATCTCACTTTACTATTCACCAAAATCATTGAGATTGGTCTTATTTGAAAGATAACTAATTATTACAAACACAAAGATGACTTTTAAATTGTTGAAACATCATGTATGAATGTACCAAGCTCCACAACAATAGAAAATCAAAAAAATTCATAAAATGTTAATATTTTCATTGGTCCTGCTTGTAATATGTATTATTATTGTTGTTATATGTATTTTTGCCAATTCTCATAATATGTATTCTTTTTATTATATGCATATGTTTTTTTATATCATGTATTGTTTTTATTGTTTGTAATATGTATTGTTTTTGCTATTATATGTATTGCTATTGTTATAAATGCATTGCTCAAGAGTATCATCCTTGTTTTAATGGTCAAATGTGTAACAATGTTGTCATAATATTATATGTTGGGTATGTGTGCATGGTAATGTAGTGCTTATATTTGGGGCTTCCATAATTAACTATGTAACATAATATGTTTTTTTTTTCCATTTTATATAAATATATGATAATAAGCTAAAGGAAGGGGACAAAGTTATGGTGTTGGATCTATATGATGGTGATGTTGCAGGAATTGGGCAGATTCATTCCCTATTTATTGCTCATGGAGTTAATTTTAAAGGAATAGGAGATGAAAATGTAAAGATTATAATAGTCACAAATAACATGATTCCTCTTGTTTATATTCACAAAGTATATTGAGTCATTCACCTGAAAGAGAAAGTGGGGACCTTCGCATGATGGCCAATGAAGTATTTGCAAAAAATATCATGATTAAATATATTTATCATGTAATGCCCTACTAGGGAACCCAAAATAAATAAACCTAATATGTCACCAATTTTGCCAAACTTTTTTGTTTGAAAGATTAAAACAACAAGAGATAACATAGTGGAAGCAATAACTCGCATACATACAAAAAATCTATAAAAAATTACATCTCTTAAGGGCTCCACGACATAGAATCACATACATAAGCTTTATTATAACTAAATCTAATACATAACAAAATCCACATCATAGAATAACTATAAGTACGAATCCAATGAAGTAATATACAATTACATAAGATGTCACATGGCATAACTAGAATGCATAATCATCCATTGTACAAGGCATTGGGTATGAAAAGCTCAACTAATATACATCATGAATAAATACATCATCTCATTAGATCTCCAGATAATCCAAATACATTACATCATAAAATAACCATCAAACATTAACGGGTGAACCCACAATAGTGGGTTACACTTTTTTGGAGGAAGAAATTCCTCCAAAATCGCGAAAGTAAGATTTTTTTCCGAAAAACTTTCGATAGAATGTAATCATCTGGTTTCGATAGAAACTATAAAAGTTTCTATCGAAACTAATTTTGATGGTAGTTTCGATCGAAACTAACTATGCAAAAAAAAATTATCCTAAATAGTTTCGAATATCAATCCCAAAAGTCATAACCATAATCTAGGTCAAGGAAATCCTAATAGAAAACTATCTCAAGGGTACCAAGATACAAATAACATCTAATCCTAGAGGCAACAAAGACATGCAAGAAATATACTATGTAAGTGGGCAAGTGTCATTGCATGAGTCAACTCTAAGGTTACCCTGGTAGCCTCTTTGGACTTTGGCCCCCTAGTGACTCTATGTGGTATTAGTATCATTTCATATGGACAAGGCATACTAATGAGGCAAGGTCACAACCAAGCACCCTCTCTACTCCCATCCTAGCATGTACTAGAACTAGAGATATGGGCGAGGAAAACACTAAATCTTATTAATTCATTTAAATACCCATTTAATAAAAATTTTATAACTTATTATAATAACCTACAATGTGTTACCCAGGCAACCTCTTTAGAGCTCCAACCTCCATTGCAAGCCACTTCCCAACATGCATAAAGATAAGCTACCCTAAGCTCAAAATAATAGAAAATATCATAAGGTCACAATGACCACATCTAAATGTAGTTTCATAAATCATTTGTTTGAAAACATAAAATTTTTGATTTACAAGTAGGGTTCAAGTTTTAATTTTTCAAGTGTCATATTTGCAAAGGTTTTCGAGTTCACAAGTATCTCAAAAGACACAACAATTCATTAAAAATCATCTAAATATAAAAAACACATTTTTTTAATATAAAATTAACTATCATTTAATACAATCCAAACTTCATTAAAAAATTTCCCAAATTAAAATTGAGTTATATTACAAATTAACGATAACTACATAACCAAATCTTTTAATAAATATTATTAAATTATTATAATTATTATTATTAAATTATTCATAAAATAATATTTATTTATTTATTAATGACAATAATTACTAAAACTAAAAATATAATTATTATTAACATTAATAATAATATTAATTATTAATTAAACTAATTAATAACTATACTAATAATTTATTTCGTAAAATAATATTTTAAAAAATGCAAAAGTTTTAAGGCACATAGGTCGCTACATATCGCAGCCTTGGCTATCGTAGTAGCTATGACTGCTATCGGCAACCTTAGTTGTCCTTGTAGCCAAGCTGCAAGAGTAGCTAGGGGACAGGGGAGGTAATGGCTTTCAATTCCCTTTTTTTATTTTAAATTTTTGTATATAAAATACAAAAAATGAAATCCAAAGCCCCCCTCAAGTGCATACAAAACCCAATTTTTGGGTATAATGAAATTGTCATTCAATATAAATATTATCATAGTAAATCATTAATTGTGGTAATTTTATACACACACACACACACACACATACATACAAAATTTTCCAGTATAGATCTTATATGGAGAATAATTGCAACCAATCAAATTTGTTAATCTAAAATCCAGTTTTCTTTTCCAAAACTTATCCCAATTCATAAATTCTCTAAATCAATCCAATTTATTCAATAAGAGTTTCTCAAACAAGGGTTTCAAATTGATTTCATTCATAGAAATTTTCAATAACGAAGAACAGTAAATTTAACAACAAGGGTTTCAACTAGAATTATTTTTGAAAACATATCCATAACAACCATGGAGAAGACAGAGAAAATTCAAAGGGAAATTACTATGAAAATATCAACAAGATCCTACCTTGATCTAATGCTAACCAGACTAATGCTCGAAAGTTGCAAGAATTCCTGTCTTCTTGAAAACCCTATTTCTCAAAATGTGCTCCTCCAAACCTGTGTGTGGAGAAATGAGCTCTAATTTCATAATAAAGAGCTTTCTCCCTTTAGGGTTTCAGGTTTACAATCATGTAAAATCTTTTCTTTATTATTTTAATTTATTTTAATTTAATTTGCAAACTTTTTGCATTTTGATTATAAACTTTATTAAATTTATTTTCTCTCTTCTATTAAATCACAAGACATCTTTAATAGTATATTTATTAATTTAAATAATAATGATATTTAAAGTTTATATATATATATACAAAATTTTCTAGTATAGATCTTATATGGAGAATAATTGCAACCAATCAATTTTGTTAATCTAAAATCTAGTTTTCTTTTCCAAAACTTATCCCAATTCATAAATTCTCTAAATCAATCCAATTTATTCAATAAGAGTTTCTCAAAAAAGGGTTTCAAATTGATTTCATTCATAGACATTTTCAATAATGAAGAACATTAAATTTAACAAGGGTTTCAAGTAGAATTATTTCTGAAAACATATCCATAACAACCATGGAGAAGACAGAGGAAATTCAAAGGGAAATTACTGTGAAAATATCAACAAGATCATACCTCAATCTAATGCTAACCAAACTAATGCTCGAAAATTGCAAGAATTCGTATCTTCTTGAAAACCCTGTTTCTCGAAATTTGCTCCTCCAAACCTATGTGTGGAGAAATGAGCTCTAATTTCACAATAAAGAGCTTTCTCCCTTTAGGGTTTTGGGTTTACAATCATGCAAAACCTTTTCTTTATTATTTTAATTTTATATTCAAACTTTTTGCATTTTGATTATAAACTTTATTAAATTTATTTTTTCTCTCTTCTATTAAATCACAAGATGTCTTTAATAATATATTTATTAATTTAAATAATAATGATATTTAGAGTTTATTAATTAAAATGAAACTCCTAAATTAAATATTATTAAATTAAATAAATATTATTACGCCCAATTAGAACTTTAATTAAATCTTTTAAATTTAATTCTTCTATTTAATCAATTTCTCAATTAATTAAATAAAATTAATTCATGATTTTTCTTTATAATTTTTTTGTTAAATTAAATCATTTAATATTCTCTTAATTTGATTTAATTATAACTAAAAATCACAACAGATCCACAAATTTAAATTTAAAAACTCATTTTAAAGACAGAGTACTAATTCAAGCACAAGGGTCAAAATCTCAAATTCTCATCACAGCTTGACGAACTTAGAAGGGTAAATAACTCAAATACTTGTCCTATTTTCTAGGATAATTTTCTTAGGGTTAGGATTTGGACTTAAGAACTATCTCTCCTATTTACTATTGAGATATTGCCATAGGGCACGCTCATCCTAGTGATTCATGAAAGTTGATGCCTAGTACTTACAATTTTCATAAAAGCTGAGCATGTACATATACATATAAATCTAAGCTAAATAGATAATGGCAGGGAGTGATACATTGTGTAGATCCTGACTAGCAAGTAATTATGACTCCTTCCCTCACCCATATCAAAAAAGTCAAACATAAAGTAAAACATACATGTACTCCATACACATGCAAGTATGGGGTAAGTATCCATAGAAACTACATATAAATCATCCATCTAACTATCATTGTGAAATAATTGAAATCACTATATAGACATACATGTATCATCATCAAAAGAATAACCATGAACACATGAAATAAATGAGTATCAAGTAGCTCATCAAATAGATCAACTGAGTATGAAATAACATCCAATCAAATCAAGTAACCAAGTGTCAATAATTTTTTTTTTTTTTTTTATGGAGGTCAATCGGGTAATTTTAATCACCTGACCAATGGTAGTTTATTGCCAGACATTTATCTCCCAACCAAATTTATGACTAAACTATTTTAATCATTGATTAGGTCATT
Source organism: Cupressus sempervirens (assembly GCA_028749045.1). NCBI lineage: Eukaryota > Viridiplantae > Streptophyta > Pinopsida > Cupressales > Cupressaceae > Cupressus > Cupressus sempervirens. The sequence goes on along the minus strand of CM053783.1, from coordinate 289,925,741 downwards.
TATTGTTGTTACTTGGTAGTTTATATAGTAGTTTTTTGGGTAATTTTGGTAGTTTTTTGGGTAGTATATATGGTAGTTGATTTGGTAGTATATTTGGTAATATATTTGGTAGTTTATTTGGTAGTTTATTAAATCATTAATCTAGTCATATTAGGGCATGATGGAATTGAACCACCATCCTCCTACTTATAAAGCAGGTGCTCTTCCATTGAGATAGTACCCTTTAAAGAATAATGCAAAAAATTGACAAAGTTGTCTTCCCAACATTAGATCTACCATGATCATGGTCACTATAACATGATATACTCTTCTTAAAGAACACAAGTTCCAATTATTATGAAAACCAATAATCTAAATCTTTATCAATAATAATTCAACAATTTTAAATTCTTTTGTTCAAACATTTTAAAATTATATTTCATGTCAATTACACTTCTCTAAATTATTGTAGTGATAGACTCTTATAAAATATAATTTGGAGCACTTTGGCCACACACAAGTGTTGTTTCTTGTTCTAACTTTTCAAAAAAAGAACAAATGATTATGCAATTTATGTGAAGAAAATAGACCTTTCCATTAAATAAAAACATCAAACCCCATTAAAAAGTCACATCTATTATAAGCTACGAAACACAATCCACTGAAATACTCACCTTTTTACATATGGAGGTGCCAAAGGATCAAGTATTTCCTCTTCCTTAGGCTTAGGTGGGTGCTAAAAGTGCTCATTAATCCTGATGTTGACATTTATTGAATCTTAGTCTACAAACAATATAAAAATAGGAATTTGATAAAAATAAGGCACATGAAAAAAAAAAATTTATCAATGATCTATAATTAAGTTATTCCTAATAATAGGGAAAGTGGTGCCAATTCTTTTTCTTTTTCTTTTTTTTTTAAAGAGGGGTAAACGCTTTGACCTGGAGCTATGAACCAGTGAGGCCACAAACGGGGGACCTCATCCCCATTAGATTTGAACCTTGATGGCAAGGATAACAACTCAACAACTTAAACATCACAACATGCCACTATTGGCGAAAAGTGGTGCCAATTCATAAATGTAACAAAGAACTAAAAAATATGTTTATAATAAATTGCTTTAAAAACCTATAACAAAAGGAAATAATGGACTAGTAAAGTCTGGTACACAATGGCTTGAAATTTTAGAAAAATTTGAAGCAAATGTGGTTATCTAAAGGCAATTTTTACATCATGCAATCATTTTCTATAAGATCTTTGAGAGTAGTTATAAAAGAGGAATTACAAGCTTGGAGAAATAGACAGTTGATTTGTAATTGAGGGAAAAGAACTATTGTGAGAACTACTACGTGAATAATATGTACAGGCCATTGTAGGTCTCCACCAGCTATTTTTTCTTTTCACAGTCTCTACAATAATTGAGACTAGAGTCTAGTTAACGAGTTAATAGATCAAAATGGGTATAACATTAGACCGGTTTTCCTTTCCCACCTTTGAGCAACGATGTTCTAGTTCAAGGGACAGATGGGAACCAAACATTTCAACAACTAGCTAGCAATGCAAGGTTTTATCAAAGGAACAATAAAATGAATGATGGACCCTTCACATCCTCCATACCTCCAAACAATTTCAATACACCTCCACACCCCAATGCAAGTAACATACCAAATTCTTCGAGGGATGCACCCAAATATAGACAAGGTAATCATAACAATGGAAATGGACAATAGAGTTTTCAACAAAGTATGCAATAGAATAACCAAGATGTTCGAGGATCACAAAGTGTCCAATCAACACAAGAATAAAATAGGAGAAGAACGCATAAAAATTTGTAAAATGGAGAATTAGACATGTGAAGAAGGAAGAAAACTACATATTGTAATATTTGCAGAGAAATTTCAAAGGAGAAAGGAGCCAAGTAGACCAGATGGGATTCAACATTATGAAGGAAGGCAAGACAAGTCTTTGGAAGAAATCTTCTTCAAAAAGGCAATTGTGAAATCGACCAAACCTTTTTTTCTTAACCCTAGGTTTTAGGTTAAGCATCATTCAAATTCAAAGTAGCATGTGCCTTTTGACATTTTTGATAGAGATTCGTTGTTTAATGGGCTACAGCTAGAGTCAGGCTTAGATCAGGGGGCTATGGGTAATGTTGTCACTAGTCAGAACTTAAATGGGGATCAGTCTTCTCTGGAGGTAGAAAAGGGTTTGTTGGGAGAAGCGGCTGTAGACCAAAATTATATTAGCAATATAAAACAAAGGATTTTTGGGGATTCAAGTAGAGCTCCCTTCAATCCAAAGCAATCAGGAACGAGTAAGGGCAAGGAAAAGAATGGAAAACCAAAGCAGATATGAAGGAAGAAGCAGTCGAGTATTGTTGTTTAGAGAAGTAATGGGATTACATGTCAAGGAGTCATTGAAATCACTATTCCAGAAAGGTTGTTATCCCCACACATCGAGTTTTTGAGAAGCATATCGCTTAGGGTATAGATTCAAGAACACAAATTAAACAATTGGCATTCAAGCATGGACTATTAGCAACTAGCCAAGTATGAAAGAGGTATTATTCCTTGATCAAGTTTTAAATTATTTCATAGTACTCTTTAGTTCAGCCAAGGATAGGGATTGGGTACATAAATTTAAAGGATGCTTCTGTAATGGTTATGGCATTTTGACCTACCCTTTTTCCCCAAATTTCTCCCCTAAGTCAAGTGATGTTACTTTTTTTCCTCATTGGATAGAATTACCAGATTTGCCCCTTGAATATAGAGACACATAGATTGTTGAATTGATAGCAAACAAGGTGGGTATCTTCCTCAGACATGATCTGATCCCATTTGAAGGGGTTTATCACCCAGTCAGGGTTTGTATTCTTTTGAGTAATCAAAAGTCAGTTCCACAATGTATAGTTTGTCATTTGAAGTGGGGTGATTGGAGTTAAATAATATGAAATCAAGAGCCAGAGGTAGTTGAGAAACATGCATCATTCTTGGGACATTTTAACTTAGATTGTCAAGGTGTTGTTAAAGATCAGATTATGGTATGTGAAGATCATTCATCTATGGCTGAGAAATGTAAATTTAGGCAGGCTGTTGTACAAAATGGTATAAATATCAATGCAATAATTGATAATTACATTGGAAATTTTTCTATGAGTGGATAAGACTTGAGATCAGTGGGTGAGGTTTTATTATCTCCATCTAATTTGGTCCACAATAGTACTGGGTTTTAGAATTTGCTTTCAAACTTGAATAAGGACACTGAGTTGGTAGAGGCAGTTATTAATAGGGATGAGATAAGTAGTAATAATCAGACTTAGATTGACTTTTATTTAGATCATCCAATCCTCCTCCCTAAAATTGGGGACTTTAGAGTAAACCATAGTAAGGAGGTATCTATGAATAGGCAATTAATTCCTATGCAGGTAGTGCAGTTGTTATCTACAACAAGGTCAGAGAATAGTTAGAATTTAACAATTAGTAGGGGCTTGGTAAAATGTCATTTTGCTAAATAGTTCCCAATATACGTGATAGGAGTTAGTTTTAAATACCAATTTGCATTTATGGCTCATGCTCATAAAGTCCATAACATTTCATTTCGAGAAATAATTTGTAGACAATTGGTTAATTAGGAATGTTTCTTAGTAGATTGAAATAAATAGAGCTGGTCCACAATAGATATAGTCACACACCAAGTTATGTTTAATAAATCCCCATTGGAGATGTTTGTCTCGGCATGTCAATAGACTATTCAAGTAGTTAGGTTGGGCAGAAATGTGGAATTTGAAATACAACAATTGGCTAAAGAGATATCAGCATTTGTGGTATCAGAATAGTTTCAATCAATTGCAGATGAAGTTTTGAAAGAAGATATGTCCCAAACATCAACATATGGTTTTGAGGAAGTCTCCATGACAAGCAAATATTTTGAGCCTAATAGACTCTTTAGGCCAGACCAGGTGGAAAATGAAAAAGTTGGGTGTGATTCCAAATTTGATTTTTCACAAACCCTTTCAACTATGTGGAGATTAGATTCTGGTATCTTGTACACCAAAGACTCATGGAAGAAAGAGAAAAAGTACAAAAGCAAAGGAAGAAATTGCAACAAGTATCCCGTCTACATTGGAAGAAAAATTTCAAACAAAAAAAAAGAATCACCAAAATGACTAAGTGTCCTCTGGTGGAAGGATAAATATTATTACATGGAATGTCAAGGGTATCAATGCTCCTAACAAAAGAAGTAGGATTAAAAAATTGCTTGAAGAGCTTAAAGGTGATATTATATTATTACAAGAGACAAAATTATCAGATGAAAAAATCAAGAATCAATTGTTAAATGGAAGCATTGGAAATCTATCCACTGTCCTAGTGTTGGGGCCTCAGGAGGGTTAACCACTTTGTGGAATCCAAAGTTACATACTGGTAGTTTGATAGATCAAGGTCCAAGTTGGCAATGTTTTTAGTTTCAACATTTTGAAATTTTGATGGCTATTTCCAATTTTTATGGTCCATCTAGTGCTTCAGATAAGGTAAAATTGTGAAATGTGATTTCAGATAAAATTAGATCTTTACCAGAACAAAATTGTATTATTGGTGGTGACTTTAATGCAATCAAAAATAATAAGGAGAAACAGAGAGGTACCTTTCCATCTATGAAAGTTATGGAAGAATTTGACAACTTTATCAATGTTAATGAAAATTTTGAGATTGGTACGTCTAATGGATGCTTCACTTGGCATAATAGAAGAGATGGTCTCCTACAAGTTGTTGAAAAAATTGACAGATTTATAGTATCTCAAGCATGGAAAGTAACTTCTATTCTATTTTTGGTAGAAATTCTATCTTTTCCAGGCTCTGGTCATTTTCTAGTATCATTAATCTTAGAAAACAAAGTGGCTCAGGCACTCCCACATCAAAAATCCTCATTTAAATTTGAAAGAATGTGGCTAAGACATCTACATTTTTTTCCCTTAATTAGACAATGGTGGATCAATTCCCCATAGGAAAAAGGAAATATAAGTATGTTTTGTTTCTATAAGAAACTTCAATATCTTAAGACAAAATCAGAATCTAGAACAAACAGGTGTTTAAAAACATTTCTGAGGAGAAAAATAAAGTCTAGAAGGAACTACAAGAGATCAATGAAGAAATCATCAATCTTGGTTTGAATTCAAATTCATTTTCTCGACAAAAAGAAAAATAGTCTCAATGGGTGGATTTGTGTAATAGAGAGGAAGAATATTGGAAGCAAAAATCTAGGGAATTATGGCTTAGTGATGGTGATCATAACACGAAATTCTTTCATGTTGTAGCAAGTCAAAAGAAGGCAAGTAAATCCATTTTCTCAATCATGGAACAACTATCAGGTAAATTATTATTAGATGAAGAGAGTATTAAAATGGAAGGGGTTAGATTCTTTAAAGAGTTCCTTGATCCATTAGTAAAAATGGATACTAATGAACACCATCTTAGCTCATTCTTAGAGGTGGTTCCAAGTATCATTTCAAATCAAGATAATGTTGAACTTATGAAACCTTTTTCTTTGGACAAAATTTGGACAGTAGTCCAATCCCTCCCCCTAGATAAAGGACTTGGTCTTGATGGATTTACTGCTCTTTTCTTTCAGAAATGTCGGGATGTTCTAGGTTGGAATTTACTTATGGCTTTAGAATCTTCCAGACGCAAGGGTATCATGCTAGGGAATTTTAATTCTACAAATATTTTTGTCATTCCTAAGTCTAGGGATCCCCATACCTTTGCTAATTTTAGACCAATTTCTTTGTGTAATACTATTTACAAAATATTCGCCAAGGTCATATATTCATGACTTCAAGCTATTTTTCCTAATATCATTTCTTTAGAATAGGGTGGTTTTGTGCCAGGTAAAGAGACATTGGAAGGCGCAATTGTGGCTCATGAAACTCTACACTACATTAAAGAAAACCAAATTCCTTCTTTTTTTATTAAACTTGATATGATGAAGGCCTATGATAGAATTAATTGGTCCTTTATTTTGAAAGTTTTGGAGAAATTTAATTTCAACAAAGCTTGGTGTAAATGGATTAAAGCTTGTATTTAGAGGGCTAAATTTTTAGTCCTTATTAATGGCTCCCCAGAGGGTTACTTCGAGTCTTCTCAAGGCATTAAACAAGGCAATCCATTATCACCTGCTCTATTCATTTTGATGGCAAAAGCTTTTAGCAGGGCTATAATTCAATCTCAACAGTTGGAGCTTTGGAAAGGCATTTAGTTTGGAGGTAAAGATTTAGTAGATACTCATTCGTTATTTGCAGATGACACTCTATTGTTTGGGTTAGCTAATGTAAAGGAAGCTAAGCATATTAAGTATATATTGGATCAATATTCATTACTTTCAAGTTAGAAGATTAGCATGGAAAAATCAAAAATCTTTTTGTTTTATACAACTCTAGTTATTGCACAAAATATTAGAAAGATCCTAGATTTTGAGGAGGATAAATTGTCATCTACATATTTGCGTGTTCCATTTTTTTATGGGTAGTCACAAAGCTTCTCATTGGAAAGATTTAGCTGATAGAATTAAACCTAGAACAATGGCTTGGAAGGTAAGATGGCTTTCATTATCTAGAAAAATTGTCTTGATTAAGTCTGTTCTATCAGCTATTCACAATTATTATTTCTCTATATTATCTACACCTATATTTATCATTAACAAGATTGAAGGTATTATTTGGGATTTCTTATTGATAGAAAATATATCAAGAAATAGAAAGATCCCACTAATTTCATTAAAGGAAATGTCTTTTGAGAAATATGAAGATGGGATTAATCTAACCAATCTAACTCTAAGGAATCTTGCTTTTGGAGGCAAGTTAGTTTGGTCTATGTATGAGAAAGCAGAAGCAAAATGGTGTAGGATCTTGCAAAGAAAATATTTAGATTCTAATGACCCTTCTAGAATCTTCACTATGGAACATCTTCCTAAAGGGTCAGCAATTTGGAATTTTTTGGTGGACTCTTAAGACTTAGTTGCTAGATATTTGTCTTGGAAAATTAATAATGGAATCAAGACACTTTTTTGGCAAGATTCATGGAATGGCCTTCCTACGCTATGAAAAACTCAATCGTTTGATATTTGGAGTGATATTTTTTGTGCTAAATGGGGTTCTCATGTGCCAGATTATTTTTATTTTGTTGATCTAGTTTCAGGTAGAGTCACTTGGATCTTGAATCCAAAGAGTTTACCAATCCCTGATCAAATTTAAAAAGAATTTGTAAGTATATGCAACTCAAGAACTGTTTTAGTGTCAAATCATCCATATGTGTTGATTTGGGCCCCACATCAAGAGGGAAAATATTCGGTAAAGTTGGGTTATGTAGCTGCTAAGAGCCTAGAAATCGATAACAAGTCATTCCAGGCATTTAAATTCTGTTAGAATCTAGTAGTTTTACCAAAGGCAGGATGCTTTGCTTGGTTAGCTCTAAAAAAGAGAATCTTGATAGGGAGAAGTTGTCAAAATTGAACATAGTACATAATATAGAATGTGTCTTATGTATGGAGAAAGAGGAGAATGTTGATCGTCTCTTCATTCAATGTAAAGTAGTACATCAATGTTGGGTCTTCATTCTCCAAAAACTAAATCTCATGATGCCTCTTCCGAATACATTATGGGACATGTTCCAACATTGGCCAAGTGTAGTAAATCATTCTTATTATTCATGCATTTGGAAGTGCATTCCAGCAATTGTTATTTGGGCAATGTGGTGGTAGATGAATAAAAGAATTTTTAGGAATCAACCTTTGACTTTAGAAAGTGTCTTCTCAATATTAGAAGTTGCAATGAGGGAAGTAGTGGTACCATATATCAAAAGAATTTCTGAGCATCTTATTGTTATAGGCTGGGATATTGTGCTAGCTAATAGATGAACAAATCTACCCTCTCCATGTTATCAATTCACTACTTTAGGTCCTAGTGGAAAAGTTAATAGATAGGATGTGAGATGGATTACCCCTACAATCAGAGCTTGCAAGCTAAACTTTGATGGTTTTTCAAGAGGAAATCCTGGAGAATGGGGGGTTGGAGTGTGTATCAGAAATCATAATGGACAAGTGGTAGGTATGTTGGCTCAAAAAATACCGATGAGTACAAACAATAAAGCAGAAGCCATGGCACTTTTACTTGGATTAGAATTGGCACTTCATTTAAAAATAGACAATATTCATATCAAGGGAGATTCAACACTAGTCATCAACTCATGCTTAAAGAAAAAAATAGAGAACTAAAAGTTTGGTTATATATTGGAGAAAGCTTGGGAAATAATTGACAAATTTAAAATGGTTTCCTTTTCTCATACCCTCAAAGAGGGAAATCAAGTTGTAGATAGTTTGTCAAATTTAGGCTGAAATTTACAGACTGGTGAGATGAGGATTACAAACTTTGTATCTTACAGCTTCCCCAATTTATTTAGTTTAATTGATCAAGAGAAAACTTTACATGAGTAGAAGGTTTTTCCTGATTTTTATGTTATGATAGCCACGCAAGTGGAATGTTAGTGGTTATAATAATTTGGTTTTGAAAATGAGGAAATTCAAGGAGTAAAGTTGATTATTCGAGATGTTTTTAGTTCATTATTGTGTAGTTTTGGCAACTTTTATTGTAGCAACCTTTATTCTTCAAGGAAAGTACAAAATTGATATTACAGATGATATGGATCATTAGTTGATTGTAACTTGGCATTTGAAGTACATTATGTGTAATTAAAATTCTTCCATGTGATCTATTCATGGCACATGAATGAATTTTTTATCGCATTGATACTGGTACTTAGCAGGTGGTGATGGAAAATTAAATTAGTATAATTATTTGTCACTTGTGTGAGGCAAGTTATAAAATATGTGGCTCTAGTTTCATTCTATTGGAAGATCTTATATTTTGTGGGTAATGGAATTCTCAGAGTTTGGATGCAATTTGTTCAAAGTGGTTTTTTATGGGGCAAGGTCGTTAACATCCATGACTTGGTTGCATCTTGGACAGAGAATTAAAAGAAGTTTGTAAATAAAATGTGATACATGCTTGTGATGCTTTAAGGATACTCTAGACCCTACTATTTTGTGTTCTCCTCACCCGAGGGTCATCCTACCGACTCACATTATATCTTTTTTCATTACTTTTACCTATGACCTTCTTCAAGATTACGGTATTGTGGAGTTCATCGCAGATAAAATTGGGCTTGGCGGCTTGCTTGGGATGGAAGCTATAAGGGGAGCTTTGCACCAGTATGATATTGCAAGGGGTGAGGTGCCTTTTGTAGGTGTTCACAGTTTTATTCATGACAGAGGCCACATAGAATTTATAAACTTCTTGGCATCATTCTCCAAAGCTCTAGGAGATGGGAGTTTTGGCCAAGCTAATTATTATATATGGTGTTATAGAACATTTTTAACACCATAGATTGTTGCTGAATTAAAATCCAAAGCTTAGGCTATTGATGAATTAATAACACAAGACCATGAGGAGGACATTAGCAACTATATGGCAAGTCCAACTCTCATGTCATCGAGGGCTTTAGGTTGCCAACACATTAATATATGCATATTGACAATCCATTGGCAAGGGTGATTTGTCAACAAGGGATGGCTCAATTCTAATCGAATAGGAATCATTTTGATCTTTTGGATGCTTATGCTATTTTGGTCTACATCTAATCTGGTTGGAACTCAAATTTTGAAAGAGATGATGAAGTTGTTGTTTCGAGATGTTGTTGGGTGGGACTATTCTATGCAAACTAGTATGGCCTTGATTTTTGTTGTTGCCATCTCGTGCAAGGATATGGAGGAATGATAGTTCTAAATTTCTTCTACCTTTTGTGATTAATTTTATGTCATGAGGCATGACTATAAACAATTTGTATTTTGTATTTTTGGTTGGGCTTAGACTTTCATGTCTTCTAATGGATATGTTGGTAAAATTGTAAAAATTCATTAAATTTTGAATTTTGGTGGGGATATCTCCTCATTTTGTAAGTCAAATTATGATCATCAATATTATTTGTAAATAACAATTTTTGATATTTGTACATATTGCGACAACACTGGGTTTTCTTTCTAGTTCTTTCCCAGTTGAGCACTTGAACTAGTTTTTATTAATATATGTATTCAGTCATTCGTCAACTTTTTCCAAAAAAACAAAAATTGAGACTAGTTTGCGTGCATTGCAAAAATAGAGTCACTTGTAATAACAAAATGTAATCACCATAATAATACCAATGTCAAGAGCATGAAAAAGCCACACACGGTGGATGTATAGAGGACACGTTGAATTGTGCCAATTCCTTCCATGACCTAAGAGACTATTTTTTGGGAGGAAATTTTTCTTAGGAAAAAACAAAAGACTACCAAAACAATCAATCCAACATGCTTCAAATCCAAGAATGACAATGTAGCCAAATTTCTTGTCCCGGTAATTCCATTGTTAGAAAAGTCCAAACCCATTACAACATCCAAGACGTGAATGTGTTGTATAACATCTATTAAACCTTTGGCTTAATTATTATTTTTTGAAGACATTTGAACTATATGTGGTAGAATAGAAAATATAATCAAGAAAAGAAAATATTATCATATTTACACTCGATATGAAGAAAATCTTGAATGCTATTCAACACGGTTAGAAGATGTAAATAGGGTTCATTAAAAGACAAAATTAAAAAAAAGGTTCAGGAAATGTAAGCTTTTCCAAGACAAGATTAAAAACCTTGGTTAAATCATCATTAGCCTAATAATAATATTAGGTACCGTTAAAAAAGTTTCACCCTAAACATCTTGTATTACTAATAGCTCATTATCCCTCCATGCTACTACAATTGAACAATCCAAAGAAAGAATAACAATAGGACTAATTCGTTAGAAAACCCATGAATCTTGAGGCATGAAAATTGACAAGAAATATAGATTTTAGAATAAAAGATGATATCTTACCTTTGTAAGTGATGAGTTTACTAGAATTTTCTGCAAGAAATAGAGGAACTTTGTCATCTATACTCTAATTTTCTTGCTGAAGGAATCAATTTCTATTCCACTTTCTATCTCCATTCTCCAAACAACAAAAAGGAAGAAATATTTTTGTTTCTCTTCTAATCGCTTAACCTTAAAATATTTTCTTTCTCAATATTCGAAGCCCTTGGACATAAAATCTCTAATCAATATGTTGGACAGAGATAAAGCATAGAAGAAAAAGAAGGATAATAATCCACTGATATTAATTTCTTCAATAATCAAATATCCAAATGAAACCAATCAGCATAAGCACTCATTGAAATAGAAAAAATTAACATTCAATAAGAAAATGACATCAAATCATATCCATTTAACTTACAATAGTGGACTGAAAACATTGTCATAGCACCACCTCAATAAGAAACTCTTATCATGAAGGAAAATAATTGCAAGTCATGTAGTAATGAATAAGAATAAATAAGTCTAAGGAAGTAATCTTAAGTCAAAAATCAAGTGAAAATAAGTAGTGAATAGACTAATAATAAACAACAATAACAAATGGGTAGGTGCACCAAAATGGTGTACAAAAAAGTGGACACCCCAAAAAAAGAAAAAATTTCAATAACTCGATTGGGCTATATGAAATCTCAAAAAGTAGCTAGGCTTGGTTACCAAACCTAGAAAAAATACATAAAAAAACAAAACCCGATTAGGTTTCTAGGATGAAAAATCTATTCAAAACCCAATCGGGTGATGCAAAACTTGATTGGGTTATTCAAAACCTAATCAAGTTATGAAGAAATAAAAATAAGCTCCACTCTGGAAGCTATAAATTTCACATCTGAACTCTAATTAACTCCATTTGAAATGAGTTAGAACGATATTGAAGAGATCTACAACATTGTGCAGCTCAAATGATAGTAGGAAATCAATATTTTCTTTGCCATCCATGATAATCAATCATGGTCTAAAATAAGTAGTCATTATTTTCCAAACATGGAGTGAATAGGTAGGTAAGAGTATTATGATAGTTTTTATCATCTCTCTCGCTCCCTCTATACACAAATCACTCACACATTCACTCACTAACCCCTAATCTCTCTCTTACTAACTCTTAGCTTCTCTCATTCTCACACCAACTCCTAACCTCTCTCTCTCTCTCTCTCTCTCTCTCTCTCTCTCTCTCTCACACACACACACACACACACACACACACATATATATACACACATTCCCTTGTCTCTCTTACTCTCTCTATAATATCCCCTCTCTATCTCCATCTTATTCCCCCCCCTCTCCATATTTCTCACTTTCTCCATCCTATCCCCATGTCTCTCTCTCACTCTCTCTTATCCTATCCCCTCTTTGTCTCTTCCTATCCCCCCCTCTCTCTCAATATTATTGGCCCCCCTCTCTCCATCCTAACCCATTTTATCCATATTTCTCACTCTTTCCATCCTATCCTACTATCTCTTGCTCTCTCTATCTCCCTCTCACTCTCTATTATCTTATCCCCTCTCTTTCTTCCTATCCCCTACTCTCTCTCCTTCTCCCTCACCCTCTCTCTCTGACCCATAATCCTTAACCCCCCTCTATCTCCCCCTAACCTCTAATCTTTGAAATGGGAACTTCACATAGATAGAGATAGAGAGATATAGAGAATAGGGGATAGGAAGAGGGAGAGGGGATAGGATAAGAGAGAGTGAGAAAGAGATGGAGAGAGTGAGAGAGAGATAAAGTGATGGAGAGAGGGATATAGGAGAGGGGGGGGGGAGAGAGATGAATTGATGGGGAGAGAGAGAGAGAGAGAGAGAGAGAGAGAGAGGAGAGAGAGAGAGAGAGGGGGGGGGGGGGGGGGGGATAGGATAGGATAGGATAAGTGAGAGTGAGATGGAGTGAGTGGCAAGATGAAGTGAGGAGAGGGAGGTGAGGTGAAGAAGAGAGAGAGAGATGAGATGAGGAGAGAGAGAGAGAGAGAGAGAAGAGAGAGAGAGAGAGAGAGAGAGAGAGAGAGAGAGAGAGGAGAGAGAGAGAGAGAGAGAGTAGGGGATAGGATAAAAGAGAGTGAGAGTGAGATGAAGTGATGGATAGAGAGAGAGAGAGAGAGAGAGAGAGAGAGAGAGAGAGAGAGAGAGAGAGAGAGAGAGAGAGAGAGAGAGAGAGTAGGGGATAGGATAAAAGAGAGTGAGAGTGAGAGTGAGATGAAGTGATGGATGAGAGGGACGACGAGAGAGAGAGAGAGAAGACGAGAGAGAGAGAGAGAGAGAGATTTGGGGATATGATGGAGAGAGACAGAGAAGGAGGGGGGATGAGATAGAGAGAGAGGGGGGATAAGATGGAGAGAGAGATTAGGGGATAGAGAGAGAGTGAGAGAGAGAGAGAGAGAGAGAGCAGAGGCAGAGAGAGAGAGAGAGAGAGAGAGAGATGAGATGAGAGAATGGGATAGCATAGAGAGAGAGAGATGGAGGTGATAATATTGAGAGAGATGGGGGGAAGAGGGAGAGCTTAGGGTTAGTGAGAGAGAGGTGGCTTATGGATTACTCGGTGAGAGATAGTGCTTATGGGTAACAAGTTAGAGAGAGAGAGAGACCGACGGAGAGAGAAGAGAGAGAGAGAGTGAGAGGACGAGGGAGAGGAGACGAGATGTGAGAGAGAGAGAGAGAGAGAGAGAGAGAGGTTAGGAAAATTAAAAGATATTTTTTAGGATTTATTTAGTTAGTGAGTGATTTATGTGTATGTTTTTTGAGGGAGATACAATGAACACTATGTTAGCATTTTGTGTTTACCTATTGATTTTGCATTTGGAAAATAATGCTACCTTTTCCTAGATTATGCTTAATTAAAATTGATTTCAAATTACAATTTTGATTACATATGATTGATTTATCTACATCATGTTGTAGATCTCTTCAATATCCTTTCCCAATGCATTTTGAACAAAGTCAATTGGACTCCATATGTGAAAGTTATGGCCTTTAGAGTAAAGCCTACTTTTAGTTCTTGAAAACCCAAACCGAATTTTCAATAACCCGATTAGGTTTTCAATGCACTTTTTCATTTAATAACCCGATCGGGTTATTTGAATCCTAGAAATCTAGTTGGGTTATGGCTTGGTGATAGCATAGGGAAACATACCCAAAGGCTTGGGAGACTATTTTCCCTCCAGCTGCTTTCCTTTAGATGTTTTTTCATCTTCTAAGATGAATTCCCATCTTTACCTTCATCAAGTTTTCTAATGATGAACTAGGTATCTCTAAAACTACTACCATAATATCACACATCTTCTTAGCTTTATAACCATATAATTTTTCCTATTTTTGGACAATATTAACAATGCAAACTTTAATTACTTTTACCAATGCCTTAACATTCCTCAGAGACATATGTCTACCATTTTTTTAATAAATTTTTATATACTTAACCAAATTCAAAATAAATTATATATTATTGTTCTACACTTGATTCTATAGACTTTTTTTTTTTTTATGTTTTCATTTTCAATTATTTTGCTGCAAGTTATGCTCAGCACATAATCATGTACCAAAATTTCAAGATGTCGTCAGTTCAATAATTCATAAGAAAAAAAATACTCATCATAAAATTACAAAAAAATACACAACTTATAGATATGACTCTTAACTATCATCCTACCAAAGGGACATACAAGATACTAAATATAACTTCGCCTTTTGTGCTACACACAAAAATAACTATGTTATGTTTTCTAAATAAATCAAAGACTATTTTTCGTGTGCACATGGTTTGAACCACCTAATCTTATCCATTTTGTAAAAACTCTAGTAGTTTAGAAAGTAGATTTAGGGTACTACAATTAATATGTTTTATACATCTTGTCATTTTTAGCGAATGACCCTCAAATGTCTCATCCAAGTTTAGGTTTACCTAATTTTAGAAAAATGGTGTCCACTTATACCCCCCATTTTGTACACCATCTTGGTGCACTCACCCAAATAGCAAAGGTAATTAAAGTTGTTAACAAACATGGAAAGGTGCAATCAAGGAAAAGGAATAGGTAACTAAAGCACGAGTCCTTACAATTGTAGAGGAAATAATTTTAAAGACTAAAATGATATTTAAAAAATTATCTAGGTAACTGACTGACTAGCTCACCCGATTCAGCATTTCATTGCCCTTTAAGTAAGTTGAGGTGACATATGTCGCCTCTTCATGGGGAACTTCAAAAAAATGAGTAGAATTGAGCAATGTGTGATCTAGATCCAGCACTAAATAGAGTTTTTTTTGTAGTAGTAGTAACTTCTTTAGATCATTATCATGTAACTATGAACTTCTCTGCCTGTGAGCTCAAAATCCTAAAAAATATTTGCATATGAAATGGTTTCAGTTACAAAAACATATAATTGAATTTTATTTGCTGAAAGATCAATGCAAGGAATTATACAAGGAAAATTTAAGACTAGTTGTATTGTCTACAGAAAATCAGTTTGTAAAAACATTTACAGAAAGGGTATTTTCTTATAGTTGAGTCACAATTCAAGGAAATTGAACAAATAATTAAATTTTGATATTTTTCCTTCATATCAAGTGTACCAAAAAAAATGTAAGCATTATCACATTGTCTTGGGAAAGAAAAGTTAGTCGTATAGACACCATTGAATAGGGACAGATTCACAATCCAATCATTCAAAAGTGATGATTTATCATTAATTTTCCATAGAATTGAGTCATCTTGATCTCTCATCCAATTCTGCCATGACAACAAGTTCTTGCTTTTTACATTTTTTGCAATTGTCTTTGTGGTCATAGAGCCAATTTTCTCAAAGGCTACCTGTTATTCAGAAATACATAGTGATTTGTGAAATTTTAAATCAAGTTAATATGAGACAACCATGTTACACATGATTTCCATTATACAGAGGGATTGCAAAGAAGTGTTTCTAATGATAATCTTTGATTCTTTAGTATAGACTTGCATGGTTAAAATGAAAGATCATGATTAAATTGTGTACCTTTAATAATGCATGAGGATCAAATGCATGATGGGTTGTATCATGAAAAATACTAATGACATCTCCAATTTATTGAGTCATTAATATGTCATCCTCCCTCATTTGTTGGCATAAGAAGAAATATATTGAGTCAAAAGAAAACCCTATAAATATAACAATTCCATTCTTTACAAAGCTTTAAAAGAACCCAACAAAAAAATCATGTAAGGGTATCATGTATGATACTACAAAAAGTGTTGTAAAAATATAAATAGCTTGTCAATAAAATAAATAGACTTTCCTTGAAGGTAGTTAAGGCTACTTGAAATAAAACCTTAGCATTCTCATTGAACAAAACATCCCAAACACACATTATAGTCTATAGTGACATCCACAAGAGCATAATTATAAGACATGTGAAGGGCTTATATAGTATAAACAAAATGTTTTGCACACAACACAAACTTTAAATTGAAAACTAAATACCCACTTCACATGGCAAGCTCTTCGCAAATAGATAGACAAACCATTATGTTGCTACAAGAGAGACATCAAATTCCAAATGCTCCAAATTTTGAAGAAACACTACCATATGATGAGAAAAGTAGAAAAAAACAAGGATATGGGTCAAAAAATATCCTAGAAAAAGAAGGTTTCTACACTAACAATTCCAATCATTATACAAGAGAGTTCTTAATCTTTACCTAGGTAGTTTTTTATTCCAAGAGGTCCCTAAATACCCTTTGTTCAATGTGATATCCTGATAGGTTGTTTGTGTAGCAGTCATTGATTAATACATTCTCCAAAAGCATGACAAGCATCCAAAACACATCCTCCTCAATTTAGCCCAATTCATATCTCCTAGAGCTTCATAATACTAGATTTAAACTGATGGCCAAATGCATATAGTAATGGTTTCTCCAAATGACTACACGGTGTTAGGATTTAAATTGTTGAGTAAACATGTGTCATACTATCACAAAACATATATTTAGCAAATAATTGCTAATCATACATTTAAAACCTAATTTAGGTATATGTAAATGATTCCAACTCAAACCAATGCAAAACTAAATTTAGTCCTATTAGTTGCATATTTGGCTATTCCAGTTACCTGCCAGAACTCGACACTGGTATTATTTTTTAGAGACCTTATCTTGCATATTAGACCTTAAGTATTGAGTCATGCGACCATTTTTTTTTAAATAAAAGATGGTCATAATGTTTAGCAAGTAGAGATGCAACAAAAACTCCTCTAATTTTAATTTGTTGATTGGCTTGTCATCTATCAAAGTTGTTTCTAAACATGACTGATGTTAGAAGGGTTAAATAGTGCATGTCTTTTGTCATTGTTTGGTTGTTGTATGCATAATTGTTTTGGTACTATATTCTATTAGAATTTGCTACAATCATTTTTTGCATTCTTTTAGAAGAAGAAATAGTTGTAGACACATGAATGATGAGGCAAATTAATATGGATATTCTGAATGCTTTGTTAAGATATCTGGCTTTTCTATGTAGATGTAGGTAGCACACAACTTTTAATTGAAATGCCTCTAACTTGAAGGTTAGAAATCGTCAACTGTATCAAGATCGTAGTTGGCTTTCGTTTACATGCTAGTCAGGGTGGATCTATGTTGAGGAGATATTTAGCTTGTACTTATTCTCTGATATATTTTTTCTACCTGTGTGTTATCGGAGGGCACTGCTATAGCTACCAAGAGATCTTTTGTTGCATGCTTCAATAATTTATTATACCATTTACTATAGCATGAGATGTATGCCTTTAGAAAAAAGGTTAAAAATAAAGATGCATTTGCAACTTGTTTAAAATGAAAGAAGCCAATAAGAGGGGTCTAGCTCTAAATAAAAGCAAGTGAAGGGGCTTTGATAACTAAATGGATGTCCACAAATATACCATCTTTACATTTATGAAAAGATTTATCAGATTTTCAATGCAAAGTATTTATTTCTATATTTTTTGCAGGATCTCCCATGTACTTTCCCTTCACATCCCTGGCTAGATAGTTCAGATGGACATGCAACATTATACAGGGTGCTTGTGGATACTCTTTTCCTGACTCTCACATTGGTTATTGTCAAGTGTGGCTAGTATTTTTTTTTTAATTTAATACTTATTCTTTTATGGAAATGCTAACAGGAACTGTTTCCAACAACCTGAAATTTTTCCAAATATATTTAAATAATGAAAGTACTATAAATATTGTCTTCAAGATATACTTAAGGGAGAAACATTTTTCCTCAAAAGAGGCTTGAATTATGTTGTTGTATTTTTACTACTTGTCATGAAAACTGAGGAGGATGTATTTTGGATGCTTGTCGTGCTTTTGGAGAATGTATCAGCTAATGACTACTACATAGACAACCTGTCAAGATGTCACGTTGAATAGAGGGTATTTAGAGACCTCTTAACAAAAAAAATGTGTAGGTAAAGATTAAGAAATCTCTTGTCTAATGATTAGAATTGTCAGCGTAGAAACCTTCTTTTCCTAGGATATTTCTTGACTTGTATCCTTGTTTTTTCTACTTTTCTGATCATATGGTAGAGTTGCTATGCATTTGGTGCATTTGGAATTTGATGTCTCTCTTGTAGCAATAGAATGGTTTCTCTATCTGTTTTCAAAGAGCTTGCCATCTGAAGTGACTACCAAGTTTTCATCCTAAAGTTTGTGTTATATGCAACACATTTTTTTTAATACCATATGCTAATTATGCTCCTATGGATGTCACTATAGACTACAATGTGTGTTTGGGATTTTATGTTCAATGAGGGTACCATAGCTTTATTTTGAGTAGCCTTGGCTACCTTTAAGGCAAGTCTATTTATTTTATCGACAAGCTATTTATATTTTTGCAACACTTTCTATAGTATCATACATGATACCCTTAAGAGATTTTTTTTTTGGGTTCTTTAAAACTTTGTAAAGAATGCAATTGTTGTATTGATAGGGTTTTCTTTTGATAGGACATATTGGTAGCTCAACATATTGGAGATGTCATTATTATTTCACACAATACAACCCATCATGCATTTGATCCTGATCTATTATTAAAGGTACAAAATTTAATTGTGATCTTTCATTTTAACCATGCAAGTCTATACTAAAGAATCAAATATTATCATTATAAAAACTTCTCTACAATCCCTCTATATAATGGAAAATCATGGGAAACATGGTTGTCTCATATTAACTTGATTTAAAATTTCACAAATCACTATCTATTTCTAAATAACAAGTAGCCTTTGAGCAAATTGGTTCTATGACCACAAACATGTAAGGAAACCTGCAACAAAAAATATAACCATTTCCACATAATAGATTTGAAATAAATATGTAATTGGAATCCACATGCAAGAGAATTGAAAAAATACCCACAAAAATGTGACACAATATATACCCTGGGAAACCCTCATTGAGGGAAAAACCCAGCCTCCAAAAGCATCCATCACCATGTATTAGTAAGCAAAAATACCATTGCAATACAATCATGAAAGCCTTCAAAGACATAGCCACAACCAAGAAATCCATGTGAACAAGCATGAATCCACACATCTCATGCCATGCTTCCAACCTTCACAGATGCTCCCTTGGCTAACCTATCAAGCCTTGTCCCGCTTGACTCTTTCCCTTTTTCCTTTCTTCTTCTCTCTTATCTCTACAACTACCCTTGTGGCTACTTATATAGTAGCAAGTCCCACAAAACCACCAAGTGGTATTACATAAACCATGTGCTACCTAACCTATTGACCTTGCATTTAATATCAAAAATTTAATTCTTTTTTCCAATATTAAATAATTACATGAAATATTATCACAATGTTACAATACAACTCATCAAGTATATCCCATGGGAGTCTTTACATGTTGCATGTCCATCTAGGTGCTATATTACATAATAAAATAAAATAATACAATATAACAATATTATACAATGTGTGCAACACCCATTATCTCAACAATCTCCCACTTGTTGTATACATTAATGCACAGGGTCAATCTGTAGCCACATATATGAACAAGGAAACAATTCCTCCCAGCACATCCACCATCATGGATCAAAGTAAAACAAGTGGTCCATCCTAGTACCTATAATAATATCAAAGTATCTAGCATCTCAAACATGAATGATGTCACCTTCTATTATGCCACTACCACCGGACATTCATAGAAGCCATCCATAGAGAAAGCTACCCAACCTATCACATTAGAAGATCATAAAATCTTGTACCAAATGAAATACAAAGCACAAAAAACTTGATCCAAAGGTAATCATATGTATCCATAGTTGTCAAAATATCCATAGCTGAAATAGCACCCACAACAAGTGCCAAACCCAGCCAACTATCCATACCTCCAAAGGTATACCAAGTGAATCTCAAATCATCAACATATCCAATCTGTAACCTACAATCACAAGCCTCAAGAGCAATACCTACCACATATATATACCAAGAAGCTCCCACTGCAAAATATAATGTCAAATCTATAAACAATCCACTCACAACATCTCAAAGAAGTGAATCCATGTAGTCTCAAGGACATCCACAACAATACATAAACTAATAACCTGCAAGAACAACTCTTGTAGTTCAAGTTTCCAACACTCTCCCAAGTTCTCCAAAACCAACAAAGGAAAGAGATAAAAGAATAACCATGTCATCTCTTACATGACATAAATAAGCACAAACCAGTGATCATGATCTCTAACCAATCTCAAATCCAATGTAAGAAAAACCAAACATCCAAGAAGATGACCAAGACCAAAGAGAAACCATGCAAATTGTAACATGTATCATGTCCTTCTACACACACCTCTAGATGTAAACTATGCAAGAATTATCTCCTTCATAAAACCCTAGCAAGAAGCCACAACAACACCCAAATCATACCAAACTAATCATGGATGTAAGCCTCTCACAAGAAGATAAAACTCATAAACCATTCCTAATCCAAAGAATACGTCCAATATAAAACCATCTCCCAAACTCAACCATCATAAAAACATATGAAAATGGAGATAACCAATGCTAATCCACCTTTCAAATGAACCCTCTAGAACTAAATTAAGTACCATAGCTCAAGATCCATATCCATGAAAGACAAGCATAAACATAATGCACCTAAGAGAAATAATGGGCTATACCTCTCAAGTAGAAAATTGATGAGTAGACCAAGAGTGGGGAATGAGTAGACCAAGTTATCAAAGTCTCCAAACAAGACTCCTCTAAGAACAATCTCCTCTCAAGTCCATATCAGGTGAATGCCCCTTAGACTTTTTGTTGAAACCAAATAACTATCAAAACAAATACTTCTCTAATCCAAGAGAAATCAGAATTACTACCATCTCTAAGTATCCATGAGAACCTATAAACAATCAATCTATGCCAACTCCAAATGTAACATAGCAATATCATGAAGTATCTAGCTTATGATCAATGTACTCAATACCAAGAAACTAAACCAAGATCATTGTCAAAATTCCAACCATGGTCTAAGGGACATAAACATGACAACATGATCTAACCATCTCAACCAAAGAGATAACATCCTCTATATGAACATAATATAAAATTTCAAAACTTTAAACACTTATCAAGAGTATACCATGACATAAAAAATGAAACATCCTAACACCAAGGATAACATGTTAAATGAAAGTGTAAACCACACCTTTACCAACAACCCCATTAGTCCTCAAGATGCACCCATCTCCACACACCATAAAGAAAAGCATCTCCACATACCATGAAGAACCATCTCCACACTCCATGAAGATAACCAAGAACCCCACAAGTCCTCAAGATCTAACCATTTTTACACACCATGAAAATAACCAAGTGCACCATGCAAATGTCAAAGATGCTTTTGCAGCAACATGATCTAAGATAAATCTCCAACATCTACAAACACTCAATAAATATATCAATGCCAAAACCTCCCACTCAACTGTAGTACTAAGTAACCCATGGCATCATAAAATCCATCTCCTACAAGAAGATCCTCTAGGTCTATGCACACAACCAAAGTGTCAATAAAAAGTAAAACAAAGATCTCCAAAACAAGAAGATACAAACCAAAACCAAGAACTAATCCTACACTGTCACCTCATCACTATCACAAGCTCCTACTAAACCATGTATCCAAGCTATCCATGACATCATGATGGAAAAAAACCATCCTCTAACTATTAGAATCAACCAAGGCATCAAACCATCAAAGAATTCAAAGTGCACATCATGAGCTCCTCAAAAGAGATCAAATAACCATGATCCTCAACAAAGAAGATATACCACCATAACCAAATTAGGAATCCAAACCAATGAACATCAAGGATGTACCTATATATCCAATCATTTCATGCCAAAATCCATGATCACATTAATGAATTAAGCATCTGACCCTCAATATGTCCAATCTGTCTGCATCAAATAGTCAACCACAATCCTCCACCATGACTATACCTAGTAACAAAATCTCATCCCTTATACATGAAGAAAAATTATAAAATCATATGACTTAGGGCATAGACAACCCAAATCCAAGCTACCAATTTGAATATGCATCAACAATGAAATATCAATGGGCAAAGACAACCCATAACCAAGCTATAAATGCAACCTATAAGTATAGACCGCTTACAACACTACACAACTTGTAGACCCAAAAATTCATCATACATATCCAAACCAAATATTGATAATCATATCATCATTAGACCAATCTGAAATATAAACTAAGTATACAATGACATCAAATCTTAAATCTCCAGGCATACAATGTCATAAACTCACAATGCTACCATAGTCAATATATACCATAAACTATTCAAATTAATATATCACCAAATAAACCATGCCAAACTTGCACCAAATATGAACTAATGGGTAGAGTTCTCTAAGATCTTTTCATTGACTACTCAAAGTCCAAAACCTAACTCTATATGCCCAAGTTATGCTTTAATTTGTGCTCAAAATAAACAACATTTGAATTTTAAGCTCTTAAAACCTGAAAAAATGTAGGTACCACTTTGAATTAGCTTTCCAACCCCTATAAGAAGTCTAAAATCTAATATCTAAAGAGAAAGTTATGGTCATTTTACTAAGATAGTCTTTTTACCATTTTCAATATTTTTTTTTTCTATGATGAAAATTCTAACAGGATTAAATTTGACAGCCATCATGGGCTAAAACTAAAAAACTTTTTCATTTCCTCTAAATGTGGCCAAACTAGGGTATATTTTATATCAAAATTTATAGAAATGTCGACCTAGATCCAATGGTGAAGTTTTTTTTTACCCAAGAGGTCCTTTTTGTAAGCTCTCCCTAAAACCCTCATTTAAATGAAACATCCAAAAAATCCTTTTGTCTAATAATTTCACATGCCTAAAATCTACCAATATTCCATCATAATAGCAAACCCAAAATCCTTAGATCTACAATAAACAACTCATATATCTTGCCTTTTATTTTATCCTCTCACGTATTCCCATGGATTCAATCTAGGGTTACAACAATAAAACCATAGCTATAATACCACTTGTAAGGAAACTTACAACAAAAAATATAAAAATTTCCACATAACCCATAATAGATTTGAAATAAATATGTAATTGAAATCCACATGCAAGAGAATAGACAACATATCCACAAAATATGACACAATATATACCTTGGGAAACCCTCATTGAGGGAAAAACCTAGCCTCCAAAAGCATCCATCACCATGTATTATTCAACAAAAATAACATTGCAATACAACCATGGAAACCTTTAAAGACATAGCCACAAGCAAGAAATCCATGTGAACAAGCATGAATCCATGCATCCCATGTCATGCTTCCAACCTTCACAAATGCTCCCTTGGCTAACCTGTCAAGCATTGTCCCACTTGACTCTTTCCCTTTTTCCCTTCTTCCTCTCTCTTATCTCTACAACTACCCTTGTGGTTGCTTATTTAGTAGCAAGTCTCACAAAACCACCAAGTGGTATTACATAAACCATGCGCCACCTAACCCATTGACCCCACATTTAATATTGAAAATTTAATTCTTTTTCCCAATATTAAATAATTACATAAAATATTCTCACAATGTTACAATACAACTCATCAACTATATCCCATGGGAGTCTTTACATGTTGCACATCCATCTAGGTGCAACATTACATAATAAAATAAAATAATACAATATAACAATATTATGCAATGTGTGCAACACCCATTATCTCAACAAAACACAATTACAAAACAACATAAAAAGCAAGAACCTGCTATCATGGCAGAATTGGACAAGAGATCAAGATTGCTTAATTCCATGGAAATGAATGATAAATCATCACTTTTGAATGATTAGATTTTGAATCTATCCCTATCCAATGGTGTGTCCATACCAATAACTTTGCTTTCCCAAAATAATGCCATAATGCTTGCATTTGTTTTGCCTATTTTCAATTTTGTCCTTTGCATTTGATTTGACAACTTTTGTGTATCATCTTGGGCTAGAAAAGAATTCAAAAATTAAACATGATCTTTGTATTATCACTAAAATTATTTTTAAAGCTTGTCATTTGACATACAAAGATTGGTGTGAGATTTAATTTTGGTGCAATAGATTGAAAGATACCTCTTTTTAATGTATTAACCTACAATGTGCTACATCCTTAGACTCCTTCACATTCTTTATTTGTCTAATTTCATAAACAAACATACAGACTCAAGTGGTGAATCTAGTACACATAGTAAAATTATTGCTTCTTTCCACTAACCAACATGAGAATATAGTAGCGATAATTTATTTATTTTAAATCCCTAGGCCTTGTAATTTTTCTAGGGTTAATTTCCTTGGTGATTTTGTTGGTTGATTGTGTAGAGGGTGTGAATTGCATTTGAACTAGAACTTCACATGTTTTGGCATCAATGCTAAACATTGGCTTATGCGTTTGGATGCCTGACAAGTTAGAACATAGATTTAGGGGAGTAAACATTCTTCTTCATATCAACTTGAATCTAAATTTTGGTGACTCATTCAAAGAACAAGATTACATCAAGAATTTGATTTGGGGAAACATTAGAGGAGGCCACACTTTGGAGGGAAGTTCTTAGAATAACCTCTCATTTATCCTTCATTTTAATTGTTTTTGCACTTTAATAAAAAGGTTCTCCTACATACTACATAAGAATTTTTTGTTTTCTATGTTTATGTCAATAAAAGAGAGTAACTATGAAACGGGTACCTAAATTTGGAGGCCAACAACTTCAAAAGCTATTATAGTTCCAGGTTCTTAAGGCCCCTGTACATCATCTTATCCTTAGCAAAGGTCTCTGCAGGTTTATGGAATCGTGTTGCATTTCTTTTCCATACATAAGATGCTCCATGAAAAACAAATTGCAGGGACAAAACAACACATATTACAAAGTGAAATCTAACTTTTGCAACACTGCCACGTTGCTTACTTAGTGAGCACCATCCTTTTTTTAAAATAAAAAAGTAGTAATCCTATGGCCTCCACAGCTCCCATTTTGGCACAGGCAAGGGTATGCCAATATATGTGGTAGAATATGGCCTTAGGCCTACCAATTGCATTTTTTTTACAGGTTTTTATGACTTTCAATAAATTCATTTTGTACATATCTTGTAATCATTTTATTCCCTTAGATGAGATATCTTTGAGGCATTTTGTCTAACAGTTCACATACCTTCTCAATGCTTCCATATTTCACATACATGCATACTCCTATAGTTGCAACAACATCTAACAAAACTGCAATATTACGGATGCTCATTCATGTTCAAGAGCTCCCATTTTGAAATGGGTGAGGAGGATATCAACAAAGGATGTGGAGTCTAGTATTACACTTGTGGATTGTATTTTCATTAATATTTCTAATTTATTCTATCAATTTTTGTGTATATCCTCAAATAATTGCAATCTATGTCAGTAACTTCTCTAGGGCATTCTATCAAACAAGTAATTTGCAGGGGAAATCATTGCATTCCATTAGATGAGATATCTTTGAGGCATTTTATCAAATAGTTCACCTGCCTACTTAATGATTCCACATTTCACATACATGCAAAAACTATAATATTTTAATTGCATTGACAGATGGCCATTCCCTATTCAAGAGCTCCCATTTTACAATGGGCAAGGAGGATATCGAAAAAGTTTGTGGAGTTCGACTTTACACCTCTTTAATGTTTCTAATTTTTTTATGCCCTATAATAATTTTAGTCTATGATAGTAAACTTCTTTTGGGCATTGTGTCAAACAAGTGATTCACATGGGCAATTTCAATAAAGGATGCAAAAGCGACACAATGGTTGTAGTGAAGGAAATCAAATTGGATAATAATAAAAGAATTGAACATTGTGAGAGTCCTGTCATAGTTGAATAATAAGAACTTGGTAAAACTTTTGGATAGTTGTGGGGAGGTAGAGTGGCCCCTGATGATCTATGAATGAATTAATCTATGTACAATAGGTGATCCCTTGATATATTTAGTTGCAGGGATCAATGAGGTGGCTTTATGGAATGCAAAGGATGGGTTGTGACTTATTCATCAATATGTTTTGTTTTAGTTCAAAATTTTGATTAGTTGTGTTGTTTCCAAGACAATACGATGTATGAAGATATGATGAATCATTTCAAAGCTAGCAGCATAGAAGAAGATTGAACAACTTCTACATTATTGATTGATTTAAAAATAATAATTAAATATCAAACCCTAATCATGGCATTTTTCTTTGCCTTAGTGATAATCTAGAAGGGTAATATTATCATCCAAAGACATAAAACCCAAAGGTGTCTCATATAGTGGTTAGTTAGTATTATCATTAAGAAAGAAGAAAGAAGAAAATAAGGGATTATTTCTGCCCAAAAGAAAAAAAATAAATATCTATCTAAAAAGAGGAAATTGGATCTTTTAGTAGAGTGGTAGCTTTGTAAATGCTCCAACACTTGTGTAATTAGGAATTACCCCATCTGAACCAGTAGTTTGCACAAAATCCTAAAACATGTATCTTATTTTTTTATAGAACCCATGCTTCCTTCATCAAAAGCATACCTCAAGTTGCAATCATCTTCATAATTTATTTGTAGTTAACTAATTCATTTTTTGATTCACTTACACGTCACTAACTTTTTGGTGGCCAAATAATGAAAGCTAAAGAGTGTATATAGAACAAGGTATGTTATAGGGATTGATGCATGCAAGAGGAAGAGTCTTAAAAGCAATTATGTCCTAGAATATGAATCAACAACCAAAAAAATTTAAAAATTCATGAGTAGATTATGTTACATGTCCACATTGGACTGAGGATTCCAGATTTGAATGAATATGAAGTTACTTTACTGGTAGGACTTCAATAAGATATTTTGATAATAGAATCAATATTTAACAAGGGAAAATACTATCTAATATAGTGTACATTTAAAAGCCATAAAATAACATAGTGTACTTTAATATTAGACACCAAACATCCTACCTAACTTTCTTAAGCCTCTCGCAACCAAGAATCCTTTCTCTCCCTACTAACTATTTGGTTCAAACAATTGGCTTTATTAAGAGCATTTTGAAAGATACCATAGTGAAATTTGTACAAGAGAATAAATAAATTTTTAAACATAACACTTATAAATAAAATAAAATGAACATTTAATAAACATAAGAGTAGAAAATTACCTCTTTGTTAGTCTGTAATTGCAAATTACTGGCCCTCAGTAGATTACGTCACTTATCTTGAAATCCAATAAAATAATTGTTAACAATAAATACATAAATTAAAACAAAAAAATAAACAATATTATTACCATATTTTTTTTCATGGATTTCATTAGCCACCTTGAGATCAACAAAAGTGTGATATGTAGATGAAGCGAATACAACTTTCTTAATATCTGCCCACTTTCCAACACCACAATGAGAAACACCCTCTACTAGCTTCATCACATCATGTAGTGTCCAGGGGCGATGATGCTTTCTTTGAATGCCCCCTTTTGCTATTGGGACTATTGGAACATATTCTTCATCTAACAAGTGAGATTTCAAGTACTCTAAGTCACAATGTTTCTCTGTTGCATGAAAGGTTGGAGCCCTGCTCTAAAAATGGGAAGGCCAAAAGTTGTCTATGAGAAGCTATAAGATTCTGATAGATTCCCAAATGATTACATGTTTGTATAATTTCAAATCATCTAAATAAGAAACAAATGATATTTCTTCTTCACACACATTATTGAAGTCCACTAAGGTTCCATATTACATATTTACTAATTCTCAATATATTTATATTATAATTAAAGTCTATTATTGGTGCTATGTGGTATCATTTCTAAGGCTTGTCTCTTTGATATATATTTTAAAGAAATAGTCGTAAGAGTCTAATAAAGTAGTAGATCATTTTCTAAATGTGAATGCCATATTTTCCTTCCCCATACTGTCAATTTGAAGGAATGGGATTGACTCTTTTACAATCTCATAGAAGATTATTTACCCCTAACAAAAAGTTGTACCCCTAATTTTTGCTCCTCCCTTATATTCATCCCCCAATAATTTATGATTATCTAAAAATTCTTTTGGGCAGGTTAGAGGATTTTGTAATTATTAGACAAATTTTAAATGGATTTGATACTCATTTCACATTCATATTAAAGTTTTAATAGTGTGTATGATAGATGGATGCTCTGGCTTGGAGCATATGATTGGATTCTTTGGAGTTGAGGCTTGTCTCTTGCTATAGAATGTTTGAGCTACAAGTTTTGAGTAGTCACTTTTGTAATTTGATTATTTAGTCCTGTCGTTTACATTATGTAGATCCTTACATAATGGAGTTCCTATTTTCAATTGCCATTTATGAGTACTTTTGTCATCTCCAATCAACATAGCCACAAATTTGGTTTAGTTATGGTGTAGAGGACCTATTGGTCAAAGCGGGCCAAGGGGATATTGTGAGACTTGGGAAGGAGAGTTCTTTTGGTTACCGTATTGGAAGGCAATTAAAAGTTTCTTTTATTGGTTAAGTGTGTGGTTGGAGGGACTCTATCCAAGCTACTCATCATGACAACAGATAATATAATATGCAAAATTGCAATGGGATTCACCACATTTAGAGAAGGTGTCAAGAGAAATGTTCAACCATTAGTTTTTTCCATTGGTGAAGAACAAGAAAGAACTAGAGATACCAATTAAAAAATGGGAGGCATATATTTAGTGCAGTCCTGTATATGTAGTACAAAATATAATTTCAAAGAGGCACAAATACTCCTATTCATGATTTTACTATTTCTAACTACTTTTACATATAATGTTCTATCATTCTTTATCCTTTTTGTTGAATTCAAGTTGGGCTTGATAATTATTTGTGATGAATGCATACACTTCAATTCCCTTTTAAAATCTGTGACATTTATAATGCATTGGATCTTATTTCTTTGTATATTCAATAAAAACATAGTGGATTTGGTTAACTATATATAAATAGTTATATCTCACAAACTATTAAAATCTTTAAAATGCAGACTACTAAATTGTTGTCTACATAGAATTCAAAGTTGGGACTCATTATTCTTTTGACTTTGTGCACAAACTTAATTAATACATGTTCAAAATAGGGATTGCAAATATCAATCTATTTTTCAAGAGGGCACAACACAAACATCACAATATGCATAATTGTAAATTATTTGCATCACTATATTTGCTAACTGCTTGTTCTTGATTTTCTTAATGCTATAAAGATCTTGAATCATCAAACTTAGAAAGTTATTCTTGAATTTGGGAGCTATATTTTTCATTGGTTATCTGTGATGCTTATAATTTAGTAATACCAATAAACCATCTTGCAAGGTTCATGGACCAATCAACATGAAGTTGAAAGTTCACATTGGAGAGGTAATTAGAAATAACTTGGTTACTATGGAAGCAAGTTTCATGAGGATAAGAAAATAAAGAAAGAGAAGATATAGAATAATGTTAGCACATTCCACTAGGATATTTTTTGTTCCTAAAATTACATGTTTAAATGAGAAAAATATGAAACCAAGAAAAATCTATCCAACATATCTTACTTTCTAGGCTCTAGCCTTATTGATTCTTGAACCAAACCTTAAATGTGGGCTATGTGTTACTAATAGATGTCTTGAATTTAGAAAATACCAGGTTGCCTTCATCTCCCAAGACAATTTCTCCAACCTTGTGTTGGAATTATATTATATTTGTCATTAGTGACAACACTTACTCAATTCTGAATGCTTACCGAGCATCCAGTGGTTACCTTGTAAGCTTGGCAGTTATACAGTTTACATCAAGCATTCCTGAAGCTACCAAGTAAATACAAGCAATGTGAAGACCCGTAGTGTCTACTGAGTTTCTCAGTGTCTACTGTGCTTCATAGTGTCTGTTGAGCAGTAAGTTTGTGTCATGAAGATTCAAAGCAAACCAAGTGATGGAAGAAACAATGTTTACCAAGTAAAGAAAAGTAAACTCAATGTACAGTATCTATCGAGTGACACTACATCTACCGAGTCACCAATGGTTATCGAGTTTAGAACTGCATCGAGTTATTAGTATGGACCGAGCCTTCACTTCTACCGAGCGCACGATGATGTCGAGTAATGTAGTGAATGCCATGTATTAGAAGGTCACTGAGTTAGTTTAGTAAACCTGAGTTATTTACTATTGGGCCGACTTCGTAATATATTTGTTCACTTGTATTTTGGATGACCTTGCAATTTTGTAAATTTGAAAGGTATATATGTAAGATGTATTGTAAGATATCAAATATCAAGGTATAGTGAAGTAGTGTGAAGTAATTTTGTAGAATATATGTGAAGGATTTTCAACAGTAGTTCAAGGAATACAACAAGGTCAATACAAAGGCATAAACGTTATATTCATCACACAAGGTGATCAGTGCATAAAGGAGCTTATTAGCAATCAGTTGTAAGTAGATCCACTGCTTCATCTTAATAGGTGAATCAGTCTTCTAAATCCCCTAACAAGGTAGACTTAACAGTCTTTGTATAAATCTCCTAACCGAGTGCATACTTCATCGTATGTTTGTAAATCCTCTAACAAGGTGGACCTAGCAATCCTTTGTGCTCCTAATAGAGTAGATCACCAGAAGTGGTCAATGTAAGCCTTAACAGGCCAACTTTATGCTGTAGTATTGAAGTTTTGTGGGTATCATCCCCACCCTAGTTTTACTTTCTATTTGGAAGGTTTCTAGGTCACCAAAGTATTGTGTTCTCTTGTGCTATGAATGTTTTATATTTCAAAACTAATGTATGAAATAGCATAGATGTATGTG
This sequence comes from Cupressus sempervirens, assembly GCA_028749045.1. Classification (NCBI taxonomy): domain Eukaryota; kingdom Viridiplantae; phylum Streptophyta; class Pinopsida; order Cupressales; family Cupressaceae; genus Cupressus; species Cupressus sempervirens. The sequence continues at coordinate 289,894,497 of CM053783.1, read as the reverse complement.
TGGTAAATAAAAAGGAAAGTTTTTAAAGTTACTGATTCACCCCTCCCCTCTCAGTAACTTGTCATATCTTGAATATTTTCAACACTTTGAACTAATCACCTATATCTATGGGTGTGATTTGTCACTTACACAAAAGCATGTACCATTTTATGTCACTTAATTTAACTACATTTAGACACCTTTCCTATTCCTCTATCTTTCATCAATCTCCTTACCCTTTGAACCTCACCCAACCATCCCACTTGTGCATACATGTTTGAGAGAATAACATATGTCACAACATTTTTGTACATGTTTAAGATCCAAATCAAAAAGTAGAGTTGTTGTAAATACTCCCAACCCTATATTTAGATGTGCTCTACAAGCACCAAGAAAACATGTCCAAACTACCATCATAGGGTTAAATGGCATCTAAATGATAAATTTTAGAATTTCATTAAGATAGAAAACAAGGGAAAGAAGGTCAAATATGGCCACATTAAGATCTACTATGGGTATTATGAAATGATGGTTACTCACAAAATTCTAGTATGTACAACCCTTTCCAAGTAAACCAACATGGATGCATGCAAATAAGACATAATAAAAGCTTAAAATTTAGGATATGTTGGCAAGAACTTCATTAGTTTAAAGAGATTTAGAGGGCTTGAGAATAAACTATTATGTGCATATTCTGCAATCATGGCATTCCATGAGATCATTCTTTGAGGCATTTTGTCAAACAATTTGCGTACCTTTTGTATACTTCCACATTTTTCATACATGTCTACTAGGGAACTTGCAATTACAAAATCTAGCAAAAACTAACTTCTGATTATGCTTTGATGGATGTCTATACCCTATTCCGAAGAACCCATTTTTGCACAGGCTAGGAGGATTATGCCAAAAGAGAATTCCCTATAAATAATGAGATAGTGTATTTCTTCCCTTTCAAAATTGAATTCTTGGAAATGCATGTCTATAATAGTTTAAGATACAATAAGAAGTGTACTATTGAATTTTGGGTTTTAAGTAGAATATGTATTGTCTTCGTTGAGATTTGGATTGGCATAATATAATTATAATGAAGCACTTGGAATCTACATTTGTATAGATCTAGTACTGCTAATGTGGCATTGAACCACCATCAACATCATTGTCCTCCTCCTCAAATGTGGTATTACGACCATTTGTTGATTCTTGTAAAGGATGGTGTCAATACGATTCGATTCATTTCACTTTTCAAGATTGAATTTAGACTCCATTTTCTAGTTGCAAAGTTAACCTTATGTTCGATTCCAAGTGCATAAAGGTGCTCCACTGCTATTGTAATGCCCCACCAAGGGACCCAAAATAAATGACCTAAATTTTTACTAAGTTTGGTAACTTTTTTTTTTTTGAAGTAAGAAAGATGATTTCATACACATCAAACACATAGTAGCGGAAGTAATAACATACAATCAACTAAAAGCATACATAACAGGTTACATTTCTTAAGGATCCCATGATGTTGAATTACATTTAAATCTAATCTAATACTAAGTGTAACAACTACCACATCCATATGAAAGAATAATAGAAAGTCCAAAGTCCATAATACACATTTTTTCCAAATGCCTCTCAGCAAATTAATTTGAAATGCTCAATCATCCATTGTACATGTCATAGGGTATGAAAGGCTAAAAGAATATACATATGTAGAAATAGAAACAAAGATACATCATCCTCCACAAATCCATGATACAAAGTACAGTAAAATAAATGAAACCAATAACATACATGATACATTCATCCATCATAAAAGATATAAACATCCATCATGAAATATAACCATCTATCAAAAAACACAACTAACTAAGTGCACGGTTCCTCCCAACCGTCAATAGCATCATAAGACCATCATGGGCCCTAGCCATCCCCCACGTGTAACATCCCAAGCCACCGATTAGATCATCGGTACTATCATAATAGGGACGTCACTATTAAACATACTACAACATAAGCATAAGGAAATCTATCATGCTAATCATTAGTATAAGTAAATGCATCAATAAATCACATCACCTAAACATGATACACAAGCATCCCAAGAAGCTCTAGCCATGGTGACTATAGATGGATCTCAATGGTAAGAGTACAAAGCACTACCATCTGACCGCATGGAACCTAAATGGCCCACTCCCACCGCACTGAGGAGATAGTCTCAAGTCCCAAATAGGATATCAAATCACATAATACAAACACTCTCTAAGTCCAAAAATCCTAAAAGTATACTAACTCAAAGGTTCCAACACATAGATCGACATCTTGACCCAGAGGCACACAAAGACACGTAGGAAACCTACTATGTAAGTAGGAAAGTGTCATTGCACAAATCATGTAGGAGTTACCCTAGTAGTTAGCTTAGGACTCTAGAGTCCCTAGTGATCCCTAAGCGGCCACTAGTATCCTCTTGTACTGATGAAGCATACTACGAAATGCAAGGTCCTAACCAAGCGTTCTCTCTACTCCCATCCTAGTCTATACTAGCACTCAAGGCATGGGCAAGAACATACAATTATTTGATTAGGTTCATTTTACTCTTATTTAGTGTAATATTTTCACTTATTAACACAACTTACAATGGGTTCCCCTGGCAGCCACTTAGGGCCTCGTCCCCCATTGCAAGCCACTTCTTAACACTACATATAGACTACCTACCCTAGGCTCAAAAAAATGCATAAATCAATAATCACATAAGATCACCTCAGTCCTGTACAAGCAAATGGAAAGCATCAAAAGATAATCCAAAATAATCACACCAGTTCTCCATGAGCAACTGGAAAGCACTAAAAGATAATCATAATTATCACAACAGTTCTCAACAAGTAGTTGTAAAACATCAAATGATAAATCACAATATCTATCAGTTCTCCAATGAGCAACTGGAAAGTATCCCAAAGTAAATCACAATATCCATTGGTTCTTAATGAGCAACCAAAAAGCATCCCAAAATAATAATGATCGAAGACTCCAAAATGGTCAAGTCAAACATGTCACAACATGACATCATCAAGAACAAAGCAAACACTTCAGTCCTCTCAAAGTGACTGGAAAGCAAATCAAATATAACTGATCGATGACTCAAAAATGATTAAATCAAGTAGCTCATATACATACACCTCAACTTCACACAAGAAGACTAGAAAGTAATAACAATCAATAATCGACACACATCATAGAGTATGGCATCGCATTACCATGGTTGAATTTAGAAAGATCAAGAACAGATCATCATAACATCACAATCACACAATCCCCAGAGCCTCTGGTAACAACCTAAATTGGTCAACACTAAAACAACCCCCAAAACCCACAAAGCTTAAACAGTACATAGAAAACAAGATGTAAATTTCATACTTTAGTTTGTTTCAAAAATACACAATAGGGTTAAAAGTAAAGTTCTAGTTTGTGTTTCAATGTATGTTTCAAGTGTAAGAGAGATTCTCAATTTTACCCTATAAATTAGTCCCCTCATTTATTCGAATCAAAAGTAGAATTCGCCCCATTATAATAAGTCAATCTCCCTAAAATATTCCAAGGACAATCATTTATTTTATTGATTTAAATAAAATAATTGTCAATTTCTTTAGGATCAATACTATTAATAATTCTATAATTCTATAACTCCATTAACTAATCAATCTTAATTAAAATTATATTTAATTAAATTAATTAGTAATTATATAACTAATCATATTAATAAATCTACAATTTTTATTTACCCATATTCCTCAAATTTAATTAAACTAATTTTAATTAAAATAATTAATAATCCTCAAACTAACCACTTATACTAATATCTCTTTAATTATTAATTTATTAATATTTAACAAATCTATTAATAAATTAATAATCACAATAACTATATTTAAATATATTTAATAGTTTATTAATAATTAATAATACTAATTACCAAAAACTATTAATTAAAATTATTATTAATTTATAATTAAATAATATAAAATACTATTAATTAATACATTATTAAATAACATATAAAATAATCTATATAAATTAAATTTTTAAAAACTTTTTTTAAAAAACCTTATAACAAAAAGGCATTTCTTTTAAAAGGCCACCACCTCTACATAAACCGTGCACAATAGGCCTACTAACACAGGGCCTGTAGCAGCTTGCTGATGTAGTCCCTGTGCCAGCAGTGACTGCCAGTGACATCAACTAAGGGGGGTGGGCGAGGTGGTGGCCCCCACCTCCCACTCCAATTTATTATTTTTTTAAGAAAATTATTTATATAACAATTTAAATTTGTTTAATAATTATTGTTTATTATTTTTTAAAAAATTTTTAATAGATTAATTTATTTTATAAGATTAATAAAGATATGAAATTTATAAAGCAAACCCTTTCTTTAATAAAAAAACATATTTTATTTTTTTATTATTATTATTTTAATATTATTTTTTCACATTAATCTGATAAAGAAAGTTTGACCAACCAATTGAATTTTCTCTATAAATTTCCTTATTAAATTTCAAACCCTCCCCGATAAATTTCCTCTATGACTTTCAACCCTTCTCAACTTAATTTTGATTCTCCAAAGTCTACAAAACGAGGTTTTTCCCTTACTATATTTTGAATCTCCACAAACACACGGGGATATTAACATACATTTGAAATATTCACAAGTTCACCACAGAGAAGCTTGGATCTACAATCCACAGTCATGAAGAAGACAGGAAAGGAAAAATTGCGTAATTAATTAGTGATCAAAACACAATACCCTACCTGAACCTGATGCTAATACGCAACCAACCAAAGATTGTGAGAGAATTTGCTTCTATCCAAAAACTTCTATCTGAAACTTTCCCCAAAATTCCCTTCCAAACTTCACTTCCAAATTTGCTCCCAAAAATTCAAGTCCCAATTCCTTCTCCAAAATCCTTCCCCAAAAATGAACCCTTTAGTTGTGATAAAGAGTTCTCTCCTTAAATAGGGGCACTAATTTTGCATTCCCTCAGGAGAACTCCTTTCTCACAACCCTTAACTCAAAATTAACTTGTATTTATCTTTTCTTAATCTTTCCCCATGCACATTAATTACATTATTAAATTACTTTATTTAATTTCCACTCGACTTCTATTTTAATTGATCTATTAAATTTAATCTCATGCACACTTCACGCAATTAGAATATCTTTATTAAATATACTTGTTTTATCTTTTAAATTAATTTCTTATATTTTAATCACATGCACGCATCATGCGAACTTAAAACTTTTCATAATTAATATATTTTCACTTTTAAATTTATTTTTGAAACTAAATGGATAAAATATTTATTAACTTAAATAATAATAATATTTATCATTTATTTAAAAATGAACTCTAAACATATTATTATTAAATTAAATAAATATTATCACGTTCTAAATTTAAACTTATAGCTTTTATCTTCAAATGCAATTCTTTTTATTTAATTAATTTCATATTAAAATATCATAATAATTTTTCATTAAATTAAATCATTAATTATAATCTTTTAATTAGACTTAATTAATAGAAAATTCACCAAGGACTCATAAAACAACATACAAAAACTCATCATAGCAAAACACATACAAAATCAAACTAAAGGGTTATAATCACGAATTAACATCATTCGACACATTCAAAGGTTACTCAACTCAGATACTTGTCCTAATTATCAATTAGGACAAATGGCTTAAGGGTTTAGGATTTGGACTTAAGAATTTATCTCCCCTCTCTTACCATTGAGATAATGCGATAGGGTATGTTCATCCTGGCAATTTAGGGAAGTCAATACCCAGTACCTGTAACCTGCATAAAATCCACGCATGTACAAACACAATATTCTAAGCTAAACATGCAATGGTAGGAAGTGGTGCATCATGTAGATCCGGACTAGCAGGTGACTACGACTCCCTTCCTTAACACATCATAAATGCCATACATAAAGAAAAAAAAACACACACACCATACACATGCAATATGGGGTATGTATCCATAAGAAAACACATATGATAACCATCTAACTAATTATCATCAATAATTGCAAACACTGTGATAATCATCATGCATACATGAAATATAGAATATCAAGTAACCTCATCATATAATCGACTAAATCTGAAACAATATCTGAAAATCTGAAAGTAATGCTACTAAACATCAAGCATAAAACTAGCCTAAAAGAGTTTGGCAATGAAAGCAAAATGCAAACTAGGGGCAAGCACTATGGCTATCAGTCCCCAACAATTGTTGAGATAATGGGTGTTGCACACATTGCATAATATTGTTACATTGTATTATCTTATTTTATTATGTAATGTTGCACCTAGATGGACGTGTAACATATAAAGATTCCCATGGGATATACTTGATGAGTTGTATTGTAACATTGTGATAACATTTCATGTAATTATTTAATATTGAGGAAAAGAATAAAATTTCCAATATTAAATGTGATTTCAATGGGTTATGTAGCACATGGTTTTACCACATGGTTTATACAATACCACTTGGTGGTTTTGTGGGACTTGCTACTATATAAGTAGCCACAAGGGTAGTTGTTGGTGTGAGAAAGAAGAAAACAAAAGGAAAAAAGGCAAGAGTCAAGTAGGACAAGGCTTGACAAGTTAGCCAAGAGAGCATTTGTGAGGGTTGAAATCACGGTATGGGATGTGTGGATTCATGCTTGTTCATATAGATTGCTTAGTAGTGGCTATGGCTTTGAAGGCTTCCATAGTTGTATTGCAATAGTGCTTTTGGATGAATAATACATGGTGATGGATGCTTCTGGGGCTAGTTTTTTCCCTCAATGAGGGTTTCCCAGGGTATATCTTGTGTAACATTTTTGTGAGTATGTTGTATATTCTCTTGCATGTGGATTTCAATTACATATTTATTTGAGATCTATTATGGGTTATGTCGAAGCAGTTATATTTTCTTTGTTGCAAGTTTCCTTACAAGTGGTATCAAAGCCTAGATTTATTATCATAACCCTAGATTGAATCTATGAGAATGCATGAGAGGTTAAAAGAAAGGGCAAGATATATGAATTGTTGCAGATCTAAGGGTTTTAAGTTTTTTGTTATTATGGGATGTTGGTAGATTTTGGGCATGTGAAATTATTGGACAAAAGGGTTTTTTGGATGTTTTATTTAAATGAGGGTTTTAGGGGGTAGCTTAAAGAAATGACCTCCTAAGTAAAAACAAACCTCACCATTGGATCCAGGTTAACGTTTTCATAAATTTTGATATATAATATGCTTGAGTTTGGCCATGTTCAGAGGAAATGAAAGAGTTTTTTAGTTTCAATTTGTGATGGCTGTCAAATTTAATCCTATCAAAATTTTTGTCACCAAAAAAAAAAATCGTAGTGAAAATGGTAAAAATACTACCTTAGTAAAATGACCATAACTTTCTCTCAGAATATCATATTTCAGACTTCTTATAGGCATTGAAAAGCTAATTGACAGAACTACAACTTGGTGTAGGTTTGGTTCTATGATTTTGACATTTTATTAGGTTTCAAGAGCACTAAAGTCAAATGTTTATTTTGAGCACAAATCAAGGCATATTTTGGGCATACAAAGTCAAATTTTGGACTTCAAGTAGTCAATGGAAAGCTCTATACATTGGTTTAGATTTGATGTAGATTTGACAAGATTTATTTGGTGATATATTAATCTAAACAGTTTATGGTATATATTGACTATAGTAGCATTGTGAGTTTATGACATTATATGTTTGAAGATTTAAAATTTGATGCCATTATATACTCAGTTCATATTTTAGATTGGTCTCGTGATGATAAGGTTATCAGTATTTGGTTTGAATATGCATCATGACTTGTTGGATCTAGAAGTTGTGCAGTTGTAAGTGGTTTATACTTACAAGTTGCATTTATAGCTTGGTTATAGGTTGTCTTTGCCCATTGATCTGTAATTATTGATACATATTTAGATTGGTGTCTTGGATTTGGGTTTTCTATGCCCTAAGTCACATGATTTGCTAATTTTTTCTTCATGTAGAAGGGGTGAGATGTTGTTACTAAGTATAGTCATGGTGGAGGATTGTCATTGACTGTTTTATGCTGATAAGTTGGACATATTGAGAGTTAGATGCTCAATTCATGGATGTGATCACGGTGTCATGGCTTTTGGAATGAAATGATTAGATATATAGGTATATCCTTGATGTTCATTGGTTTGGATTTCTTATTTGGTTATAGTGGTATATCTTCTTGGTTGAGGATCGTGGTTATTTGGTTTGTTTTTTTAGGAGCTCATGATGTGCACTTTGAGTTCTTTGATGGTTTGATACCTTGGTTGACTCTCATGGTTAGAGGATAGTTTTTTTTTCATCATGATGTCATGGATAGTTTTGATACATAGTTTAGTGGGAGCTTGTGACAGTGATGAGGTGGAAATGCAAGATTAGTTATTGGTTTGGTTTGTATCTTCTTAGGTTTGGAGATCTTGGTTTCACTTAGTACTGACACTTTGGTTGTGGGAGTGTATACCTAGAGGATCTTCATATAGGAGATAGATTTTATGATGTCATAGGTGACTTGGTACCATGATTGAGTGAGAGTTTTTGGCTTTGATATATTTATTGAGTGTTTGTAAATGTTGGAGGTTTGTCTTAGATCCTGTTGTTGCAAAAACATCTTTGACATTTGCATGGTGCACTTATTATCTTCACGGTGTGTGGAGATGGTTTTTCATTGTATGTGGAGATTATTTTCTCAATGGTGTGTGGAGATGGTTGCATCTTGAGGACTCGCAGGGTTCTTGGTAAAGGTGTAGTTCATGCTTTCATTTGACATGTTATCCTTTATGTTAGGATAATTTCATTTTTTATGTCATGGTATACTCTTGATACAAATTTAGAGTTTTTGACTATAGTATGTTCATACCGAGCATGTTATTTCTTTGGTTGAGATGGTTAGATCATGTTGTCATGTTTATGTTCCTGAGGCCATGGTTGGAACTTTGACATTGATCTTGGTTTAGTTTCTTGGTATTGAGTACATTGATCATAAGTTGGACACTTCATGATATTGTTATGTTGCATTTGGAGTTGGCATGAATTGATTGGTTATAAGTGCTCATGGATACTTAGAGATAGTGGTGATGCTAATTTCTCTTAGATTAGAAAAATATTTGTTGGATAGTTGATGGTTTCAGCAGGAAGTCCAAGGGGCATTCACCTGATATGGACTTTAGAGGAGATTGTTCTTAGATGAGTCTTGGTTGGAGACTTGGATATCTTGATGAGCATTCTCATTCTCCATTCTTGGTCTACTCGATGGATTGCTATTTGAGAGGTATAGCCTATTATTTCTCTCAGGTGCATTATTTTTATGCTTTTCTTTCATGGATATGGATCTTGAGCTACTGTACATGAGTTAGTTCTGGAGGGTTCATTTGAGAGATGGTTTGGCATTAGTTATCTCCATTCGCATATGTTGTTATGCTAGTTGATTTTGGGAGATGGTTTTATAGTGGGCATATTTCTTAGCTTAGGAATGATTTATGAGTTTGATCTTCTTGTGAGAGGCTTACATCCATGATTAGTTATATGGTATGGTTTGGGTATTGCTGAGGCTTCTTGGTTGGGGTTTTATGGAGGAGATCATACTTGCACAATTTACATCTAGAGGTGTGTGTAGAAGGACATGATATAGGTTATGATTTGCATGGTTTCTCTTTGGTCTTGGTTTCTTCTTAGATGTTCGATTTTTCATACATTGGATTTGAGATTGGTTAGAGATTGTGATCAATAGTTTGTGCTCATGTATGTCATGTGAGAGATGACATGGTTATTCCTTTATCTCATTCCTCTATTGATTGTGGAGAGCTTGGGAGATTGTTGGAGATTTTTTATGATAGTTATTATTGCAGGTTATTGGTTTATGTATTGTGGATGTCCTTGAGACTACATGGATTCACTTATTTGAGATGTTGTGAGTGGATTGGTTATAGTTTGACATTATATTTTGTAGTGGGAGCTTCTTGGTATACATGTGGTAGGTATTTATCTTGAAGCTTGTTATTGTAGGTTACAAATTAGATACGTTGGTGATGTGAGATTCACTTGGTATACCTTTGGAGGTATGGATAGTTGGATGGGTTTGGCACTTGTTGTGGATGTTATTTCAGCTATAGATATTTTGACAACTATGGATACATGTGATTACTTTTGGATTAGGTTTTAATGCTTGGCATTTCAGTTGGTACAGGATTTTATGATCTTCTAATGTGACAGGTTGGGTGGCTTTCTCTTTGGATGGCTTAGATACGTATGTCTAGTGACAGTAGCATAATAAGAGGTGGCTTCATTCGTGGTTGAGATACTGGATACTTTGATTTTATTGTGGGTACTAGGATGGAGCACTTCATGTACTTTGATCCATGATGGTGGATGTGCTAGGAGGAATTGTTCCCTTGTCCATTTATGTGGTTGCAAATTGACCCTATGTAATAAATACAAGTGGGAGATTGTTGAGATAATGGGTGTTGCACACATTGCATAATATTTTTATATTGTATTATTTTATTTTATTATGTAATTTGTGCCTAGGTGGACGTGCATTACGTAAAGATTCCCATGAGATATACTTGATGAGTTGTATTGTAGCATTGTGATAATATTTCATGTAATTATTTAATAGTAGGAAAAAGAATTAAATTTCCAATATTAAATCTGGGGTCAATGGGTTAGGTAGCACATGGTTTATGTAATACCACTTGGTGGTTTTGTGGGACTTGATACTATATAAGTAGCCATTAGGGTAGTTGCTAGTGTGAGAAAGAAGAAGACAAAAGGGAGTCAAGTGGGACAAGGCTTGACAGGTTAGCCAAGGGAGCATTTTTGAAAGTTGGAATCATGGCACGAGATGTGTGGATTCATGCTTGTTCACATAGATTGCTTGGCAATGGCTATGGCTTTGAAGGTTTCCATGGTTGTATTGCAACGGTGTTTTTTGCTAAATAATACATGGTGATGGATGTTTTTGGAGGCTAAGTTTTTCCCTCAATGACGGTTTCCCTAGGTATATCTTGTGTCACATTTTTGTGGGTGTGTTATCTATGTTCTTGCATGTGGATTTCAATTGCATATTTATTTCAGATCTATTATGGGTTATGTGGAAATGGTTATATTTTCTTTGTTGCAAGTTTCCTTACAAGTACTACTTTTACAAAAATAAAATTAATTATTTTTAATTTCATGAGTAGATAAATTAATAAAATTTATTTTTTTTCCTCTGGCATAGGACACATTAATGTTCATATGATAACTATTTCACTTTATGAGCTAGATTACTAATTACAATAAATTTAGAGATATTTTTAAACATATTTTGTTATTATTTATGTTATATAGTGAATTAAAATAAATGCTAGTAATACATTAGTTTATCTTTAAAAAAATCAAATATGTGTGTAATATTTAAAATGTGTTTCAATTAAATGATAGTAATTGTTATATATATCTCTAAAATGAATATTGTTAAGAAATAATTTCATTAAATATCATTGCATCAACATTTCTAATGTGTTTTGATTAAGTAATATTTTAATGAAATAATAATTTCATCAAAACATTTCTAATGTGTTTTTATTAAATAATATTTTAATGATTATAAAAATAAATATGAAGAATTATAAATAAAGCTCCCTATAGAAATGAAGAATCTTGTGATCATTTTTAATAAATTAGAGACCTTATAAAATTGTCGACTTTAATAGATAAGGATGTGGAACATAGTTACCTCTAAAAGAAAGAAATGAGGTTGGAAGGGGTATTTTGTGCAATTAGTGATAGTAAGAGACCTTGATAAGGTTTTATTATTATTAAGATTATATAAATTACAATATAAAATAATAACTAACTACAACAATTAACATGCACAAGTCTAATTGATTCACTATACATGATACAAAAAGCTTCCAATAACCAAAATAAATAAATGCTACACACTAAAAATTAAACAATAACAATTGAAAATCTTACATCTATAAATCTACAAAAAAGTTAAAGAGTGTATTAATATGATTAAAAATTCATTTATCATTCATTTATCATTTGTTTGGGTGACTAATTATTGATGATCCATTGTTTAGCCATTTATTCGATCATCTATTTAGTCACTTATCTTTGTCTAACCTTGTGATTTTACTTGATGATCAAAGTAGTCATTTATTTAGTCACTTGTACTTATAAATTGAAAAACATTACTACAATTTGATCACTTTTAGTCATGTGACTACAAAAATTTGTCTTGTGACTAGAAGTTTTAGTCACATAGTCATTTATTTGCCAAAATTCTACCAGTGAAACTCATCGATTTTTACATGTGCACTTTCTATAATGTTGTGAGTAGCAAGATTCAAACATTTATATGCTTTGTTCTTGTTGGAGTATCCTAGGAAAATGGTCCTTCATCACTTTTCACATCAAACTTTCCTTTCCTTGACTCTTTCAGGATATAACATTTGCTACCAAATACTTTGAAATAATAGACATTAGGTTTATAGCCATACCATAATTCATAAGGTGTTTGATCTATACATTTTTTTAGTTGAACTCTATTCAAGATATATACTATTGTGTTGATTGCTTCCCTTCAGTATTTGGTTGTAACATTTTTCTCTATCATTAGTGTTATTGCACAATCCATGATGGATCTATTTCTTCTTTCTGTTACGTCATTCTACTGACATGTACCAGGTGTTGATACTTGTCTTTTGATTCCTCTCTCACTGTAGAATTCATTGAATTCATTAGAGATGAATTCTTCTCCTCTGTTTGATCTTAAGCATTTTAACTTCTTACCTATTTCTTTCTCAATGCTAGCCAGATACCACTTGAATTTTTGAAAATATTTAGATGTATCCTTCAAGTACATTACTATCATCATCATAGAATAATCATCAACAAACAAAATTAAAAAAAATTCTCGGGTGTAGCTCTTTTTACCTATTGGTCCACAAAGATATAGATGAACTATTTCCAAGACTTCTTCAGTATTGAAATTCTTACTTTTGAAGCTAGTTTTACCCATCTTTCCAATCTAACATTGTTTGCACATGCCATTTCAGGTTTCTTCAGATTTGGAATACCTCTTACTCTTTTGTTCTTGCTTACAGTAACTAGATTATCAAAGTTTACATGACACATCCTTTTATGCCATAACCAACTCCTCTACATGTGCCAAGAAGCATGAACTATCAGTGAGATCAAGATAGAATAGATTACCTTTTTTCTGATTACCAACGCCAACTAGGTTTCCTTTACCATCCAGAAGCCTGGCCTTCCCATTCATGAATTCTACCTTGAATCCAATGTTGTTCATTTGTACCTCACTTAGAAGATTATGTCCTAGTCCTTCAATTCAGTAGGTATTATCACATTTGATTCCATCAGTCAATGCAATGCAACCTTTTCCCTTCATATAACATGGTTCATTGTTTCCAAATTTAACACTTCCACCATCATAGTACTCCAAGTGTTCAAACTTAGTTTTATCACCAGTAATGTGATGAGAATAGGCACTATCTATTATCCATGTGTCATTCTTGCTAACATGAGAAATAAGTGGCATCTTTTCATTATCCTCATTATCTAACTCATCTTTAATAGCAATATATACCATTTCATCTTCATTATCACTGTCAAAATCTTTAGCAATATAACAAGATTTCTTATATCTGTCTTTATAGCTCTTAAAATCTTTCTTGCCATTAAACTTGCTGGATTTTCTATAATCTTTACTTTCCTTGTTTAGACACCTTGCAATAATGTGACCAACTTCTTCACAAGAAAAACAAATCAATGAAATTTTGCCTTTATATTTACCTTTTCCTGTTGGTAACCTTCTTGCAAGTAGGGCTTCAATGGATTCAAGGTCATTGTCAAATTCTTCTTCTTCTTCACTGTTAGACTATTTGCATTTTGAGTTTCCTTCCTTTCTACCAATGGTTGGTTTTTCTTTGAATGTTGATTCTATGTTGTGAGATCCAAGAAGATAGTTATCAAAGTTATCCAACTCAAAAGTTGTTAACCTTCCCACTAGTGCATCTAAAGTTATATCACTTTTGGGATCACATCTCATCTCTTGAATAGCTAAAACTCTAATTACATAAATAGGAAGAAGAGTTCAGATTAATATTTTGTTGACTACAGTTTCATCTTCTATTTTTCCTTTTGAAGCTTTAATTGCACTCACACTTGCTTTGCTTCTTTTATTGTATTTTGCAATGTTTTCATCTTCTCTCATCTTAATTTGATCAAACTAACCTCTTAAACTTTATGCTTTGGCTCTCCTCACATTGTCATCTCCTCCATAGATATTTTTTTAGCTTGTTCCACATTTCATGAGCAATAGGACAAACTTTGACTTCATCGCATTCAGCATAATTGAGAGTAGAAGCAATGTCAATCATCATTGTATTGTGATTCTTTTTATCTACCATCTAATCCATAGTCAAAGGATCAGGAGGTGACACGTACTAGTTCTCTAGGAATTTTAGGCTTGTATCTCCAATGGTTCCCAAATGCAACTTCATGAGATCTTTCCATACTTTGAAGTTGTTTTTGTTCAACTTAGGAATCTCTCTTCTATAAGGCATCTTGATCTTTAGCTTAGGTCCTTGAAACCTTTCCTAAAAGCACCAAAATCTCTGATACCAATTGTTGGAAATATAAGAGTAACTAAGAGGGGAGGCATGAATTAGTTACCACTAAAACAATTACAAATCTCTTAGATGTCAAAAAAAACTTCCTTTTAACTCACAACTCAGTTAGAACTAGATATTCACTGTAACTCGATTAATAAAGAAATCTTAAGATAATGATGTGTATTATCCTTTAGTGACTTAGTTGCAAAAAGATAAAGCAATAAGCTAATAATATGAACACATAAGACACCAAAATTTAATGTGGAAACCCAATTTGGGAAAACCACCAATGCAACTAGTTACAACTTTTCACTCTTATGAAGTGAGCCCTATTAGGAGCCAACCCTATTAAAGGTTACAAAACACACTGTTAGGTGTGACCCTATTAAAAGGTTTGAATCACCCTATTGGGAATGGCCTTATTAGAGGTCTTCAAGACACCTCAATCTAGAAATTCCACTTGGTTAGAGGATTTATTTAAAATGACTGTTAAGTCAACTTGGTTAAGCAATAATTTTTTCATTACTACAATTATTAGAAAGTGACAATGATTGACCTAATTGAAAAAGCAACTAGATTCTCGATTCAGATCACTATTTTGGCTTATTCTCTGGATCCTCCCTAATCAAAATATTTTTTGCAGCTCCTTGGATACTCTACTCTAAATCATATATCTTTCTTTATTTGCATCTTATCTTCTTCTCCACTTTCTATTCCTTCAATCCACAACTTGACCTTCCATATATATGAAATCCAATGTCAAGTTGGCTTGAATACCCTTTCAAATAAACAAATAACATCCATTGAGTTGGCTTGTATAAACCAACTAATAGATAAAACTAATCTGTTGTGGGTCAGCTAAAAATGGGTCATTCAGTTACCATTGAGTTCCTTGGTAACCAACCTAACTCAGTTTACACTGAACTCCTTTGGTAACTAACTTGACTAGGTTTACACAAGATCTCGAACTTGCATCTTTTGAACTTATGCTTGGCTGATATTGGAGCCAGATTCTGAACTCGGTTCCAACTAGTAGTGCTCGGTTAGAGGATAACATTTGTGTAACATCAATGACTAAATATAATTGAATAATTGTTATCAACACAATCTTCCTCTCAAGAAGAATGCTCCACCATTGGTGCTCTTTCTATCATCTACACTTCTTTCCCAATCATCATCAGTGTACACACATAATGTGAAATCATGTGATTTTTCATACCATAAACCATAGTCAAGTATTCTTTTCAAATGTCTAAAAATGAATTGTATTGTTACAAGGTGTTTCTCTTTAAGATCTTGAAATATCACAACAACTCCAACTGCATTTTCTATATAAAGTCTTGTGTCTGTCAAATAGTGCAATCCACTAATCATAGATCTGTACTTTGTTTGTTCTGCACTAGAGGATTCATCTTTGCTAAATAACTTACATATAATCACCATAGGTGTTCCAACAAGTTTAAATTATCCAATCTAAATCTCTTTAATAAACCCCTAAGATACTTTCTTGTGATATGAAAATTGCATATTTGTTTTGTGCAATCTGCATTCCCAAAAAATATTTCCTCTCTCCAGTCATACTCATCTCAATTTTTTTCTTCATTTATTTTGAAAAATGTCTTGCTAGCCTTATCATTACCTCTAAAAATAATGTCATCCACAAATATACAACAATCAGCTAATCACCTTCATTTTTTCTTAAGTACAACTTACTATCAGCATTACCTTTCACAAATCCCAAGTTTGTCAAATATTTATCCAAGCTTGCATGCTAAGCTCTAGGTGCTTATTTTAGTCCATAAATTGATTACTTTTTCAAACAAGTAAAAAAAAATGAGGGATGAGAGAATGACCCTATAGTTGGGTCCCACTAGGCATTCCCAAATACATTGATCAGAATGTGATGCAAATGAAATACTAACTAACTAGGCATTCAACAAAACAAGATCAAACACTAATGAATGGACAAAGAAAGCAACCAAAAGAGAGATTGAAATCCCCAAATATTTCCTTGAAGTATAGATATGTCCAATAAGGATATTATATTTGCCAAAGAGATCATGCCCAAAGATTCAAAGGGTGGATGTGTTAAAAAATGGTGAAGGATGGAAGATTCAAGTGTGTATTTGTAGAGGATTTTAGCATTATAATAGTAAAGTGGTAGTTTCTAGCTCTCAAATTGGCATTATAACATTAGCATGTGAAGGTTGATGAATTGTGAGAGGAGAGAGGTTCAATTTATAGCCCAAGGGATAATGAAATGGATGGAAAAGATGCAAGATTATGGAAATGCAAGGGAGGGCTAGCATGCAGGGAGAGGGAAGCACATGGATTGTACTTCATTGCAACTAATAATTTTGTGATACTTATCAAAAGGGGAGTGAGTGTGACGGGATGGAAATTTTGGAGGGAACACAACCATTTCGAGGAATGTGAGGGGAGAAAGGAGTTATTAGGGGGATAGACATGTAAGAGATGTGTAAAGGGATTTTAAGGCAATTAGGTGGGAGTGTAAGTGATGTGAGTGATGGGACATAAGAGTGGACTTTGTGTTGAGTTGGGGTTTCTTAATCAATGTTTAAAATTGTGCAAATGTTTAGGGATTGAATAGCATTGGACTAGGAGATGGATTAGAAGGCAAGTGACATGCCAGCGAAATGTAAGTGGGTGGTTTAATTAATTAGGCTTAATTAGTTAATCCAGTAGGTTTAGCATGGGTGCATGGGTTGGGTTGATCTTGAATCACTGGGTTAGGATTGGGTTAAGGGTTAGTTAAAGGGTTAGAGGATTTTTATTAATTGATTTATTTAGTCAAAAGAAGAAAATGAATTTATATTAAATAGACTTGTGCAATTATTTAGTTTAATAGAAGAAATATTTAATTAATAAATCAGACTATTGGTCGTCATTTGAATATTAATTGGACTATAGTTAATTAATTTAATTAATGAATTCAAGAATAACATAAATTAATTAATTCAAGAATAATATAAATTAATTGAATATTAAATACTTAATCAATAATCCATTAGTAGATGACTATGTAAGATTACATAATTGTGTAATCAAATTTAGGTGTCTATAATAGGTATTGAGTTTTCCAGACCTATTATTATTAATTGTTATAACACAAGTACAATAAGCATGTCAAAGAATCTAGTTTTACATTTAAAGACAAAACACATTACTATCAAATATCATTCTCTAAGAGAAAAGGTTACAAAAAAGGAAATCCAATTGCAGTACATATCAGTACAAAAGAGAAAATAACATATATTTTTACTAAACCATTGGCTAAAGATACTATTGAGTACCTCAGAGGTATGCTTGGGGTAATGTCCCCACTTGATTCAGAGTAATTGATATAAGATTGCATCAATCCAGTACTCTCATAGCATTGTTTGTTATCGATTCGATGCTTGATGCTTCTCCTATGGGGGAGTTGTTTACTTGGGGAGAGTTATTCAAGAACTCTTATGTAATTTTTTAGAATAACAATATATGCTGTCACTTGGTTTGGTTGGCTTGATCTAATGCAGGGAAAATAATTAGAGTGTTGGTATTGAGTTATTATTGCCATTAGTGACAACACTTATCTGTATCAGTAGAACTACCGAGCTCATCACTCAGTCTACAATGTACACCGAGTATTTAGTGGTTACCTTGTACACTCGTCACTGAAGCAATTTACATTGAGTCGCGTAGTTCACACCGGGCATTCAAGTGTTAATCGAGATGAGTATAGCTACTGAGTTTACAGTGTTCACCTAGCTTCACAGTGCCTACCGAGTGATGAAGTGTTGAGATAATGGGTGTTGCACACATTGCATAATATTGTTATATTTTATTATTTTATTTTATTATGTAATGTTGCATCTAGATGGACGTGCAACATGTAAAGATTCCTATGAAATATTGTTGATGAGTTGTATTGTAACATTGTAAAAATATTTCATTTAATTATTTAATATTGGGGAAAAGAATTAAATGCCCAATATTAAATGTAGGGTTAGTGGGTTAGGTAGCACATGGTTTTAGCACATAGTTTATGTAATACCACTTAGTGGTTTTGTGAGACTTGCTACTATATAAGCAGCCACAAGGGTAGTTGTTGTAGAGTGAAAAAGAGTGAGAAAGGCAAGAGTTGAGCGGGACAAGGCTTGACAAGTTAGCCAAGGGAGCATTTGTGAAGGTTGAAAGTATGGCATGGGATGTGTGGATTCATGCTTGTTCACATAGTTTGCTTAATTATGGCTATGGCCATGAAGACTTCCATGGTTGTATGGTAATGGTATTTTTTGCTGAATAATACATGGTGATGAATGCTTTTGGAGGCTGGATTTTTTCCCTCAATGAGGGTTTCCCAGGGTATATCTTGTGTCACAATTTTGTGGGTATGTTGTCTATTCTCTTGCATGTGGATTTTAATTCCGTATTTATTTCAAATCTATTATGGGTTATGTGAAAATGGTTATATTTTTTGTTGCCAAGTTTCCTTACAAGTGGTATCAGAGCTATGGTTTTATTATTGTAACCCTAGATTGAATTCATAGGAATGCATGAGAGGATAAAAGAAAAGGGCAAGATATATGAGTGATTTATTGCAAATCTAAGGGTTTTTGGATTTGTTGTTATGATGGGGTGTTGGTAGATTTGGGCATGTGAAATTTTTTGGACAAAAAGATTTTTTCAGATGTTTCATTTAAAATGAGGGTTTTGGAGGTAGCATGTAGAAATGACCTCCTAGGTAAAAACAGACTTCACCATTGGATCCGGGTCAACATTTTCATAAATTTTGATATATAATATGCCCTAGTTTGGCCATGTTCAGAGGAAATGAAAGAGTTTTTTGGTTTCAGCCCATGATGGCCATCAAATTTAATCCCGTTAGAATTTTCATCACAATAAAAAATGAAAAATCACAGTGAAAATGGTAAAAAAGACTGCCTTAGTAAAATGGCCATAACTTTCTCTCAGAATATTGAATTTCAGAGTTCTTATAGGTGTTGGAAAGCTAATTCAGAGCAATACAACATGGTGTAGGTTTGGTTCTGTGATTGTCAAATTTTAAGAGCCCTAAAGGCAGATGGTATTTATTTTGAGCATGGATTAGGGCATAACTTGGGCATACGGAGTCAGATTTTGAACTTCGAGTAGTCAACAGAAAGCTCTTGGAGAGCTCTACACATTGGTTCAAATTTGGTGTAGGTTTGGCATGATTTATTTGGTGATAAATTGATTTGAAAAGTTTATAGATATATTTTGACTATGGTAACATTGTGAGTTTATGGCATTGGAGATTTAAGATTTGATGTCATTGTATACTTAGTTCATTATTTAGATTGGTCTCATGATGATATGGTTATCAGTGTTTGGTTTGGAAATGTATGATGACTTGTTGGATCTACAAGTTGTGTAGTGTTGTAAGCGGTCTATACTTACAGGTTGCATTTATGGCTTGGTTATGAGTTGTCTTTGCCCATTGATCTTTCATTACTGATGCATATTTAGATTGGTGGCTTGGATTTGGGTTGTCTGTGTCCTAAGTCACATGATTTATTGATTTTTTCCTCATGTAGAAGGGATGAGATGTTGTTACCAAGTACAGTTATGGTGGAGGATTGTGGTTGACTATTTTATGTTGACATGTTGGACACTTTGAGAGACAAATGCTCGATTCATGGATGCGATCATGGTGTCAAGAATTTTGGCATGACATGATTGGCTATACAGGTACATCCTTGATGTTCATTAGCTTGAGTTTTCTAATTTAGTTATGGTGGTATATCTTCTTGGTTGAGGATCATGGTTATTTGGTTTCTTTTGAGGAGCTCATGATGTGCACTTTGAGTTCTTTGATGGTTTGATGGTTTGGTTGATTCTCATGGTTAGAGGATGGTTTTTCATCATTATGTCATGGATAGCTTGGATACACGATTTAGTGGGAGCTTGTGACAGTGATGAGGTGACAGTGCAAGATTAGTTCCTGGTTTGGTTTGGATCTTCATGTAGGAGATGGATTTTATGATGCCATAGGTGACTTGGTACCATAGTTGAGTGGGAATTTTTGGCATTAATATATTTATTGAGTGTTTCCAAATGTTGGAGGTTTGTCTTAGATCCTGTTGTTGCAGAAGCGTCTTTGACATTTGCATGGTACACTTGGTTTTCTTCATGGTGTGTGAAGATGGATAGATCTTGAGGACTCATTGAGTTCTTGGTTATCTTCATGGTGTGTGGAGATGATTCTTCATGGTATGTAGAGATGGTTTTCTTCATGGTGTATGAAGATGGTTACATTTTGAGGACTTACAGGGTTCTTGGCAAAGGTGTGGTTTATGCTTTTATTTGGCATGTTATCCTTGGTATGAGGATGGTTTCATTATTATGTCATGGTATACTCTTGATATGTGTTTAGAGTTGTGACATATTATGATATGTTCATATGGAGCATGTTATCTCTTTGGTTGAGATGGTTAGATCATGTTGTCATGTTTATGTTCATGAGGCCATGGTTGGAACTTTGACATTGACCTTGGTTTAGTTTCTTGGTATTGAGTACACTGATCATAAGCTGGATACTTCATGATATTGCTATGTTGCATCTGGAGTTGGCATGGATTGATTGGTTACAGGTGCTCATTGATACTTAGAGACGGTGGTGATGCTGATTTCTCTTGGATTAGAGAAGTATTTGTTGGGACGATTGATGGTTTCAGCAGGAAGTCTGAGGGGCAGTCACCTGATATGGACTTGAGAGAAAATTGTTCTTGGATGAGTCTTGGTTGGAGACTTGGGTATCTTGATGAGCATTCTCATTCCCCACTCTTGGTCTACTTGGTGGTTTGCTACTTGAGAGGTATAGCCCATTGTTTCTCTCAGTTGCATTATATTTATGCTTATCTTTCATGGATATGGATCTTGAGCTATGGTACATGATTTAGTTCTGGAGGATTCATTTGAGAGATGGTTAAGCATTGGTTATCTCCATGTGCATATGTTGTTATGCTAGTTGAGTTTGGGAGATGGTTTTATATTGGGCATATTCCTTGGTTTAGGAATGGTTTATTGAGTTTGATCTTCTTGTGAGAGGCTTACATCCATGATTAGTTATATGGTATAGTTTGGGTGTTGTTGAGGCTTCTTCTTGGGGTTTTATGGAAGAGATCATACTTGCACAGTTTACATCTAGAGGTGTGTGTAGAAGGACATGATACAGATTATGATTTGCATGGTTTCTCTGGTCTTGGTTATCTTCTTCGATGTTCAGTTTTGCTTACATTGGATTTGAGATTGGTTAGAGATTGTGATCACTGGTTTATGTTCATGTATGTCATGTGAGAGATGACATGGTTATTCTTTTATCTCTTTCCTCTGTTGGTTGTGGAGAATTTGGGAGACTATTGGAGACTTGTTACGAGAGTTGTTCTTGCAAGATATCAATTTATGTATTGTGGATGTCCTTGATACTACATGGACTCACTTCTTTGAGATGTGTTGAGTGGATTGGTTATAGATTTGACATTATCTTCTACAGTGGGAGCTTCTTGGTATATATGTGGCAGGTATTGCTCTTGAGGCTTGTGATTGTAGGTTATTGATTGGATATGTTGGTGATATGAGATTCACTTGTTATGCCTTTGAGGTATGGATAGTTGGATGGGTTTGGCACTTGTTGTGGGTGCTATTTCAACTATGGATATTTTGACAACTACGAATACATGTGATTACCTTTGGATCAAGTTTTTTTTTGTGCTTGGAATTTCAGTTGGTATAGAATTTTATGATCTTCTAATGCGATAGGTTGGGTAGCTTTCTCTTTGGATGGCTTCTATGTATGTCCAGTGGTAGTGGCATAATAGGAGGTGAGATCATTCATATTTGAGATGCTGGATATTTTGATTTTGTTTCAGGTACTAGGATGGAGCACTTGGTGTAGTTTGATCCATGATGGTGGATGTGCTGGGAGGGATTGTTCCCTTGTTCATTTGTGTGGCTATGGATTGACCCTATGCAATGTATACAACAAGTGGGAGATTGTTGAGATAATGGGTGTTGCACACATTGCATAATATTGTTATATTTTATTATTTTATTTTATTATGTAATGTTGCATCTAGATAGACGTGCAACATGTAAAGATTCTCATGAAATATTGTTGATGAGTTGTATTGTAACATTGTAAAAATATTTCATGTAATTATTTAATATTGGGGAAAAGAATTAAATGCCAAATATTAAATGTGGGGTTAGTGGGTTAGGTAGCACATGGTTTTAGCACATGGTTTATGTAATACCACTTAGTGGTTTTGTGGGACTTGCTACTATATAAGCAGCCATTAAGGTAGTTGTTGTAGAGTGAAAAAGAATGGGAAAGGCAAGAGTTGAGCGGGACAAGGCTTGACAGGTTAGCCAAGGGAGCATTTATGAAGGTTGAAAGTATGGCATGGGATGTGTGGATTCATGCTTGTTCACATAGTTTGCTTAGTTGTGGCTATGGCCATGAAGGCTTCCATGGTTGTATGGAAATGGTATTTTTTGTTGAATAATACATGGTGATGGATGCTTTTGGAGGCTGGGTTTTTTCCCTCAATGAGGGTTTCCCAAGGTATATCTTGTGTCACAATTTTGGGGGTATGTTGTCTATTCTCTTGCATGTGGATTTTAATTTCGTATTTATTTCAGATCTATTATGGGTTATGTGGAAACAATTATATTCTTTGTTGCCAAATTTCTTTACAGTAAGCATAGTGCCTATGGAGTGATGAAAGCATAGTGCCTACCAAGTGATGAAAGCATAGTATCTACCGAGTGATGAAAGCACAGTGCCTACCGAGTAATGCAAGCATAATGTTTACCGACTGAAAGCAAGGTAAACGAAGGATTCATTTCTTACCGAGTGATACTATATCTACTAAGTCTCCAATGGTTACTGAGTTCAAAACTATGTCAGGTGATTAGTATGGACCGAGCCTTCACTTTTATCGAGTACATGACGATGCCGAGTAATGCAGTGGACGTCGAGTATCAGAAGGTCATCGAGTCAGTTTAGTGAACCCAAGTTATTTACTATTTGGCCGACTCAGTAATATTTTGTTCACTTGTGTTTTAGTCGACCTTGCAATTGAAATGATTGGAATGGTATATATGTAATGTATTATATCATTTTTAATTAAAGGAAATGTGTAATATGAAGAAAAGTATCAAGAGAGGCATGTAATGTTTTGAGAAGAATGAAAGTGAATCAGCAGAAGAGTAGAGTATTCAGCAAGGTCTAGAAGGAGCAGTAATGATTCATCAGTCACAAAGGTGATATATACTTCAAGGATCTAATTAGCAAATCAAGTTTGTAAGTAGATCCATTGTTTCATCCTAATAGGTGAATCAGTTTTGTAAATCCTTTAACAGGGTAGACTTAACAGTCTTTATATAAATCTCCTAACAGAGTGCATACTTCAGTGTATGTTTGTAAATCCTCTAACAAGGTGGACCTAACAGTCCTTTATGCTCCTAACAGGGCAGATCACCAGAAGTGGTCAATGTAAGCCTTAACAGGCCAACTTCATACTGCAATAACGAAGTTTTGTGGGTATCATCCCCACCCCAGTTTTACTTTCTATTTGGAAGGTTTTTAGGTTACCAAATCATTGTGTACATGTGTTATGAATGTTTGATTTCTCATTTATGCAATAGATTAGATGAATGAATGATGAATGGTTAAAGTGTTGAATTGTTTAAAGTTTTGAAGTTACTGATTCACTCCTCCCCTCTCAGTAACCTATCATATCTTGAATATTTCCAACAATTGTTATCAGAGCATTTTGATTCTTAGGACAAAGCTTGACAACTTGAGCAAAGATCAAGGACAATGGAGATATTCAGACTTGACAAAGCTATTGAAAATAAAAAGCTAGATCTAGAAATGGCCATGGCTCAACTCAAAGAAGCTAAGGAGCATCTTTCTCAATCCTTGAATAGAAGGAAGGAACTTGCAAGACAAATGAATGATCATCAGTATGTTGAAGAAAAGATTGAAGACCTTTTACCATCAAGCAGTTAAAATGAAGCTAATGAGGCAATCAAGGAACTCCTAGCAAAGAATGGTTCCCTACAAAAAGAAGTAAGAAAGCTTAAAAGAGAACAAGAAATCTAATCAATTAGGCTATGTGAAGTTTTGGAACAAAGAAACAAGGCAAATGAAGACTTAGAGGTAAGAAATAATCAATCCCTTTAGCATGAAGATCTTGTAAATCAACTATCTAATGCAAATGAAGAAATTATGAATCTGATATCTAAAAATGAAAACCTAAGGAATGATCTAATCACTGAAAGACAAATCAATGAAAGCTTAAAAAGTGATCTCAGATCTAAAAGACAAATCAATGAAAGTTTGGAAAATGACTTGATCACTGAAAAATAAATCAATGAGAGAATGATGAAATCTCAAGTAGACATGACTCAATTAAATCAACTAAGTGAGCAAAATCTTAATAGACAAAAAGGCAAAGCTGGACTTAGTTACAAGGAAGAAGGTGAAACCTCCAAACAAGGTGCCCAAAGGAATCAGAGACCTACTTGCAATCACTGTGGTAAGCTAGGTCACACATCAAACAAATGTTGGAGCAATGGAAAAGGTAAATTCAATGGTAAATGCTACAATTGTAGTCAGCATGGTCATAAAGCTAATGAATGCAAGGAGAAACCAAAATTTGAAGGCAATTGCCACAAGTGCAAGAAGCATGGTCACAAGGCATTCCAATGCAGATCCAAATCATTCAATCCAGCTGAACAATTTGTTAAAGCAATCTTTGGATGGGATTACAATACCTGGTGCAGATGTCATTATTGTGGAGAATATGGACACATTGGCAAAGACTGCTCAAGGCATCACTTGAGGAAAAGAGACACAATAGTAAGATGTTATACATGCACTGAGCTCGGTCATATAGCTAAAAACTGCATGAATATAGGAAGAGTTGAAGATGAAAAGAAAGCTAAAGCTGAAAACATTCGGAAGCAAATGAGGCAACAGTGGATTCCAAAATCTACCAAGCAAGATAGTTCAAGTGATGGCAATGTCACTCAAGAAGTGGGTGACTCCATCATTTCCAATTAGATTCATAAAGGATCTGGAACTGTATCATCAAGCTATATCTAGAGCAGTTCCATATGCAACAAAGTAAAATGATCAAATCAGTGTTTCAGATACAAAAATAATCAAACAAAGCATATCTTTTGCTAAGTTGCATCTACCGAGGAAAGTTAGTTATAGACCCTATCGAGCTAGGTTGGGAGCAACAAAAGTTTTATTCAATCACTGAGTTGCAAGCTTTTATCGAGAAAATGAATGAAAGCCTGTCAAACACTATGTCATCTCAGCTACCTTCGTACCAAGCATTTATGGAAAATTTTCGTCAAAAGGGCAGAATTAGATTTCATTCTTCATCACAATTTTAGAGCTAAGAAACTTCCAGTGATTCCCAAGCAAATTCCAAGTGACTCCAAGCGATTCCAAGCAATTTTTAAAGTATAAATCTGTTCAGAATTTTCTTACACTTACCGAGCAGCAATGGCATCCAAAAGTAGCAGCGGCACCAAGGCAAAAAGAGGTTCATAAATATTGGTAAAGGGTACAGAATGGAAAGCACCCAACTTCAAAATTGTTCCAGCCGTTGCAGAATCACTCGACCTGAATGGAGCTCAAACGCAAATTCCACCTAAGGTACTTCTTATCAATGATATTCGTACTCATTTCAAATGTTCTATTCAAGAAATTAGAAACCTAGAGATGGACAATGCCCTATGAGAAATGAGTGTAGATGGCTCTTTGAAACTCGACTACAAGCATCTTGAAACCAAAGGTTTGCCTCATATCTCGCATATGCCTAGAAGCTTCCAAACCAAATGGATTAGGTATATTCTGAGTCCGGTGAATAATGGGCAACTATGGTAAGAGTAGCCAGTGTTAATCACAGAGAAGATGATTCACAAAATCACGGGTCTCCCTATGCTTAACAAAGCTAAAACCACCAAAACCCTCGGTCGGGAAGAGTTACAGAAGCAAACCCTAATCGAGTGGGATGGTAGAGGTTTAAAGGTCACCACTGTATCAGATGTCGAACTAAGATTTGGCATTCATGTCATTGCCCACAAAATCTATAGCTCTATTCGATTGAACAGTGTACCTTGTGAAGCTGTGTATTTGGCCTTCAAAATTGTGAAGAAAAACCTTGAATTTGATCTGTCAAAATTATTGTCGAGACAATTGAATAAAAATATGGATAGCATAAGGACCTCAAAGAATAATCCTTGTAAATTTGGCTCTCTATTGATCTTTTTATTTTTCTATGTTCAAAAATTCTTTCCATCAAAAGGAATAGTTGTGTGGAGAAAAGACATTCCCATTCTTTATCAGATTAATGAGTTTGTAGTAGAAATGGGTGAAAATTTTGATAGCATCATGGACAATTATTTTCAGGATTTCAAGGAGAGAATGAATAATATGTTCCAGATCCCACCAAAATTAGTTGAAGAATATAGAGATGATGTATGTTTTATGGTTGACTGTGATAAGGTATACATTCAAGCAGTCAGACCCCGAGTTGCATGGGTAAAACCTATTCCTTATGAGGTAAATATTGATGAGGCCAGGGATATTATTGAAGCACTAGTGAATGAGCCAGTAGACCCAAGGCACCCAATCTTCGGAGCATATGATGAGGCAAAGGCCATAATTGAGCTTGAAATCAAGCTACCCCAGGCCATAAGGAAAGGCGAGAGGAAGATAACCAAATTGAAAACTACATCAAGTCCTCTTATGCTTACAGAGGGAAAAGGTGAAGATGATGAAGAATAAGAAGGAGAAGAAGAAAAAGAAGAACAAGAATCTGAAGAGGAACAACCAAAGAAGAAAGGTAAGGTAACTATTACCAAACCTAAGAAAAAGCCCACTGCAGTACTCTCTAGAAGAACCAGAAAAGGCAAGCAGGAACCTATAATGGTCAGGCCTCCACCCACATTCGAGGAAAGGCTTAAACAATTGGAAGAGGGAGCCGGCATCACAAATTTCAAGGCATTGAAATTTGAAACAAGAACTGATGCTGAGAAAATGCAGATTGAGGAACTGGTACTCAATAAGATGGGTAAATGGAAATATTCCCCGAACCAGCTTGCCTCTCAAATTTCCAAAGAACTATTGGAGAGATTGCAACCAAGATGGGATTCAACCACCCAAACGGTTAATGACATATATGAGCAATCTTTGAAGAATCTTCTACCAAGTCTCACTGGAGCAGAAATAAAGGCAGCAATGAAAAATCATGAAGGTAAAATGATGATTAGATTTCACACATGTTTGATCTTAATTAAAGACATTGAGCATGTTGTAAATGATGCAACAAACATGTGGAAGAACATCTATCATTTGCAAAAGCCCAGTGAAGATCTAGTGGAGATCAAGGATGATGATAGCAGTGACAATGATGATTTTGATAACACTTCATCCATCACAGTTACTCTAGGAGAGCTGCATGCACTTATGGAAGAAGAAGAGAAAGAAGACAAGGAGGAAGAAGCAAATGAGAAAGAAGAAGATCCAGTTATAATAGCAGCAGAAGTGATTGCATCCCTTCCTCACTCTCCACCGAAAACTATTACATCTGCTATGGAGACAACTTCTGCAAGTGAGATTGTGAGCACAATTGCCACATCAATTGCTCAATATTCAACAGCCACCTCCCAGCTCCAGGTATTTAAAATAGAGGTGCCAAGAACTTCATCTACCGAGATATCAGTCACTTCTTCAGCTATCGAGCTAGCCTCCTCAACTCCTTCATCAACAATAAGTGTACCAGTAAGTTCCACAATTTTGTTTTCATTAGTTCCAACAAGTTCTACTGTTTTGTCAGCATTATTTGCATCTACTTTAAATCCAATTAGTTCAGATACTGCTATACTGAGTGTATCATCATTTTTGGAAAGTATTCTAGTTTTTGATCCGGTTAATACTTCTATTGGCATTCAATCCTCGAGTCCTATCCTAGTTTTTATTGCTAGCTCTTCCATCTCCACTATTATGTTTGTTCCTAAGGTCAAACCAGTCATCACAGAAGTAAAAAAAAAAAAGCATCCATTAAGACTTCTGATCATTGGAAAGGAAATTCCAAAAGATATTGACTTAGACACAGAGATAGTAATTCCAAAGATTGAATATGAAAATGCTACCATTGAAGAGATGAGGTTTGCTAGTCAACTAATATAGATGAAAGCTACACAGAAGCAGTTAAGGTCTAAAAGGGATAAGGAATACAAAATAATTGAGAATGCCAAGAATATAATTACAGATGCTATAAGTGTTGAAGTAGATTCTACTCAACACATTTTGATCTAGTTAGAAGAGGCTATACAGAAATTCAATGAGGATTCCTCCAGACAAGAAAAACTTATTGAGAAAGCTGAAAAGAAATTTGATAATAAGGTGCTAGAGCACATTGCTCAAAAGATAGCAATAAAGCAAGTTGAATTGTCAACATTTTTGGGAAATTTTGAAAATTCTTTTAATAATGCAACATCACTTTTTGCTAAACTTTGTGATGTTTCTAGCTTCATCAAAGAAATTAAAGATAAGTTAAATAAGATTGACATTGATATGCAATCAAGTGCCTCCAAGCTAAAGGTGCACTCCTCCTCCACAACCTCCCACCACACCAAGATCAGATATTTGGCTGATGTTCAGGCATAATTATTGAGAGAGGAAGCAAGGATCCAGTCTACACTCATAGACATCCAGAACATGATCCTTCCTATCATGGACACAATGCAAAAACATCTTGTACATTGCAAAACATTGGTCCAAGATCAGAACTTCTCAGTGGCTGATCACTTGATCCAATTATCAGCAGAAGTTCAAATTGCCCTCTTGACTTGTCAAATTTTGTAGCAGACTCGGGATAGTACTTTTGCAACCATTCTTAAGGTACATTAAGAATTTCTATCTCATTTTGGTGTAGCCATATAAATTGTATATATACAGTCCTTTGGCATTATTGTCAAAAAAAGGGGGAGAGATTCAGAGGAAAGTCATCACTATAAGTGATAAGGGGAGTTAGCACTCAATAAAATTTGCATGTGTACATAAGTATATTTGTATATACAACGATTCTACAAAGATCAATTTTGAAAAACCTAAATTCATTCAGTCAGGTTGTGTACATATGTTTTGGCTTATAAGTGTTTTTGTCAGTAATGCCAAAGGGGGAGATTGTTGGCATTAAGTTATTATTGCCATTAGTGACAACACTTATCTGTATCAATATAGCTACCGAGCTCATCACTCAATCTACAATGTACACTGAGTATTCAGTGGTTACCTTGTACACTCATCACTTAAGCAGTTTACACCAAGTCTCGCAGTTCACACCAAGCATTCAAGTGTTAACCGAGCTAAGTATAGCTACTGAGTTTATAGTTTTCACCTAGCTTCGCAGTGCCTACCGAGTGATGGAAGCACAGTGCCTACCGAGTGATTAAAGCACAGTGCCTACCGAGTGATGGAAGCACAGTGTCTTTCGAGTGATGAAAGCATAGTGCCTATCGAGTAATGCAAGCACAATGTTTACCGACTGAAAGCAAGGTAAAAGAAGGATTCAGTTCTTACCGAGTGATACTATATCTACCGAGTCTCTAATGGTTACCGAGTTCAGAACTACGTTAGATGATTAGTATGGACCGAGCCTTCACTTCTATCGAGTGCATGACGATGCTGAGTAATGCAGTGGACACCGAGTATCAGAAGGTCACCGAGTCAGTTCAGTGAACCTGAATTATTTACCGTTTGGCCGACTCAGTAATATTTTGTTCACTTGTTTTTTAGCCGACCTTGCAACTGTAATGATTGGAATGGTATATATGTAATGTATTATATCATTTGCAATTAGAGGAAATGTGTAATATGAAGAAAAGTATCAAGAGAGGCATGTAATGTTTTGAGAAGAATGAAAGCGAATCAACAGAAGAGTAGATTATTCGGTAAGGTCTACAAGGAGCAGTAATGATTCATCAGTCACAAAAGGTGATATATACTTCAAGGATCTAATCAGCAAATCAAGTTTGTAAGTAGATCCACTGTTTCATCCTAACAGGTGAATCCGTTTTGTAAATCCTTTAACAGGGTAGACTTAACAGTCTTTGTATAAATCTCCTAATAGAGTGCATACTTCAGTGTATGTTTGTAAATCCTCTAACAAGGTGGACCTAGCAGTCCTTTATGCTCCTAACAGGGTAGATCACCAGAAGTGGTCAATGTAAGCCTTAACAGGCCAACTTCATACCGCAGTAACAAATTTTTGTGGGTATCATCACCACCCCAGTTTTACTTTCTATTTGGAAGGTTTATGGGTCACCAAATCACTATGCACATGTGTTATGAATGTTTGATCTCTCATTTATGCAGTAGATTAGATGAATGAATGATGAATGGTTAAAGTGCTAAATTGTTTAAAGTTTTGAAGTTACTGATTCACCCCTCCCCTCTCAGTAACCTATCATATCTTGAATATTTCCAACATATAGCACTCTAGATATTCTTAGATTGGAACATTGTCGCCTTTGTCATTGATGAAAATGGGGGAGAATAATACATGAAAAACTCATATATGTATATGAGAGAGTAATACTTATGGGGGAGAGCATGTATTATGCTGTATATTTTGAGGCTATTCAAAAAAAATTATTTAGTTGATGGTTAAATTTCTAGGAGATTGTTAAGTAGTTGGAATTCATGATTTATCATCATACATTACCATCAATGCCAAAAGGGGATATTGTTAGGGAGGGGATTGCTAAGTTGTTGGAACTTGGATACGATGTTTATGTATTGCACTGATGATAGTTTAGTCATTGATGCCAACATGTATGTGTTTGTGTTCATGACAAACAAAGTTTATATACGTCGTAGAGGTTGGATTGATTAATGAACTTGTGATATGATAGGTTATGTTGAGCGAGCTTAGAATCATGTTCAAGGATGTGTTTAGATACTACATATTTTTTTGGTATGTTTATGTGAATAATTGGATAAGTTACATATTATTTTGTGAAGATTAGTAGCATATCAGTGTGCATGAAACGAGTTGCTAATATTTTGATTATATTTGGTGAGCGAGATGGAATTTAGGTAAGCAAGCTTAGATTATGGATGAAGACATATTTGTGATGACATGTTTGTGTTAGCACATGTTGAAGATCATTCTTTAGAGGTTGCTAAAGTGTAACATGTGATATGTTCAGTAGCAACTAACTCTTGTAGTTCTAGGAATTATTTCGAAAGTTGTAATTGTAATGTAGCATGCATGAGCTTAATATAATATCTTAATGAGGTCCTATATAATTAATGTACATTGGGGAAGCTCAAGATGCCAACCCAATTAGTTGTTGGGAAAAGGTATAAAGGAAAGTTGTTTCCTCGGGTTGTGAGTGTGAGATTATGTAATTTTGATGTTCATATGCTAGGGATATGAATTTGTCTAAGCATAGCAGAGGATTATGTTAATGTTGCTTTGAGAACTCCAATGAACTGTATTGGCAATAAGTTGAAAATTTGGTTGATTCACTTCTTGGATTTGTTATCCTGAAGATCTATTTTTATAATAGTTGTTGAAGCAATTTGGGTAGTGGGTTCAGTTGTCACCTTTATTCCTACCTTACAAGGTTAGAATCTTCTAACAAGGATTTAAAGTCTCATGACATAGACTACTATACAAATTGTATTGAAATTTTCTCATATTAGGATCACCTCCTTTCATAAGGAACTTTTATATTAATACATTATATTGTGGGTTCCATCCCCATCAAGGTTTTCCCTCTCGTCAAGGGTTTCCCTAGTTAACAAATAATTATGTCGTTGTGTATGTTTTATCTCTTGGAATTGTTCATTATATTAGTTATTAAAGTTGGATTTAGTAAGTTAGATTTAAGTTATATTTGGCATGCAACTAATTTAGCCCTCGTCTTGGTTGTGTTGGTGGACTTTACTTTCTAGTAGAATCTTACAAGTGATGTTTTGTAAAGATCGAATTTGATGCAAGTGATTTGGCCACCGTTGAAAATGCTAAGAATTTGGTGAGAATGACCATTAATTGATTGATGGACTATGTGCAACAAGAAAAGTATTTGAGATTCTTTTTTTCCATGAGTCCCCTAGATGAGTCCATTACTCCTTTGCTTTTTGTGAGGGTTGAGATAGGTAGGATTCAAAGGGAGCTGAGGAGACATGAAATTGTGAGCTTTTGCAGAGAGGGGGAAGCCACAAGTGGTTTCAGGCTGACAGTGATGTTGAGAGAGAGAGAGAGAGAGAGAGAGAGAGAGAGAGAGAGAGAGAGAGAGAGATGGTTAAATGGGTGGAAGACTTTTGGGAGAATCATACCCCCAACTGAGTGTTTATTTTTTACCATTCAAGTCAATATCTCATAACAAATATACGCTAGAAAGACACAAATATGTATATAATAGAGGAATTCAAGTTTTGTATTGCAAATGTGAGGGAAGTGGACAGAGAGGTAGAGCACAAGACATAATCATTTCATTAATATTTATCTAGACTTCTAAACAATATAACATTGAAAAACTTATTTAATTAATTCTACCTTGAAAATATATTTTTAAAGTGAATAAACTAATCGATATTTTTTTTTAGATAATTCAAGCTATCTTTTGGTAGTACATTTTTTTACATATATGAATGATGTATTTTTTCAAGATGGTGTTATTGTTAAATAATTAATTTCTAAAAGAAACTGGTAAATAAAAAAATATCAAATTAATTAATAAAATTGAAGTAAAGACTAATCCTAAGGATAACTTTAAGAGTACAAATTTTTACATGAATGAATGATGTATTTTTTAAAGGCAAGGTAAATTTGTTAAATATATATTTTCCAAAAGAAATTGGTAAATAAAATAGAGGATCAAATGAATTAATGAAAATGAATTAAAGAACACTCCTAAGAATAATCTTGAGAGTACAATTTTTTAAATCAATAACTAAATTAGAGAGTAATCTCGAGGATAATTTTGAGAGTACAAATTTTTACATCAATAAATGATGTATTTTTTTCAAGGTGGGATTAATTTGTTAAATAAATAATTTCTAAAAGATATTGTTAAAAAAAAAGAATATCAAATTAATTAATTAAATTGAATTATATAGTAATTCTAAGGATTATTTTGAGAGTGTTTTTTTTTTTTTTACATCAAAGAATGATGTATTTTTTCAAGATAGTGTTAATTTTAACTTCTAAAATAAATAATAAATACAAAACAATATTAAATTAATTATTGAAATTGAATTAAACAGTGATAGCAAGAAGAGAAATCGAGATGTTGAAGCAAGTCCAAAGGTGTGTCAATAGAAAAATAGTAAGAAATTCTACCATACACGTGAAGTTTGGTGCTTTGAAGAAATCAAAAGAAGGCAATGTCAATGGGCCGCTGGTCTAGTAGTGAAGTTGAATAGCTATAGTCCACTAGAGATCAAGTAGTGCAAGGCTCCGGAATTTCAAGCCCTATTAAGATTTAAAATTAATCACCTTTTTTTTAATGTGGTGTAGGACGTAAAGACAACTATCCTATATATTCTTCCACCATTAAAGCACTTAAATTATATGTTCTAACCATTCATATTAAATTTCTTATTTAATCAAAAGGCTTTGATCACAATACTTATTTAGAACAAGGACAATGTACAATCCTTTCAAGTGACTTTTCTCTAATCTAACCTTGAAAACATCACTCAAAACATATCTCACTATAGACTTAACTATTATACCTTATCAGTTTGAATACTAATATTATTTATTATATATTATAATTATTATTGATACATAATACAATTGATTCCTTGGTTTAATACTGCACATCGTATTTTTTATTTACATAATACTTTAAAATTAGCGTAAGCATTCTCCCGCTCAGGTGGACGCGGGTCATTAAATGTTATCATATATCTCTCGGGATTCTCGTGTAGAGAGATAAAACCGTCGAATTGAAGGGCAAAAGCTTAAAAAGCATCGCGTGCAATGAATTTTGGATATTCAGACCTCACCCTCTTTAACATTCATTTATGAATGATGTGAAATAGCCGGGCAGAGAATTACAGACCAATAAAGGCAGCCCATATGCCATGTTCCCCACTCTGCCACCACTTATAAAATAATTTTCCTTCTTTACAGCTGAGCAACTTTGCATACACAACCATAAATACAGACTGAAAGGGAGAACGCGGCAAGTCAAAATGCGTGACAGATGTAAAAGTAATTATGTTCTTACATCGAGCTGGTGAGATGGTACCTCAAGTTGAGTAATAAATCTTGCATGGGGTTTCAGGCCATGAGTACGTTGAATAATGGGTGGTAGGTCGGCCATAAATTTAACCCACTGCTCAGTTCACTTTCGGTGTGAAGAATGGAAGCAGTGAAGACATCATGTACACAGAATGCTATATAACCAAGCTTTGCAATGCTTGATGTAATCAGTTCACAGGATTTGTGTAGGAGAGAGAGAGAGAGAGTAGAAAGATGGGGATTGTTCGAGTGGTGCTTGTCGTTGTGAGTGTGTGTGCTATTCTAGGGTTAGCAAGATGTGGGAGGGACATAGAGAAGAAGGCAGCTTATCACACTGATAATATACCAGGTATTGGTGGTGGTATAGGAAGCGGGGGTGGTGGGGGCTTGGGAGGAGGTGGAGGTCTAGGAGGCGGTGGGGGCTTAGGTGGAGGTGGTGGGCTTGGAGGGGGTTCTGGACTTGGAGGAGGAAGTGGTATTGGCGCTGGCTCTGGATTTGGAGGAGGTGCTGGAGGCGGTGGAGGTGGTGGTGGAATAGGTGTTGGCTCTGGCGTTGGAGCTGGCGGTGGATTTGGTGGAGGTTCTGGACTTGGAGGTGGAGGTGGTGCTGGTGGTGGAGGTGGCGCTGGAGGTGGACTTGGCGGAGGTTCTGGACTTGGAGGTGGTGCCGGTGGTGGTTTAGGTGGCGGTTCTGGTCTCGGAGGTGGAAGCGGTCTAGGTGGTGGTCTTGGTGGAGGAAGTGGTCTTGGTGGAGGAAGCGGTCTTGGGGGTGGTATTGGAGGTGGCAGTGGGCTTGGTGGTGGTTTGGGTGGTGCTGGTTGTGGTACTGGTCTTGGTGGAGGAGTTGGTGTTGGGGCTAAGGATTCCAAAGTCTCTAAGCATGATAAGAAGCCTTGATCTGGTTTAGTTTATTTTGCTCTTTTTTCTTTATAACTTAAATTTTCATTCTTGTTTTTAAATTAGTGGTCGCAACTAAATTGTTATGTTACTTGAAATTCTCATTATGTTCCCGAGAGTTTAGTAGCAGTCTTTAGTCTTTATGATTGATACGTTGTATGTACTGTGCAGGTATCGCTTTGGCTGTCTACTCTCAGCAATATGTTCTTAGGAGTTTTCAATAAGTATGTTAATGGTGGCTAGGTAGGCAGTTGACAGTATTACAGGTCTAGTATGTGATTAGTTTAGTTCTGTGTATGTTTCGTCTGGTTTATTGATTAGTTATTTTGAAGCGGGGTTAGCATTTCTTGACGATTAATCTCGTTGAAAAACTTTGGTTATATCGAAGGAGCAGCGGATATTGTAATATAAGTCTATTCTAAATGGATATGGTATCAATGCTATGTTTTGAAACGTATGTTGTCATTTTAAATTCTAAAATTTAATTTTTCTTTTGAATGACGAAAACTCTCAATTTAGCGAATGTCTACTCGTCTTACACAATTTCAGTAAGAACTATTAAGTCGGACGAAAGCCTTAGCTTTTAGTTGTCGAAATATCGAGTTTGTCGACTAAAAAATCGAGTGTGATAAAACGATTATTTTCTGATGGGGTATGGTGAAAGGCAAAATATTCACATCTTAATTGATAAAAATGTCTAAATGCAGTGATTTGTATTGCACACAATTGTGGTATGCATTTTATATATCTATGATGATCGTTGAGGGAATAAATTAATGTGTTTCTGTAGCAAACTGCAAATTTCACGTTTTTAAGATACCATTTAGTAGTTCGTTCTATTTTATGAAAGTTTTATCTTAGAGCATGGTGAATTTGAACGGATGTAATTATTCACTATTTCAGTTTATCCGCCGAGTTTATAAGTTTTGTTCGACATATTTTTTCGTTTTTTTTTTCTCTTTTCTTTTTTATTGAAATAAAGCAAATTTATAAAGAAAACAGTTACAATGAGGTAGCTGGAAGAAAGATTCAACATATAAAAGAAATTGTCACAAAAAAATTACCAGCTGGCATTACATTGACATGATGAAACACTTTGCAAAGATTCATATGGCAATTGCTTTGAAGCCGAATTCACTTGGTCTTTAAGTTGCTGTGGCTGGGCCATGGTGTAACATATCTCTTCTTAAGGGATGTTATCTTTTATTTGATGTGTATGATTGATGCTTTATTAAATGTATTTATGAGATATTTAGTACATCTAGCTGACATTGGATGCTTTGCTTTGTTATATGTAATTGATATTTATCACATTTAACTTGTGTTCACACCAAGTTTTTATTTAATATTTTATGGCTTATTATTAGAGATATTTTTGAATTTGTATCCCTAAATTTAACTAGTTAGGGAATTGAATTGACATGTTTTCACCGTACTTTTTTCTTGGAATATCAATTTCGTGTGAGCGCTAGATATTATAATTGATTTCAATGATTTTTTTATTGAATATGTTATAAAGTTTCTTCAAGGGTGGACTGTACCATAAGTTCATAGCAGCTTTAAAATACAGCAGTCAAGAAATAAGGCCACAGGAATAATTAAATCTTGGCCATAATGGTTTGAAATATTAGATATGATCTACTATGTCATTTATTATATATGATTGTGTCATATTTTTGTATCAATGATTTGAATTTCATTTTGTGATTTATCATCATCATCATCTGGATGAGAATTATCATAGGAGATAACTCTAGATGATAAATTTTTGTTCATTTCCAGCAAAATAACAATTTTGTAGATGAGTGTTCATATGTGTTTTTCTTGATTGATTGATTTTGTGTTAATATGGTTTATTGTATATTAGACCTGTTATTTTTTTTTGCTAAATATGTAAATTAGATTTTAGTTGAATTGTGATATGTACTTACTATATTTACTAGTTTTAAAATATTCTATCAAGAAAGATTTCATTATATTTAAATGTGTAAAATAAGTCTATGAGAAATGGTCTAATATTTCATTCAACTCCAGTGACATTACATTTGTAGTTTACTATTACCACTTCAAACACAACTGTCAAATTTTATTTATTTTATACCTAAAGAATTTTCTTTTTTTTCTTTAATGAATGTCAATAATTTATCCTTTCCATGTTAAAGAATTATATATTTATTTATTTCAAATTTCTAATGTATGGACAAAAATGATATTAAACTTTTGAAAATAAGAATCTCAAAATCACTCTGGTTTTAATTAAGTTCTCAACAAACAAAATTATGTTAGTAATTGTTATTTTTTTAATTGTGTAATAAAATTTATTATTTTAAAATTATCATCACTATTTGAAATATCTTGTATGATTTTTTCTTATTGCATTATGATGGATAATACTTGATTTAACAAGCTCTAATTGCAGAGAAGTTATAAATAAAAATAGTTCTAAACTGAACTTTTATACAACTAAATTCAACACTAATTACTAATAAATCATTATAATGAATGTAAGTGCCATGGATAGAAGCTTTTTCAATTGGCCAATAAGATAGCAAATAACAAAAATAAACGAGCTTCATGTTAATACATGTAAATGTAATTTTATTTTTAATTTTACTTGAGCATATATAGGTTATGAGCAATTTGTGCTCTTGCTCTTTAAGTGTTTTAATTGAATATATTTGAAGAACAGCTAAAAATAATATTACAAATTTTGAAATAAAATCTACAACATAACAAAAAAATTATAAAAACTTAGTCATTCACAACATGTTATAAGCAACCTTGTCACAATTTGGTTTTGCTCTAGAAAATAATTCTTACATAGATATATAGAAGTGCTAGTATCTAGGGAAGATAATTTAACATCTTACATATCATTATAGAAACTATAATTTACACAAATATTCTCTTTAGCCACTCTAAATTTCGTTGTAGAAACTTATTATTTTTTCAAATCTCATTTGTTGTCCATTTGAGATGGTAACCTATCACCTACCATAAGCACCAACTCTCTTAAATAGGAGTGGAGATATCCATATCAACCTAGACATGTGCCAAATTTCATCTTTATGAGTAGATTGGCACCAAATAAAGGAAGAATCGAAGGGTGAATCAAAAGAAACAGTCAATCAAATGACACACCAAGTAGAAACATTGTTTCTATGTAGAAGAGCACAATCCAAAGCTATGTGTCTTGTAGAAAAACATTTTTTTATAATGAGAGAGAATGCTCTCATAATATTTAGTGCTTGAGTTTGTGTCTTATCAACTACCAATACTAAACTTAAAGTAGGGTAAATCTAGAAAATGATGATTTTTGATGTCTATGCACAGTTTTAGAAAATTTTGCAACTTGCTCTGGATTAGAAATGTTGAAACAGAGAAAATAGAGAAAATTTTGTCCTGACAAAGGTATATTGACCTTAATCTAGATAGTAGGACACAATCTTACCCCAAAAAGTTGACCTTCAGCTCCGATGAAATTTTTGTTCATGGACATCAGAAGTTTGTCGAAAAGGGTATCCAAATCTATACTTCAATTCACCATTCTGTACCTATACTTGCAAGAAAATGGTTTTGTTGTTTGGATGAAGGGTTTTCCTTGGTCAAACTTTGGTTTGGAATCAATTTTAAAAATTGAATTGAAAGAAAGAATTCTAGTAAGTAGTAGAAGTAAGTTTAATAATGAAGCTATGCTATTCAATAGATATGCAATTGTATTTGAAATGTAAACAAATATGTTGATATGAAAGTTTGAACATAACATTAACAAATGTAAACCAAAACCTTTATATGATTATATGTTTGTAATCCACCTTGAGAGAAGAATGAATGGCTCTAGAAGATGAACAAAAGATTTTGAAGGAAAGAACACACCACCATGATGGTCAGATTTAGGGTTTGAATGATGAATCTTGAATGCTTGAACCAAATCTCTTCAAATGTTTGAATGCTTGAATCATTGATCGTTAATAGAGAATTTGAATGCTAGAATGGAAATAAAGGATCCTTTGATATCATAATATGCATCCTTGTTCTTGTCTTCTTATGGTTTCTTGTTAGAGAAAATGAGAGGAGGCTTCCTTATATAGTGATTTAGGGCACACACTTTTAGAGAGATCAACATTGGAGATTTAAATCCCAATTAACCTTAACCCCTAGGAGTAGACATATTAAATGCAATTTAAGAGTGTACCATTTCAAAACTTGAAATAGTTGACCCAAAAGTAGGAAAATGAAACTTTTTGAAGCCCAACATCTCAAAACCTCCAGAACTTGAAATTTGAAGTTGGGGTCAGGGTCGAGGTTGACCTTAACCCTTTAGGTTGTCATTGACCTAGAAAGTCAAAGTCTTCAATTTCTCAGAGAAAGTTGTCAGAAAGAGGCTAGAAATAGGGGGAGAAAAGTAGATCAGGGGGAAACAACTAGATCCATGCAAAAGACGTAATCAAGGCGCTTCACATGACCCCAAGCGACTTATTTAGAGGGCTAAACACTCTTAACATTGAAGTGCTTCCATTTTAAGAAGATATAGTGCCAAATTAGAATGACCTATTTTAGCAATGACTTCATCCACATTTAAGAAAGGACTTTTAAGTGAGACATTGATGAACCCATATTGAATGCATATAATGTGTTTTAATAAGAGGGTTAGAATAAATAGTCTAGGGTTTTGTAGGGAGGGAATGAATTCCCCTAACTCACAACGTGTTGAAGATTCAATCATGATCTACAGAAGGGGAAAATAAAGTAGTAGAAAACCCCCAATCCACAACGATAGAGTTCAATGTTACTAAAAGTTAGGGGTCCCCAAGAACTAGTTGCCTAATGGTTTAAATATGGAAGGCAAGGCCAATGATTCATAAGATTGTAGACCAAACCATGAAACTCAAAAAAATCCATGTTCTCTACACCACCTTAGGGCCATAAACCACTACAAGGAAAGTCTTGGCACATGCGATAGGTTGAGATTTCACCATTAAAGGGATGTTAGCAATAGACTTGAAAGCCCTAACATAACTCTTGCCACCAGAAGTTAAAGATTTTGGAGCAGAGGTCCCAACACTTGAGATGTTTGATGCATTAGGAAATCCCTCAATTGAGACCACACTACTAAAGATTGGCATAAGGGTAGCGAGTTTAAAGGAAGATGATGAACCATAAGGGAGGCCGCAAACAACAATGGTAGCAGTTGAAAGTTTGATGATATCCTCAGACCCCTCAATAACAATATGTAGAAGAGAGGCTCCATCTATGACTACTTACCTAGAGGATTTTGAAATCACAAAGAGAGAAGGAATATTGCTAGTGTCTATCATGCTGTAATGTTGGAAGCTAAATATACCTGCCAATTTCTATTAGTATTTGAGATTCTTTTCATAGGAGTGTCCTAATTGCAAAAAAATACTTAGAACAAACATAATATTGCATAAATTTGAGTCATTATGTAATGATCCCATCTTTTGGCCTTCACGGAGGATAAGAAGAAATTAAATTAATTTCTTATAAAGTCATTCAATTAAAAATTAAAGGTGACTTTGTATTTAATTAATTTAATTATTTACAAGGGAGTAGCTTCTAGGGTATGTATTAATTATTGGAAGGACGAGAGCTTCTCGTGATTTAATCAATTATTGTCAGGGAGGAATTTCTAAAGAACACATTAATTATTGGAAGGAGGAAGCTTCTAGCTCTTGCAATTAATTAATGTTTTAGTTCCTTCCAAAAGGATGAAGAAAAAGGATAAATAGGGCTGAAAGTCTTATTGTTGATCATCAGATGATTATGACTTGCATTTGATAAGAGCTTGGATGTGTGAATCACAATCCCTTCTTTTGGTAATAGAGGACCTTCATTCTTTGTTGTCACATTCTAGACGTCATTCCCTTAGGGTTTGGCCTTTGGAATACATCTCTTTGTAATTGATTGTAGCATTCTCAGCATTAATATAATTTCAGCCTTGTTTTAGCGTTTGGGCTTCTTGGGTGCCCATTATAGTGGTATCAGAGCTATAAGTCCTATCATCCTGCGGAGGTTTTATAAGGAATTTGGAATAGCCAAATAGCGGGAAAAGTGTTTGACAAAATGTATATTAGTCCAGATCAAGATGTGATGTTCAGACAGTTATTGGGTACATTAGAGAAGGGGCGACGTATGCAACAGGAGTAGCATAGGCGAATAGATATGATGTTACAACTTATGGCTAGATAGATGGGCATCAATATTGAAGATTTGTATGTTGCTCCAGTGCAGGAGGTAGTTGATTCCTCAGGTGGGATCGAGACAAGTACAAAGCCACCCATCTCTGATGTTGGTGATGTAGGCATTTCAGCAGAGTCAATAGAGACATGAATGCAAAGTCAGGAGACCACAGGGGATGGTGATGCAACAATAGTGGAATCAGGAGAATGCAAGGGAACTGTCATATCAGCAACCACTTCTATGTCAATTGAATCATCCGACGAGGAGTTTAGTAGTAATATGGTTGTAGATGTGTGCTTTGATGATAGTACACTTGTTATTGCTAATGAGGTGAGTAATATAATGACAGAGTCATATTATACTATCGATCAACAAAGTGTTGATGTTCACTTTGGGGATAGTACTATGGATGCAACATTGTCTTATGACAATCTGATGTTTGAGGTTGATGTTGATCACTCACCTAAGTGGAGTTGGGTTCAGTTTTCACCATCTACAAAGATTCAATTTTGTGTTGCAGCAATTGGGAAGAAGAGATTTCATAGATCTTCTACGGAGTTGCTTTCTGGTGACATTATGACTTCTACATCATCAACACAAGTTTTGGGTGCTAGGCTGCAAGACATGTGGTTGGTCCTGATGATGCTGATTTGCAATTGGTTTATTATCCACAAGGATGTCACATACTACTTCAATTGGGATCCAGGTGGAAGTTGGAGTTTATTATGTTACTTAATTGCTTGAGGACAAACAATTTTAAGGAGGGCGGATTTGTAATGATACCATCTTTTGGCCTTCACGGAGGATAAGAAGAAATTAAATTAATTTCTTATAAAGTCATTCAATTAAAAATTAAAGGTGATTTTGTATTTAATTAATTTAATTATTTACAAGGGAGTAGCTTCTAGGGTATGTATTAATTATTGGAAGGACGAAAGCCTCTTGTGATTTAATTAATTATTGCCAGGGGGGAATTTC
This sequence comes from Cupressus sempervirens, assembly GCA_028749045.1. NCBI lineage: Eukaryota > Viridiplantae > Streptophyta > Pinopsida > Cupressales > Cupressaceae > Cupressus > Cupressus sempervirens. Next base: position 289,851,396 of record CM053783.1, on the reverse strand, counting down.
TAGAGAACGCATTAATTATTGGAAGGAGGAAGTTTCTGGCTCTTGCAATTAATTAACGTTTTAGTTCCTTCCAGGAGGATGAAGAAAAGGATAAATAGGGCTGAAAGTCTTATTGCTAATCATCAGATGATTATGACTTGCATTTGATAAGAGCTTGGATGTGTGAATCACACTCCCTTCTTTTGGCAATAGAGGATGTTCATTCTCTATTGTAACATTCTAGACGTCATTCCCCTAGGGTTTGGCTTTTGGAATACATCTCTTTGTAATTGATTGCAGCATTTTCAACATTAATATAATTGCAGCCTTGTTTTAGCTTTTGGGCATTCTTTGGGTGCCCATTACACATTAGTTCCTCATATCTTTGTATATCATTGTTTCTCTTCTCGAATATTACTTCTAATCAATAAAATTTCTCATATTTCCCTCTGTATCCATTATCACTCTTGGTCAAGTTTGTGGGTGTGGACTGAAGAACCATGTCATTGTTATAGTCATGGATATGAACACTAAATTTGTTAACTTGAAGCTCATTTAAAATTGAAGTAGTCATTGTGAGCATTCCTGGCAAATATTTGTGTTGATTTGTGTAATTTGTTGTATTTATAAATATTCACTCATTCGATTAAAAGTCACTCATGCATTTCCATTACACACATATTAGAGCATTATATGATTGTAGACATCTTAAAATGGTAAGTGCATTTTCATCTTTTCTTTTCAGCATCCCTTAAAATTCATCTATCTATATTATTTAAATAATTTAAAAAATTATTTAATTAAACCAACATTTTCTCTTTTCATTCATGATAAGTGAATGATATAATAATTTGATTTTTTTTGAAATAATTAAATATTTTAATTTATTTAACAAAATCATGAAATAATTTTATTATTTAACTAACTTTCCTTTCTAGTCAATATAATCACAATAATTTTAAATTATTTAATAAGACGACATTCATTCTAAACTTAAATAATTTTAAATTTAATTTTAATTTAATTTTCTTTCTCCTATAAAATAGTTATCCATTTACACTCTGATTTTATAAATTTATTTATTTTAACTCATCCACCCCGTCAACCCATTTGTTCGATTTAGGTGTCATCTTATTTCAAATATTGATTAAAGATTATAAATAAAGCCCTCCATTTCATGTCTTCCATTAGAGACCATATTACTATTATATGTATTTCTATTATGTATAAGGAAGATCAATATCATTATCAACATATCTATCTACATAAGCAACAAGCTTTCAATTTATTAAATATCAATTTATTATCATGGTTATGTTTTTTTCAAGCATGCATAAAGCAAATAATTGAAAAATCTAATATCGTTTCTATCATATAATTGTTTAATAGCCTTGTTGTAATAATATGAAACATTATTGAGTGAGTGTGAGGTGAATTTACATGTTGTGTTGTATTATTCCTATTTATATGATTCACATTTTCATCCTTCACAATTATCACACATAATATTAAACTTGTCACGTGCTTGCTACCTCTTATTATTCTAGGGGATCTAATTGATAAGATTTCGGTCTTCAAAATTAAATTAGAAATCATCAAAATTAAATCCTACGTATGACTAGTACTTACAAACATAAGATATCAAAATTTAAGACAAGGGAGATCTATCAATCCATCCCTAAATACCTACTTTAATTTAAATTTACTCTTTTACGATACACAAATCTTAGTTTTCTAACTCTTTAATGAATTGTTTATACATATATTAAAACATATAAATTGTAACCAAATGTTAAGTTCCATTTACTTTTTTATTAATTCCATATTAGCAACTAAGTTATTTTATTGTAATTCTTTCAGCTTTCTTCAATAAAAAAAACTAAGTTATTTTATTTGTCAAATTATTTTATGAAATTAATCTAAAGAAATTGGTGCAGAGTATTTATCACTCTCCATCTGTAAAATGGTACGGTTACTGAGAGAGAATTCACCGATCTTAGAAATGACATTTAGACCAGGAAAGTACGGTGGTCAAGCTTTATATCTGTTCCTTATTTCTCTTGCATTCATTACAATACCAATTGAGGAAAACATTGACTAGGACTAGTGGACATGACAGAAACTAAAAGAGATGCCCACTGCCTTACTCAGCGGTATTACGTACGTGATAACTTAAATGCTGTTTTCACAGCTTTGGACTCGATCTTCTGAGATTCTGATGCATCGGGTGATTGAAAATGCCGTGAAACCAGACCAATAAGTTCATCCCAGGCGCAATAAAATAATATACATTGAACAGATTTCAACGTTCAGCAGTCATAATAGCTACTGACAGTTCCTCACGGGCGACATATAGGCTGAATGAGCTTTTGGAATGAATTGTTTTTATTATTCCCATAAAAGGGTCTGTACTATTCTCACGAAAATAATTATTTCTTTATCGTTTATTGGGTTAAGGTACTTTTCTCACGAACAGCTGCAAGAAAGAAACAGTAGCTCGCTGAAGGCATCCCAAAGACACAAAACAGTTCCATTGAGTTTCTGTGGAGAACAAAATTAACATTGATCCGTAGCAGGAAGAAACTCGAAGACTATTTTCACAACTAACAAGGGAGTTTTCAAGAGTAACAATGGGTGCCAGTGCACATGGGATAATCGAATGTACGGACTGCAAGCTCAAAACATTAAGGGCTAATTGGTATTTTAAAAAGTTGTTAGTTTTGGCAATAGTGTTTTTTTAATGAATAGTATTTTTCTATCAATTAAAATATTAAAGTTATTTGGAGATACAATGATCATTCTATCACAGTTAACAACAAATCATCAAAAAAACACATAAGCTGTCTTTAGGTAATAAAAGTAGTGCAAATGTAGTGCCCCCTGAGAGATGTGGATCATGATGATCGTTAGAACCCCATATATCAGCCAAGTTGGTGGGTGGCTCGGGAGGAGCCCACCCAACATCAACAACATATGTTTTTCTCTCTCTTCTTCTCCCTCCATCCTGGAAGGTGAGATTACCAAATTCAAGTGGGGGAATGACCACTTCGGATGCCTACTGCAAGAAGGCCAACCAGAGGCAACACGAGGAGCAATCAGGGACCACCAAGAATCCTAACTATGAAAACCACCACTAGGGGAGTGACATGGAGCCTGGGAATGTGGCATTTGGGAGTGACAAGCAGAGGAACTACGACCCCACTGACGACCAGGGGCGAAGTGTGGTCCATGGAAGCAGCATTTGATGACACTTGGGCAACCATACATGGCACATTACCCCAATTTTAATAAATATATACGATGGACACTTCTACTATGCACTAATTCATATTTACTCTGTATTTTAAGTATTCAAGATCAAACATATGTAAGGGAAAGAACCCACTCGAGTGTGTTCTAATGGTTGTGATAGGATTTGTTGATTTAATACCTATACTTATTGATTTAATATCAATAGATATTTGACTTAATATTCAATTTTTTTGCCAACATTGTACTAATAGGTGCGACTTTTATGTTGCTAGTACAACGATGACTACTCATAATGGAATGGAATGTAGTCTTAGTTGTAAAAAATAACCAATGATTGGATGCCACATTAGTTCTACAACCATGGGTACCCTTTTTGCATGACTGTTAGTCTCACTTTTTTTGTTTTTTTTTTTGGACTCCTTAGCAAAAATCATGTTGATGTGCCATTATAATTGATATGTGAACTTGAAACCTTAGTTACAAGAAAACATCTTGCCAAATAAGGTGTTGTGAATAATTGTGAGTGATTTGAAATATCTATTTAGAATTTGATAAACCTGAAATTAGAATGCTTAAGTACTGGATCCTCTCCCATAACTATATAAACTCTTTCTTCCCAAATTTATTTTAATTGTGTAACATTTGAACATGTGCAAGGTAACAAAATTAAGGCTTGACTTAAACAATAGAGAGTAACATGCCCCATTATTCCATTTGTTTGTCATTTGTTCCTCTCTATCATCAAACAAGTTTCAAATGTAAACTTATTTATTGTCAACCAGTGTTGAAATGGTGTCACAAGCCCACATTAAACAATTTTTTCATTGTCATTCAAAACCACTTTCTTTCTTTCTTATATAATTGATGAGTTAAAAAATATTAATAAATTAATATATTTAAATTTGAAACTTGAATAGATCATACTATATATTAAAGTTTCGAAATCGATTAAACAATTCCTAAGCGTTGGAATTAAGGAACAATTACAAATTATTGATGGCAAAACGAAAAGAGGTGATGATGTGCATAGGACTAATGTTGGTATGAAGAGAAGCCTCAAAGTCAATTATTGCACCCTCCACATGGACCATTCAAGCTAGATTAATGAATAGAAAATCTTATTACTAAACATGTTTTCCTTTAATAATTATTGTGTTCCCTTGTATTATAAGGACACTGTCGTGCCCTTTCTTTTTGGTTTCCTAGTATCTTACTTGTGTGGTGATCTTGTCATGCCCAAAATTCACGGAAAAAATACACCAATTTTTTTGAAGATAATTAGTTCACTATATAAATACATGCTACCTTGATTAGTTTATAAAAAGTTGACAAAGGGTTAAAGTGAGTTTCAAAACAAATCATAAGGATGTAGAGTCAGTATTCCAATACAGTGCATAGGTTTGAAACCCTAAGTCCTAGTGTTACAGGAACACTTATCTTGGGTTGAACAAGTTGATTGATTAACATTTAGGTTCAATTTACAAAGGTACAATTTCCAGTTTGATTTACATTTTTGGGTTTCCAAGTTCATAAGTTGACTATGATGCTATCCTTTTTAACACTATACCAGATCATTCCTTAGGAGAATTTAATTATGCATTTAAAGATTAATCTATCATAACATATTAATAGTTAATTTAGGATATTATCATAACCTATTTGAATCTAATTATAAACACTAAGATATTCTCCAAAAGACTAATTGCAACCTACACTTTATCTTCTAACAATAACTACTAGATCCTATACTTAACCACTAGCCAGTGCCAAGACCAACTATAGGATAAAATCATTTGAAATTCAAATACACAATGTTGTTTTAACATATCAATAATAATAATAATAATAAATGATCTTAAATAAAATGTAAGATACTAATCATATTTGCTAATCACTAACTCAAAAAATCTACTAATTATTAACTAACATAAAGATACTACAATAGTATTCTAATTTTTTTTATTAAATTAAAATATCTAATTACAACATAATTTAAAGCACCAATATATTAATTAATTTACTTACTAATCATAACTTTCTATCACTTAACTAAATTGCTAGCTAATTCTATCTAACCTAACACTTAACTATTCTACTTAATCTACCACATTGCAATCTTCAAAAATTAATCAAGGAACCCCTTTCCTATTTAAATACTTTACTAAGCCTACTTACCAATACATTTTATTTAAAACACACTATACTTTATTAACAACTAAATAAATCCATTTGACTAATACTAATCTTAATTTTACTAAATTTATTTCTAACCCAAAAACTAATTAAAAATCTAATTACTCCACAAATAAACTTCATCTAGAACACTTTACTAACCAACCAAGAAACATATTAACACAAAAGTAAAACTAACTAACTATTCCTAACAACTAACCTATCTAATTTTAATATCTAACATACCACTAACACTTTAACTAACTTCATATTAACATATACTAACATTAACTTACTAACCACTCACTAACCTTACCCCTTACCTCACTCACCTATCCTAACCCAAACCTTTTACACCTAACCCTAGCTGCTTATCCCTACCTAGGCTCACGTGAGCTTTTCCCATGTGGAGGTCACGCTACCCAAGGATGGAGAAGGGCATGTCAGAAGTGGAAGTGCTTTGGGATGGAGGTTAAGTGTTCTTTAAAGGTGGTGGCAAGTTTTTTTTTTTCTAAAAACAATCTCCCTCCTTTGTTGACTTTGCTGACATCCTTTCCTAAATCTTTTCCCCACACAGCCCAAGGAAAATTGCAATCCATGTCTTTCCAAGGTGGGTACGCAGAGGGAAGGGAATGTGTATGTTTGCCCTGAAGTCATCTATGAATCTAACCACCAATAAAATCAAGGGGATACTTCCATATTAGATTCCTCTAAAAGCTATTAAACCAAAATCTCATCCTTAAGCAATTTTGATGCTATGCACCCACTCTTGGGGAGAGGGGAAAGTGGGGTGACGTTAGCACCCATGTGGAGGAGAACTTAAGTGAGTTATGTAATAAAGTTTTTTTTTGGTGAAGATAGGATAAGGTAAGACCAATAGCTTTAGATTATTTATTTATTTTAAATTTATTTTTAAATTACATAATCTTTATTTTTAAAGTTATCCAAGATATTAAATGGGATCTAAAGGGAATATTCTCTATCCAAAGGAGAATTAATTTTATTTCCCATTCAAAGGGCAGAGAGCATATTTGCTCTAAGAGATAGATTTTTCTTCAAGTCCCTTTTTTTTTTCTAAGTGTTAGGTTCTCTAAATTATTCACATAGCCAAAGGAGAATATACTTTTAAGAAAAATTCTAGAATAATTAATAGCCTAATTGTTGATGTTATATTGATGCAATCGAAAATGATTATTTTTCTTTCCAACAATTATGAAAATACAAGATGAAATACCATTCATATAATCAAATTTTCTTAACATAGTTCAAAATCAAATTGCATAACTTTATATATATCATCATTTCGTCTAATTACCATTAATCATATGAATACAATTTGAACTATAGGAATGCTATAGGAAAGGTAAAATATCATTGCATCCATTTACCAATAAACATATGCATATAAACTGAAACATAAGGATATATTATATGAAAGGAAAATACTCAATTATTTTTTCAACATATGTGGGATAACCACTTCTTATTCATTTTATTGAATCACCTGATTCAAAGACTCTGTCAGGAAAGAACCAAGGAAGAAAACATGATATCATGGTCATTTCGAAAATAAGTTTAACAATAACTTTTTACAACATGATCATTATCCCGGGGAGAAATCTTCCAAACATTTGAATTGAAACAACAACTTTGAATTCCTGTTTGGCTCCATAACAAGGTGACCACTACAAAATCTACAAAATAAATCAAGGTAATCATGGAGGAACCAAAGCTGATTGAGAGATAAACAGATTCAACATAAAGGCACAAACAACCATATACTATTGTCCTAGGTTTGCATAATAGGTTCATTGTTGAACCAGACTAGGGAGAAGGTGGATTTTTCTAGGGCAGGAGAAGTTGGTCACAATACCATAACAGATGCCCTTTCGAGGCTAATATCACAAGACCTTCCATTCCGTCACTTCTCAATTTTTCAAAACACAAACATGTTTGTACTAACAAGTAGGGGCCCATAACATCCCACTCTCTCCCTCTCCTTGTCATGAGGAGAGACTCTGTACTGCTTGGAGTCCAATTGAAACCCTCCTCCCGTACATGGCCACTTCTACCCTATCCGAGGGTGAGTAATGCCAACACAACCCTTACAGTTTCTCTCAAAAATCCAAATGTAAAACATGAAGGAGAACATTTAAGAAAACCCATCACAATCCCATCCCTTACATGTTTCTTTATACATATAAACACACACACATGCAGAAACCTATTTGAAGAAATGAAACACAACATGAAGACACGAACTTGAAGGATTCCTACCTTCACAAATGGTTATGGCAAACTAAAATTTGAGAAGAGCTATCCTTCTTCCTCCTTCAATCCTGAATTTACTCTCTAAATGTAGAGATTGGGTGAACACTCTTCCACCCTCAAATTTGTAATTAAATAGGTTCCTAACTCAACCACCTAAAAATTGCAATAACTCTCCACTTGACTAAGGGCTTCTAGAGGCTTCTAACTTCACCTCATCATTAAGGAAAACTTTATGGTGGAGTATAACTTGTACAACTCATGGTGAAGTTCTACTTTTGGCACTAAAGCAAAAATGAGATATTTGGGTGGTCATAAAAGTCAACGAAAGGGGCTAGAGGGGTGGAAAATGCCCCCAACCCATACATATACCTCCTAGGCACTTAGTTTTTATAATTTTTTGCCTCTAGGACTATTTAATCACCTATTAAATTTTTTGAAATATTTGGACTTTCTAAAAAATTTTAGGAAATGAAATCTTACCACTAAACCCTGATTAGGTTAATTAATCTTGATTACCAACTAATTAGGATTAGGTTACTAACCTAGTCCAACTCAAATTTTTAGGTTACTAGGCCAACCCTAATTATAATGCTGAAATGCATATATGAATCACGAGTGTCAAGTGACATTATAAGATCACTGTTACAAAACATTAACACTTAATGATTACAGAATAATACACACATTCAATTATGATACAAATAAAATACGAAACAACGGGGTCTGTGTCTTTCATTAGACTCAACCCTGATTTTCAAAAATGATACATAGGGTCCAGTTTCAATTTTTCATTAGATTTTTTGACTAATAATCCTACACACTTCATTTCACACATCAGTAGCTCGAGAAAAATCACATGCATATATTTAAAACTCATCTAGATAATCACATAAATCAAAACATCAACTTTTATTTAAATAACCGTTTCTCATTTCTACACACATTTAATCATCAACAATTACATAATCAATATAACATAACTTATTCATTAATTCAGATTTAAAATGCTAGAATAATCATCATTAGGCATCCATATACCTAAACATCATAAACATCACTAATAAGGAATACTGAACTATTTGAATGCATACAACCTAATCATTGAGGTACCATAATCAACATCATCATCATCAGGTGAAACACCTTGTATCATCGTTAGTGCATATTAATGTTTAAATATTCGAGATAATGTAGTAGTTCTCGAATCACTGAGTATTTAAAACATGAATGTATCAACTGATCTCAGTTTCTATTAGGACATCTAAACCATAAAACATTACTTCATATCCATTCCAATCTCCTACAGTGGATTTAATAGAGAAATTTATATTTAATAAGTACATACGAGGAGGAACCTTATAGATCTTGTCGATCTTTGACTTGGTCAACTATGTTTATAAAATTAGTTGAGAAAATAATTAAAGTTATTTATGCATTTAACTTTGTGGGTTGAATGGGATCATAAGACATATTGATGTATTAATCTTGTGAATTAACGAAAATGCATAACTGAACGTTTATAATTCATGATGCTAATGATGATATTGTTATGTTATCTCATTATATGAACATGATAGTAATGGCTTATGTGGAATAGTTAAAGTGTTTCATCGATTAATGAATATGACATTAATATCCATATATTGACACATTCTATGTTTCAAGTTTTTGAGTGGTTGCAGGGATGATGAGACGAGGCTGTGGTTGAGGTATAGGAGGCTAGTTCCCCAAAAAGGGATGTTCAGATCATTTGACAACCCAAACACCACCTAGGAAACTTTAAATGTTCACTCAATTTTTATTTATGTTTTATTCTTCCCCTGAGATAAAGAAATAACATAATAGTGATGATTATGAATTATAAGTTAGACAAATAAATCAGATAAACAATATGCATTGCTTAACATATGAAGAAATGGTAAAATCACATGCTATTTGTACTACCATCTAGAACATTATGAAGTATTTTTAACTTAGATGTAGTTGTGTTTCATTATTTCCAAGAAAATGAGAAATTAAACAATTACAAACACCAAACCAAAGAAATGAACACATAAGTGGGATAATTATAAATTTAAAACACTGCCTAATATACATCAACAAGTTTTTCTTTTCCTTACCTTATCCTTATTTCATCCTTAACGTCAATGGATTAAGTTAGTTACACACTTTAGGACCCATTTGGCAACGAGAATACCCCTTGAATAAGCATTTTATGTATCCCTATTCTTTGTTTAGGTGCAACAACTTTGAAATGCGAACAGGAATACAACTAGAATAAGTATTCCAATTTTGCCCAAAAAATGGGCTTATACAATTCCACCAAATAGATGGAATAGGAATATTTATTCCTATTCCATTTGTTACTTTGTTAGAAAATATAAAATTTTGGGTCTATACCCTCAACTTAAGTTTTCCCTCACTTTTGTTTGCCACTCATTCTCAGCTCACGTCCATTGGAAGTAGTCAAAGGAAAAAAAATTCATCCTCCATTTTTACTAGGTATGGAGCAGGGTTTCATTGCTTTTTGGGTGAAGGTTCTTCATTTTTCTTTTTTATGTGCTATGTCTGAATATGGTTATGTTTAGGGTTGTGTTTGACAACATTGGCAGAAAGTTTCTACAAAATTTGAAGGGCAAAGAGGAGCGAAGTCCACAATAGGTATGTAGATTTTGTTGTAATGGTGCCCTATTTGTAGTCAATGGAAGCTTCAAGATTAATAATATTTGTAGGCTCTTATTTATCCATCAAGTCTTTCTGCCCTTAATCATGTATTTATGTCACTCCTCCTCCTCCATGATAGCCATTCAAATGGTTTACCTTGTTCTAGAAACAAAAAGATTTATGTTGCTAAACGTAATCGATCGGAGGAAGAAATGGGAAAAAATTGGTAGAAGGGATGGGTAATGGTGGTGTAGATGTGAACCTTTGAAATCTAAAGTCACTGTAGTGGTTGAAAAATAGGAAGGAGTAAAAAGTTGTCAAGGCATGATTTAAGGAGGAATTACTCTATTTCCCGCATTCCAATTTCCATGTGCATGAAGTTTCAAATGCTTCTTTAAAGCCCCATTCTATTCAAACTTCAAATCATTTTCTAGTGTTACTCTATAATTGATGGTTTCTTGAATGCACATTTGGGGTTTAGTTTAGTAATGAGAGTGATTATGGAGGGAGTTCAATTGTTATGTGTGAGCTTGTTTGCTTTGCTATTATGCCTTGTTGCCATGGCTTCCATGCCAAAGAAGCCAGTGGATATGCCTTTTCATGTTAATTATGCTCCTCTAACTAATCAAACTTCCCTATATCTTCACTAATACCTCACCAAATGCAATGTTCTAAAGCCCAACTTGCAAAGGATTCAAAGTGCTATAATGTCTGATTAATAGATTTCTAAGAAAAAGACATTGAATAATGAAAAGTGGTTTAAAAGTCACTCCAAGTTGTTAAAACATAGAAAAATGTAGAGCATTAATTCTTATTAACTTTCAAACTTCCTTATATCGATACATTTCCCATGTTTCAAGCTTCATGTCTTAACTAGACCCATTACAGTCCAAAACAAATGTAAAATTTGGGATACGCTATAGCTTAAATAAATTATGCCCTTGTTGGATGGTACAGATATGTGTATCTTTTATTTGGTAAAAATGCTAAAAGTGTAAAAGTGTTGAAGATATCAGAGACACCAAGTGCTCTAGCTTATATAGTTGTTGGATGTGTTATTTTGCTTTGCTTTATGTTGTTTAAACAATGTGTATGCATTGCACTAACAAGTGCTCATACTTCCATAAAGTGACTATAATAAGAAATATATTATCCTTCAGTGACAAGCAAAACCAAAAAAAGTTTTACTGATATCTAAATTTTAATTATTTGTCTTTTGTTGGTTTGCTGGATATGAAGTGTTCTATAAAATAGAGGTTTTATAATATATTTAGGGGAAAATGTTGGGTAGTATATACATTTTGTGACAACAATTTCATCGATGTTATGCAACCGACAATGTTTTAGATTATTTCTTAAAAGATCTCAAAACTTCATCTTTCCTCAATTTCTAAGATTTATCAGCAAACTCTTGACTATAATTTTCGAGGAATCATCTACCCTTCAATTCAATCGCTATCTATGTACATAAGATGATCTCAAAACTACATCATTCCCCAGATTCTTTAACCTTATTAATGGAAAACTCTCTATTATCATTTTCTAGGAATTATCTAGCAAATGACCATATGCTCCTTTAACTGAACAATCACATGCTTAAAATCTTGTTGGGTTTTCAAAATATTCTATATCAAACTTCTTATCAAATTCCTATTTCAAGCAAATAATGTGTTTGTAACTAATCTTGAAAAGTAAGGGAATAAAACCATATCCTTATCCCCGCTCTAATAATCATGTTTACTCCCCATATCCTTATCCTTGCTATGATAATCATGTTTACTCCCCACTTGCCTAAATCCTATTTCCTATTATCCTCTCATTTCTGCTATGCTATTATGAGGATTTTGAGATTTAAGCCTAATTTTATGACTCCTTTCTAATGTAGACTAATATTACTACAAAATATAATTAAAAACCTATATAGAGAAAAACACATTGAATTATATCTAAAGAAACATATTCAATAGTTCTTCATGAGATAACATTAAAGATTAATTTCAAAAGTGAAAAGCTTAGTTTTAGAATTAAATGTATGTTTTTAAATGTGATTTTCTAATAAGTTCTAGTGTTGATCTCAAATTGGTTTTGACAAGTGAATGTCAACACAGTTAAGTTATTTACGTAGTTCATGTCAAACAAGTAGTACATGCTAAGCACAACACTTATATTATAGAGCATGTTGAGTCCATAGTGAGTGTCGGGCCACACATGTGCCGAGTCACTCAAGTGTCGAGCAAATAGTGTATGCCAAGTGATTCAGGAGCCAAGAAAATAATGGATACCGAGTAATACAAGTTTTGAGTTGTAGTAGAGAGATTAGTATATGCCGAGCATCAGAGACATCAGGTGCCAAGTAAGACCATTTTGACATATTTGTTTGTAACGACACAAACAACTATGTAAACCATTTTTGAACTGACTTAAGGATGAATTACGATATTTTGGAGATAAGGATGAATCTTAAGTTGGATTCCCAATGCAATTACATGGAGCCAATCAGAAAAAGGGAAGGATTAAGCGACAAAATGGATGAATTTCAGCCATAAATTCATACCTAACCCTAAGTCACCAAAGTCTTCTTAAGGAGGAAAAACCCTAAACTCTCTAGCGAGTGTGTAAGGTGTTGAAGAAAAGTATAGAGAAGTTCACATGTGCAAATAGAGCATTCATAGTGGCTAAGGAATTATGAAGTAAGACAACATTGCAGAGTCAGTCAGAACAGAATAGAGGAAAGAAGATAACATACAACAAAGAGACATCTAATCAAGAAGGATCAAGAAGACATCAGTTTATAGGTGATCTTTCATCAAGTAATCAAGTGCTAACTACATGATCAATGCTGAGACATTTTCATAGGTGATTTCAATCAAAATCTCTTATAAATAGAGTAGTTCTAATAGGCTATATTGAAACCCTATAACAAGGTGCTTACTTAATTGTGAGTTAAAGTCCTTTAACAAGGCACACTTCTAATAGGCTATTGAAATCCTTTAATAGGGTACCTAATAGTCTTTGTAAGCCTTTAATAGGGTAGATCATGTCTCATGATCAAAATATTGTAACCTTCACTAGATACACTTTATTACTACAATAGTGAAGATTTATGGGTGTCATCCCCACCCCAATTTTACCTTCTCACTTGGAGGGTTTCTGGGTAATCATATCTGGTGTTATATGTGTGTGAATGTTTACTTTCTTACATGATTTAGATGTACATGCTTTACATGTTATTTAAGTTTACACATTGAATGTATGAGACATATGTGTGGTGAAAGTTTTATGGGTCTAAGTTTAAACTGCTAATTCACCCCCCCACCTCTCAAAAGTTTACCTTTCCTATTATAATTCCAGCAATTGGTATTAGAGCCTTGTTCTTTGAAAAAGAAGCTTTGCAACTTTGAGGGAAGATCTTGAAATGGAAGTCTACAAGTTGGGAAAGACTATTGAGAATGAGGAGATTGAAATACATCTCATTCTACATCACTTGAATGAAGCAAGGGAAGACCTTAAGAAATCCTTGAAGAGAAGAAAGGAAATTTCTATTGTAGAGAATGACACACAATAAAAAGAGATAGACACTACTAAGCTATTTGTAGATGGAGATTCCAATGAATTTGATGCAACAGTTGTAGGTCTAATGAAAAATGAATAGAGCCCAAGCTGAGGAAATCAGAAATCTCTAGTTAGAGCAAGAATCAAGCCATATTACTATGTGAGGTGATTGAACAAAAGAAGAAAGCTATGGAAGACAAAGCCATGCTTGAAGATGATATAAAAATTTTGACTAACAGACTAGAAGAGAACTCAATAGAACTAACCAATATCTCCAACATGAAATTGGATACTCTAAGTCAAATGATGAATGCCAACTATGAATTGAATGTAAAGGACATTGAGATAACTAAATTGAAGTTGCATAATGAATAATTGCAAAGTGACCTAAAAAGGGAAAAGGAGTTTTCTGAAAGTTTCAATAAGCCGAATGAAGCCATCAAATACTTTGAGCAACTATTGAGATTCCCTATATCCAATAATGATACATCTGGATTGGGATACACAAGCACTGAAGAAGGAGAGTCATCCAAAAGTGCTGAAGAAAGGAGCAATAAAGGTAAAAACTCCAAACCTACTTGTCATAATTGTGGTAAGAAAGGGCATACTGCTAATGTATGTAGGAGAAAAACTAATAATTAGAATATCAAGCACAAGATCCTGGTTCACTACCATAAGTGTAAAAAACAAGGTCATCAGGCACATGAATGCAAAACCAAGACCATATACACATAAAGATTTGAAGGATACTGTTATAACTATCAAAAGTATGGATATAGAGCTTTTGATTGTACATCCAAAACCATGTGGTCATCAAACATGAAAACAAAGGTAAGGAACAATGTCAACTCTCATAACTGGGATTATAATACAAGATATAACTTTCATTATTGTCAAGAATATGGATATGTTCCTAAGAATTGTATTAGGACACACTTCAGAGGTGATTATAAGAGGTGGTTGAGTCAAACCACATGTTTTAGCTATTTGAAGATTGGTCACATCAGTAGATATTGCCCAACAAGGTCAAAGGAACCAAGTTGCAAATTTGATAAAGACAAAGGCAAGGTAGATGTCGAAAATATCAGAAATGAAATGAACAAGACATGGAAGAAGAAAGATGATTATAGTACATCAAATGGAAAAGGCATCTTCACCCAATAGGTCAAGTGATCGCACTTGATCAAACTAGGCAATCAAGAGGTATGTGGGACTAATAATTGAAGGTTATATCATTCATTAGTTCCAAAGGATTTAGTACTGAAAAGATTACATTAGCATGAATAATGATGCAAGACGTCATTAGGAATTCAAGAAAAATCTTTAAGTTTTTCATGACTGTCGAGCATGAAATATTTCCTATGCGTGTCGAGTGAAATTCTAGAAGATGTCGAGCTAATAGAATGGCTAGTTGATGCCAAGATTGTAATGGATGCTAAGTGAATGTAATGTTAATGGATGTTGAGTGAGCTTGAAATTGGTTGATGCCGAGCTTACAGCTGTGTATGCACTCAACATTAATTGTAGAGTTTCAAAGGGTATTTTATCAATTTGAGCTCATTTCACATCATTTCAAATTTGAGAAAGAGAGAGGAGAGAAAAAGGTTATCTGGAAATCTATTCAAAGTGATTGCAGAAAATCTAAGCATCGATTCTACATCATTTCATTAGATCTTATAAGGTATTTATTAAGAACTGAGCTACGTAGTTTATATTTTTGTAAACCCTAGTTTTGCACAAATGACATCTAGTTTGGAGAATGTAGAGGGAAAGGAGGTTTTGAATGTTGAATTAGTGAGTAATGAAGTTAAGCAACCTATTTTCAAAGCTATTCCTAATATTGCTTACAAGCAAGACCCTTCTAGTGCGTTATCCATGATACCACCAAATGTTTTAATGGTGCAAGATGTGAGAAAATTCTACAACTGAAAAATAGGAAGCATTGGTGATATGGAGATTAGGGAAGAATACAACAGATTATGTGAGAATGTTGTTTTGAAAGAAGAATTCAAAATTGTTGAGAGCAAAGGGTTGACACGAGCCCTAGAATTTCCAAATGTATTCAAGACAGTATGGATTAGGATAGTACTTAGCCGAATTCATGAAGGTTCATTATGGATGGATAATGGACCTATCAAAATTACTAAGAGGATAATCCATAGGATTATTGGATACCCAACCCTAGATTGGCCCAACACATCGAGAAGTGACTCAAAAGAGGTATTTGAGAAAAACACTGGAGTTGTATGGAACAAGAGAGGCATGAAAATTGATACAATCACTGATCCTTTGATAGAGTTTGTTGTAAGTATTATATCACACAAGTTTTACCAATCTAGTAGATTAATCAGTGTGCACTGTGTAGTTGTGGATGTGGGATACAAAATTGTTAAGAAAGATCACACATATGATCTAACAGAGTTACAACTACAACAACTGGTTGAGAATTTAGGAGCAATAAGAAGAACTAAGAGTGCACAATGCAAATTTGGTTCTATCCTAATTTTTATATTCTTTTATGTGAAAAACGCATTCCTACATTTGGAATAGTTGCATGGAAAACCAACAGATCAGTAGCAGTGCAAAATGGTGAATATATTGAGGAATTAGGTGAGAATTTTGAATCTATGATGACAAGCTATTTTGACGACATCAAGTAGTCAATGAAGAAGAGGTTGAGAATACTAGTGTCACTAGTAGAGAAACACTATGATGATGTATGTTTTATAGTGGATGCTGATTATACTTTTGTACAAGCTGCTACACCAAGGGTGAGATGGCTGAGGCCACTTGGATATGAAATAAATGTAGATGAAGCCTTTACAACTATTATTGCTTTACTAGCAGAAGAGGTGGATAAAAATGCTAAGGTATTTGGAAACTATGAAATGGAAAAGTCCAAAATCACCATGGAACTAAAGACTGCCTTAGTTATCAAGAAGAAAGATAGGCTAGTGAAGAAATTAAAGGCCAGATTTGGTGAAAGTGCCAAGCAGGAGGAAGAAGAGGAAGAAGTTTCTCAAACACAAGCACCTCTTGCACTAACTTAGGGTATGGGAGAGGACCAATAGGAAGAGGAGGAAATTGAAGTTGTTGAAGGTGCTGAGGGAGAAGAAGCTGAGGAAGTACCTACTCCCATAGAACAAAAGAAGAGGAAGGTTAAAGCCTAACCAGTGACAAAAGGCAAGAAGGTAGCCAAGCTGAGTCAACCCAAACCAACAACACCTACTACAAGGGCTAGTGCATGTGCAACTGCACAAAAAGATAAAGAAAAGACAAAACCTACATAATAGGGAGGTTAAGTGTAGAAAAATCCAAGAAGGAAATATGTGGCACAAATAGAATCTAATGAGGAGAAAATAGAGTCAGATGACAAAAACCAATTTAAAGTGGTGAGTCACAATCCCCTATCAGATCTTGAGAATCTTTGTGAAAATGTTAAGAATAGTGTAGATCTATCAAGATACTCTCATGTAGATTTTGAAAATCTTGTTAAAGTTGAGAAGAATCAAGTGGAGGAAGCCATTTATGCCATGATGGAAAAATTCAAGACTACCCCACTAGAGATTACCAACTCAATGCCAAAAAACCTATATGATAGAGTTGAGCAAAAATGACATTATTGGCTGAACTTGAAGAGGCAAATAAGAGAAACTTCACTTGCACAAGTGATGCTTGAACTAGGTAGGGGTCAAATTGCTAAGGTTATGGAGAAGTATGTAGTTAGGTTTACACCTAAATACAGAGCCTTGAACATTTTGCAAAAAAAAATTGAGGATGTAGTTAAGAAGTCCACACAGATGTGGAAGCTTACTTATGGGTTGACTATAGTCAAGGAAGGTGAACCAAAACCCATTGATGTCAAGCATGATGAAGAAGATGATAAAAATGTTGACACTGTTGAGGGAGCAATAGAAATGCATATAGATGACAAGGCAAAAATTGAGGTAGAGCAGCATGAAGAACATAGTGTGCAAGACACACAATTGCCTAGTGTCAATCCTCAACATGTCACAAGTGAGAATAATGAAACAATAAATGTTAAGGGTGTTTCTAATGTCACAGTTCAAAACATCAATCCCCTTATAGAGGAAGATCTCAAGAAAATACTTGATCAGTCCACACTACAGGCAAAACTTTGTGATAATCCTGTATTAGTGAGTGTGGATGAATTGCAGAAATCTATGATTAAAACAACAAGGGTAGATGTGAATCCACAAGAACCACCTTCTATCAACCCTCAAGTAACTTATGCACAATCTTTGGACAAAACACCAGAAGCTACATCTAAAAAGGTTGATGCAATTGCAAAGGATATAGTGGAAACACAAGTCACTACTGAAGAACAACAAGAAACCGATCAGATAGAGTTATCTACACTTGTTGCACAAGATCAAGATGCATCACACGTCATTGTGGAAGTCAAGGGAAAACCTAAAGAGATAAAGTTGACACTGAAGATGAAGGGGAAAATAGCTATACAAGCCCTGGTAACCTTACCAACATTTGGCACTCCTTCCACTCACACTCTTTAGAAGCCAAGCATAGATGCAACACCATTGCAGATCTTAGTGCTGAGCCTAAGTTCATCAATGGTAGAAGAATTCATACAATATGGAGATATGATCCTTGATGAATAAATTGTTCTACCAAAATATGACTATGATACAATGACTATAGAACAAATGGGCATACTCCAACAAGCCCTAACAAGGAAGAAGCATCAAGAAATGCTTAGAAGGGAGCACAGGAAGAAGTAGGCATTATAGGATATTAAAGACATCTTTTTAGATGCATTTAGTCTACCAACTCTAGATGAGACTAAGCCACTAATTGAACAATTGACAAACATAGTGGAAAAGATCAGTGATACAAACCTAGATACAAATGCTAAGTTATTAGAATGGTTAGAAAGGAAGTTTCAAAGCAAAGTAAATGAAAAGATATTAGGTGACATAACACTAACACAAGTTGCATTGGAAACTAAGGTTGAGGATGTGAAGAAGGTACTTGAGAATATATTCTCATTATACACTAAATTGTGTAATCCAACACTCTTCACCCAAGAAACCAGAAGTCACATTTTGAGTTTGGAAAGTCAGATTAGTACATCAGGTGTAAAATAACCATTGACACCATCTTAGAGTGAAAAAAACTTTAGGACATTGCTAAAAACCCAAAGCTAGTTAGCTGCATTTTCAGCAAATGAGGCCAATATAAGGGCCAAACTGATTAGCATACAGATCACTCTAACCCCTCATTTGGAAAATTTTCACAAGGAACTAGGTTATGCCGAAACCTTAATGAAGAAAGACCCAAATATTTCTACACTAGATGGTCTAGTCCACCTTACTACTGAGCTAGCTATCCAAATCAAGTCTTTGGATGTAGCATGTGAGAATTGGGATGTAGCTCTTAAGATAATCCTAGATGTCCATAAATCTTTCTTAGACAAACACACTGTGAGTGTATAGCCCATTGACATAAGTTTAAAAAAGGGGGAGAAATGAAGGAGATAATTTTGGGGAGATATAAGGAGAGTGAGAAATGGGGGAGAGTAAGAAAAGGGGGAGGCATAAAGATAAGAGGAGCAAGAGGGAGAGAAAGGAAAATGAATAGAGAAAAGACAAATTAAGAAAAGGGGGAGAAAGTACAAAATAGTATGAAGTCAAAGTGTATCAGTTGAGGCATATTTACTCAACAAGAGTACATAATTTTAGATGCAAAATATACATATCAACTCAGGGGGAGTTATCCAATTTTGAGGTATACAAGTTGTTACAAAATTTTGAAATTTTGGAGTTTTGTACACAAGTAGAGTTAGAGATATCTTATGCTCGTAAGGATAAGGATATTAATGTCTACTCAAGTTTTTTGACACTCATATCAAAGGGGGAGATTGTTGATCTTAGATTGGTTTAGTGTTAACACACTTAAATTATTTACTTAGTTCATGCCGAACAAGTAGTACATGCAGAGCACAACATGTATATTATAGAGCATGCCAAGTCAATAGTGAGTGTCGAGCTACACATGTGTCAAGTCACTCAAGTGCTGAGTAGATAGTATATGCTGAGTGATTCAGGAGCTAAGTAAATAGTGGATGCCAAACAATATAGATGCCAAGTCATAGCAGAGAGATCAGTATATGTCGAGCATCAGAGACTTTAGGTGCTAGGTAAGATAATTTTGACATATTTGTTTGTAATGGAATAAACAAGTATGTAAACTATTTTTGAGCCAACTTAAGGATGAATTATGATATTTTGGGGATAAAGACAAATCTTAAGTTGGATTTCCAATGCAATTACATTTAGTCAATTAGAAAAAGGGAAGGATTAAGAGACAAAATGGATGAATCTCAGTCATAGATTCATACCTAACCCTAAGTCACCAAAGTGTTCTTAAGGAGGAAAAATCCTAAACTCTCTAGCAAGTGCGTAAGGTGCTGAAGCAGAGTAAAGAGAAGTTTGCATGTGCAAATAGAGCATTCATGGTGGCTAAGGAGTTTTGAAGTTGGATAACATTGCAGTATCAGTTAGAGCATAATGAAGGATAGAAGATAACATATATCAAAGAGCCACTTGATCAAGAAGGATCAAGAAGACACCAGTTTAGAGGCGATCTATCATCAAGAAATCAAGTACTAACTGCAGGATAAATGTTGAGTCATTTTAACAAGTGATTTTAGTCAAAATCTCTTAACAGGGTAGTCCTAATAGGTTGTATTGAAATCCTCTAATAAGGTGCTTACTTAATTATGAGTTGAAGTCCTTTAGCAAGGTACACTTCTAACAAGTTGTTGAAATCCTTTAACAGGGTGAGACCTAAAAGTCTTTGTAAGCCTTTAATAGGGTAGACTTTTCATAGGGTAGATCATGTCTCATGATCAAAACATTGTAACCTTCACTAGATACACTTTATTACTGTAGTAGTGAAGATTTGTGGGTGTCATCCACACCCTAGATTTACCTTCTCACTTGAAGGGATTTTGGGTAATCATATTTGGTGTTATATGTGTGTGAATGTTTATTTTCTTACATGATTTAGATGTACATGCTTTACATGTTATTTCAGTTTACACATTGAGTGTATGAGATGGATGTGTGGTGAAAGTTTTATGGGTCCAAGTTTTAAAATATGATTCAATTTACAAAAATCTAAAGAGATTTCCTAATTTCTATTGTAAAAATGCTAAAAGTGTAATCTTTTTCTTATAAAACAAACAAAGAAATGAAAGCAATAATCAAAATTGACCTAATTTCTCAAAACTTCCTTCTACCTAAAATGTAGTAGGATGCAAAAATTTAATTAAACCAACCCTTTTATGGTCAACTTGACTTGGCATAAGATTCTAGTTGAACTCACAAGAAAAGTATATGTCTCTTTCAATCACACGCTTCTAGAAGAGCATGACATATGACAATAGTGTTGTATCTAGACATTGGATTTATTGTGCAAAAGTAAGGGAAATAATCTTACCCATTAACATATTAGATATTTTAGTACATTTTTGGTCTACATTTAATACACTTTCTGACTACATGACAAGGCCACCTTGGCTTTCATAATAGCTAGTGAGACAAGCCTACCCACTTACTATTTCTGTTGTTTGGAAATGTTGAATCATTCAACGAAAAATAATACAAATTCAAATAAAAAATGATTGAATTGATCAATTCATCCTCAAACTCATTCAATGGAAATAAAAATTTGTGTGAAACTTCTTAGGCTAAGAACAAAGACTCCCTTGTTTCTCTGTTGCACACAAATTTGGATTGCTAGTGAATGAGCTTGAGGATAAATTATGTGGCTCTACTGGACTATATATACTCATGAATTGAGCATATGACCCTCCTTAAATTCTTTAGCCTCTTGTTGCTCTTGCACCAAATGCTTTTTGATGTGATAGCCACCTCCAATTTAGTTGCAAAAACTTATGTGTTGATCACTTGTTTTTGTGGGTTGCACTCATGAGACAAACACCATTTTCCTAATTTTGTTGATTGCCTAAAAAGTTCATAAAGTTTGCACACTCTTGCCATATATTTTAATAATAGCTTCAAAGTTCAGGATTTTTTCACCTTGTTGCGATAAGTATAGCAACATATTTTAGTTTTAATAGAGGCATTTTCTTTAGTCTAAACTTTTTGATTGGATAGTAAAATTTTATGGTCACTTGTATGCACAATGAGTGTACATGATCTTTGAAAATTTTGTAAGAACCATCTTATCTTACTCATGTATTAGAGACTTAAAGAAAACATTGAGAGTGGGAACATTGAAACCTACTTCTTTTGTATGTCTAATTGTGTAAATTTAAGAGATAAATAGAACATATCTTGAACACAAAGTAGAAGATGAGTCAATTGTCATATGAAAAAGGATGTTTAACATTGATCAACTATGACCACAACCACAAGAGATTACAAAAATTATATAGGTTGATGATAGTGTCATAGTAATGATTTGTATGGTGACATGACATGTCAAAACTTTAGAGGTTAAATGATAATGTAATAGTAATGAAATTTATTATGACATGATATGAATCCTTTAATTCCTCTTTGTATGATTATTAAATGTTGTAAGTTTTGTGTTTTTATGTTTTTATGAGGGAATGTCAAACAATAACTCCAATATGTGGTTATAGGTCATTCAATGGATCATGCTAATAATTTAGAAATTCAAGGAAGCATCATTAGGAAGATCACACTCTTGCTTGTACTTGTTGTTTTGCTTGCCACCCAAGAAATATTCATAGTAGCATCTTATAAAGATGCTAGAATACATAGGCATAAGTGAAGAAGAGCTACTTGTCCTTTTTATAAATGTATTAAATATTCCAATGACATGGATTGTAATGACCAAATACAAATGAGTAGAGGATCTTTCTTCAAAATTTCCAATATTCTAAGGCAGAAAGGGAGCATTCAAGATATGGTAAACATGAAATCGGAAGAAGAATTGGTCATGTTCCTCCATATCCTTGGACACAATCTAAGGAATCGTAAGATTGGCCATAATTTTGGTCACTCAAGAGAGACTATAAGTCACTACTTCCATAAGGTCTTGAAGGCTATCATATCATTACATAGCATTTTTCCCCCCCCTTCTCTAACTACTCCCCTAGAAATTTTTGGGAAGGAGCGTTTTGATCAGTACTTCAAGGTGCATCTCCTACTGACATGTATTTTGTTGCTTGAGTCTTAAGTATATTCCTACATATTTGACAATAATATTTCATAAACTAGGATTGTATTGGAGAAATCAATGGAATCCATATAACAATTACCATTGATGTGGACAAGCAAAATATCATGATAGAAAAGGAAACCTATCACAAAATGTATTGGATGTCTATTCGCTTGACTACAAGTTCCAATATGTTCTTGCTAGTTGGGAAGGGTCAGCTATAGATAGTTGTGTTCTTGCTTTAGCTTTGTCAAGAGAAAATCCATTACTAGTTCCCCCAAGTATCTTAAATCCTATAATTAAGGATTATATTATCACTATTGTAATACATAGTTTTAATGCGATTTTTAATCTATAGCTTTTTTTCCCTTTGGAAAGGAAAATTCAATTTAGTCGATGTCGATTATCCAAATGTTCTTGGATTTCTCACCCCTTATTGATGTATGTGATATCGCTTAAAAGATTTTTCTAGGGAAAACCCACTCAACAATGCACATGAGTTGTTTAACAATCAACACTCTTCTCTTAGGAATGTGATTGAGCACACATTTGGTATTTAGAAACAATGTTTCCCTATCCTGAAGCATGCAATGTCCTATACTATCACGACTCAAAAAAAGATTACATTAGCATGTTGCATACTACACAATTTTATTACGATAGAGGATGGTGTTCCACCCAATGTGGAAATTGAAGATGAAGATGATCGTGATGGGATAAATGTGCCAATCCTTGACACTTATGGGATGACTTAGTGAGATAGAAATGATTGGGGTAAGTTTCAAGATGAAATAGCACAAAGGATGTGGGAGAACTATAGATCTCAACATTAGTTATTTTTGTGCTCATACTGACACTTTTAACTTCAATTTTGAAGAACTAAAATACTTGTATCGACACTTTATATAGACTGTTGATTCATTAACACTGATCTATGATTAAACTATTTTGGATTGAGTGACATGAAATTGTCTCATGACTTCATCATGTACATTGCGTGCTTTCTCACCACTCCTTACAAACTCCACTTTGTGCACATTTTGCAATCATTTCATAGCACTCCTTAACATATAATTTCTTTGAGGCTTAAACAATAACCATGGATTTTCTATGATTCCATTTTTTACATTTATATTTACAAAATAGACTGGTTTATATTGGAATGGCAACACGTGCATCTATATTTGTTTATCCTTTGAACCGCCTATGCTTATGCTACAGGACCATTTCAAGTACACGTGCATTTCTATGAGTCATTATGCTTATGCTACGGGAAAGTAAAAATGCAAAGGAAGGAAACTACACTACTGATGTGGAAAGGAAACTACTGAATCTACGAATGTTGAAAACACAATGACAAGATAACAGAGATTCCATCTTGACTCATCCACTAGACTGTTCTCGCAGATGCTGTAGGAACGTTCATGAAGTGTGATGCTACAGGAAGGAATTAACTAGCTACGTCTTACTTAAAATACTGCTAATGCTAGTAAAATGAATCTATTCTATCCTAATCTAATCCACCTGCCAAGTGGGCCCCCTTGGTTGGCTTCTCTAATCTACCAACACAGGATAGAAGCTAAAGAGAAATAATTCATTTCATTAATCAGTCATTACATGATTCAGAATTGTAAAACACAACTACAACAAACTGTGAATCAGTGTTCTCTCTTACTTGATAAAACTTATCAAAAACCAAAAACTAAAAACTTCACACACAGGAGTCGATCCCGACATATATAGGGAATCTACTCTTTATTACATAATAGAAAGTAACTATCCTAAGTTAAGTTCGTAGGAGAGAATATAAGAGAACAACTGAAAGCGAAAAGGAAGGATAACGAAATTGAGGAGGGAGCAATGAAGTCTTAGCATCCGCTTGTTACAACGTAAATGCAGAGAAGGTAATGGCTCGTAAAAGCTCCTCTTTATTCGTTGCCATGTTTCCTGGAGTGGTTATAACTTCCTTTTCGTGGTTGTTCCTTGATGCTCATTTCTCCTTGAATGCTGTCGACAACCAACTTCTGGATTCTTCTGTTCATCCTTTAATTCTTATCATCAGGTTAGTTATGATATAAGACATATTTGCAAATAAACATCCATCAAACTAAATTCAAGCATAAGAATGCACATTTGGATATTTATATGAAATACCGCATATTAGATATAATTTAGGCAAAAGATGACATAGTTTTTCTACCCCATAAATCATCAAAGGTTTATCAAACATAGGCTTATAAGTGTTAAAATAAGGATAAATGGAGTATCACAAAGTATCTTGAACATAACAAAATAAAGACATTTTTTAGACTCATCATCTGCCCCCTGCTAAACTAATGCTTGTCCTCAAGCATTACACTTCTTTGTCAAAGATCTGAACTCCCCAACTTCTGTCTTTCCCTTTCTGTTGCTCTTGAAGGTGTAATAGAATCCTCTAGTCCTTTCCCATACTTCTCGCCTGTGGTCTTCCTGCAACTTATCAAGTTTGTCAACATCAATATCATACAGGGGCCATAAAAGCATTGGAGGTTGCATGGTCAAAGAACACCATAGCTCTGGCCTTAGTTGCTTTCCCAGTTCTAAATATTTTGGAACTCTATATAGTGCTGCTTCCAAATTAATAGGATTGTGCAGCTCTGATTTCTTGAGAGAATCAGGTAACCGTGCCCATCTACCTCTTACTCCAGTCATAGCTCTTTGGAATGCAAAGTAGGGCAAGTTTTCATATTCGGCATACACTTTGGCTCTAGCAGCAAATACCTTCTTTCTAACTTCTGGATTACTCTTCCCATAGGTTAATGTAAACCAGTCTCAAAGCATTTCTTCTGGTTGTTTACTTTCTGCACTCAAGGGTAAAGGTTTTGTTCTCTCCTCATCTCTATAATTAACCAGTTGTCTGTCATAATTCGCCTCATTAGACATCCATGACATTAAAGCTTTCAAATGCACATCTCCTATATAGAGAAAAAGATTCCACTCAGTTTCTGCAGGAATGACAAAATTATGAATATACAACTCACACAATAGATTTTTCTGCCATGGTGGTAAGGTTTGATACAGCCCATAAAACTCTTGTGCGGTTTTGAATTCTGCATTTACATTTTTGACGGTTAACATCAACTAAAACAAAAGATATTGTTCTTCCAAAAAAAAAGCATATACTTGAGGAGGTGGTCTGCAAGAAAGAGCTTGATCAGCTAATTTAAGTGCATGTTCCATGCACTGTTTCTGTCTTTCTAGCTGTTCTTTCAATTCTTCAATCTCCTTATTTTGTGATGTTATGATCTTGCTCATTCTTTTCTTCTCCTCTTTCCATAGTGCTTCAGCAAATAAATGCTGTCCATATAATTGGAAAAGGACTTTTTGCAAGGTGACGGCACTGCTATCCTCTTCATAATCCTTTTTCTTTAATTGTTCCCACCATAGATGTTCCACCAAACTATTGATCCATGTTGACTTATATGGGACTAAGGTAGTATTCAAATCATGACATTCAGGAACTACTTCATTCTCATGGCTTGAAACACCTGGTAAATCCATTAAGGTTTCGTTAATTTCTTGCTCACATTCTGTAGGAGGATTACCAGAAGCTTCTGTCATCTCAGTGTGAAGGGGAGAATGGTCAGAAATTATCTGCACAGGAGACTCTAGAGCAGGTGTTTTAGACAATATAGGATCTTTAAAAATCTGCCCTCTCATTCTAGGGCTTCTCTACAAAGGAGTCTCTTCTTGTACTACTATCTTTTGCCTACTTTTCTGTTTCGGTATCACTGCTGCAGGATTAGTTGCTGCAAGAACCTTCTTTGTTTTCTTCTATTGCTTAATTGTAGAACTAGGTTTTTGTTGAGCAACGATTTCTTCTGGTGACTTCCATTTCCTTTTAGCTTTACTAGTAGTGGGTTTAGGGATGTTCTTTTCAGGTGGAGGCACATTCTCTTGAATGGAAGCAAATTTCGGTTCAATCCCTTGTGCATTTTCTGTTTCAGCTCCCTCAATATTTTGTTCTATAGGCTCACTACTGGGAACTATGTTTTCCTCACCTTGCCATTCACTAGGGTCAACTTGGGGTTGTAGGGTTTTAAATTTCACAAAGTCATCCCATGTCAAAGGGGATACATCCCTAAGAGACCTTTCTATTAACAACTTAATCAAGGCATGGTGAGTGATAGAATTATCTTTCCCTTTTTGAGTCTCTTTCGCACTAATACAGAGCATATTATACAAAAAATTTGGAAGATTCACGGCAATATTGTGCCTTATACAACTAAGCAACTTAAAATGGTGTGCATGTAAGTGAGAAAATCTACCTTCACAAGTAAAATACCTGATGACATGTATTGCTAGCTCAGGATATGGAGGCGACAAAGACAATCTCTTGCACCCCTACTTTGTAACATCCAATAGAGGGTCATGTGGGGTAGTGAACTAGGCCCTTGTTGACCTAGTGTCATGCGAGCTCGGATAATGCTCTCCAACAGAAGGTGACCTTGTTGCTTTTGCAATTCGTTCTTCTGTTGCAATTACTGTCAAACCCCACACAAAAGCTTCACCTTCATCAAATGTTCTGGTGAATTCTGCAGCTGCTTCTTCATCATATGCTGTTAAATTCAAACAATAACCTAACCACCCGCATGCATTGAATCTTCTTACTGCTTCTACGTCAAAGAGCAACAAAATGTGCTCAACTGGCTCTCTTCTCTATAAACCTCCTCCCATTTCTTGATACTTCTTCTGCTACTCTGTTTCTCTCTCCCTTTCTGAATGCAAACTTCAAAACTCTACGTTATTTCTCAGACGCTTCACAGCTTCTTTTTGGGAACATTAATTGCCATAACCAATTGTTATGTGCCATAATTAAAATTTAGGTAAAATTAAATTATGAATTTGCGTGGAAATCGTCTGGAAACATGGTTCAAATGCCAAAATTTTAAAAATAGGTCACATCATGGCTTAGCACAAAAAATTTGGCACGAACAAGCAAAAAAACAAAATTCATTCAGAAAGTGGGAGTACAACACTTGACATGGCATACTTATGGAAAAAAGTTCTCATTAATAAAGAGTAATGCCAAGATTTTAGAAAATCATCACAATTAATCAGGCATGTCATTGGATAGTACAACACTCCCTTGCCCCATGCTAATTTTATGAAAAGTGTCCTCACTTGTCAGACTAGTATGGGTGAGGGACTGGAATATGCCGTAATTATAGAGACTATGCAGTATTATATATAATTAACAAAATTTGCAAACTTATAAATGAATAATAGTTTGAAAATGTTTATACCTGCCAAGTGGATTGTCACATGCTCCAAAAAAAAGGTGGCAAAAATAATGTAAACGGTAGCATCCATCAGCATGTGCAGATTTGATTGAAAACACAAAAACTTAATTATGTAGAAAGTGAGTGGATGGAAGATTAAGAAATGGAGTGGGGTGGGTGGATGGAAGATTAAGATATGAATGGAAAGAAATATCATGAAAAGAAAATGGACTTTATACGAATCATAAAGTTATTATTATGGACATGTAAATTAGAATTAATGTTGAAGAGGAGCAGGTGGAAGGTTTTCACCTTCTGCTGCAGGAAGAGATACTTGAGTTGTTGTTGGATCCGGTTGTTCGAACTATTGCATGAATTCAGCTTTTGTTTGAGGCTGTTTGTAAAGTTTAAGTCGATGACTGTTGATCAACATTTTGAAAGGCACATCATCAATTGTGGTTAGTTGAACTATTCCATTGTCAAAGACATGGATGATTTGATATGGTCCTAACCATCGCGTCTGCAGCTTCCTTGACATATCCTTAAAGCAAAAATCATACAATAATGCCCAGTCACTAGCTCTAAATTGTTTGTTGAGGATATGAGAATCATGCTAGTGTTTTCTCTATTTTTGCACCAATTCAGTGTGTTCTAAAGAAGTCTTGCACATTTCATCCAAAGAATTAAGATGCAGGAGGCATTCTCTTTGTGCTGTAGGAAGATCAATATCTAAGGTCAAGGCTGTTCTTAAAGTCTTGTGTTCAAATTCAATTGGAAGCATTGCCACTTTCCCATACAAAAGCTCAAATGGTGTGAATCCAATAGTAGTTTTCCAAGTTGTTCTATAAGCCCAAACAACTTCTTGTAACTGGTTGGTCCAATCCCGACAATGCAAATGGACTGTTTTAGTTAGAATATTTTCCAACTCACGGTTGGTAACTTTTGCTTGTCCATTGGCTTGTGGATGATAAGGACTGGATTTGCAATGCCTGATGTTATATTATTTCATCAATTTTGAAATTAGGTTGGAAGTAAAATGCGTGCCTTGATCAGTAACCAATTCTTTAGGAACTCCATAGTATGTAAAAATCTCTTCATATTGGAATTCGACAACTTTTTCATCATGAGCATGCTTCATAGCCTTAACCTCAACCCATTTGGTTAGGTAGTCAGTACAAACCAGAATATAAGACTTCCCATTGGATGGAGGATCAATAAGACTGATGAAGTCCATTCCCCATTTGTCAAATGGTGTTAACACCGCTTGAGGATTCAAAGGCATTTCATCTGTTTTGGTTGGGCGATCCATTCTTTGGCATTGGTCACACTTCCCTGTATAATTGATTGCATCTTTATGAAGGGTAGGCCAATAGTAACCAGTGGCTAAGATTTTGAAAGCTATTCTTTTGGCTACAAAATGTCCTCCGTAGGGCTCATTATGACATGCATGCAAAATATCATATGTCTCATCTTCTCTTACACATTTGCGCATAACTTGATCAGGTCCAGTATAGAACAGAAAATTGTCTATCCATGAGAAATGGAAGCTTTTCTGTATGAGCAACTTTCTCTCCTTATAAGAAAAATGCACTGGTGTCTTATTAGCTGCAATGTAGTTAGCAATATCTGCATACCATGGAACTTTAACAGCAATATGAAACAAAGGTTCATCTGGAAATGCATCATCTACCAGAGTAGTATCAGTATAATGAGGATTGATTCTTGACAAATAATCAGCTACGACATTTGTTTTTCCAGGCTTATCCACTATGGTTATGTCAAATTCTTGTAGCAATAGTAACCATCTTGCTAACCTACCAGTTATAGCAGGTTTGTTCATGAGATATTTGATTGCTGCATGATCAGTATGAACATAGATAGGATAACCTATGATGTAATGCCAAAATTTATTTAGAGCATAGACTACTGCTAACAATTCTTTTTTAGTCACTGTGTAATTTAGTTCTGGACCATGAAGACTCTTACCGATATAATAAATGGCATTCTCAAGATTTGAGTGTTTCTGTGCTAATACTGCACCTATGGCATAATCAGAAGCATCTGTATATATGTGAAAAGGTAGGTTTCAATCAGGGCCTTGTAAAATTGGGGCTGTGGTCAAAAGTTTCTTAAGCTGCAGGAAAGCTTTATCACACTCAGGTGTCCAATTGAATTCAGCTTCTTTGGTGAGCAACTTGTACAAGGGACTGGCTATTTTACTAAGTCTTTTATAAAATGCATGTAATATCCAACATGTCCCAAAAAAGATCTGATATCTTTTAATTTAGTGGATATGGGTAATGTTTGAATCACCTTAATTTTAGCTGGGTCTACTTGTATACCTGCAGTAGATATGAAATGATCGAGTACCGCACCCTCTTGCATAAGCATGAAACACTTTTCACTATTTGGTGCCAAATTATGTTCTTGACATCTTACCAAAACTTTTCAAGATTTATCATTGCTTCTTCAAAAGTAACTCCAAATGTTGTAAAGTCATCCATATAGATTTCCATACAATCATGTGATATATTAGCAAAAATACTAATTACAGCCCGTTGAAACGTTGCAAGAGTGTTACAAAGACCAAATGGTAAAACAGAGTATGCAAAAGTACCCCATGGACAGGTAAATGTAGTTTTGTCTTGGTCTTCAGGAGCAATACTGATTTGATTATAGCCACTGTATCCATCTAAAAAGGAGAAGTACTTCTTTCTAGCTAGTGTATCCAAAACTTGATCTATGAAGGGTAAAGGAAAATGATCCTTTTTAGTAGCCTTATTCAACTCCCTATAATCTACAAAAATTCTCCATTTTCCTCCTTTCTTAGGTACTATAACCAGCGGTGATACCCATTTACTATCAGATATAGGATAGATAAAGCCAGCATCAAGCAGTTTCTGCAATTCTATTTTGACTATTTCTCTGAGGCTTGGATTTATTCTCCTAGATGTCTTCTCCTTGACACCCTTCTAAGCACTTCGCAACTTGGCACTTCAACAACAATAGCATCAGCAACATTTTCTTCTTGTTCTATGACTCCTTAAATAGAAGTCTTGGAGTCTTTTTCTTGCTCGATTCTTCCATTCTTTATTTTCAATTCATATGGATTAGGTAGGATTCATTGTATCTAACCCATATTTTGTTTCCTCTAGAAAACTCTTAATAATTCTTTAGAATTCACCCAAAAATGATATACATAGAATTTTGTGCCACCAGCTCATCATCCTTATCTTCCAACTCGTTCACAAAATTCAAGGTAACCACTTTGTCAGCTCAGATTTGGCGAATCTTCATCATTTGAAATAATGTAGCAACTCAGCACTATTGAAATACTGGTGCTCAAAACATACTGTGTTATTCAGCATCAACTATGTTTTCCTGATGCTCGGCACCTGAAGATCACTCGGCACACACTAGAATTTCTTGTTACTCAGCTTCAACTAACTTTCTCGACACTTACTAAAAGATCTTAGTATAAGCTTTGCATTCAACCTTGTTACAACTTCTTCCTCCAATGTTTCTAAGTGTGACCATCCTCTATATCTTTGAGTATATTATCAATACATCATTTAACCATTGTCTTAATTGATCCTTGCACTCTATTACAACATCATAACTCAACTTTTCCCTTAGGTTCTCTTGTTACATATTGTTGATCAAATCATCTTCATCAATCAACTAAGTGATAGTACTTGGATCTTATAACAAAACAATGATTGAAAACATCAATTTTCCTTCTTTGCAACAATCTCCCTCTTTGATCTTTAACAATGAGCTTTTCAATTAGATTTCCAACAATCTCCCTCTTTGGCATTGATGGCAAACAAACTGATCAACCATTAGACTAAACTATTCAACCACGAGCTTACTAGGTTAGAACAGTAAGTCAAATGCCAAAAAGTAAGCTATAACTTCACATCTCCTTCTACTATTCTAATTGCTTCATTTTTGCTTCTCCTTCTTGGTTGCTGTATCCTTGTTCTTTGTTTTTCTCCCTCTATATTGCTCAACTTTTTCTTTTTCGATCAACTTTTGATTATGTCTGTCAACTTCTCCCTCTATCTTCATTTGATCAGTATCTCCCTCATACTTTAGATCACTAGATCATCAACATGTGATCAGTTTCTCACATCTTCTCCTGTTGATCAGTTTCTCACATCTTCTCCGTCTTTGACAACAATGCCAAAGATAAATTAGCATCTTAGTATGCAAGTGTAGCTTTTTCAGGTTCATTCAATTTCTCCCTCTATCACCTTGCTTATGATTGATTTGGAACTTCAACACATCTACTACTTTAGGCATGAATCCTAAAGTAAGCATCCTTTGCATCAATATGTAAAATCTTCAACATTTAGCTCATTTGATGCAGGGCAGTCTTGTTTTTGCCTCAAGCATCCTTAGCTAGGACTATCACCCCAAACTTACCTCTAAGATACTCAAAAGCATCTTTAGGTAGTGCTTTTGTGAAGATATCAGCAGGTAAAAGCATAGATCTGTGTCACCGTTTGTGATATAAAAACCTGTTTTGGTCAAATCTCATTTCTCTATCAAAACTCAATTTAAAAAAAAAACTAAAAATACCCTTTTATAGATTTCAGATTCAATATCATCATTATATAAATTTTTTAGTGTTTTGATTAGTTATAATATGTTATAATCTCAAAATATTATAAGTCGATATTTCAACATTTCAAAAGATGCTCTCTCAAAAAATGATAAAAAATAGTAAATCATATCAAAAAAAAAATATATACATATTTATCACTAGAGGAGAGAATCCTCTTCACGGATATGTAATTTATTTTCAAGAAGGTATAGATTTGATAAGGAAGTTTTGACGGGAGGAAAAAACTGTTGGATTCTGACAAGGTCGAACTTGAGTACTTATAACAAAGAAAATATACATCAAAAATAATTATTTCTTTTTTTGTGCACTAGCTATACATGTCATCTATAAAATATTTTCAAATTAGAACAAAAAAAGGTGATTTGCACATACTTGTTTGACGGGAACTACATCTTATATTTTTTACAGTTAAAAAAGGGACTTCATAATAAAATAAAATGAATAAACTCTTAGTCAAAAAAATTATAAAAATTATAGGCATAAAATTCATACAATTCTACACATTTCATTAGTTTACATCATCTTCATATTTTAAACACAAATACCATTTTTTTTGTCATTAATGTTGAACTGTCACATTCTGATATCACATTTCTTTATAAAAGGTGACACAGGTTTGTGCTTTTACCCCAGCAATCTATTCCTTTGAACTAACATATTCCATCTTCACTTGTTTTTCTTCCACCAACTCTCTTACATAGTGATACTTGATTGCAATGTGCTTGGTTTTTGCATGCATTATAGGGTTCTTTAATATGTTGATAGCACTTGTATTATCACAACAAAGTATCATAGGCTTAGTTACCTCTTCCTTCATACCTTGTAACAAATGTTTGATCCATATAATATTGGTGCAATTTATAGTAGCTGCAACATATTTAGCTTCAGCAGTGGACTGTGAGGTGCAACTTTGCTTTTTGCTAGTCCATGTAATCAACCTTTTTCCTAAGAAAACTGCTCCTCCACTGGTGCTTTTTCTATCATCGATGTTACCTCCCCAATCTACATCAATGTAGGCTTTCAGTTCAAACTTTTCACACCTCTTGTAGTACAAACCAAAGTCATCAATTCCTTTCAGGTATCTCAGTATTCTCTTTACTGCCATTAAGTGGTTTTCTCTTGGATTTGCAAAAAATCTAGCCACTATTCCAACTACTAATGCAATGTCTAGTTTACTATGTGCAACATTTTGCAGCTTTCCAATCATTGATCTATACAATGTCTGATTTACTTCAACAGACTCATCATTCTTGGATAGCTTATGGCCTATTGCCATTGGTGTGCTAACTGGTTTTGAGTCTTCTAGTCCAAATGTTTTGAGTATCTCCTTGATGTATTTGGATTGGGTTATAAATATGCCATGCTTCAATTGATGTACTAGTAATCCAAAAAAGAATTTGATTTCTCCAAACATTGACATGTCAAATTCATGTTTCATTTGATCAACAAAATCTTTGCATAGAGCATCTTTTCCTCCAAATATTATATCATCAACGAAGATTTCTGATACCAAAATGTCTTTACTTTTTTCAGCTTTGATATACAAATTGTTGTTGTCATCTATTTTCTCAAATCTTATCTTTATAAGATATTTGTGTAACCTCTCATACCATGCTCTAGGTGCTTGCTTCAATCCATAAAGTGCCTCGTGTAGTTTGCAGACCATGTCCTTGTTCTTCTCATTAACAAATTCCTCTAGTTGTTCTATGTAGACTTCCTCTTCTAGTATACCATTCAGAAAAGTAGACTTCACATCCATCTGGTAGACTTTGAAACCTTTATATGCAACATATGCAAGTAATGTTGTTACTCCTTCCATTCTCACAATAGGGGCAAATGTTTCCTCATAATTCAGTCCTTCTTCTTGTGTATAGCCTTTGTAAACTAATCTGGCTTTGTTTCTTGTTATCTCACCATTCTCATCAAGTTTGTTTCTGAACACCCATTTGGTACCAATCACATTCTTATCAGCTGGTCTAGGAACTAAGGTCCATGTTTTGTTCTTCTCAATCTAATCTATCTCCTCTTCCATAGCTTTATACTAGTCATCATCTTGTAGTGCATCTTTCACTGTTTTAGGTTCAACCTTGCTCACCAGACATGATTCATTCCTCAGTCTATTCCTTATCATTGGTCTGGCATCCTTGTCACCAATGATTTGATCTACAAGGTGATGTCTACTCACATACTTGGCTAAACTTGGTTTTGTTTTTCTTTCCATGTTTGGTCCTTCAACTTCAGAGTCATTTTTCTCTTCTTCATCTGACACTTCATCATTCCCTTCATGTATACTATTTTTAGAACTAGAATGTGCATTTTCTACATTCTACAACTTGGCTTCTGAATGTAGCTCAACATTCATAGGCCGAGACTCGATAGATGCTAAATTTTTTTGATGATTTCCAACTTGATTTGCAGCATTGTCTTCAACAGTCATTCCTTCATAGAAGTATACAAAGGATCTATAATCCTCTAATTGCTTGGACTCATCAATTTGAACTTCTGCATGCTCATCAAAATTTACATTTGGACTCTCCACAATCTTGTTAGTGTTAGTGTTCAAACACTTATATGCCTTACTTCTAGTGGAGTATCCAAGAAATATGCCTTCATCACTTTTTGAATCAAACTTTCCATTTCTAGTATCTTTAAGAATATAACATTTACAAGAATTTTTTTTGAAATGTTTAACATTAGGTGAGTGACCATACCATAATTCAAAAGATGTTGCATTTGTACCTTTCTTGACTTGAGCTCTATTCAATGTGTAGATTGTATTATTTACAGCTTCTCTACAATACTTTAGTGCAACATTTTTCTCCATCATCAAGGTTCTAGTATAGTCAATCATTGACCTATTGCTTCTTTCAGCAATACCATTCTGTGGTGGAGTTCTTGGTGCTGATGTTTTTCTTTTGATACCTTTGTCATTGCAGAATATTTCAAACTCTTTTGATATGAACTCACCTCCTTTGTCTGACCTTAGGCACTTTAGACTCTTTCTTGTTTCCTTCTCAACTTTTTATCTCCTATCATGTGATGTGAGCATCCACTGTCTATGATCCACTTGTCATTCTTGTTCACACAGGTAACCAATGATGTTACTTCATCTTCATCTTTATCTGATTCATCCGTCATGGCCACATAGACTACTTCATCATCATTCTCATCAGAATCTTCTTCAACAATATAGCATCTCTTGCCTTTCTCCTTATAGTCTTTGCTATCATCTTCTCTTTTGTTCCTATTCTTGTTTCCTTTTTTGTAGTTCTTCTTCTGTGTACATCTTGCAGCAATATGACCTACTTCATTGCAATTGAAACATATAATAAGGAGCTTACCTTTGAATTTACCTTTGCCTCTATGTAATCTCCTAGCTAGTAGTGCTTCTAACTATTCCATATCTTCCTCATCTACACTGCTATCACTAGATGCATGTTTTCCCTTTCTTCTCTTCTTGCTTGATGTCTCCTCCTCAGTGCATTTTATTGTCATCTCGGCCTTGAAAGAAAATTCAAGGTTTTCAAGTTTGTAGTTATCAAAATTGGATAGCTCAAATGCAATAAGTCTTCCCACTATTCCTTCAAAGGTTAGTGTGTTTCCTTGTACACACCTTAGCTCTTGGATGGCTAAAACTCTAATAGCATAGACAAGGAGTAGAGTTCTTAAGTATTTACTAATGACAGTTTCTTCTTCCAATTGACCACCTAGACTTCTTATTGCACTTACCACTTCTTTCATTCTTGCAGCATATTGAGCAACATTTTCACCTTCATCCATTTTCATGTCATCAAACTTTCCTCTTAGGCTTTCTCTCTGTGCTCTCTGGACATTTTGATCTCCTCCATAAATATCTGATAAGGCTTTCCACATTTTGAATGGAGATTCACAATCTGTGATGTCATCATATTCTGTATAATTAAGTGTAGAGGCAATCTCCAACATTGCTTGATTGTGCTCCTTTTTATTCAAATCATCTACAATAAGAGGTCCCACTAGGTTTACATGTTTTATTCCAATTGAGGTTTGTGCATAGTCACCTATTGATCCAAGGTGCAATTTCATCAGACTCTACCATGTAGCAAAGTTGTCTTTGTTGAGCTTGGAAACTTCTCTCTTGGACATCTTGATCTTCCTGCTTCTAGTACTCTGAAACTAAATCAGCAGATGGCTCTGATACCAATTGTTAGAAATGCTTTAGAATAACTACTCAAGAGGGGGCGGCCAGGGGGGGGGGTGTGAATTAGTTATTCAAGGTCCAAATGTCCTATTCAAACTTTTCACTAATTATAGTGAGCACATTCAACCATTCATTCATCCAAGCTTTTAACTTTTCTAACAAGCAAGTTATTGTAAATCAACATGCGAGCATAACACATAAGAAATCAACACATAACATAGTGGTTTATGTGAAAACCCAATTTGAAAAAAACCACTAGTAACATGCTACTCCATTCTCACTCTTCTGAAGTGATGCACTGTGAAAGGCCTACCCTATTAAAGGCTTACAACACACTATTAAATGTGACTTTGTTAGAGGATTTAACCACCCTGTTAGAAGTGGGCCTAGTTAGAAGACTTTAGAACATTCACTTGGAATGCCACCTTGCTAAAGGATTTACAAATGGCTATTAAACCAACCTAAGTCCATAGGATTTTTAGATCTAATACAATTGCTAGAGAGTATTAGAAAATCTTGACCTGACTACAAGATGCAACTTATCTTGCAGATCTCAGATCACTTCTCAGCTCATACCATTGCCTAGCCTTCAATCACTGCAACTCTGACAGCTTGCCATTCTTTCAAGCTTAGTCTCCTTGAGTCTCCATGCTCAATGTACTAGTGCAATCATCTCTTCATGACCACTTGTAGAAGCAGATCCTCTGTGCTCTTCCTTCTCGTAGATGTCTTCTCTTTGACACCCTTCTAATCACTTCGCAACTTGGCACTTCAATAGCAATAGCATCAGCAACATTTTCTTCTTGGTCTATGACTCCTTAAATAGAAGTCTTGGAGTCCTTTTCCTGCTCGATTATTCCATTCTTTAATTTCAATTCGTATGGATTAGGTAGGATTCATTGTATCTAACCCATATTTTGTTTCCTCTAGAAACTTCTTGAATAATCCTTTAGAATTTGCCCAAAAAAAATTTACATAGAATTCTATGCCACCAACTCATCATCCTTATCTTCCAACTCGTTCACAAAATTCAAGGTAACCACTTTGTCAGCTCAGATTTGGAAAATTTTCATCATTTGAAATAACGCAGCAGCTTGACACTATTGAAATACTGGTGCTCGACACATATTGTATTACTCGGCATCAACTGTGTTTTTCCTAATGCTTGGCACCTAAAGATCGCTCAGCACCAACTAAGATTTTCCTAATGCTCGGCACCTGAAGATCACTTGGCACACACTAGAATTTCCTATTACTCGGCTTCAACTAAAAATTTTCTTGGCTTCAACTAACTTGCTCAGCACCTCCTAAAAGATCTTAGTTTAATCTTTGCATTCAACCTTGTTACAACTTCTTCCTCCAATGTTTCTAAGTGTGACCATCCTCTATATCTTTGAATATATTATCAATACATCATTTAACCATTGTCTTAATTGATCCTTGCACTTCATTACAACATCATAACTCAACCTTTTCCTTAGGTTCTCTTGTTGCATCTTATTGATCAACTAAGTGATAGTACTTGGATCTTATAAGAAAATGTCATTCCTACAAGTAGTAGGTTTGACATCAATGACAAAACAATGATTGAAAACATCAATTTTCCTTCTTTGCAACAATCTCCCTCTTTGATCTTTAACAATGAGCTTTTCAATCAGATTTCCAACAATATGTTGTAGTTTACTTTAGTATTTTTTTTGGTGGGTGAAGGCTATTTATATTCTTTCTAGCTTCTGATAATTTTATGTGGGTGGATAATCACTGATTCACGATTGTTTTGGACATGATTACCTAGCTTTTTTGTTTGATCTTTTATTCACATTTTTTTGGGGATGTTGGAGTTTGCTAAGCTTTTAATACTTTTAGTTATGATGCAAAGATCTTTCTTATAATTGAAAAGGTATATTAAGACAGACTAGATAAAAAGTGAGATAAGACAATAGCAATGCTACTTCACGTTATCTTATTGTTTGTGAACTTGGCTTAAACTACTAAAATATATTGCATGTTTCCCACTTTATGTAAGATACAGTTAGAATCATGTAAAGTGCAAGTATGCTATACCCTTGTATATCAAAGGGAAAAAAAAAAGGAATATGGAGCTATATGCTATGGATTGTTACCAGTTGG
This sequence comes from Cupressus sempervirens, assembly GCA_028749045.1. NCBI lineage: Eukaryota > Viridiplantae > Streptophyta > Pinopsida > Cupressales > Cupressaceae > Cupressus > Cupressus sempervirens. The sequence goes on along the minus strand of CM053783.1, from coordinate 289,812,110 downwards.
AATAATCTCATATGCTTTCTCTAGGTTAAAAAGTGCTAATCAGATTTCACAAGCCAATTTAAAGATGAAGGGCAATAAAATGCAAATGCACTTCAATGCTCAACCCTAGCAGACTATTGTTGGACAATAATGCTAGAAAACATTGCAAAACTTATAATCCTCAATCATGTGACTTTAGAGTTCAAAAGGTGTCAAGAATGACCAAGAACTAGTCAAAGAATAAAATGTTCACCTCTACTGAGTGCATTGAGGTTGCTACTGAGATCAAAATCCAACATACCTTCACTAGTAAGTACAATTGTCATCTGTCCTCTTTATCAAAGTTATAATTTCATTATAGAAATCTTGGAACCTCCTTTTTCCAACAAGAGACTCGGTCTAGTACATTTGATCCACATGCTAAAGGAAATCAAATATTTCCATGATCATTCTCTATAGATCTCTTCAAAAAAGAAATGAAGCACAAACCATTGAAACTCATATTTTAACATTGATTTTAGTTTAAACTATAGGTATTATACTATTGAACGAAGCTCCTCATTCATGTATTCATAATTTTTTCCCATACATATATAAACTTCAGCCTTAGAAAATTAGATAATAAATGAAAATAGAAGTATTGGCATGCTTATAGTTCAAAATGCTTCAAGAATTTTACAGCCGTAATGATAGATTATCTTTGTTATATTGCAAGGTCATTTATTGCTCTTATGTAAACTCAGCTTTGATCCTCCACTTCTAATACTGTAACACAAAAGTTTAATCTCTCATAAACTTTAGATTTTACCTTGAAACTCCAAGATGCATCCCAGGACCATATCTCTCATTGGCATCATGATTGAAGCAAACAAGCTACCATTTCTTAAGCAAATAAGTTTTTTTTTTTTTGTGATTCTATTGTACACTAAAATTGTACCAGATCTAGTGTAGTTGGAATAATTCATATTTCCTTTCAAATATATCTTCTAATTTTTAGTTAACTTTGTGGTCAACAGATCATCAACATCACAATGTTTTGTGATTATATCATACTATTTTGGTGGAGTCAAATACTATCAAAACATATAGTATGTTTTGAATGAAATAAGAGATTTCATAGCATGTTGTTGCACTAATGGACTTGTTTATATTCATTTTATTGTAGCAATATAACATTTTCTTATCTCTGAGGAAAAAATTTCTTTCTCTAATCTATTGACAAGCATACATGAGGAGCTTCATATGCCCCCCATATCCACCCCCATTTCTACCCCCATAGGTACCCCTATTGTTAGTTCATCTAGAAGTTCAAAAGTGGTATGGAGAGAAAACTCTTAGATTTGCTCCTTGAACAAGTTACTCTAGGAAGGAAAGTTGAAGGACGTTTTCATAAAGAAGCATGGATTGTCATAGAAAGGAGATTCAATGAAGAGCTGGAGTTGAATCTTGGAAGAGATAACTTCAAAAGAAGTTAAAAACATGGAAGTCGATGTATATAATAATGAAAGAGTTGCGAAATACAAGTGGATTTTCTTGAAATGAGACAACTTAATGCATGGATGCTAAGGATAGTGTATGGGATGACCTTTTGAAGGTGATGTTCTCTTCAAAGTGTTTTTCAATTCTAATATCAAACATTTATCTAATTATTTAATTTTTTCAATGTGTAGAGAAACAAATTCAGGATTGCAAAAGTTTATAGGAGGTAACCGTTTACCTATTTTAATGATCTAGTAGTCATTGTCGAGAATGACATTGCAGAAGCAAATGAAGTGGCAACAACACAAGATACTGAAGATGGTAACCTTTTTGATGAGGCTGTTGATCTAGATGATGATGAGGGTTTTAATAAACCCGTGAATGATGCTGCTAATTTAGATGAAGATTTTTTTTAGTCAAATCAATCCACTACATCCACTAGAAACAATCATTCCACACCTATGACTAGAAGGCCAAAGAGGAGGAAGGCAAGCATGCCTGCTTCTTTGCATGTAATTTCTAAAAGTATCTATATGATATAGGAGAGGATAAGAATGCCTCACACTATAAAAGTCAATAAAGAGGATACTAAGACAATTGCTACCAATTTGTTTGCTGCCTTGAAAGCAATCCTCAGACTTAGTCGGGAGACTATGACTGTGGCATCTGATAGTTTTATGCATGAACCAACAAGATCTATTTGGTTCTTTGAGATGGATGCATAGGTGAGGGAATATTATATCAAATATAAGTTTGGAGGATTATAATATTTTTATTGAAACCAACATTTATGCTAACGTCACTCTTTAACAACTATGTAAATCCAATGTATTAAACACTATTTATGTTACATGTTTTTCCAATATTGTAATTGTTATTTTAGATATGTTGTTAATGATAAATGTGATATTACTATCTTGAGTTCACATCTATTGCTAATATTGCAATTGTTGTTTCAGATATGTTGTTAATAGTAAATGTGATATTACTATCTTGAGTTCACATCTTATGTAAAGATTTCAATTGTTGTTTTAGATTTGTTGTTAATAGTAAATGTGATATTACTATCTTGAATTCACATCTATTGTTAAATTTGCAATTACTATTTCAGATCTGTATACAAATGTGTTTACAATAGGATAGTTTCATAATATATATTAGTTCTATTTCAATGGTATATAGGTAGTGATACTTTCCAGAGCAATGAGCTCCTATTATCATTGTTATAAAACTATATATATATATATATATATGTATGTATGTATGTATGTATGTATACACACATATATATATATACATATATATACATACATACATATGTATGTATGTATATATATATGTATATATATATATGTATGTATGTATATACATATGTATATATATATATATACATATGTATATACATACATACATATGTATATATACATATATATATACATACATACATATGTATGTATATATATATATATACATACATACATATGTATGTATATATATACATACATACATACATACATATGTATGTATGTATGTATGTATGTATGTATGTATGCATATATACATACATACATACATATATATATATACACACACACACATATATATATATACATACATACATACATACATACATATATATATATACATATATATATACATACATACATATATACATACATATATACATACATATATATCAATATATATATATATATATATATATATATATATATATATATATATATATATATATATATCACTGATTCATCTTTGTGGGAAAGCAATCACCACGGTTTTTCCTAGTTTGTGCTTCCAAGCATAAAATATTGGTGTTCATGTGTTGTCAATTCTATTCCATTTGTGATTATTGTATATTTGGTAAATGATAAAATCTTAGTTGTTCATGTCCTATTGATTCTGTTCTTTTACATGGGATGCATAGCCTATGACCATGACAAAAACAAGTGAAGATGAAAAGAGATTGGAAGTTACTTCCTCATCTAATTCTCACTCTTCTTCTTCTTTTCATTATAATCCAATGGTTGTTGTTTATGTGGGCAAAGATGAGAACAATCTCCCATCCTCTTTTGAACCTTTACATACAAATCTTCCTATTCCCTGCTACCTCTTATTCTTGGTCCTCTTGTGTGCTCGACTCCTGCAACTCTTCATTCCTTCACAATTTACCCTTTGCAGACTTTGGGATGCTTACATTCCAATTCTATATCCTTTCATTGCATGTTATATATGTACTTCTTATCATTCATTTTCCAAATATGCTTGCATATAGCCATGGTTACAACCCAAATTTGTGGTTTTGTTTAAGTATGGTTTTTTAAGATGAAGATATTCATTTAATGAGACAATTTTCTATTTTTTTAGGTGTTGATTACTTGAGGTATTATGAAGAATTCTAATGAAATATGAATAGTTATTAACAAATTGCAATTTTATGAGTGAATTTTTCTCATCTGGTCATCTCAATTTTTTTTTTTTTTTTTCATAATCTTGTCTAGCATCAGTAAACATTGTAGATGGTTTTAATGGTTTGAAATATGGAGTAACATTGCTCTCTGCTAGTTTTGGTGTTTTAATGTATGTGTAAAATTATACCATCTTCCTAATTGAATGTAATTTTTAATTTTTTATATGTTCATTACTTATACAGGGTTGATGAATTTAAATTTACTAGTGTGTGAATGTGGCATTGGCCCTATAGTACTGAAGACCTTGCGCACAATGAATAATTCAGAACATAATTTTTTGTGTTGTCCAAATGCCAAAAAGTTTGTTACTAATTTTTTTCTAGGTTTAAATTTTATGTAACAACTAATTATTGTAACAACCACTAATTTAGATTTGGTATTGTAGGGGGAAGTGGCAATAATTACTTTTAGTGGGTCGATGATGTCTCACCCGCATCCACCGTAGCGAAATCTATAACACATGAAAGTAATGATTGCAAGTTGTGCAAAGTACGAGAGAGTGAAACCATGTTTCTTTGAGGCATGTTGTGTATTATGATTGCTTCAATCTTACTAGTATATTGGGACCATGTGCGCAAATGCAGTTAAAAGTCAAAGCGACTATTGTAGACTATGACTTATTTTATGATTTTCTATAGAAATGATGAACATATTTAACAATGATTTGACTATTATTTTGTTTAGAACTTATTTATGATCATGGTAACTAATTTATGATTGTGGTTTGTAGAAATAATGAATATATTTTATGAGTTTCATGACTTTTTGTCATGATTGTGTCTAATTTTTTATAAATAAATTCTCAAAAATTTAGCTTCACTCCATAAAATAAAAAATTTAAATTTAAAAAAAGAGACCAAAAAAAATCAACTCAATTAAATGTAAGGGACATAATATTATATTAAAAAATAACTTATTTCAAATTGTGCACAACCAAACATAGAATAAACATATTCCCAATCAAATTTCAGATGAGTCACACATAGAATATGAATACATATTCCCATTTTCTATTCCTGAAATAACAAATCTAAAATTCGAATTCCTATTCTCATATTCCTATTCCCGCCACCAAACGGACCTGAGGTTTCTTTTATAATATACCTTTATGAATCTTAAGAAGAACAACAAACGGTGACGACTGGATAATTGGAAGGAGACGAAGGAGCTTGAAGGGAAATAGTGTCCCAGGAAGAAGTTGGCATCATCCACCAGGTCCCCCTTTTCTTTTGTACTGTTTCATTAACGCACACACATTCAAGTTTTATTCAATACAAAAGAAATGTTGAATGATTCGTTAAAATTTTCTTTCAAATCATTGTTGATGATGCCTTAGTACTGCGTTAGTATAACGAATTAGGATTTCGAGTCAATTCATATAGGTCCTGTAATGAGATAAACAATTGAGAAATGTTAATTAAACTTTGCAACCTCAATCTGTTGCGTAGCACAGAACCCTAGCAGAAGGAATAGTTAGTGAACTGTGTTCCTATAAATAACCGTTTACTACAACTGTGAACACATAATCTTGATTAGAACCAAAAATCCAAATAGGGAAGAATCAAAATAACATGGTGCTGCTAATCCCAATATTTAAAGATATGTTCGAAACATTAAAGCTGTGAAATTTTAGAATGGTTAATGTGGAGATGGTGAATCTCGCCTCCAAAAATCCTTTAACATAACTGTCCCATTCTAAAGACAATGAGCATTCGATTAAATTGTCAACTTGGGCAAAGAAGCAATATGTATATCGTGCCACATTAATGCTGAGAAAAATTCCTGGATAAACCCCATTCTTCTCCACTAATACCAACCACCATCAGCTTTTACTAACTTTTGTGTATGCTCCTCATTGATTTCATTATGGGCATCGAACCTCGTGAGTGGAGGAGGGACAATGAGTGCATTGAGAGGGGTCGATCATGTGTCTTGGGCCAGCATACTCTCCACGCTCAAAGGAGGAAGAAGCCTGCACAAACCGAACTATGATCCCAGTAGCCTCTCCTTCCAACAATAATTTTAGACACAAACTCTTTCTTTTCCACTGCTAAACGTTCATGGAATGATTGGTATGTTCTGCGATAGTCTAAAGTGGACGGTCTAAACATCATACATTAAGTTTCATTCTTATACTAAAAGTGTTAAATAGTCAAAGTTGATTTATTTTTTCTAACCGTAATTTTTTCATTAATATGTGATGTTTAAGGGCGGCCATATTAAAAGAATATTTGTGTATGCAAATTCCAACTGTACAAACTTTCACAACAAAACAAAGTAAAATTATTAATCCTTAGCAATGACCAGGCAGGAAAATACCAAAAAATGCTACAGATTTAAGCTTGTTAGGAGCTAGGCTCTTAGCTTGAAATAATGATTACCCAAATGGTTACTTTCTCCTATTTAATTTAACACAGTTAATCAAATTTGTGGTTAGTGACATGTAATCATAGTTACATATACATCCTTCTTATCTCTTCTACTAAAAATATCCATCCTTCTACTAAGAAACATGGGAATTAGACCCGAAGTTGTTGCATTCAACACCTTGTCTAAACCTTGTCTAAATTATTATTACGACCATGCATTTTGAGATTGGGTTGTTTATTGTTAAAAATGAGAAATTTACATATCTATCTCTTAGATTCCTTGTATGAGTGTCAATGTAGCTTTGTCGGTGTTGAATGTTTCTCTTCTTTATGAATAGATTAGCATTAAACTCTTGAGTAATGATTCAATGTTTCAGCGCGACATTTACTTATGAGGGAAACTACTAGATGTTACATAACCTTAGTTCTAGTGTTGCTTCTATTGAAACTATGAACATTTCATTACATTATTACAAGCTTTGCTAGACTTTCATCATGACGCTCTTACATTTAGTTATAAGTTCATTAGGTGAGAAGTTCTATTTATTAAAGAGATAGGCCCAAAATAATATTTTACATATTATGGAAGTTAGAAACTGCCTCCAATGAAATGCACAAGGTTATAAATGCACTGAATTCATGTGTATGTGTTGATAATTAAAAAGTAGAACTGTTAGTTATTTCAACATCTCATATAATATTTTGTTTTCATAAGAGAGTGTTACTTTAGAATTATCTTCTTGTGTTATCTATAATTAGCATGTGAGAAATTGTGTGTCATAGATTGAAGAACAAAAATAAGTGTGTTACATCAAAATTATATTACATTCACTAGATTCATGTTTTGTCATCATGATTGCATATGGTTCATTATGGGATAGGTGTTAAGTGGATAATCAATGAAAGATATAAATTGATACATTATTTTTGTTTCTTTCTAAATGCCAATCATTCTAAATAGAAATGGATATATAAATCAAGTCTTTCTTTCTAGATTCATGTTTTGTCATCATGATTGCATATGGTTCATTATGGGATAGGTGTTAAGTGGATAATCAATGAAAGATATAAATTAATACATTATTGTTGTTTCTTTCTAAATGCCAATCATTCTAAATAGAAATGGATATATAAATCAAGTCTTTCTTTCTTTCTATTAGTAATTCTAGAATAAGTTATTTGGCCAAAGTCATTTTTTCAAACATGTTCATATGGCTGTATCTTTTTATTTTCCTTTCCACTTGTGTGAATTATGTTTTATCTATAGGAAATGATGATAGTTAGTTTCATGGGTGCACCAGATCCATCTAATCCTCTCATTCTAGGTTGCTAGGCCTCTTGGGCCAGGGCCAGGGTGTTTTCTATGTCACGAAGAACCCTGAGGGAGCTATCCACTTTGTGGTTGGGCAATAAAAGCACCTAAACCACACTATCATCTCAGATAGTAGATGGATAATGTCCAATGGAAGAGGAGACCATGACTTGCAGATGAACACTTGTCTGAGGCAATCATTATTCAAAACTTCTCGTATGTTGTAAATGATATAATTATCTTATATTGAAAAATTGGATGAAAATATGTACATGTAAATGATGTATTTATTTGATATTTAACAATGATATGTAGTTATTTAAATCATGCACATTGATGGATGTATGATGTGTAGGTCAGCATCCCATGATAAATGTCATGTATTATTGTTCTATAATGTATAATTATTGTTAACCTATGATTATGGTTTTAATTACATGGATGGTTAACTAGTCAACTCAGGTTTCTCTTGTGTATATTTGTGTTCTGTGCCCTTATGCTAATGTGGCAGTTGCTTAATAGGATTGAGATCTTACATTTGGTATCATATCAATATTAAACCCTAGGGCCTTGGGCTAATATGCTAAAAATGTGCAATTATTTTTGGGTGTAGGTGTTGAATTGACACCATGACCACTAGAAGTAAGACCCAAGATAGATTGAGAAAAGATCCACAAAATGATGGATCTAACTAAGGGTTGATGAGATTTTAGAACTTCTAACTCAATAAGGGGCCTTGTTGCAACAAGATCAGTGTGGATACCTTGGAAAATGATGTGAGAGGTAGAAATGTTGAGGAGGAAGTAATGAAGCAAGATGAAGATCCACTCTTAGAGGCCTTGCATAGGCAAGAGGAAGAGTAGAAGAACAAGAATGAAGAAGATCAGTTAGAAGAGGCATGTAGTAAGTTGGGAGATGATAGGAGGAATGAGGAGTAGCAAAATACAAAAGTTGACCATTGTACCACTGATATAGTTACTAATGGAATTCAAATTGCAACTAATTTAAGCAATGACCTCGAGAAGATCACTACTCCTACCTTAAATAGTAAGACTTAGAGGGACAATGCCAAAGCATCACTAGTAGATTTGGTGTTAATTTTAGACCTTATGCCATTTTCCATTTGATTTCAATTTTTTTTGTTAAGATCTCAAGTTGGTCAAAAATTTGACCAACATGAATTTGTTTGGTCAAAATTTCAACCAACATGGATTATAAACAAAAAAAGAGAGAAAAGTGCAAGGAAGGAGGGATTTTCACTACGAGCTTGCGGGTATGGGAGGAGGGATAATGCAAAAGATAATGAGGTGAAAGAAAAAACCTTGGATTTCACCAATAATTACAAGAATGATTTCACTAAGAATTGGCGCAGTGATAACGCAAAAGCTGATTTCTATTCTTTGCTTGTTCTCTATACTACTGTACTTCTCTTTTTCAAAATGATACAATTTATGACTATCCAAGGTATCATTGATATCATGAAGCATGGGAACCGAATTCATGTGATTGATCTAGGAATTCAAATTGGGTGTTAATGGACGACGTTGATTCAATCCCTCTCCGTGAGATCTTCTTCTGCAGTTAAGCATTTCAAGATCACATCTGTTGGTGTGAATTCTGATAACCTAGAAGACAATAGAAGAAGACTTACAGAGTTTGCTAAATCTCTAGAAGTCCCATTTTGGTATAGCCCAATAAATATCTCAAAGCTGGAGGACATTAGTAAAGGTTTATTCAATGCGAGTGCATGTGAGTTTGTGGTTGTGAATGTTCCAACTATTTTTAGAACTTTGTTATATGGACAAGCAAACAAAGCTCATTTCTCCTGTCAGTCATTTTTTTGGGAGGAGCATTCCCAAACAAAGCTCAAAGACATTATTTGGAAGGAGTAAAAAATCATCAATTTTTGAGTCAGGTAATCGACTCTTTGGATGCCAGAAACCCATTCATCATCTGCTCACTAGAGGCAAATGTAAGAAGAAATCTTTTTCTAAAGCCCTATTGTTAAAATTTTCATCAATGGTGTACTTTTATAGGGGGAAGTTTATTATTTTTCAATTTAGAAACAAAGCACCTGAGTTAATCTAGATTTTAAGAATTTCATTATTTTTCTATAGATTGTAAAAATTTAGATACCAAATAACTTTACACTAAAAGTTTCTATACAATAATTCAAAATAAGGGTTGTTGTATAGTTGCAAAAAATCGCTCAGTTGAAATAGGGGCAGGGGCAGGGGCATTTGTTGTCCCAAACAATAAAACTAAAATTTTAATTAAGCTATTTTTCCTCAATGTTTGATTTTGTATATAGTTGTCGATGCCTTATTATGAAGAAGCAAGCAAATTTCTTTGAGAATTCTTGCCAGTGCCACATTCATATGGCTTCTTTTAGAGTGGATGGAGTACCACTTGTTGACATTGATTTGCATCAGCCTTGTATTTTGTATGACAATCTTATTTCTCTGGTCGAATGTTATATTTATCTTTAACAAGTTAGACTTGTTTTCATATTATATTATAGGTTAGGCTAATTTTTCTATGTAGTGGCTCACAACATAGTCTATCTTTAATGGGTTTTGTGCTTTAAAAACCATTTAAGCTTCATATTTATTTCTTTTCAGGCCTACTCCAAGTGTTCCCCGAATTTCTATTCTAGAGAATATCTTTATTGATGTTGTTGTTACTATTAGAAATGAAATTGATTGGTTCTTAAGCTTTCTACAAGATGTTGTAGTAGGGAAAGATGTCAAGACATTCCTTGTGGTATTTTTCTTTTCATATATATAATATTCTTTCCTACAATCTTATATCATATTCATCTTTTAAAATTTGAGTCTTATGGATTCCAAAATACAATTTTTAAACTCTGCGGGTTGTAGGAGGTTTTTTTATCGCTACTATAATTAGCAGTTATTGCAACATTTTAACAATATTTTACATATGTAATTTATTAAGAGTTATCCCTGAGTTTCTTTTTGCATCATTATGAATAGTTTATTTCATTTGTTTTGAGTTGGATTGGTAGTTGGTCTATCTGGAAATAGAAAAACCACATGCTTTTGAAATATAGAAAGATGTAGTGGTGTTTTTCAGGCCCTTGTCCATAAAATCAAGGAAAATATGATGATTTTGCATCCTTTTAGTCATGGTTGTTCTCTTAAGTCCTTAGATTGGGATATCACTAAAAAATGGAACCTTGTGGAGTGTCATAATAATTACAAAAATTTCATGGTTAAAATGAGAAGAAATATAAAATGCCCTCCTAACCCCTTGTTATTGGTTGTTGATCATATGATTAATAATGATGTAGTGGTATCTCATATTTGTGGAGTGTAGTTTAGTGATTTGGTTTTAGATATTGAGAAATAGTTGTTACAATATGACATTTATTATCAGTGTGTTTAGAAGGAAATAGATAAGAAGTATAACATTGTATTATAGGTATGGTCCTTGCTATCAGTTAGATTGAAACATGTATGGAGGAAATTAATATCTTCTACAAATATTGTCTATAGTGGCAAGCCATGTAGTAGCCAATTTTCAAATACAATATGAGTAGATCAAGAATGATCTTAGTGATATCAATAAAACCTACAAAATTATCAATTATTTGAATGGTGTGAAGAATCAGTGAGCTACAAATTGAGTTTCTACCTCAACAACAATAGAGGGAAGACTTGATCAAGATATTTTGGCTTACAATGGATATCACTAAAGTTAGGATGGAGCAAGTTTCCAATCTATTGGGTCAAGCAAAACCACTTGCTCAACACTATGGTATTAATACAAAAAAACAATAAAACCTTCTCGAACTTATCCAAGCGATTTGTTTTGCAAGTCCTCATGCACTTGCTCATACACAAAGCAAAGTCCAATATCAAAAAAGAAATCAACCAGCCATAACAAAAGAAAAGAGTTTTCCTACCACACCACAATGGTGTGCATATAGATGTATGAGAATTAAATTTCTTTTTGCTCACAAGAAATGGACACTTCATACTATAACGAAATTAACCCCTCCCTAATGATGACAAGGGAATGCATACTAGTCTCCTCTCTGTAAATTTACCAAAAGTCTTCCCCTTAACACAGGGTAATGAATGCATAAATATTTTTATACTAAAAAAAATTATTCAAACAAATTCCCCTACCATATATATATATATACACAAAAAAAAAAAAACACAGATATTATATATAGTGTCCTTGAGATTGTTCAAGGACAAAAGAGTGGAAGAGTTTCCATGGACAAGGAGTAAAATTATATTAAAAAAAAACATGAGATTACCATCACATACACCTCCAAATATTCTTGATTCTCCCAACTCATGGAATATTTTAGCTACCCGACATGTCTAGTGCAAGAGCATGTTGGCGAATGGGCAATCAACATCACCAAATAAGAAAATCATGTGCTATCATAGATCTAATTTAAGTTTCTAAAACCTTTTCAAAGGAACCTACACTAATACCGACTATAAGGGAGACAAGGGGTGAAGCAATATATGAAATTTTAAACTTAATTTAACTTTAATATAGCTATTATTCATAAAATATAACAAATACTGTCATGTCCCCTTTTCAAATAATTAAAAAATAATAATCTTTGCTAAGGCAGGCAGGCCCAAGAAAATGAAGTTTCGGAAAAAGGGGGTTAATCTTTGGAAACCGTTGGACTAATAAATGAAAATTATTATTAAAATATGTTTCATTAACCTCTCTTGGACGTGAGTTACAGTTATGCCCTCTTTTAAGGGGTTTGGAGGCATTTTGGGCAGAGGCCAGAACTTGATTTTTGCTCATTCTTTGTTATTCTTTAGAGGCTGCCAAACCTGTGGAGAAGGAGACCCAAGAACGGGAGTTTGCAGGTTTCCAGGGAGACCCAAGAATGGGAGTTTGCAGGTTTCCAAGAAGGCTAAGGATGGGAGTTTGAAGCCATTCCATGTGCATGCTCATACAGAGTTTGCCTTTGTGCTGAACAGTGCAGATTTGTGGGTTTTCGAGTGAGTTTTTTGTATGAGTTTGGTGTTTTCAGTTGAGTATTTCATATCAATTTGGGTTGCTGCTGTATTTCAGACTTTAAGGTGTTAAAATAGAGCTGAATATATGTATTGGGACGTGATTAAACTTTTGAGATAGATTATTAGTGTTTTTGTGGTGTTTTCGGGCATTTTTGTGTTAATTTCGGGAGCCCGATGAGCATAGTTTTTGTCCTACATTTGAGAAATGTTGTGTAAAGGCTATACGGATCTGGAAATTTCATTTTGTAGGCTGTTATGCTGCTGAAATTTCTATAAAAATGTCCACTTTCAGATTTATTAATAATAGGTGAAGCTGTGAAGCTTTTGGCACAATTTCTGGCATACCCGATTTGGGGTTTCTTGAGAAATTTGGTGGATCTTTGTGATATTAGTTGTTTGATCTTGAAAATATGATTAGAGGTTGGGAATATCATATAAAATCAGAAAAGGGACATTTAAGTGGTATCAGAGCCATGATCTTGTCAGCCTGAGGGTTTGTAGAAGCTTGCATGTCAGTTTTGACAACTACCCAGATCTTGCATTTCAGTTTTGAGAACTACCCAAATCTTGCATGTCATAATTTATGGTTGCATGTTGATTCTAATTAGCTACATGTCAAAATTTATGGTTGCATTCTACTTCTAATAATTTGCATGTTATTTCTTGGTGAATTTGGTGGTTGTAGAAGTTTGCATGTCAGTTTTGACAACTACCCAGATCTTGCGTGTCAGTTTTGACAACTACCCAGATCTTGCATGTCAATTTTGACAACTACCCAGATCTTGCATGTCATAATTTATGATTGTATGTTGCTTCTAATCAGTTGCATGTCCAAATTTATGGTTGCATGCTACTTCTAATCATTTGCATGTTAGTTCTTGGTGAATTTGGTGGTTGCATGTTGCTTCTAATCAGTTGCATGTCAAAATCTATGGTTGCATGCTACTTCTAATAATTTGCATGTTAGTTCTTGGTGTTTGAAGAAGTTATATCCTATTGGGGTTACACTCTACTTATCCAGAATGGACAGGTATTGTACAGAGTCTCAGAGGACACGATCTTGGACAATTGATATCCAGAGTTAAAACAGTAGAAAGGATGGTTATTTAGACATTCGAGATAAACTTATGAAAATAAGCCATGACATGTCTAAACAGTTGGTTGAACACCACCATATAATGAATGACATGTTGTCCGACCCAACTAAGGTGGATAAGTTGACTGGATTTCTATTTGGCAGATTTTCTCACAGGACAAATGACACAATTCCCAAGAACTTGCATGAGGAGTTTGAGAAACTAGCTGATAGCTAGGTAGAGGTCTCAGATTCTACTCTGCCACAAGAGGTGGTGGGAAAGGATATTACACAGATTGATAGTAATGGTCAACTTGATACTCAAATTGAGACAATTGTTTACAAGTCGTCAAAGGGTGATGCCACAGGTATTCAAGATGGTATAGTTACAACAGGCAGTGACTACAGTGTAGTGGGTTCAGATGATGATTATGAGGATGTTGTTGTGCAGGATGGTGAGATACCTGGTAGAGATGAGCAGACATTGAGCATTCATGAATTTGCTGAGAAAGAGTACCAAGCACAGTTAGATGCTTCATCACATGAGGTTGAGGCTGGTAGTACTTCACATGATTTGTCCAGCCAGCTGAAGGTGAACAAAGATAGTATTGTGACTTCATTATCTCATCATGACAGGTATGTGGGGTTAGTTGGTATTGGTCATATTACTCAGGTGAGGAGTTTGCTTGAGTTACCAGTTGATTCTAGTTTACGGATATGGACTCAAGATTGTTATATTGGCGTTTGGGATTCAGTTGACTGGAGATCTTTAACACTTTTTGGTAGCAGTGTTTGTTTGGGTGCTATCATGGATTTGATTAGCAGATTACACGGTGTTGTCTTTTCTTGTGCCAGTATCTTGTCTGATGTTGGTATTAGTTTTTATACACTGATGTTGGGCTTTTTTCATATATCCAGTCAACCATACTTGCTGGAATGTGTTGATGATATTTCATATTTGGCAGTGTGTATAGATGAGTCCCAGGATCATATTGGCATTGATGACATCTAGGAGGATGCAGTGGGCAGTTTTGAAGACTTAGTTTCCTTGGGTATAGAGGAGTTGGACAACAATGCTAATGTTTTTGATACTCCGTATGTTGATATGAGATTTAGATTTGATTCACAGGATATGGATGGTAATACTCTAGAGACTAGTAACTTTGAGGATACTCCTTTAGACAGTGCATCATAGGAGGTTTGTAGGAGACAGTCAAGCCAATGCCATCATGTATCTAATCAGTTGAGAGTTAGTGACCGAGACATTGCTATCACTTGCTAGCATTTCGATGCTGCTCGTCAATTGTTAGCAGTTTATGGATGGGGTTCTCCTACTAGGGATGAGCAGGGAGGCAGTTATCTTTCCTTGACAGAGTTCCACTCTTTATGGGAGGCTATTCGGATTTTGAGACAGAATTATATGCAGTTGGTAGCCAACAGAGATTATCTTATGGAGTGGGGCAGTATAGCATATGATGCATTGTTGGCCAAGGAAGATGAGGTGAGTGAGCTTACTAAGCAGCTTGAGGTGACTTCTGAGATTCTTGAGAGTACACAGTTGGCTTTCAAGGAGTCACAGTTTCATTTGACTAAGGTGACCATGGAGTTAGAGTGACTACAGTCTTTACCTGATTCTATACAATCACAAGCTGTGGTGTTTGGTGATCTGAGGATGTCCATGGCCAAGATTGTCAGAGACAGTGGAGATGGGGATGCATCCATCCTTGATACTAACATTGGCATATCAGGTTCATTCCCACTAGAGTCAGGTTTAGTTGAGTTGGGTGCTGTAGCAGATTTTTGTGGTATGCCTGACATGGTGGTGACCTCTAGCACTAATGGCACGAAGACTAGAGATGATGTACCAAAGACCATGTGTGATGTTGGTGAGTCGACAGTTGGCATGGTTCCTGCTAGTAATACTACTCCCTTGGTGATATCTTCGGAGGTAGTAGTCAGTTCCAACATGGTTAATGATAAATTGCAGTTAGTTTCATCTGGATTACAGTCTGAGCCATTGACTGAGATTGGCGCATTCTATCAGCATTACACTGTGAGGTATGCTCATCAATTTACCTTTGATGACCATGTTGATGAGATGATGATACATAGATGTACTTTGGTTCCTGGTGCTTATCGTCAGTTATGGGATAGTTTGATGCCTCGGGATGAGAGTTGTGATGGGCACAACATGGCGATAGGTTCTGCAGTTGATAGCTTGATAATACATGACTTAGAGCAGGAGTTTTGGAGTGATGCTTCAGCGGGTGTTGTTATTGATTCTACTCCTTTGGCTATGACATCTCCTGACTTAGCTGGTGATCAATCACAGTGGGTTGTATCACTTGTTCATGGTGAGTTGTTGACTAAGGTTGGTTTTTATTATCAACATTATATTGCAGGGTATGTACATCAGTTAGCATTTGATCCTTGTGTTGAGGAGTTGATGGCAGGAAAATTTGGTTTGGGTTCCATTTCTTGCTGTTTATCTTGTGATGGTTTTTTACTATCAGGGGTGCATGGGAGTTATGGTTATGAGACAGTGGCCGATGATTTGCAGAGTTGTGTTGACTACAGGAGTTGTATAGTGTGTGGATTCTCCATACTTGGTACAGTTTCATTCGAGAGCATTCACCATTGTTGTAGAGTTGGATTGTACATTCCGTATAGGCCAGTGGGATGCGTTGGTGGTATTTACTGTGTTGGTGGTTTGATTAGTCCACTTTACTTGGGTTTTGATGTTCTAAGAGTTTGTGTCTCGTGGGTTTCTAACTGTGGAAGTTGTGATTTTGGAGTTTGGTTGAGCTATAATTGTCAGTTTGATTATGGATTCCTCTTGGTCATATTGCAGAGGATATTGCAGGAGCCTGTGTTAATTGGTAGTAGTATAGTTCATGACTACATTTGGGATCCAGGTGGATTGATTGGTTTATTGTTCAGCCATTGCTTGAGGATACGCAATGTTTGGGAGGGGAGGACTTGTCATGTCCCCTTTTCAAATAATTAAAAAATAATAATCTTTGCTAAGGCAGGCAGGCCCAAGAAAGTGAAGTTTCGGAAAAAGGGGGTTAATCTTTGGAAACCGTTGGACTAATAAATGAAAATTATTATTAAAATATGTTTCATTAACCTCTCTTGGATGTGAGTTACAGTTATGCCCTCTTTTAAGGGGTTTGGAAGCATTTTGGGCAGAGGCCAGAACTTGATTTTTGCTCATTCTTTGTTATTCTTCAGAGGTTGCCAAACTTGTGGAGAAGGAGACCCAAGAATGGGAGTTTGCAGGTTTCCAGGGAGACCCAAGAACAGGAGTTTGTAGGTTTCCAAGAAGGCTAAGGATGAGAGTTTGAATCCATTCCATGTGCATGCTCATACAGAGTTTGCCTTTGTGCTGAACAGTGCAGATTTGTGAGTTTTCGAGTGTGCTTTTTGTATGAGTTTGGTGTTTTCAGTTGAGTATTTCATATCAGTTTGGGTTGCTGCTGTATTTTAGACTTTAAGGTGTTAAAAATAGAGCTGAATATATTTATTTGGATGTGATTAAACTTTTGAGATAGATTATTATTGTTTTTGTGGTGTTTTCGAGCATTTTTGTGTTAATTTCGGGAGCCCGATGAGCATAGTTTTTGTCCTACATTTGAGAACTGTTGTGTAAAGGCTATACGGATCTGGAAATGTCATTTTGTAGGCTTTTATGCTGCTGAAATTTCTGTAAAAATGTCCACTTTCAGATTTATTAATAATAGGTGAAGCTGTGAAGTTTTTGGCACAATTTCTGGCATACCCGATTTGGGGTTTCTTGAGAAATTTGGTGGATCTTTGTGATATTAGTTGTTTGATCTTGAAAATATGATTAGAGGTTGGGAATATCATATAAAATCAGAAAAGGGACATTTCAAATACACAATATGAAATCTTTCACAAGTACACAAGAGTGGTAAACTTATGTGAAAACCCAAGATGGGAAAAATCATGGGATAACCAGCCGCACAATAATAAAAAATCACTCAATAATTAGCAAACAACCAATAGGAGACACCAATCTTAGATTGAACATATGACCACAAACCAATGGATTGGATTTACATCTTTTTCCCAATGATTGAGTGACAACCTAGTGACAAGGAAATCAATCTTGTAATATCCCCTTATATTAATTCTTAGGAATTAGGGAAAACTAACTCACAAAAATTGGTGAGACTTCCTTCCAAGAAGACTCTAAAAGTCCTTTACAAGACTTGTAATGATGGTAATTGACACCAATTAATATAAGAATGAAAGATTATGATTTACAATTGATACTGCTTATAATATGATGCTATAAGATATATTACTTATCAATAAAATAGAGTATCACAACTAGATACAAGATATATTGATGAGATTTATGCCAAGATGATCTCTACTATATATTAGATATGCACTTCTATTATAACAATATGAATTGTTTGAAGTCTCCTTCCAATTGCTGCTATTTGTTTCTAATAAATCAATATAAGATATATTACAAGACTTCTCAATGTGTTGATAGCCAACTCTGATATGTCAATAATATGTTGAAGTCTACTTTTATCACTTATAGCAGTGATACAATTGGTTCTTATTTGTACTTGTCTCCAACATCACTTATAGCGATGATATTGCTAATTCTGATATGTACCTTATACGTATGCAATTGTCATAAATATTTCTTATAGTAATGATATTGTTATGTCTACCTTGTCTTTGGAAATATACAAGATAGTGTGCTCTTCATGATTACTTTCCTTTTGTATTTTCAAATCGATTTTCGAAAGGCAAGTACTCCCTTGAGAAATTTGATAAGGATAAATAGCTGATAAGAAATACTCGACATTGTCTTTGAGAACGGAATTTATTCTTATAATAGATCTAATTGTTATTGGATACTTGCATCCATAGTTTGGGATAGCACCTTTCTTTTTTAGAAATGAGCATTTAATGGTTAATCATTGTCTTTGCATAGTTATGAATAATTGCTACTAATTAGTTTATTCACTTCACTTGTCATTATTTGATTATTCTTCCATAGGTGGTGATAAAGACAATATCATGTTGATTGTTGATAATGTGATTGTATATTTTTTGATAGGAAACTACATACATATGTACACACACACAACTATGGTTGCATTTATGTTGTTTGATGTGAACATGTGAACATGGGAACACTTGAATGGTGTGACAAATTTTTTCCTTTGATGTTCAATCTTCCTAATCAATACCTCTTGTAATGGTTATAATTGATGGGTGATTATGATGATCATTTGAGCAATACATAAGGTAATAATCTTGACATGCTTGCTAATTGATATTTCATGATTAACATTACCATTTATTAAAGATTTGTTTGGTAATTGATGATCTGTTTGGTTATCCCCTCAGCAATAATAATTGTTGGACGATCATGCTTCTTGATAAAATTTGTTGGATAGTAAAAGAGCGTTGTTTTAAGTAATTATCTCTGAATGGTGTGTATTAATATTAATTTTCTATCATGTTAATGATATTTTTGTGTGTTAATGAAGTCTTGATTAGTATTGCATATTAATGAATTTTATATCATATTAATGAATGTTATGTGATTGTATTGATTGAATGTTATAGTTCATAAATGAATGAATGAATTATGTAATTAGATGTTAATGGGGAATTTAGATTTATTTTAGAGGGAGGGGGTTGAGGCCAAATTCACTTCCACCTTCATGTGGTTGTCCTTCTTAAGTAGAGAATATTAAAGTATTCTTGTTTAAAACCAAGTGAAGCTCAAACTAACATACCTTCATTAATTAATCAATTTCATTCATTGTAGGTCTAGAATGATGGGATGATACTCTATGGTATAGGTATGAATCTCTAGAGGAAGATTAGGTACTTGGTCTTCTAGCTTGAACAACTTTACCACTTGCCTCATTCTGAGTCTTGCAGCTGGATCTGGATGGGAGCACCACAACCCTATCCCTACCAACTGTTCCATTTCAGCCTTCTCAAACTCCACATTTAACTTGATATCTATAGCATCAAAAACTTTGCCTTGACCATAGGTCTACTTATCTCTTTCCAAATGCCTAAGTGGATTACAATTCTATCTATAACTTCCTAGATTCCTTAGATCTAAGATGTCTAAGTAGTTTCCAAAGGAAAACTAGAACTCAAAATGAAATCTATTCTAGTGATCCCATATTTCCATCTTACAAAATTTGAAATGAAACTTTACTAAATCTGGAAAACCAATGAATTCTACAATATAACATACCCAGATTTTCATTTTCTTGCCTTCCTTATCTCTAATTTTTGAAAAGACCTGCTTGTTGTTGTCTAAATTGACCCTTCCTGAAAAATACCCCTCCCCCCACCCTTTAGATATTTCACTTCACCTTATGATAGATTATTGCTCTTTTTGGATGAGTTCACTAGAATTTTGGGAGGAGAACTTCACCTTAGATGAAGAGAAATAACTGCTAACAAGAGAAGTCACTGCTAACTAATAGAGTTAAAACATCTTTTTTTTTTAAATGTTAAACTGAATTCATGTGTCCTTAATATAGGCAATGAATACCTTGACAATGTGTCCCTATAAAGGACAACTTGACCTATTTAAGCTAGTTAAAAAAATTTATTTAATCATTTTATACCTCCTACAAAAAGATCAACTTGTTTTTACAGTGAACTGAAGGCATGCTTTTATCTTTTGATCTCTCAAAGCATCTCCCTTTTCTTCCTCCATCCTCTGCTTCATGGGGCAGAATTTGAGCATGAGGGTGGATTGATTCATCCTACCATCCCTCAAGGAATTATCTTGATTTGTCTCTAAACTTCAATTCCATTCTTCAAATGTTTTTCATCTTCCTCATTGTTCTATGTGAATTATGAGATCATTGATTATCTCCTTCCCTTTCCTCACGACTTTGAGAGCCAAAAATTTTTCTACATTTTCTTAGAATTTTTGGATGATAGCTTTTGCATGTGAGATTTGGTTTACTTTCATGTGGATGCTCTATCACAACATAGCATGGAAGTTTGTTCGGTATAATACATACCCAGAGAGGCTTGCAGAGAGGTAGAAATAAATGTTGTTCATTTACACATTTATTTTATTATCATAAAAAGTGGAGGTCTTATATGTTTATTTCTCTATGAGTGAAGGTCTTATATGTTTATTCATCTTTGAAACACTACAAAAACTTGGGTTTTGTGTTACGTTCTTATCTTGTAGATATAGTGGAGAATCTGCTCCAAGCTTCCTGCTGTGGATGCTATCATCACTACAACAGATCCATTCAAGGAACTTGCATTGATAATAGCCAATACAGTTCTTTTTTTTCTTGCACTTTATTACCCAGTAGAAAAAATTTCTTGTTATATCTTACATGATGGTGCATCTCCCATCACTATCTATTCTCTTCTAGAAACTTTGAGCTTTGCCAAAAATGGCTACCATTCTACAAAAAGTTCAAAATAAAGAACATGCCACCCTTTATGTATTTCTCCAAAGAAATTGAGTCATCTAATCTTGATTTTGTCCTACAATGGAAAGATATGAAGGTGATGATGATGTGATTGAAATACATAAATCAATAGTTCCTATGTTATTAAATCATCACACCTCCTTAACATTGTTAAATGGTATTTTGTAGGATGAGTATGAAGGTTTCAAGAAAAGGATAAGTAGAAAATTGGAAGAAAAATAATTTCCACCTAATTTTACTTCTCATCATAGTGTTGATGGTTTTGTGTATAGAAGTTTGGATGTTAGAAACCATACAAGTATAGTACAAGCAATAGGGAGATGATGAAGTTAAAATCATTTTTTATTATGTTTTTGCAGTATAAACTTTAATGAAGATAGTAAGAGCTTCTCCAGAGGATGAATGCCTCACATTATTAATTCTTTATATGTATAGGTTATTAATGAAAACAAAATGGTTCATGACAAGAAAGTTGATGCTCTGCCCCACCTGATATATGTTGCTAGAGAGAAATGCCCCAAGGGCAGCCATCATTATAAGGTTGACACCATGAACATCATGATTAGTAGATTTTCTTTATTTATCTTTCTAGAACTTATTTACAAAGTTTCTGGTATAAAATGTGATTGAATTTTTTTTTGAATAATTGTTTGGAATTTTTAATAGTAATGTCAACTATGAAGAATAACATGAAATATATAATATTGTATTATCAACTATGATAGGTTTTAATATTATTGAAAATATATACTATTTCTTAACATGATTTTTGCTAATTGGATGTGGTGTTTTTTTAGGCAAGAGTCTTAACGTTGATGACAAGTGCTCCTTTCACACTAAATCTAGACAATGATATACATGTCAGTGATTGTAGAGCTTTATAAAATGCATTGTATTTTTTTTCCTTGAATGTAAATCAGAGAAAGAATGTGGTTTTGTTCAATTCCCTCAAGTGTTCCATGGAAATATTGAGGATGATGCCTTTGGAAATCGGTTGAAAATACTCATAGAAGTAACAAATAATTTACTATCTTTTTAGAACTTATTATTCAAGAGCTCTATATCATTATTGGTTAAGTTATTATATGATTATAAATATAACAATGGAGACATTGGGTGTATGTAGACTATTGGGAAGAGATCAAATGCACTCCAAGGCCCTCTTTATGGAGAAACCAACTAATTTCATAAAAGAAAAGTCTTGTATGGGTTGCCACCTGAGATTTATCAACATCACAAGAAAGGAAATGAAAGACAAAGACAAGGTAATAGAAAATATTTGGCATTAAATTGGTTTAGAGATTGAAGTTTAGTATATGACATGTTGTTTTACCAAATTCAAATATTTCACATGAAATAATGATACATGTATTACTAAATGTCTTTTAAAAGCTTAATGTTCATAATAGTATTGTATATTAACAATAATTTTTAAATTGTTTTTATATTTAGGTATAATCTTGATATCTTTGCTAATTTTTTTATTGTTATTGATTGTTTCTTGTGGACTAACAACATTGTAAATCTGTGGCCCGAGTCCTTTGGAAAACTCCCAGAACCTAATTAAAAAATAATAAATTGTAATTTCAATCCTATTTGAAGCAAGCTTTCTAGAAGTTACTTTTATAGTTGTACACCACTTTGTTTTCAGGTGCACGTCAAATATAGCTTCTAGTAGATGCTTGAGGCAATTATGATAAGGACTCCTCTTTTGACTTTCTTTTATACTAAGATTTTATTGCACTCGATCATGTTTTAATTTATTATTTTTTAAGAAGCTTCGTTTGATAATGCATTATTATCTTTTATCAAATAAAATCTATTTTTTAGAGAATGAAACATGAGGAATAATCATGTTGAGATGTGGTTAGTGATTTATTAAAGGATTATTTTTATTTTTGATAAACCCTTTAAAATTCAATCAACAACATGTATGATGTTGCCTAAGCAAAGATTCCAAACTTTGTATCACCTTGTTCGTTTGAGGCATGGGGGAAGCATTTGGAGAATCCCATGCCCTAGTTGAAGCAGTTGAGGCTATACTAAGTGGCATTCCATGCAATAGCCATACCCTTCCTTCCCTGGTTATAGAGGAAGATTTGAAGGTTGCTAGTTGCAACTATGAAACAAAAATTGCTTGGGGCAAAGTGGTAGAAGATGCACAACCTTGTTTTTTCTTTTTCTTAAAAATAATTCCTATTGAAAGATTTCCCATCATCTTATATCTTATCAGATGTCCACTATCCATTTGGGATGTAAATTTTTGTTTTTGGATTTGATTGTGTATGTTTTTTTAGCATCAATTCTTTGGATCACACTCCACAATTCATCATTAGGATATGAGAAAGCAAGAATGTAAAAGTGAAATATGTAGACCAATCCTCTTTTTCTTTTTATTTCCCTTTGAATTGGCTTGCTCTATATATTTCACTTTTCAATGCATTCTCTCATCTTGATGATGGATCATGAAGCGTGATCCAAAACATTGATGCTAAAAAAAACATAATTAAATCCAAACACAAAAATTTACATATCACCTTATATATTAGATATTTGATGCAACCTATAAAAATATTCCATAGCATAGATGCTAACTCACTTTTGACTGGTTACAAGTGGGATAGATGTATGGATCTATAGTTGAGGATGTTATGATAGGAATGAAGATTCATAGTCTATGTTGGCATTCCATTAGTGTCCAACCAGAGGAACCAGTTTTCATGGGATGTGCAATAAGCATTGGTCCATATACCCTTGTTTAGCAAAAGATATAGGCAACAAGATTGCTGTCTGGTCAATACAATTAATTCACTATGCCTTACTTCCTGCCATGAGTCTACTATATTATAAATCATTCTTGCCAAAGGTTAGTTAAATTTTATTTTATATTAATATCATCTTATCTATATGAATTGAAACACACTATTAACTTATTAGCCACTGGTCTCATCATATGGTTGTGGCATGAACAATATATTCAGTGTTTTGATTCAGATCATCTTTAGGACAAGATAAGTTTTGAAAAAGGAAGTCAATTTTGACTATTTAACAATTAGTTCTTAGTGTGTGATGTTTAAGCCACCCATTTGATTCATTGAGTTGGTGCATCTTTAATCATATTAGTAAATGATTCTATGTGATTTCAGATGAAACACCCAAACAAGTCAAATCATAGAATGCACTACTTAAATTATATCATAAAGATGGGCGGTGAACCACTCGAACAAGTCCAATCTTAGAATGTTCTATTTAAACTATATCAAAAAGATGAACTCATTTTTATTTATAGATTTGTATACCATAACTTTCATTTTTTAACACTAGCTTTACTGCTAATGCAGATTACAGAGGTTTCTTTTCCAATTGCACTAGTAATCTTCCTTTCAGTCTATGGATATCAACTTGTGCAGTACATTCTTCTTGGGTGTTCTATAAGAGAGTGATGGAATAACCAATTCATGTGGTTCATTGTGTGCACATATTCATGGTTTATTGCATTGTTTGATGTTATAGTGAAGTTGTTGGGATTGTCTAAGACAATATTTTTTGTGACTCCAAAGGGGTCAGAGGAAGAAGAGAATGGTGATGAGGACAAGTTTACATTTTATTCCTTTGCATTGTTAATCATACCAACTACAATATTATTATTAAACTTAGTAGGCCTTGCTTGGAACACTATTTTAATTGTGGGCAATGTTGGTGAGATCAAAGAGAGGTTGTTTGCAAATTATTTGTACAGTGTTTGGGTAGTCATAAATATCTAGTTGTTTGTGAAAGGATTGGTTAGAAAGGGAAAGAGAGGCATTCCTTAGAGTGTTATCATGAAATCTTGTGCTTTGGCTATTTTCATATACGTCGCTATATTGACTTAATTCAGTGAAGGGTGTTTTTCCTATTTGGCAATCTCACTTATTTAAATTGTATGAATCTTCTTGGAAATATTATTCTATCACTGTATGATTTATCTTTCATCCTTTCTAGTGAGGAACTCTTCTTCCGTTAACAATATGTCTACAGTTCTGTACCATTTTTTAATATATATTTGTGGTCCAGTGAATTCTTCAAATAAGAATAATTAGAAAATGACAATTTTTATAATTCAAATTTAAGTTGGATAGTTTCTAGGTACTTGATAAGTATGTTGTATGTGGCAATTACAATTGATTATCATGTTCCCCTTTGTGAACATTTCTGTAGTTCCTTTCTCAACAGTAGACATGCAATATTGTTTTATGTGTCACTTGTGTAGGTCTCTTGTAGGAATTTCTTGATATGCTTGACATGATTTTTCATTTAAAAATATAAATAGCTTCTTTTCTTTTTCTATATCCATTCTAAAATATTTTTCTACTTTCAATATATAAAATGTCAATAATTTAAAATGTAAATTTGAGATTATAAGTTGTTTTCTTTGAGTATTTTGTTAATTGTGAAGTAATCTCATATAGCTTTTAAGAATTTTTTTATAAATAAATAACCATCTTCCTTTTTCTATTCAATTACGGGGAGGTGAATTCTCAAAGAGAGATGGTAAACACTTACACTTTACTATTATTTGATTACTTAATAGCTAGTGTATCTCTTAAGTCTCATGTTAAAACATGGTCCATGTAAAGTACAATATGATCTAAATCCAAAAACCTTTCCCTTTCCTTATTCTAGATTGGGATGCTTGTAGGGATCTTGAATGCAAAGATAATACTCGTATGACTTCAGCTTTGAGTTCCCTATTCTACGAAGTGCATGTACATGTGATAACTATAGACACTTTACCTAGAGTTCTGTTAAACTTTTCTAATATCTTTTTTGGGTATATGAAGATACCCATGGAGCCCAATGCTTGTAAGAAAACCTTTTATTATTATTAATGATACTTGATGCAGTACAAATATACTTGAACTCTTAAGATAACTACCTAACATAAATTGTAGCTATCTTATTATTCTCAAGAATACTACACGCACTCAGTCTATTGGGAATTCAATGTCTAGTTAAAAGATAAAACTATATGCATGACTCTCTATAGGTGCATTGTATCCCTTAATACTATATTATTAATATAAATTATAAATGTGGATCTATAGTGAGACATTTTTAATTTATTTTTGCTTTAGTTTCTTGTAACAATATGGTATTAATACCTTTTAGATCAAATTTTTTATATAAAAGCTAGACAAGTCAATGTATACACCAAATATGTTATTTAGGAATCATGTCTCGAAAAGATAGCGATAGAAAAACTATTGAAAAAAAAAAGTGAGGAGGCATCATAGAGTATTAGGCTCTACTCTGCATCATAGTGAAGAACACATTGAATAACCTAGGTATGGAAGGATACTTCTCATAGTTTTGTTCCTACAATTTAAGTATGATCATCCTCACATGTAGTAAGAAATTGGTAACATGCATCTACTATAATGTCCCCTATAGAATAACTTAAGTTCTACCTTCAATCTAAAAGATCTAAAAGGATCCAAGGTTATATAAATTTATATAACTGGTTATAGAAATTTTCTAGTTCACCCTTGGTTTTATTCAAATTGGAACTCCTTTAGACTAGAATTTATTGATGAACACCTTATATGTTGATAGAGGGAGGTAATAGATAATATTATCCACATCCAAGTATGCACCCTTGGTTTTATTCAAATTTGAACTCCTTTACACTAGAACTTATTAATGAACACCTTATACATTGATAGAGGAGGGTAGTAGATAATATTATCCACACCCAAGACTGCACCCTTTGTTTTATTCGAATTTAAACTCCTTTACACTAGAATTTATTAATGTACACCTAATACATTGATAAAGGAAGGCAATATATAATATTATCCATACCCAAGTCTGATATGATTTAAGGTAATCTATTTTGAGCACTAGTTCGATATCAAGAGTTGACAAGCATACGAAGTTGCTATTCTGGATATATTTTAATGTGTATAAGATAATACTTATCCAATTGTTGTTTTCTAGTTAAACCTCTATGTTTTGCGGTGGCCTACTGATAATTTGTTTGATATAATATCACAGTACTAGTGCATGCTTATTCTGGTCATAGATGGGTCATGTACACTCTTCACTAAATGTGTGATAGGTTATGAAGCCTTTCCTATTTGAATTCTTCAAATATGTAATTGATAATTCTCCTCCAATTGGCTAGCTTTTATATATATAATTTCTTTGTCTTTCCTCCTCAATACGTTTCAATGGAATCTTACTTTATAACATTAAGTGAACTAGAAAATGCATGAGTAGCTATGTTTTGCACCGTCGTTGCCTTGTATAGGTCACGTTTCACTTGTATAGATCACGTTAACTAAAGCGCCAAAGGTAAAAACATTATAACCCTCATTTGAAAAAAGTTTGGTGGGTTCATATGAAATGTTGGGTTTAGCTTTATTATTATATTTTTAGGGGTGGATGGTGTAACTCACTGGGAAGTTGTGGTTAGAATCATGTAAGCATTGGCCATACTAATTCCACCAAATATTCAACAGATGATGCAAAACCCTAGATTGACTTCTGTGTATATTTCTTCGATGCCCCGCCTCACTCAAACCATCAAATAAGAATTGGAATCTATTATTCAACATTTCATTTAACCATCAGTGATATTTATTTTGCACAACTGCTTCAAAAACCTCAATCGATAGAAATGTTGTTTCTTTGTTTGATGTTTCATATACCACTATAGTTACATTGATTAGGCTTTATGAGTCAAGATACACTATAGAAATCACAGTATGGTCAAAAGAGATTTTGGGTACTACATTCCTATAGAATATAGTGAACTATTCTATCACTATACATTGAAGGCCTAATCTTGACATAGCGATGAGCGATGAGGAAAGTATATCGCTATGACATATAGCGATCCTTTTTATTGTTATGCAAGGAAAATGAAAAAATAATATATTGATGAGTGATAAATGAGGCTTATCGTTATAACATATCTAGTGATCATCGGCAAACATAAAACAAATATAATCATTATAGTGATGAGTGATAGAGATGTTGTATCATTATAAGTCATGGTGATGTCAGAAATCTCAATTGATAGAAATGTTGTTTCTTCATTTGATGTTTCATATATTGCTATAGTTATAGTGATTAGGCTTCATGAGTTAGGATACACTAAAGGAATCACAATATGGTCAAAAGAGATTTTGGGTATTATATCACTATAGAATATAGTGAACTCTTCTATCACTATACGAAGAAGGCCTAATCTTGACATAGCGATGAGCGATGAGGAAAGTATATCAGTATGACATATAGCAATCCCTTTTATTACTATGCAAAGAAACTACAAAAATAATATAGTGATGAGTGATAAAGGAGGCTTATTGCTATAACATATAGTGATCATCAACAAATAGAAAATAAATATAATCATTACAACAATGAGTGAAAGAGATGTTGTATCACTATAAGTCATGGCGATGTCAGAAACCTCAATCAATAGAAATGTTGTTTCTTTGTTTGATGTTTCATATACTGCTATAGTTACAACGATTAGGCTTCATAAGTCAAGATACACTATAGTGATCACAATATGGTCAAAAGAGATTTTGGGTACTATATCACTATAGAATTTAGTGAACTCTTATGTTGCTATATAGAGCAAGCCTAATCTTGACATAGCGATGAGTGATGAGTAAAGTATATTGCTATGACATATAACTATCCATTTTATTGCTATGCAAAGAAATTGTAAAAACAATATAGTGATGAGCGATAAAGGAGGCTTATTACTATAACATATAATGATAAATTTTGACCAAAGCATTAACTAGGATTTGGTCAAAATTTTGACTAATTGATCGACTAGGATGTTTTCATGGGTTTGGCATACTAGTCAATGCTTTGGTTGAACTTTCAAACGAAACTTGGTTGAAATTTTGACCAATGGTCTCATTAACAAGGGAGGCCATTTTCAACCAAATGCATCATCGAAATTCTGACATTGACAAAAATCGGTCAAAGTTTCAATGATAAAATTAGCAACAAAATAGGTTGTCAAAAATTTGACCAACATGACTTGAAAATTTGACCAATTTTTGTCAAAAAATGAGTCAAAATGTACTAGTGCATGGATGGATACCATGGAAAAATATGCCCTTGTCCAAAACTTTACTGGAAAATAGAAAATAGTATGGACCACTTTTCAACTGGTTGGTGAATAAACCACATGGTGGGAGAATGTGATGGTTGAGAAGAACTCCAACATGGTGAGATACCCTAGGACAATTTCTCACAACATTTTTGAAAGAGATGGTTTCCTCAACTATTTTATGATAAGAAGGAAACCAAATTCTATAAGTTGTTATAGGGGGTCATGATAGTTACTCAATACCATGATTTTTTTCCATTTGGTTAAATATGTACCTCAATATCTGAATAATGAGTTGTTCAAAACCCATAAGTTTGTTATGGGCATGCATCCTATGATATAAAATGACATATAAATGTATGAGCCAAAGACTATGGATTATACACTAAAGAATGTCCTTAAATAGGAATAGAGGCTGAAGGATGTGGCCCCAACAAAATCATATAACAACCATAATTATAAGAGGAAATATCAAATGGTAGAAAGAAGGATGATGGAAAGAAACAACAAATACAAAATACTAAAGGAAAAGAGCATTTTTTTTTTATAATAATAAGAAGAACAATAATAGAAACAATATCATGAACAATAATAATAGAAGCTACAAGGATGATAATGGAAGAAATAGAAACAACATGAATGATGGTCATAGAGAACCACAATTAGTATGTTTTATATGTAGTGGTGAACATTTGGCCGCTAGATGCCATCATTGTTTTGATTGGAGAACCTTTTAGCCTTAACATCAAGGTATGTGTAGGATCATGGTGTGCCAAAAAGTTGTGACGTGAAAACAATGGAGTTTTAAAATGTCTAAAAGCATTTAAAAATCCTCTCTGACATTTTTCCACCCATCCTGATACAAAGGAAAAAAGGTTGGGCCAAACCTTATCAGGTACCTGATATAATATTGGGTATTAGATATGAGATCAGATACCCGAAACTTGTGACTATGATTTAAAAAAAAAAAAAACTCTAGAGAAAAAAAGGTCATTTGCAACTATAGTATTTTTTGCTTCTATTTCAGGTATCATATCTGAGAATGGGTATAAGATTGAGGTAACTAATTTTTTTACCTTTTTATGATTTTGAATGAATTTTATTTAAAATTAGGTTTTTTTAATATAAATTGTTAAAATTTAGGTTTTTTTTAATAGAAATTGTTGATTTGTTTTATTTTAATTAAAAACTTAAAACATTATTTTGCAATTTAATAATTATGGATGACCCGAATGATTTTGATGACATTGAGCCATGAAATAATGTTCCTCGAAACCCTCCATGAAATGATCTAGTACCCTCTCAAAAGTGTCCACCAAACAATCTCCTAGCCCCTTAAAAACTTCCTCAAATTGAAGATTTAATACAAGAAAATCTTAGCAAACCAAGGGGTTTGCAAATCACATATAACACTATACCTACATTAGTTATCCATGTTAAACACTATAGTTGATAATATTCAAACACTTACTGATGAACAAAATTTTGCTCTTCACTAGTGTGAGAAAATGCATGCCATATTTAATGATGGGTTGGACTATGATGAGGTTGTGACCCTAAACATAACTAAAGATGATATCGTCAACCTTTTTGCAGAGTCAAAAACTCTTAAAATTAGTAGACCCCAAAAAGCCCAAATTATCAATTAAATGGTGCAAAAATGGAGGGATTGTTGATGAATTGTTTTTGACAAACCTCCACACAACAATTTAGGGGTGCCATTCTATTTCATTAGAAAATTGTATGACAAATTTGTGTTGGGCCTCAAGGTGAACTATTGGAGCATGAGGCCCAACATGGGTCTAGGAGGAGGATCTCCTTAGGATAGACCCTTTTCCCAATGGAAGAAAGCTAGCACTTTTGTCCCCCCTACTGATGTCTCCCCCCCTCCTCTAGTGAAACATCCTGATATCATTTTAGAGGCTAGTTGTTAAACTATTAGAGCCATCCATAGATTGATTAGCCTATTGATATCACAAGCTATGTCAGAGTTTCCTACTCATGTTGATGATGTTGGTGTAAGTTCATAATCAGCAATCTCATCACATGTTTGTGTGCCCCATATTTGTATAATGTGAAAGAATATTTGACTACATCCCATAGGTGATCTTTCTGAGTATCAATTTTTATTTGAGGAGGATGATACACTAGATGCACCTAGAGAGACTACACACCCTAATGTAAGAATGAAGGGGCATGTGGAGCCATGGGATCCTTTTGTGTCAGTATGTGTATACATTTCTTTGTTATGAATTATGTGATTTAAAGTTAATCTTTATAATAGAGTAATTTTAACCCATACTGACTTATACATGTATGCAATCTTCTTTCATTTTTAGTTAATGACTAAGGAGGAGCTTAGATAGGTTGATGATGTCATGATTTCAGTCATTTCATTTGGCCTTGATACATCTACGTGACATTATGTTGTGTTCTCATAATTTTCCTATTTGATATTGGAACATATATGGTTTCTAATCTTTTTTTTGTTCTCTTGTATGTATCACCTCTCAGTGGGGGGCAGAGTGCGAGGGGTGAGGCACAACCCATTGACAAGGGATAGGTAATTAGATGATTTTAAAGTGATTAAATATTGATGTATTCTTGTAAAATGTTTATGGTAATGAAAAGTAATTACATTCTTTATTGTACAGGGCATGGCTACTGGCGATGATTCTAGGTAGACTTGGCATCACAGACCCTTTGGCATTTCCATTTGTAGTGAGAGCCCCATTGTATGTATAAGTATCATTTATTTGTTATTTTCCTTATTTTCATAAACAAATTCAAAACTAATTTCCATGATATTAACAACTAGGCTTTTGTACCTCACAGGAAACACCTACCACCCAGGAGCCTGGACATCAGAGTTTTGTATCTTTTCTCACACAACCATTATATCCAGAGGAGGAGTCGATAGAGGTAAGTTTTACTTTCAATTCTTGATTATATGTTATAAATTTAGTATTCAATGAATTATAATATTATAATTTAAGTTGTAGATCCATATGACAACCATGCTTGAACATATATAGGCCACAATCAACGAGGTTCAAGCATTGTCAGGGATATATGAGAGGACTCCTAATCGTCACAGGAGGTCAATGATAGAGGTATTTATGATGAAAGTTTAAAACTATAAATCTTCATTAAAAAAAGGATCAACATACATTTCAATAATTCAATGTTAGATACATAGAATTGTATAAATTTAGTAGTCTAACTTTGGATTTTCCTTTTTTGTTTATGTAGGAGGTGTTTGATCCACCTAGTTTGGCGAAGAGGCTACAGTTTGATGATCCACTAGCATCATAGGATAGTATAGTTGTCATAGGATGCATCATGAGTCATTTTGAGATGGCATATGCCACATTGTATGCATAAACATTGATATTATACACATTTTGATGGCATGATTAGACACATTTTGTATATGGATCTATGTATTTGGATATATATGCATAATTTATCTATGGATACATGAACTTTGATATATATATTTGCATAATTTATCTATGGATACATGTATTTTGATATATATTTTTGTCATTTATGTGCACAAGGATATACATATTAATTTAGTATAGTATTATTCAATTTATCATGGATCATGTGTATTGTTCATGTTTATGGTATCATTCATTTTCATCATGTTTGTTATATTTGATTCAAATTCAATAATTTATGAAGAAATTTTTAACAACCTTTATTATCAAAATTTAATGTAATGTTTAATCTAAAATTATATCATATATGTTTAATTTGAGATGATCTCTGCAAACCCTTAAGATATCTACAATTAGCCAAATCCATGGCTAATTTAGTCTTAGGATCCCATCTTTGGTCTTACAAGATATTTCAATATGTATTGGTCACAAATGTTATAGGAGCTTTGTGGTCAAAATAGGAGTCTCACTAGGTTATTGTAGACCTCTACATGACTTTTCTATAGCATTCAACATTTCATTGATAGCCCCCATGAGCTCCAAGTTATGACCCTCGCAATATTGACCTCCAAAAGGACTTAAAGCATCTTCAAGACTCTTCTATATGGGGTAGTTGTGAATGTTGTAGGCTCTTCATGGCCAGAATAAGGGTATCACTAGGGTTCACTTGCCCATCTGTAGCTAATGGCATTGACGATTCAATGCCAAGATCAATGGTTTCAAAGTTACGTAATGATGCACCAATGAATTGAGGTACACTACAAGTTTTGGCATTGGGTGAGATTGTTGTGCTGAATCCAAAAAAATGTGATCTCTCTAAAATGAGATAGGTTATTTTATACCTCAATATGACCATCTTGTAGCATTTGACATTTAACTGATATCCTCCATGAGCTTTGAGTTATGTACCTCAGAAGATCAACCTCCAAACACTCTTAGACCATCTTCAAGACTCTTCGGTATGAAGTGGACATGAACATTGTAGGCTCTCCATGGCTAGAACAAGGTTTTCACAAGGGTTCACTCACCCATTTGGATCTAATGGTGCTAATGATTTTATGCCAAGATTGGCAGTTTCAAGGGTACGCAGTGATGCACCAATCAACTAAGGCACATTGCCAGTTTTGGCATCGAGGGAGATCATTGTGTAAAACCAAATGGAATGTGATATCTCAAAAATGAGATAGGTTATTGTAGACCTCAAAATGACCATCCTATAGCATTCAAAATTTCACCAATGCCCCCCATGAGCTTTGAGTTATGACCCTCAAAAGGTTGATCTCTAAACACACTTAGAGCATCTTTGAGACTCTTTGGTACGGGGTGGCCATGAATATTGTAGGCTCTCCACAACTAGACAAAAGGATGTCAATAGGGCTCACCTACCCATAAAGAGATAATGGTTCTAATTATTTTATGCCAAGATTAGTTGTGATGCACTAATGAATTGAAGCACAATGCAATTTTTGGCATCAAGCAAGATCACTGTGCCAAATCCAAACATAATGTGATCTTTTTGAAATGAGATAGGCTATTGTAGACCTCGACACGACTGTCCTATAGAATTCAATGTTTCACTAATAGCCCCCATGAGCTCAAAGTTATGACCCTCAGAAGATCAACCTCCAAATGCACTTAGATCATCTTCGAGACTCTTTGGTACAGGGTGGTTGTGAATGTTGCAGGCTCTCCATGGCCAAAACAAGGGTTTCGATAGGGTTCATATTTTATCAATAGCCCTCAAGTTTTTTGCATTGGGCACAGTGTAAGTTTGGTGTTAGTATTAAGTAAAAACATCATTTATAAGGTCCCTCCACATAAACTACATTAAGTTAAAACTTCTGTGTTGCTTACATTAAATCAACAAGTTTACATTTATAATATCTCAAGTGTTTCATCATTATTACATCAATACACAACTACCAAAAATCATAGTGTCAAAAATCATAGTGTCAGAAATCATAGTGTCAGAAATCATAGTATAAAAAATAGAATAGATTTTTCTTCATTTTTCTCCTTATTTAGTTTTTATCTTCATGCACAACTACTCTTCATGATGTACCTACATTCCAATATCATAAACAAATTAGTAAATAATTGTATTAAACAAGATAATCACCTATTCACCAAATAATTATCAAGAAAAGAACATAAGAAGTAAATATACCTATTTGAGTGTTCTTGTAGGGTCCTCTCTCTACTTTAGGGTCTCCAATAGGGCTTCATGATCAACATTAGTAATAGTAAAAATTTCTTTTACTTTTGGTCTTCCTTGATGCTTCAACAACTTCACATTTTTATTTCTCTACAAATTCAACAACTGATATAATAGTGCCAATGGGAAAAGTCTCCTTACAAATTTTAAATTTCTAATCCAACCATTTAGACCTGTGATTATGCCTTACGTACTTGTAGAAAATATTTGTCTTGAAATTTGAAATAAAACTAGCCATACTGATTTCTTTTGCAACCAATTCACATCTAGAACCCTCACCTCCACTCTTCAATGTATATTTCACTATTTCATATACCATTTTTTTTACTATTGTCCTCCCAAGATGTTGTTTGGACCCCTCATGGAAACATGTGTCAAACTTGGATAAGCCACCACATGCTAAACACTTCTCATTTAAACAAGCATTTCTATAAAAGAAAAAACCATCAAATTTAGGACATGAAAATTGATCTAGCAAGTCTCTTGATGATTTTAGAAACCCACTAGCACCATAATTCTCCAACATTTCATTACTCTAAAAAGTAGAATAGATGGAGCGTAATAGTTTATGGTACATAGAAAAATCCACATGATATTTGCAACAACATGTATTTCAAATCTTAAGTGACATACAATTAAATGGCTTCAAGGATTCAAAATCCCTTTGTGATATATGCAATCTTGGATGACTCTCTATAAATTATTTAAACAACACAATTTGACTTACCTCCAAATAATTTTTAGGATGTGGTGTGCGATCTCTAATGCCAATTCTCAACTTCAACATGTCTTTAGCATTAGGTGAGACCCTTGAGCTAGAATTCCAAAATTTTGTAATTTCTTGCTTCACATCACCGATTAGCATCTTATCAAAATGTGGAAGTCTCCCACCAAAAGCCCATATATCATTTTGAAGAGGATTGTCAATTCTCTCTTGTCTAGTAAGTGCTCTTCTCAAAGTAATATGATTTAGGTTCAATTCAATACAAGTTTGTCTCATATATCTACCCTTTCTCAAATGATGACTTACCAAAAAGGTTGTAATGACCCTTCGAGCTACTCTCTTATCCTTCTCCTTGCTATTTTTCCCAATGCTATTGAAACCATTGAAAAGATTCTTCACAATAATGGCATTTCTTTCCATTTTCTTATTGATACGAGTCTTCAATTTGGAAAGCATAGGTATCATCTTTTGCATCTTTAATAAGTGCATAAAAATTTGACATTACTCCACCACTGTCTTATAGCTGAAAAACATCTTATATAGTATTGAAGCCCATAATTGAAAGGTTCTTTATGATTTTTTTCCTTCTAAATTAATAATAACCATTTCATCAATTTCAATTATCCATTTTGGTGTTCTAGGACCTTCATTTCAGTTATAATTAGGAGATATGTAATGTTCCTATGCATTTTAAATTTTTTACATGGTCAATCATGGCATTTACATTATGAACTAAGCAATTTTCATTCTCCAAATTTTCAATCCCAACATTGTCATTATAAATTGGTACATTTTCATTCCCTAACTGAACAACATCATTTTTTGACTCTATGATTTTACCTTCGATCAATACATCGTCAACTTGATTCACATTTTGCATACCTTGTCTCTTCCTTTGGTGATTTAACCTATCTCTTTCCCTATATGTTGTAATGCTTTCATTTGATACTTTCCTTTTGTGTTTAGCCTTTTAATGACTATTGCTTCCCATTCAGACAACAATATTGGACACCTAATCAAATCTTGTAGCAACCTTTTCAAGCAATGGACCCCAAACGAATTATTTTTTGCAAACCCATGAAAAAGCCAAAAAAAAAATGTGATTGTCAAGTCTATAGTAATAGAAAATATTTTGGTTAAAGTATGACCAGTAAGAAAACTTAGATACCTGATCCCAATATTAGGTATCCAATTTTATATTGGTACCCAAAATCAGTGCCCAAAATTTGGAGCAAAATTAATTGAGAAATCTTTATCGCTCATCGCTATTTAGGAAATTCCCTTTCTATGACCTTTGATAGGTATTTTCTCTATAGAGTATAGTGATCACAATTTTTCAGTATAGTGATCACAATTTTTTAGTCTTTGTTGCAAGTTTTCATCTTATCGCTATAATACATAGTGATACACAAATTCCCATCACTCATCACTATCTCCATTATTCTCCAAATGTGATCCATTATCAACTTTGATCTATCGCTATAGGCAATAACGACCCCTTTTGAAAATAACACTACTTTATCACTATAACACATGGTGATCAACCAATCTTATTGCTAATCACTACAACCAAACTTCCTTTCTTTGATTAATGAAAGCACTTATCGCCATATCATATAGCGATACAACCCACTTCATCATCGATCGTCGTAACCAAAACCTCATTGCCCCACTTACCGATGATCACTGAAGGTTATAGAAATACACCTTTCTTTATTGCTCATCACCATATTGACTATATGTCTTCTCTATATATTCATAAACTTGATCGCTATATGTTATAGCAATCTCTCACCTAAGTTTGAAGATGACCCTATTGCTATATCCATGATACACACTGATACTTGAAGCTTCATCGTTCTAGCTACAATGATATATGAGTAAGCCCTAGCAATACATTTTGAGACTGACACCATTGATTTAGATGGAAAATCATGATTTCTTAGAAACAAAAAGAAATGTAGTAGGTAAATCTTTTATTTGATCACAACGATATAATCAATCTAGGCTATGAAGAATATCCGTGAAATGATAAATAATTTGGAACATGAAAATAAGTCAATAAGATCAACTATAACCAAAGCAATAATAGGTGGAAAATATTTAAAATATTTAGTTCCACTAGGACATATGGTAATTGATCATATGGGACGAATGTGGTTGTAGGCTAACCTATGACCCCATTCAACCCATTACATCATGACATGTGTCCCTAGGGGTCCTAGGACCCCTAGAGACATGTGGTAATTGATCATATGGGTGAATGGGTTTGTGGGATAACCTATGACCCTAGTTGACCCATTGCATCATGACATGTGTCCTTAGGGTCCTAGGACCCCTAGGGACATGATATTTGATCGTATGGGTCTAATGAGGTCATAGGCTAACTTACAACCCCCTTTGACCCATTGCATCATGACATGTGTCCTTAGGGATCCTAGGACCCCTAGGGACATATGGAAATTGATCATATGGGTTGAATAGGGTCGAAGGATAACCTATGACCCCATTTGACCCATTGCATTGTGACATCTAGGACCCCTAAGGACATATGGTAATTGAGAATATGGGTTGAATGGGGTTGTAAGCTAACCTACAACCCCCTTTGACCAATTTCATCATGACATATGTCCCTAAGGGTCCTAGGACCCTTGGGACATATGGGAATGAACCATATGGGTCAAATGGGGTTGTAGGCTAATCTACCACCCCATTCGACCCATTGCATCATGACATGTATCCCTAGGGGTCTTAGGACCCCTAGGGACATATGGTAATCAATCATATGGGTCGAATGTGGTCGTAGGCTAATTGTTACATCCCAATTTTTTTACCTAATTTAAAATATAGCCATTGAGGTTCACGTGAAGTCAGTTGACAATTAAATTTTTTATAATCCTGCAAATCGATAAGATGGTTAGTCATTATGATTTCATGTGAAGATAATATGCTAGTTGATTATTTATCATGAATTCATGGAATTGAAAATGCGGTTAGTCGTTATGATAATATGATTTAACTATGGGAATTTCTTTGTAGGAAGCATGTCAAAGGGGTGGAAGCATTGTTAGAAAAGAATTAGGCATAGAAGCATCACCATCACTTGGAAAATGAGTTGAGGACCTAGCAACTTGAACATTAGGATACAATCGATGGAACTACATGAGCTATATAAATAAATAATTTGAGAAACATAAAATAATTGAGTTAAAATATGAAACGTACCTCAAAGAATTTTTAATGATCTTTCATCATATTATTATTATATATATAGATATAAAAATGAAATGGCACCATTATATTGTAATAATTTAATAAAGTGATGTCACCTCATTAATATATTTACATGTACATATATAAATATTAAAAAATAAATATTCAAACTATAATAAAATTATAATTATAATAATATTCAAACTATAATCTTCCAACTCTATTTCCATTTTAATATTTCTTTGCTTTTAACATATTAAATGCTTGGCATGATAAATTGGAAAATAATCTTTAAACTTGCAGAAGCCAAGAAATCATGATTTTATGGAAGCCATGAGAAGAGACATATATATATTTCATTCACCCAACTATTTTCATTGCTACGTTTTCTTTTCCAATATTATTACCACCTCCCCATAACATCTGACCTTCATTATTTTCTCTTGAGTCAACTCTTTGTCCTTTCAATCTACATTTTAAATAAACAAGAAATGCCATAAACTCTATTCTAGGTGTTCAATCTCACAAGGTTTAAGTATCTTTGCATTTTAATCCTTCCACAACAACTAAAGGAGAGCTGGCTACCAAGTCTATTTTCAATACTTTAGAATAGACCCAAACTTATATCAAGTCATGTGAAAAACCACCCCAGTTCATGTTATTCCCATGATATTTGTTTTTACAATCGATTTCCATAGCTGTAGCTATGATTTACCATCACTTTTACTTTTGAGAGTTTCTTAGGAATAAGCATATTAATGTGTAATAGCATGGATTCATTAACCATTTGCAAAAATATTTTAAAGTCAGCTGATAAATATTTATGCAAGTCTCTTTCTTTAAAAGAAGTGCAGATACAAAATCATTTAGCAAGTTCTAGACACCCAATTTGTATATGTTTCAAGCACCCACCTTTTCCATGTTATCAATTACAAATCATGAGCAATATTTATACTGGGAACCAGTGTTCAAGGTAGGTTGTTGAACTTTTAGAAAAACTCCATTTGTCTTACCAAATATATTAGGTTATGCGATTAACCCAAAACCAAACATTGCAATGTAACTTCTATCAAATTTGTTACAACATTTCTAATTTATATAGCAGTAAGCTATAGTACTTATCATGATTATATCTTGTTTTATATCTAGTTTGATATTATAGAATTAATTCTCTTTAAAATAGATTAGATCATGGCAAGTGAAAGCCAAATAACCATAATATGAATCCATAAATCTTTATTCCAATGGAGATAAAGTTAAACAATAATTTTTACAATATTTAAGAGTATTTTTTCTCAAATCACAGATTGTGATAAGATGGAATATATCTATATAACAATCATGAATTAGTTGAGAATTAATAGACAGAGTTGATTGCTTTGAGATCTGAGCATCTAGGATTCACCAGCTGTATAGCCATGGAAAAGGTGAAGAGGTGAGATGGAGTTTGAAATGACATAGAAATAAAAGTTAGATATAATACATTAAATCTAGAATAATATCATATAATAGCTCATGCATGATCATGTTTATTGTATTCTCTAGCTACCAAGTCGAGTGATGTGGTTAGATACCAAGATGCTCAATGGAATATGAGATGTTCCATATCTATTCTAGGTAGGGAGGGCCTTTCTTTTTAGATATTGTGTGGGGATGACTTATGGTACAAGGTTGGGTTGTTAAGCCCTTGACAATGTTTTACCTCTCCACAAGTTGTTGGATGTGCAATAGACAAAGATATGCTATGCATTCAAATGTTTGTTAGAAACTAGCTATTTTTACTTTATGATGTGTATTCAAGTAGAAAGTAAGATTAATTGAGTTGTATCATCGTTATAGTTATTTCTTAAAATTAAAGGAATTCTTATCATCAATATAATAGGCAACCAACTAGATAGGTTGATCTTCTAACTAAATATGGAACATATCCATAGGATTGTTAATTCAATTTTTCATGTATAAGAACATCTTCTAATCTTATGTTAATGCCACAATTTAGAAAATTGAAAGGAAAGGAATGATACAATGGCATTTGAAGCCCTAAATGATACAATGGTATCTAAAGCCCTAAGTGATATAGTGGTATTTGATGCCCTAAATGATCCAATGGTAATTGATGTCATAAATGATACAGTGATATTTAAAGCCCTAAGTGATACAGTGGTATCTGATGCCGTAAATGACCAATGGTAATGGTGCCCTAATTGATATAGTGGTATGTGATGCCTAATTGATATAGTGGTATTTAATGGTAATTGTCGTTTGATTTTGATGTAGTAGTATTGGATGGTAGTCATCATTTGAAAATGTTATAGTGATATTTGTGGACTAACCCTAGTGGTTACAGAAGCATCCCTAGATTGTTTTTGATCTCGAATTCCATGGTATGTAGATTTTAATTTCCATAGTAAATTCATTGATGGTATTTTTAATTCTTAGTTATGAGATTTCGTTTAACTGATTTTAATTGTTAATCTTATTCACATGAACACGACTGATTCAACTATTTTCCCTATGAAATGAAGTAA
Organism: Cupressus sempervirens; assembly: GCA_028749045.1. NCBI lineage: Eukaryota > Viridiplantae > Streptophyta > Pinopsida > Cupressales > Cupressaceae > Cupressus > Cupressus sempervirens. The sequence continues at coordinate 289,770,663 of CM053783.1, read as the reverse complement.
TATCTATAATTGTTGGTTATGTTAGTTGTTAATTAAGACTTGGGAAAAGCTGATGTTACACTAACCTAGGACCATATTTGACCCATTGCATCATGAAATGTGTCCCTAGGAGTCCTAGGATCCATAGGGACATATGGTAATCGATCATACGGGTCAATTTGGGTCGTAGACTAACCTATGACCCCCTTCGACCCATTGCATCACAAATGTGTCCCTATGGGTCCTAAGACACCTAGGGACACATGGAAATTGATCATATGGGTTGAATGGGGTTTTAGGCTAACCTATGACCTCATTCAACCCATTCCATCGCAACATGTGTCCCTAGGGCTCTTAGGACCCCTAGGGACATATGGTAATTGATCATATGGATCGAATGAGTTTCTAGGCTAACCTACAACCCCTGTGACCTATTGAATCATGAGATGTGTCCCTAGGGGTACTAGGACCCTAGGGACATATGGTAATCAATCATATGGGTCAAATGGGGTTGTAGAGTAACCTATGATCCCCTTTGACCATTACATCGCATGTGTCCCTAGGGGTCTTGATACCCCTAGGGACATATGGTAATCGATCATATGGGTCGAATAATTCGACCAATTATATCACGACATGTGTCTCTAGGGGTCCTAGGACCCCTAGGGACATATTTTATTGATCATATGGGTCAAATGGGGTTGCAGGCTAACCTATGACCCCCTTTGACCCATTGCATCATGACATGTGTCCCTAGGGATCCCAAGACCCCTAGGGACATATGGTAATTGATCATATGGGTCAAATAGGGTCGTAGGCTAACCTACAACCCCCTTCAACCCATTTCATTGTGACATGTGTCCCTAGGGGACCTAGGACCCCTAGGGACATATGATAATCAATCATATGGGTCAAATGGAGTTGTAGGCTAACCTAGAACCCCTTTTGACCCATTGCATCATGACATGCATCTCTAGAGGTCCTAGGACCCCTAGGGACATATGGTAATCAATCATATGGATCAAATGGGGTCATTCAACTTTGTAACCTATGACCCCCTTCAACCCATTGCATCGTGAGATGTGTCCCTAGGGGTCCTAGGACCCCTAGGGACATATGTTAATCGATCATATGGGTTGAATGAGGTCGTAGGCTAACCTACGACGCCATTCAACCCATAACATCCTGACATGTGGACATATGGTAATTGATCATATTGTAATTTAATAAACTATATAATACTATGTAATAATTTATAATACTATGTTCAAATATATATTATAGTAGTATATGTAATAATATATATTTAATGTAATAATAATATATAGATAATATTTATAATATTAGAGATAATATATAATATAATATAATAGTATATAGTACTATCATCCTAATATACTATCTAATAATATTTAATATCATATATAATATTATAACAATAAAATTTGTTATATAATATATAATAAAAATAAAAATTCAAATATCATTATATCTTAAATGTGAAAACATACTTAAATATGTTTGTACGCTTTTGGTTTAAAATGTACAATTAGATCCCACCATCTCAATTTTTAAAATTTTGTTTTTTGCGTCCACATTTCGGGTATCTAATTAGGCTTGGTATTTACCAAACCTCTTTGGTCAACTCAAAAAACATGTTTGAGACATGTTTCCCTAACATTTAGACTCTTACTAGCCTCTAACAATATTTTTTTAATCCAAATTCAATGAAACAAAAAGAGTTTTTTGAGAACACTCTCAAGATTCCATCTATATAATTGTTGTCAAGTTATGAGCTCGATAAGTATTTATTAGTTAATTTTTAATGAAGATGTCTATAAATTTTTGATTGACATACTGATTGAAAATAGCTATAACTTTCAAATAGTATAACATTTTTGAAATCCAAAAGTTGCGTCACATTCTATGCTTCACCTAGTATAAATTTTTTTTTGTAAAGTTTTCAATTAGTTAAGGTGGTCAGACATGAGAGTTTTTTTATTCTAAAAAAGTTATAGTAGAAAATTCATATTTAATTATTTATTTGGAATAAAGATACCCAAAAATATGTATCACATCTAAGCATGAGTCTACTTTTTATATCTGTAATTATATTAAAAAATATTGTCATTTGATTTTGATTAAGGTGGTCAAACATTCACCTACTTTTTATTTTCACCCTGAAATTTTTGTAGTACTCCATTAAATCCAAGATTTTGACCAATCAAATAATCTTTTCTCTAGACAAGGCCTAGTAGGTTAGAAACTAGATTCAATTTCCTAGAGATTTTTTCGTTACAACTTTTTGATATAAATCCCATAACTAGTTTAAAATTACATGTCAAGTTAACATAACACTAATTTGTTAGTTTTTTACTGCCACTTAAGACCATAGTTTGGTTGACCATGATCCTACACATACCCATCACATCCATGTTGCAGTTGATCATAGGAAGACAAATTTTTAGGCCACATCTTTTCAAATATCAAGTATATTTTTTGGTCATAATATTTTTATTCTAACTAATATTGGTGCTACAAAATACTTTGTAGATCCTACGATTGTAGGTAGAATTCCTTTTAGAATTGTTTATATTACTAAACCCTAGATAGTAGAATATGGTAACAAGGAAAAGAATCAGGTAGAGAAATACCTATTTTACAGTGAGTTGGAACTTCCTAGCTTTCACATGGAAGTGTATTTGTATGTGGCTCCTTTGGGCTCGTATTATGTCATATTAGGAATCAATTGGATAAAAAAGCATAAGACCATTGTAAACCACTAGGAAAAGGTTCTTTAATTCCTTTCTAATGCATTACAATTGGTAGTCTTGAATGGTGTTAAAATCCCACTTGAACTTATACAAAATTATGCCATCAATTGAAGAAAGTAAGGAAAAAAGGGTGTCATATATATGTTGCCCATGTTAAATACTTGGAAGATACTCCACCTTGTTTATAGGATTATCACATTTTAGAAGTATTCCTAGGATGTATTTCTAGATGAACTACCCCAACTATCTCCTAAGAGAGAGCTTGATTTCTCTATTGATCTTGTGTCAAGAGATAAACCTCAATCAAAAATTCCTTATCATATAACCTCCACATAGTTGTACAAGGTAAATGTACAATTACAGGAACTTTTGGATAAGGGTTTCATTCACGCCAATGTATCACCTTGGGGAGATCCTATAATCTTTGTGAATAAGAAATATGGTACCTTAAGATTGTGCATCAAGTATCGAATGCTAAACAAGGTGACCATAAAGAACCGATATCTCCTCCCATGAATACTTGAATTGTTTGATCAAATGAGGGGAGTAGCCATATTTTCCAAAATTGACTTGAGATCTAGATATCAAAAACTTTATATTAGGGAAGAAAATAAATCTAAAAAGAAAATTGAACACAATATGTATTAAAATAGAGAATTTATACAGCTAAAAGATATATTAGAAAAAAAATAAAGAAGGAAGAAACTTGGAGCTTGGTTTTATTGAACAATAGAAGCCTATTTATACAATAGATTGACCCACCAACATTCCTTAATGACTAGAAAATAGATTTACAATGAACTACTTCGTGATTGATAACACACATGATAATGGACAAGTGGACAACTCTTGGAAGCTAACTGATCCAAGAGCCAAATCTACACTTAGTTATTTTTTATAACTGGAACTCTATGGCACAACTATAATAAAACTAGACACTTGCTCCCAACAACTCAAACTTGAGTTTCTACACGTGTATCACTATTTATTCACTAATCTAACACTCCCCCTTAATCAATATCCAAATTTTGTTTGACTTGTAAATTTTGTTTGACTTGTAACATCTCTCTAAATATTACAAACTTTATTTTTCCCAATAATTCGATGAATATATCAGCTATATTGTCATTGGTATTACAATAGTTCAACTCTATCTATTGAGACAGAATTTTCTCTCTTACAAAATGATGTTGAGTTTTTATATGCTTTTATCTTGCATGAAAAATGGGATTATTTGCAAGTTTGATTGTACTTTGATTGTCACACTTGATTGAAGTAGGCCCTTTTTTTATTTTGTCACATATCTTCAAGAATTATCTTTAGCCAAATTTCTTCATAGGTAGCACTACACAATGCTTTTTACTCAGCTTCAATAGATGAAAGAAAAATAGTTGTTTCTTTCTTGTTGCTCCAAGAGACAACACTCGATCCTATGTTGAATGCATAAGCAATTGTTGATTTATGATTGTCTAGATCTCCTACCCAATTAGAATTAGAGTAAGCTATCAACTCAACATACAAATGGTTAGTATATTCAATGCCAAAAGATACGATGCCTTGTAGGTATCAAAGAACTCTTTTTTTGCATTCCAATGGACCTTGAGAGGATCAGCCATGGATTGGTTAAGTATTCTAACAAAATATGAAATATTAGGTCTTGTAGTGGTCAAGTAGTTAAGACTTCCCACCATATACCTATGTAATGTCCCATTGACTTTTGAAGTGTTACTATCACAAGAGAACTTGAAATTTTGTTCTAATGGAGTACATGATACTTTACAATCTTGCATAATAAAATTTTGGATTAACTTCTTTGCATAGTTACTTTGAGTAATCGAAGTCCTACGATTTTATTTCCATGCTTCAATTCCTAAGCAATAATACATTTTGCCAAGATCCTTCATTTCAAATGCCTATGACAGAGTTGCCTTGATTATATCAATCAACTCTATAGAACTTCCTATGATGATTAAGTCACCCACATATAAATAAGTCAAAACAAAATTCCCATATTCATTATTTTTTCTATACAAATTTGGATCACTTTTACTCTTGATATATCCTTTTTGAAAGAAGAATTTATCAATTTTCTCATACCACGACCTTGGTGTCTTTTTGAGACCATATAATGTCTTTTTTAACTTGCATACCAAATGCTTTTTTTCCCTATTTTACAAAACCTTGTGGTTGAGTAAGGTAAATTTCTTCCTTTAAATCACCATTTGAAATTGCCAATTTAACATCCATTTGATAAAAAACCAATCAAATTTAGTAGCAAGTGTGATGCAAAGTGATCACAAAAAAGTTTAGTGAGACCACAACTACAACACTTTAAGGTAACTTTACCCTATCAACTTATCTAGAGCCCATAATGACTCTATCCAACAAGTTTCAAAACAAAGCCAAACTTCTATACAACTCTTCAATCTTCTAAACAACTATCCCTCTTAGTGACTCTAGGGATTAACAATGGGAAAATGAGAAAAAACTAAGAAATCAATCCCAATCTATTCCTTGGACCAAACTAATACCTAGAAAATTTCAAGGGATGCTCAAGGATTAGATTTCTACTAAAATTTGGCTTCCAAAACTTAACCTATGCAAAAGTTGCTCTTAAGAGGCCTAATTCCCCTTGTGGCCCTTTTTATTGGTTCTAGGATAGTAACTTGGAATCGTCCCACAAAACTTGCTAAAAAAACTAGGGTTTTAGATGCCCTTTTGGAAGTTCCTTCAATCCCCCAAATGCCAACTTCTCAACCTACTCAAGTACCCCTGAACCTACACTAGCCTTACACACCTAATTGGCCAAATCAAGCATGTAATACTTGGTAATAAAAAAAATGGGTACCTAGGTTTGGTTTTTTGTTATAGAAGGATTTAGCTAGCTTATTTCACCAAGAAATGACAATTCACCAAGTCCTATGGCCTCATTCCAAGCCCTATCCACAACATAAACACTTTCTTGATTAAATATATAGCAATATTCAGCCTAGGGCACATTCATAGGACCCTTGAATCACCTGAGAAAAATACACCACTTAGGAATCTTAAAGTAAGTGCCCTAACCTTGTAAATTCTAGAAGGCCATGAAAAACCAATAGTAGATTTGTAGGTTAGGGCCATATCTTCATTGAAACCCTCAATTTCAGGGTTTGTAAACCTACTTGTAGTAAAATAGATATAAATTGCTTTAGAATAAACCAATCAATATGAAATAAAATGAAATGTGATCAAGACCTAGAAACCTAGTAATTCATGCAACTAGATTTGGTTTCCCAATTCGTACAGTTCCATACAATAGAGAAATACTCAGAAAATTTGTAAATTCCTTATGTAAAAATGCTTGAATGTAGACCAACACCCACAAAAGACTTCCGCAAGGGTATTAAAATAAAAATACATTATTTCCAACCAATACATCAGTGGTTGGAGTAGTTACAAGACTAGTTGTAATGTCTTTGCAAAAATTGTCAAAATTGTCAAAAAGTTGTTAGCAACTTTTCTTGCAAAAAGAAAATTTTCAACTATTGCCTCCTAGAACTTAATGAATTGGACTCTTGCAACTCTTAGGATCCTAATATGATGTAATAACTCATAAAACACACCTAGAGCCAATTTATTAGCTAAAAAAACCAAAAACAAGATCCTTAGGACTAAGTGAACTTAGGCTTATATATGCACCTTAAGTTCCTTGACCTCACAAAAGGATCAAACTTATTAAAAATGAGTTAAAAAAAACATATTAATGATGTGGATCATCACCCCATGTTGCTCCATCATGAGTCTCCTTTAAGTAGATTAGATGACCTCTTTAGTTACCTAGGTGCCTTGCACTATACTCCTTTGGCCAAAAGAGACTCAAGTCCCTTGAGTAGGAATGGGTAAAAGATTCACACCAGTATTCTCAATCTCCTTAGGATTCATCCAATTTTCTTTCTCCAAAGGCTTGCTATATCATTTAACTAAATTGTCATGGTAAGTGTGCCTTCTTGTCTTTGTGTTGATCCTCTTTTCTAGTATGCATTCAATGCTAGGTGGAACTCATTTTGGAAAATGTTGCAATACATTTGTATATGGAGAATCAATAGACCCTGCAATACCAATGTCAGAGGAGCTAGAAGGTTTATAAGCATAAATGTCTAAAACATTAAATATAGGTGAAAGACCTATGTCAATAGGTAATGCAATTTTGTATGCATTAGGACCCCATTGCTTAAGAATCTAAAATGGACCAAATTTCTTCATGTGTAGCTTGGTATACTTACCTTTAGGAAGCCTCTATTTATTAAAGTGGACCATGACCATGTCCCCAACCTCAAAGTGTACTTCTCTCCTCCTTACATTGATTGCTTTCTTGTACTTTTGAGAGCTCTACTGCAACCTTTCTCTAACCTATTGGTGGATGTTGCTCATTACCTCAACAAAATCATCTACAAGGGCACTCTTTTGAGCTCTAACACACCCATAGGATGAGAGCCATACACAATATGAAAAGGACTCAGTCATGTACTCCTATTGATGGAGTCATTATAAGAGAATATTGCCTGAGGTAAAACAATATCCCATGCAACACCATAGTCATTGGTAAGGTATCTAAGAAGGTTACCTAAGGACCTTTTGATAACCTTAATCTTCACATCTAATTGGGGATGATAGATAAATGACATAGCAATATTTTTGCCTAATCTTTTCCACAATGTATGCCAAAAATGTCCTACAAACTTAGGATCCCAGTCAGACACAATAGTAAGAGGAAGTCCATGAAGTATTACAATCTCTTTAAAGAAAAGGCTTGCTATACTAGAAGCATCATGAATTGACCTACAAGGAAAGAAGTGTTCCATTTGGGAAAATCAGCCCACAACCACATATATATTGTCATAACCAAATTTGGTCCTTGGAAGGTCCAAAACAAAGTCCATGCTGATTGAATCCCAAGGCTTTGTAGCTATAGGAAATCGATTATACAAGATTGATTAGAACTTATCCCCTTATCTCTTTGATAGATCAAACAAGTTTCTACAAAATTCCAAACATTTGATTGCATTCAAGGCCAAAAATTAAATTTTCTTACGCTTCCACAATGCTTTTCCCTGATTATATTTTCCCTCATAGAACACTGACGTATACATAATTGAATTCCTTTTAACAAAAGGCCCTCTTGAATGATATAGTCTGCAAAATCTTTATGATATCTATCCCCTAATTTCAAAAAAACTTGATAAGCTTCATGAAAATATTCATCAATAGGATACATGTCCTTTAAGGTAGAAATACCAATAGTCTCCATTTGGATTTATTGAATGGCTAGATTCTTTCTACTAAAGGCATCAAATACGTTGATAGCCACACCTTTCTTGTGCTTGATAGAGAAGATATATGAATACAAGTACTCCATCTATTTGACATGTCTATGGTTCAACTTTTCCTATTTATTCAAAAAACTCAAGACTTGATTGCTAGTGTAAACAATAAATTGTTTAGGTAATAAGTACTGTCTCCACTTTCTAAGGGACTGAACCATAGCATATAGTTCTAGATCATAATTAGAGTATTTTTGTTTTACCTCATTCATTTTTTCACTTAAAAAGGCCACAGGCCTCCCTTCTTGACTTAAGACATCACCAATTGCTCTCTTACTAGCATTACACTCTATAGTGAAAACCTTGTTAAAATTAGGTAAAACCAATATAGGTTATTGTTCTACCATTTTTTTCAAGTATTAAAATGATTTATCTACATCTTTAGTCCACACAAATTGACATTTCCTTCCCCCTTGATAATATCAATCTTAGGTGCACTTATTCCACTAAAATTCCTTACAAATTTTCTATAAAGCCAGCAAGGCCATGAAAACTCTTTACCTCACCAACTGACTTTGGAGTAGGCCAATTCAATATAGCTTCAACCTTAGAAGGATCCATCTTTAGGTTTCCTTTAGAGATGACAAACCCAAGGAAAATAAGCTCTTCCTGCAAAAATACACATTCATCCAAATTGATATTTAACTGCTCCTCATGTAGCTTCTTTAGGACCATATCAAGATGTGTTAGATGTTCATCCCTATCCTTGCTAAAAATCTAGATACCATCAAGATACACAACAATGAAAATATTTATAAAAGGTTTAAGGAATTCATTCATCAATCTCATAAAGGTGCTTGAAGCATTGAAAAGGCCAAAAGCCATCACAACCCACTCATCCCCCTCCCTAATTTTGATTTGGTGGTAGCCACTCTTCAAGTCAATCTTGGAGTAATATCTTGACTTTTCCAAGCAATCTATGAGGTCCTGTATTCTAAATACTGGGAACCAATATCTGATAGTTATCTTGTTTATAGCTCTAGAGTCAATACATAGTCTCCATGTACTTTCCTTCTTAGGAGCTAAAACTACTAGAACAACACAAGGGTTGATACTCTTCCTTATTAAAACTTTCTCTAACAATCCTTTTATTTTCCTTACTACTTCAACATTTTTCTCTAGAGTTAGTTTGTAGGAAACCTTGTTGGGTAGTGTGGAGCCGAGAATAAGATCTATGCAATGACTTATCTCCCTTTTAGGTGGCAAGGTATCTATGTTCTCATCAACAACTATCCCTTTATACTAATCTAAAAGGTCTAAAAATTCTTTTGTGCCTACTTTCCTCAAGGTCTCTTGTGTTTGCTTCTCTTTCCTAGGTATATTCTCCTTAGCTTTCACCACAACAACAAAACATGACATCTTATCTTCTTTTAGTCCCTTGAAGAATTCTTTTTCACCTACTAACATGACAATAATAGGCATATTCTTATCCTTTGGTTCCCCTACCAATGGTGTCATGGTGTAAGTTTCCCCATCTTTGGTCAAGGTATACACATTGGTCTTCCCTTCATGTTGCGTATTTGTGTCATATTGCCAAGGCCTGCCTAGGAGAAATGACAAGCATCCATATCCATTATTTCACACATGACTTTATCCCTATAATCTCCAATCTGAAACTGAAAACAATATTGCTCATTTAGTAAGGTTTTCTGCTCCTTACTTATCCAAGAAAGCTTATAGGGATTTGGATGTGGGATTCTTTTTAAACCTAGTTTATTCACCATTTAAATAGAAGCTAGATTTTTAGTAGAGCCTAAATGAACGACAACTTTACATACCTTTCCTTTCACCTTACAGGTTGTCTTGAAGATATACTTTCTTTGAGGAGGTTCTTGGTTGAGTGGTACCAAGAGTGACCTATTGAAAATCAAGCTTTCTCCTATCTCTAGACCTACATGTTTTGAAGAAGATGCAACAGTATGGAATGAAGTGGTACTTTGGCAATCTTCATATTGGAGTAATCAGATTATCCCCTCTCCTTGGTTAGTTGCACCTATCTTTTTTGGACACCTCAAGGACTGATGTCTAGCTTGATTACAAGAGAAACATCTTCTAGTGAACATACTTGTTCCTCTTCTAGAAAATATTCCTCTTGGACTAGATCTTCTTCCCCTAAGGGAACCTCTACTACCACTTTCTACCCCTTGACTAGTGCTATCCTCTCCTTGTTGTCTTGCAAAGTTTCCTCTTTCAAAAAATCTCCCTCTTCCTCTAAAAGAGTTTCCTCTTCCTCATCTATTTTTTTTTTTTTCAGATTTCTTCTTTTGATTTTCCTCAATCCTAAGGGAAAGTTGGTAACACTTGTGGTCTGATTCTACTAACACCAAAGTAATTCATATTGAATATTATATCTGAGCCCATCATCATACCTTGCAAGGTTTTTTTTTTTTTTTCTCATACAATTTAGACCTAAGAGTCAAGGTATGAAATTTTTGAGTGTAGGTACTTACTTACATCCATGTACTTCTACTTGAGATTATGTAGCCTCTTATGGAGCATCACTTCATAATCCTTAGGTACAAACTACTTCATGATCTCTACCATCATTCTCTTCCATGTGGCAATGGGTTGCTTCTCTTCCTCTAATCTTTCATTTTGAAGGAAGTTCCACCAACTTAGTGTTGGGCCTTTTAGCTTGGCTTTTGCCACTTTTACTCTATAATTTGCAGGTATCTCCTCAGCCTCAAAATGGTTTTCAAGATCCTCCAACCATACCATGCATGCTTCTAATTCTAACTTCCCGTCAAACATGGGTAAATCCCCTTTGTCTTTCCTTCCTACCCTCTATAGGGCTGCTACCATGATCCTCTAATCTTCAAGCATGTTAGGCAATTTAACTCCCTCTTCTTCTTCTTCTTTAGACTCATGCTTTCCTCTTTGTACTTTCCCTTTAAACTTATCAAATTCTCTATTCATTTCTCTATTTTCCTCTCTAACTGACCTGCTCTCAGCCATTTGTTCTTTCACAATCTTTTCCAACTTAATTTTGGTTATCCTTAAAGGAATGTCCTCTCCTTTTGTCAATTTGTTCTCCCAAGTAGATTCTTAGTGGCTCTAATACCACTAAACATAGAGTGATCACAACAAAAGCTTAGTGAAACCACAACTACAACACTTTAAGGTAACTTTATCTTATCAACTCTTCTAGAGCCCACAATGACTCTATCCAACAAGTTTCAACACAAAACCAAACTTCTACATAACTCTTCAATCTTGCACAAAAAATTCCCTCTTAGTGACTCTAGGGATTAACAATGGGAAAGTGAGCATAAACTAAGAAATGGATCCCAATCTATTCCTTGGACCAAACTAACACCTAGAACATTTCAAGGGACACTCAAGGATTAGATTTCTACTAAAATTTGGCTTCCAAAACTTAACCTATGCAAAGTTGTTCTTAAGAGGCATAATTCCCATTGTAGCCTTTTTTACTAGTTTTAGGATAGTGACTTGGACTTTTCCCATAGGAATTGGTAAAAAAAAATAGGGTTTTAGATACCCTTTTGGATGTTCCTTAATTCTCCAAACACCAACTTCCCAACCTACTCTAGCACCCCTGAACCTACACAAGCTTCATAGGCCTAATTGGCCAAATCAAGCATGGAATACTTGGTAATGAAAAAATATGGGTACCTAGGTTTGGTTTGTTTTTTTAGAAGGCTTTATTTGATTTTTTTCACCAAGAAATGACCATTCACCAAGTTCTATGGCCTCATTCCAAGCCCTATCCACAAAAGCAACACTTTCTTGACTGATTACATAACAATATTTAGCCTAGGCCACATTCATAGGACCCTTGAATCATGTACAAAAAATCCACCACTTAGGAATCTTAAAGAACATGCACTAAACTTGAAAATTCTAGAAGGTCATGAAAAACCAACTATGGAATTGTAGGTTAGGCCACATCTTCATTGGAACCCTCAATTTCAAGGTTTGTAAACCTACTTGCAGTAAATGGATGTAACTTGCTTCAAACTGAACCAATAAATATGAAACAAAATTTAAACTGATCAAGACTTAGAAACCTATTAATTTGTGCAACTGGATTTGGTCTTCCAATCCATATAGTTCTGTACAATAGAGAAATGCTCAGAAAATCTGTATATTCCTTATGCAAAAATGCTTAAACATACACCAGCACCCACACCAGACTTCGTTGAGGGTATTAGAATCCAAATACATATTTTACAACCAATAATTTGGTGGTTGGAGTAGTGACAAGACCAGTTGTAACATTTTTTTTTTTAAAGTCAAAATTGATAAAAAAGTTGTCAATAACTTTTCTTGCAAAAAGAAAATTTTCGACTATTGCCTCCTAGAACTTAATGGCTTGGACACTCGAAACTCTTAGGACCTTAATATGATGTAATGAATCACAAAAAACACCTAAAATTAATTTATTAGCTAAAAAAATAAAATCCAAGATCCTTAGGACTAAGTGAACTTGGGCTTATATATGCACCTTAAGTTCCTTGTCCTCACAAAAGGATCAACCTTATTAAAAATAAGTAAAAGCCAACATATTAATGAGGTGGATCATCAACCCCATGTTTTTTGTGTTTGTGATCCTTGAATGGAATCCAAATGCATTCTTATTTGACCATTCATCCATTTAGGATGTCATATGAGTCTTTGGGGTTGGTTGTAATGTTGGAGAGTTCTTGTTCTTATATTGGTGTGCACTATTTGAAAACCCTAGGAACTTCCTTGTTAGGATCCTAAGGATAATAGGGTAACTAGTAACCCTATTAGGTAAAGAGAAATACCTAAGGTATCCATAAAGTTAGCTAGGGTGGGAGCAAGTATGGTTGTCCCATCAGAGTGGTATTAGAGAAAGTTAAAAGCTTGCGGAGAAGGCGTATGTCTACAACTACTAGAGAGTTAGTGCGTGAGTCATGTATGGTGACTAATGCAGAACTAGCTAAGGAAGTCAATTAGAAAAATGAGAAGAATAGACTCCTTGAAGTAGCCTTTGAAGAGGTGAAGACAAAGTTGGATGAAGTTGTTGATTTAGTTAAATAGAAGGAAGAGGAAGGTAATGAGAAGGGTAAGGAGATAATAGAAGAAGATGTTCTCCCTGAGCCAAACCCTATCTTGAATGAAGAAACTTTATTGAAAGCTATAAAAGCCATAGGTGGAAAACCTTTGGAAGGTGTGCCACTATTTAGTGGAAAGATGGACATAGATGCAATGATGGGTTGGTTGGATGACATGGAGAACCATTTTTAGTGTAAAGGGGTGTCAAAGGCACGAAAGATAAAAGTAGACATGATACAACTTAGAGGATCAAATTTGACATGGTGGAAGTATGTCCAAGATGAGAGGATTAGTATGGGAAAAAATCCTATAGCCAATTGGAATTTCATGGTGATGAAACTAAGGGAGAACTTCCTACCAGAAGACTATGAGATTCAACTCCACAAAAGGAGACAACGACTAAGACATAAAGCTTTGGATGTGGCCTCTTATATAGAGGAATTCTAGATGTTGTCCCTTAGATCCAAGAAGTAAGAATTAGAACCAATAAAGGTGGCTAGGTACTTGGGTATATCCAAGAGGAGCTTAGCCTGTGGACACCTACTAATGTTCAAAGGTTCCGTTAGCTAGCCCTAAAGGTGGAGGAAAAGAATAAGAAGGGGATTCCAATTTCAAAGATAGAGGCAAGGGTAGAAATCATAGAGGACAAAGAGGAGGTTACCAAGGTAGGGTTAATGAGCAAAGAAACCAAGGTTAGACCAAGCTGACAGAGAAAACCACTGAAAGAACTCCTAGAGGAAGTTATAATAAAGGGAGAGACAACTAAGGAAATTTTAATAGAGGCAAAGGATTAGGTAGAAGTAACTCATACTTTACTAGCATGAAGTGCTAAAATTGTGATCAATTAGGCCATCCAACATATATATGCCCTATGAAAACCTCTTCTTCAAACCATGACAAAGGGGTGGCATATGCACAAGAGGATAACTCTAACTACAAGGAGAGTTAATTGGATCACATAGAGTCTAAGAAAGGTAAGAACCTTATGTTTAGAATGGTATTGATCAAATAACTTGCTCTTGATGAACCTAAGCATAAGAGGGCTGTATTTAGGATCAGATGTAGGATCTTTGGGAAAGTTTGTAAGGTGGTGGATTAAGGTTCTACTAATAATATAATATCAGAGGAGGTAGTTGAGATGCTTAAACTAACTAAGTTATCCAATGTGAATCCATACAAGGTGACTTGGCTCAACAAAGGTCAAAGCATACTAGTGAATGAGAAGACATGGGTTGACTTCTCCATATAAAGGTACAAGGATAGGCTATTATGTGTCATCTTACCTATGGATTCTTTCCATCTACTATTAGGTAGACCTTGGTAGTATGATAAAGAGGTAGTATATGATGACAAGGAAAACTCAATATCGTTCAAGAAAGGAGGCAACACTTTTAAAATACAATGTTTTTTGGAGGGAGAATAACCATAGTCTAAGGTGCCTAGTATTGTTATGAAATGGGAAGGAACTTGTTAAGGATCTTAAGGATAAAGAGAGCCAAGGCTATGCAGTGGTTCTAAAGTCCAAGGGAGAAGACAAGATAGCCAAAGACTCTTTGCCTACAGAAGTTCAAGCATCTCTTGAAAAATACAAAGACATCATGAGTGATGGCACACCTACTACCCTACCCCCTAGTAGATTCCTAAGCCATCTAATATACTTTGTCCCTAGTGTTTCCTTACAAAACAAAGAAACATACAAGCTCACTCCAAACTAAAATCTAGAAGTGGCAAGATAGGTGCAAGAATTGATGGACTAAGGTCTAATCAAGAAGAGCATAATCCCATGTGTAGTCCCTATTGTGCTAGCATCCAAGAAGGGAGGAAAATGTAGACTATGTATGGACTCAAGGGGTATAAATATGATCTGAATTAGGTATAGGTTTCCCATACCTAGAATTGAGGATCTCATGGATTATCTTGGAGGAGCAATGTAATTCACAAAGTTGGACTTGAAGAGTGGATACCACCAAATAAATATTAAGGAAGGAGATGAGTGGAAAACAACATTTAAGACAACATATGGGCTCTATGAATGGCTTGTGATGTTATTTGGTCTCTCTAATGCTCCTAGAACATTCATGAGGCTCATGAATGAAGTACTTAAGGACTTCACTAAAAGGTTTGTGGTGGTCTATCTAGATGACATACTCATCTTCAGAAAGACCAAGAAAGAACACATCAAACATGTGGAAGTAGTATTGTAGAGACTTCATGAGGAGAAGCTTTCTATAAATCTTGAGAAGTTTGGCTGCTTCAAGCAAGAACTAGTATACTTGGGATTTGTGGTCTCTAAGGGATCCTTGAAGATGGATGAAGATAAGGTTGTTACTATCCTCAACTGGCCACCACCTACTACATCTACTGAGGTATGAATTTTTCATGGTCTAGCTCAATCTTATTGGAGATTCATTAGGAATTTTAGTGGCAAATGTGCAGCTTTTCTAGATACCATAAATGGTGGTGTCAAGTCTAAGTTCAAGTGGACTTTAGAAGCAAAGAAGTCTTTTGAAATGCTAAAGAAGTAGGTAGCTACCCAACATATTTTGCCACTACCTAGTTTTGAGAAACTTTTCACCATAGAGTAATGCAAGTTTCCTAATAGTGGGGCGAGTGTTCAACCAAGAAGGTAGGCTTGTATCCTTCTTTAGTGAAAAACTTAATGAGGCCAAAAATAAGTATTCATCCTATGATCTAGAATTCTATGCCCTATTTCAGTCTCTTAGGAAGTGGAGACACTACCTCTTTCCCAAATAATTTGTTGTGTGTATAGACAATCAAGCTCTCAATTAGATCAACACTCAAGAAAATTAGAGTAATAGGAACTTGAAGTGGATGGAGTACTTGCGAGCTTTCACCTTCACAATCAAGCATAAGAAAGGGCAGATGAAAAAGGTGGCAGATGCATTGATTATGGGATTACTAATAGTCCAAGAGGTTCAATTACATAACATTAGAATAGAGAGTTTCAAGAGTCTATATAAGGAGGATGAAGATTTTGTAGAGGCATTTAAGGTATGTTATAATTTTGAGAACCATTTCCATAGAAAGTTCTCTGAATTTACTTTACAAAATAGAATGCTATTTAAGGATAACCAATTATGTGTACCAAGGAGATCAATAAGGGAGAATCTAAGTCAAGAAAGGCACAATGCAAGCCGAAGTGGACACTTTGGTGTGAGAAAAAACCTAGAACTAGTTCAAAGTTTCTATTATTGGCCTAAAATAGTCAGAGATGTGACTAGGTATGTAGAGAAGTGCATGGTATGTATGAAAGCTAAAGGAGGAATGAATAATGTAGGTCTTTATCAGCCCCTACCAGTCCCACATAGGCCATGGGAGTGTGTGAGCATGGACTTCATAGTAGGAGTTCCCAAGAAAAAAAATGGTTATGATAGTATCTATGTAGTTGTTGATAGGTTCAACAAGATGGGGCACTTCATTCCATCTAAGACTACTAATGATGCAAGCCACATTTCCCTTTTGTTCTTCAAAGAGGTTGTGAGGATTCATAGACTTCCATAGAGCATAGTTTTAGATAGGGATGTAAAATTCATGAGTCACTTTTGGAAGACCTTGTGGAGTAGACTTGGTGCAAATCTCTCATTTGATTTAGCCTACCATCCCCAAATAGATGGTCAAATTGAGGTGGTCAATAGGGTGCTAGGTAATCTCTTGAGGCTCCTAACTAAGGAGTATGGACAAACTTGTTATGTCATCATTCCCCAAGTAGAGTATTCTTACAATGATAGTAGGAATAGAACCACAGGAAAAAGTCCTTTTGAAATTGTGTATGGAATGCATCCAAGGGGTGTATGTGAGTTGAGGGATCTTGGAGAAATTGAGCACAAATGTGGACATGCTAAGGATTTTCCCCAAACCATGAAAGAAATCCAACAACAAGTCAAGAAGACTATCCAAGACAATACCCAAAAATTGAAGGCCAAGGTGGATGAAAGAAGGATAGACATTCAGTTTGGTGACTATGTTATGGTGAATTTGAACAAATCCAGATTGCAAAAAGATATGCCAACTAAGATACGAATGAAAAGAGTTGGACCTTGCAAAATCTTGGCCAAATATGGAGCCAATTCCTATAAAATTGATTTTCCATTAGATTTGGTCATCTCTCCCATTTTCAATATACAAGATTTGGTTGAATTCAAGGGTACACTACATCAGATTAGTCATGGGGTCAGTATTGATCTAGAGCCTACTGTAATACCTACCTCAAAAAGTTGGAAGTTAAGAAAGTGTTAGATTACAGAGTTAAGAAAGCAACTAGGCATTAAGTGTATATGGAGAACCTCATCAAATGGAAGGGTGAAACTAATTTAGAATCAACTTGGGTTGCTGAGGTGACTTTCAACAAAGTTGGCATCCCTCAAGACCTATTGTCCACAAGAGTGACATAGTTTTCTTTTGTGGGGGAGTATGGTGTCGGGGCACCTAGGTATGCTCATGCAAAGACCTAGGGATCATAGGATATTTTGTATTTTAGTGGTGCTAGCCACACTACTAGTTCAATAATAGGGCTAGTCCAGTCCTAGGGTGAGGTAGGTTAAGGTAAGAAAGTCTCTTAAGGTCTAAGTTGCTCATAGTTGCTCAATGAGGTCAAATTGAGCATCTTTTTATTTAGTAGGGTAGAGTGGTCACATGAGTGTTTTTAGGACCTTCTTACATGTTTTTCATCCATTTAATTCTTTTGGCAAGGTTTGGCAACATTTGGAATAAGTTTGAGAGTCAAACTCCAAAAGATGTAAAAGTTGCTCAAAAATTGTCAATATTGTCATTGACAACATTAATAACTTTTTGTTGCATTTGAGAAATTTTTTAGTTAGAGCTTAGAAAATATCTGAATCAATTGGGATAGGATTTTGGATGTGTATATAAGGCCATCCTCAACCTTTTGATAGTGTGGGAAGATTTATCCATTGTTGGTGTGTACGGATTGTCAGCAATAAACTAGTTATAGTTTATGTTTTTTGAGATCTTTGGCACTTTAATGGATTGATCTTGGATCTCTAGTGTTTGGAAGTGTTAGAGGATTTAAATTTAATATTCTTTATTTTATTTTTTTGTGATTTTTTAGAGATTTAGTTGGTTCAATAATTTGTTTTGTTTTTAGTCTGCTTGTTGTCCTGAATCAAGCAACTGAGTAAAATGGGGTCATAAGTTCCTCTCCCACCATAGGAACTGTATGACCTCTTAGGATTTGGGAGATGAATCCTTATAGATATTGTATAGTAAAGGAGATGCATTAGATAGAAAAGAAATTTATTTTATGGTGATGCCCTAGGCAAGCCAGAGATGCATGGCTAGGGGTCATAGTCAAGTGGAGAGGAGTTAGAGTGATTGAATTTTTATGATACTTCAATCAAGGCTTGGAAAGTGTTAAGGATATTTTTAATGAAGCCAAAAATTTAGTGGGAGATATTTTTGAAGTTCCATGGTGGGAAAAACATGTTTTCTTTTAGACATCCTATTAAAAACTTAAAACCCTTGGATTTAGGCTTAAATTATGGTCATACTATATGAACAAGTTGAGGACCCTAGTGATGGATACAACTGTTCAATTGTGTGTTGTCTTTGATGTTACATAAAATGTCATATAAAATATTAGATAGAGTCTACCAAGCTCAATTGGTCAACAAAGAAAATTACAAAGTCTACTGAGCTTAGTTGGTCAGCAAAGCAAATTCCAAAGTCTACCAAGCATTCTTGAAAGTTACTCAGTGGAAACAATTTTTATCGAGCTCACTTTGGCATCGACGGATTTTGTGGTAGAAGTTAGTGTTAACTGAGCTCACAAGGTTAATGAAGGAAATTTAGTATTTACCAAGTTCAATATGTCTCCAAAGGATTTTTCAGAGTTCACAGTGTTCACCAAGCTTCAAATGGTTAACACTGGAAATCATTTCTAGAGCAGTGTTTACCGAGTAGGGTCAGCCAATGAAGGATTTCATTTTTTTGGGAAATAAAGTTTAATTGTTTCATGTAATGATTGTAGCTGACTGATGTAATGATTATTGGTAATTGTAACTTGCAAATGAGCTGACTTAACAATTTCTAAGGTATAAATAAGAGGTCAAGTTGTGAATTCTAAAGTATGGATGAGTGTAATGAGCGAGCATGCAAGTGTGTTGATTATGTGAAGAGGAAAGTGTGACCAAATTTTGAAGAAGGATCAGATATCCTTGAGGAGCAACAAAATTGTAATTCAATCAGAAGAGGATCAGAAAAAGTAGAACAAAGATTTGTATCAGAAATACAGTTGCATCTCATTTAGGTCAATTCATTGTTACTTTCTCACCATTGTGGCAGTGATTTCTAAATCTCTTAATGTAGTTGGTCTCATAGCCATTTTGTAAATCCTCTAACAAGGTGATAGTTCTTTTGAATTATTCTAAAGACCTCTAGCAAGGCCACTCCTAGTAGGGTGATTAAATCTTTTAATAAGGTCACACCTAACAGTGTGTTTTGTAACCTTTAATAGGGTTGGCTTCTAATAGGGCTTACTTCAGAAGAGTGAAAATTGGTAGCTTGTTGCTTGGTGGTTTTTCCCATATTAGGTTTCTATGTTAAATCTGGTGTCTCATGTGTTCATGTTATTTCTTTTATGCATGCATGTTAATCACCATGAATGTTTAAGATCTGTTAAAGATAACATACATTGCATTTACCGAGTTACAACATTTTTTTTTTGTATAGCTATCGAGTGATAGTAGTAACTAGTTTTATAAGACATCTAAGGGATTTATGGATTTGTTTTTGTGGTAACTGATTCACCCCCCCTCTTAGTTACTCCATCTATATTTCCAACACCTAGACCACCAAAATATTTGATTTCTCTAAAAAGGATGTCTAGATCAATGGTTTATTTGACCCCTTATTAAGGAAAATTTCAAGTTGTTTTAATTTTTGTTCATTAGGAGGGACTTATTTCTAGCATTTTTGTGAAGTCTTTCATGATTTTTGGTACTCAATTAGGGTTTTAATTTTTTTTGTGGTTGTGAACTTTGAAGGGAATCCAAATGCCTTATTATATGACCATTCATCCATTTGGGGTGTCATATGAGTATTTGGGGTTGGTTGTAATGTTCGAGAGTTGTTGTTCTTATATTGGTGTGCACTAGTTGAAAAGCCTAGGACCTTCCTTATTAGGATCCTAAGGAGAATAGGGTAACTAGTAACACTATTAGGTTAAGAGAAAGACATAAGGTATCCCTAGAGGTAGCTAGGGTGGGAGAAAGACTAGTTGTCACATCAAGTATTATCACAATGAGTACTCTTCCTTATAACACCAAATGGATCAATACACTAGCTCATTTTAATTGCAAAAACTCCTACTTTTGCACACATATTGCATCTTTAGCACTCAAAAGAGGTTTGAAAACACCCCAAAATGAGTCTCGAACTTGGCTCTGATACCACATTAAAATAGAGAAATTATACAACTGAAAAACATATTAGAAAGAAAATAGAGAAGGAAGAAACTTGCAACTTGATTTTATTGAACAATAGAAGCCTATTTATACAATATATTGACCCACCAACATTTCTAAATTATTGGAAAATAGATTGAAAATAAACTACTTCATGATGATAAGACACACATGAAAACAGACAAGTGGACTACTCTTGATAGCTAATTAAATATAAGAGTTAGATCTACACTTAGTCATTTGTTATAACTAGAACTCTATGAGACCACCACAATTGAATTGAACACTTACTACCAACAACTCAAACTTGAATTACCACATGTACAGCACTGTTTACTCATTAATCTAATAGTATAAGCATTATAAATATTTTGTCTAACCTTTTGGGTTGACTAATGCTCGTGTTACTTTTATGAATTTTATGAACAATGCCTTTAGGGACCACCTTGAAAAGTTTATGGATATAATGATACTACCCCATATATTCCAAAATTATAGAGGAGCATGAAGAACACTTATAGATAGTTCTAAAATGCATCACAGAGAATAAATTATATGGAAAACTCTCCAAGTGTTCATTCTATTAGAAAAAAATGCATTACTTGGGTCATATGTTGTTAGTTAATGGTTTAGTAGTGGACCTTGCAAAGATAAAGGCCATTCTTAAGTGGCCAAATCCTCACAATGTGAGTGAAGTTTGAAGTTCTATGTGGCTTTTCCTAGATTGTAGCTACTATTACATCCCTTTAGTGGAAGGGAAAGAGGTTTGAGCGGATAGATGCATGTGAAAAGTATTTTTTAGTTGTCAAAAAAATATCACTTTTGATCCTATCTTGATCACACTTGATCCAAATTGGGATTTTATAGTGACTACAGATGCTTTCAGGGATGGGCCTAGTGACACATTGATGTAGGATGGAAAGGCTATAGCCTATGAATTGAGGAAGCTCAAGTAACATGAAGTAAATTTTGTACCACATGATTTAGAGTTCACTACAATTCTATATGTTTTGTAGATATGGAAAAATTACTTATTATAAAAGCATTTCTCACTTAAGATCGATCACATGGGATAATTGAGATACATCTTCACTCAACCCAACCTCAATGCTAGGCAGAGGATATTGTTAGGGTTCCTCAACAAGTGTGATTTTGATATTGAATACATTAAGGGAAAGGAGAATAGGGTGAAGGATGCTTTTAATCATAGAAGACACATGACTACTCTATCTACTTCTAGGGCCTGTATGAGGGAGTACATATTATAGTATCTCCTAGGTGACACTCATTATGAATGGGTGAAATAAATATTTCACATCGACCCATATGGTTCCTATTTTGATGAATATTCCTTTAATGATGATGGTGTATTGAAGTACCAGAACATGATTTATTTTCCATACTATGAAGGGTTGACAAAAGTGGTACTTGAGATGATGCATTGCACTCCATTTTTAGGGCATCCATCAACAACAAAAATGACTCTTGATGTAAGGTTTTTATAGTTTTGGCTAGGGATTAAGTGAGATATGATATCATATGTAGCCTAGTATTTGGAATTTCAATTAGTTAAGGCTAAGCATTCCCATTTGGCAAGATTACTCTACCTAAATGAGATTCTAGAGTGCAAGTGTTAGGTTATCAATATATATTTTATATAGGACTACCCATGACTTGACAAAGAGATGATGTAATATTGGTTGTAGTTGATAAACTAACCAAGGTATCCTATTTCATTATGGGTAGCCTGAAGGTTGGGTCACTAGTCTTGGTTAAAAAAGATTGTACAAGAGATATTTAGATTCCATGGTATATCATAGACCATTTTATCTAATAGGGATACTCATATGACTTCAAAGTTTTGGAAAACCTTGAAAATGAATTTGTTTACACACCTTAATTTTAGCACTAACTATCTTTGTGAGACTAATGGGAAGACTGGGAGAGTTAACTAGGTGCTCAAGAACTTACTATGTATGTACAATGCAGATCAATAGTAGAAATGGAAGCAGTACCTTACATTAGTTGAGTTTGCATACAATAACTCTTACCACTCTTCATTAGGTATGACATCTTTTGAGGCTTTTTATGGACATAAGTGTCATACACCTATCACTCTATATAGGGTTGAGGATAGACTCATTATTGGTCCTTAGATGTTGAAGGAAATGGAGGAACATATGACTCTAATTTGGAGTCAATTGAAGGAGGTAGTGAACCAAGATAAATTCTATGATGAAAAGAAGCATGCCTTTAGGAAGTTTCAGACTAGCGATATGTAAGGTGTTCTTATGTATTAGTTCTCTAATGAGATCAACCTCCTATGGAAAGGGTTCAAATAATTCCCCAAGTTATGTTGGTGTTTTTGATGTGCTAGATGTCATCAACCTAGTTTTACATTGACTTTCTCTACATCCCACTCTAGCCCAAATACATAATGTGTTCCATATTTCATTACTTAAACCTTATCATCCAGAGGCTTCTCACATTATGGACTGGCATTCATTGCATGTGCAGGATTCGAGGGTGGTGGTAGTGAAGCCTAATTGTCTCATTGATAAATGTACCATCTAGGTATGAGACATGGATGTCCTATAGTATAAGGTCTAATGGGTCTGATTCTTTGAGGACCATGTTACCTATGATGATGAAGAGGATATGCATAGATCCTTCCCTCACCTCTTTGTATAGAGTTATTATTTTTTCAATTATATTATTAGTTTTGTGAGTGTCATGCGATCATTTTTTTGTGATTAGACATCATATGATGCCTCTTCCCAATGGGAAAGGATGACACTATATGTAATAAATATGGGCCTTTGATTCAACCACACACTTCAACATGATCATTATTTGTTAGTTACATTTAGGAATGAACATGAAATTATTCATCTTGAATGTCTACACTAGGTGACATGTTGCCTTTTATCTAGATGGGGTTTCACTATGTGATCTCAAAATTGAGAGTTCAATAACTAGGCCAACTAGATTGAAGGGTTTTGAATGCATGCAATACAAGATTTAATCTAGAATGAATGCAAGATAATCTAGATTTTTAGGATTTTTCTATGCACAATAGATGAATTAATCTATATGATTATGTAAGTTAATATAAGAACAAGTAAGAAAATATAAACTAGATATATGCATATTAATCTAATAATGAAGCAATGAACTAAGAAAATACAAGAAAGCTTCAAATGCACAAATGGTGAGCTCTCAAATTGACAGAGTTTTGATACTTATAAATTGCATCCTCCAAAAAAAAAGGCCAGAGGTTTCTTTTAGAAAATCCTAGAACTAATTGACAGTTGAGATTGAATTAGATGAATAGTTTAGATTAGAGGAAAGTTGAGTTCAACTGGAGAGTTTCCATAATTGGAGGAGTTAACTAATTGCTTTTGGAGAGAATGAGGAGTTAACTACTTTGTTTCCTTTTCTGATTCAAAGTTAACTCATAATTTTCAATTTAGAACTGGAGAGAATATTTGAAGATAATATTTGATTTATTTAATTAAATATGACCTTGTAATTAAATAATTAAATTCAACAATTAGGATGAGGGTATTTAATTAAATGAAAATTATTTAATTGCTTTTGTCATGTGTATTAGCCAAAGGGGGTTAATTTATTTAATTAAAGTGCTAGGACTTATAATTAAATTAATTCAATTAGAAGGTTAATTTAGCTAATTTAAGTCAATGTTAGGAATTAAATAGAGATATATGATTTTAAAAAATTAGGATTTCTTCGCAATTTGATACTTAGATCTAGTGGAGACAAGTGGTCAGAAATGCCTAGTAAAATAGGACTTTGTTGATCAAGAAATTGATGTTGTGAGACTAATGCACCAAAATTAGTTTATAATGGCAAGGTGCCAATTTTGGGGTATTACATTTGCCCCTCTTTGACTTAATGTGCAAGAAATGCATTGATTTAAAGAATAGCTAAAAGTCTAAAGCATAGAATGAGAAATGTGATTGGCTCTAAGATTGATGCTATGAAGGCCAATTGATTAAAAAAATTAAGGTTATCTCCAAAATGAAGCTTAACCCTCCGAAATCTAGATAGAACACTTAGATACAAATCTAAGAGAACAAAGATTTTCATGATTCATAGAATTATCCCCAAAATGTGGCTCAACTCTTTGGAGTCTAGATATAACATCTAGTTACCTAGCCATTGAAAAGGTGACAAGATCAATCAGTCCTTAGAATAAGGCTTAATCCTTAGGAGTCTAGGTGGAACATCTAGACAACTATGTATTAAATGCTGACTGAAATAAATCTTAGGATTATCTCTAGAATGAAGCTTAATCCTCTAGAGTCTAGATAGAACATCTAGATACTGGTCCATACAAAATAATTAAAAAGCCTATCATGAGTCATATGATTATCATAAGAACAAGGCTTAACCCTCAAGAATCTAATAATAATATCTAGATACCCATCTATCAAACTATGATAAGGATTGTCATGAGTTTAATCAAGATAATTGATAAGAATCCAATGACCTAATCAATAGATAATACAATAGTAGATTGGTGTAGTGCCTACCCTCGTTCACATTTTTCTAGATACATTGTTGCTATCATGGTCAAACTTTATTAGACTAGCATTGTTCTAAGACTATCAAATATTGTGCTATGGATTCAGTTGATATGTGATGAGATTACTTAGGCTCTACATTTCATGTATGCATGATGATCATTAGTTAGATGGTTATTATCACATGTGTTTTCTTATGGATACTTACCCCATACTTGTATGTGTATGGTGTGCGTGTTTGTTCTCTTCATGTATGGCATTTCTAATGTGGTTAAGGAAGGGAGTCGTAGTCACCTGCTAGTCGGGATCTACATGATGCACCACTTCCTACCATTGCCTATTTAGCTTAGCATATATATATATATATATATATATAGTATGTACATGCATGGATTTTATGCAGGTTGCAGGTACTGGGTATCGACTTCCCTGAATTTCCAAGATGAGCGTACTCTATCACAGTGTCTCAATGGTAAGAGAGGGGAGACAAATTCTCAAGTCCAAATCCTAAGCCCTTAAAAAATTTATCCTGGAAAGGTAGGCCAAGTATCCGAGATATTTTACCTTCCAAAATTTTCAGATGACATAATTCATGATTTTAACCCTTTACACTGATTTTGTATGGATTGTTCTATGATGGGTTTTCATATGTTATCTTGGAGGTCTATGGTGAATTCTCTATTAATTAAGTCTAAAATTAAAATATTTAATTAATAATTTAATTATTTTGGGGAAATTAGTATAATGTTATGATATTTTGATATTTTGTTTTTAATTAATTAAATGGGAATTAATTGAGAAAAAGAATTAAATAAAAGAAATTAAAATTAATAATAATAAAAATAATAATAAAATAATCAATAAATATTAATAATAATAATGATAAAAGAATTAAAATAAAAGTTATAAGTCTACCTAGGAGTAAGCGCATCCCTTGATTGCATGTATGTCTACAACACAGGAGTTAGCGCACAAATTAAGCACATGGTGTCTACAATCTTGTGACTCATCTGGAAGGTTGGAGATAGCTCATGCTTAGTTGTCAATGCTTATCTCATCTTCTGGTTGCTTCTAGAGACATTCTAGGTGCTTCTTGAGAGTTCTTTATATTTAGGCACTCCTAGAAGCTCAGGGAGCCTATTTGGGTGGATCCGCGGGAGTTGGAGAAGGAAGGAGCTTGCTCTGCAGATTCTAAGGAGAAGAGATTTGGCATCAGTGTCTAGGTAGACACTCGTGATTTTGCATATGATATTTCTCTTCTTGCACTTCTTGTCTTCTTCATGCCTTTTGAATGCTTTCTGAGGATTTCATGTGTTGAATATCTTGGTTGTATGCATTCTTGTCATGGGTAGTTAAATTTCTATATGAGCAAATCCCTCATGCGTAGATCTGAGGAATCTATGCGACTAGGGTTTTAGATGTTTATGGACAAACCTATTAGAAGGATTAATTAGGTAAATCTGAAAAAAGATCATTATAGGAGAAATCTTATTTTAAAAAAATTGGAAAGGCCTTTTTATTTAAAAATTATGTATATATTGCATTATTAGGAAAACGTTATATATATATTTGATAACATTTATTAGAAACGTTTATATAAAAAAAGATTAATATATAATAAAGTGCTGCAGAGAAAACATTTAAAATGAAATTATTTAATTGCTACGCATTTTGAGAAAACGTTATTAAAAAAAAAATTTAAAATTTGGGGGAGGGCGGGACATGTCCACACACCTCCCCATTGTCTCTGTGATGTCGGTGGATGTCTGCTGCGCAGGTATGTGCATCAATAGGCCTGTGACAGCTGAGGCCGCACGACCGCTGCAAGAGTCACATAGCAACTGACCATGCTTATGTGTGTACAGTACTGCCTGTGACTAATAAATCGCACGGTATGATATTGTTATTATGTTTTATGTTATAAAATCATTTTAAAATATTTTGTTTATTAAAATGTTAAATAAATAAATATATATTATTAAATATTAATTATTATATAATATTAAATATTATATAATATTAATTAATATATTTATTATAAATAAAATTGTATTAATAGATTATTTCTTTTAATAATTAATCATTTTATAATAACAGTTTAATAATATAAATCTAATTTAATCGGATTTAAATGAAGGATAGATAAATGAGGATGAATTGTATTTGTTTACATTGAATTTTCTATATGTCCTATTGGAACACGATGGGGGCCTTTTTAAAATATTGTATATATCACACACTTTTAGAAATATCTTAAAATATTGATTTAATGGGTTATGGGGAAAATACTTTTATCTACCAATCATATACATGGGTTAGGTAAAAATGTTCAAATTTCTCCATTCGATATCTAAACTTGAAAATGAAAACTAAAACCCCCACACTTAATTCAACTATGTAACTCTAGCAAAACCAAGCATGTGCTTGTATTTTGTGTTTTCTATATGCTATCTATTTTGGGTTTTTGGGTTGACTAGTTTGTTGACTAGTTATAGGATGTCTACCAGAGGCTCGGGGGTTATGGTTGTGATGTCATGATGATGTCTTTGATCACAATCTTTTTATACCCAACCATGGTTATGTGATGGCATGCTCTATGGTGCGTGTGTGGTTTACTGATTGATATTATTTCCAGTCTTCTTATGTAAGCTGTGACATATGTAACCATTTATGAGTATCGATCAGTTGTATTTGGATTACTTTCCAGTCACCTTGATGGGATTGAATTGTTTATCTAATCTTGATGATGTCATGTTGTGACATGTTTTGACTCGACCATTTTGGAGTCTTCAATCAATATTATTATTTGCTTGATATGCCTTTTTGGTTGCTTGTTGAGAACCAAAGGATATTGTGATTTTCATTGATACCTTCAGTTGCCAATAGAGAACTATTGCGGTCATGATTATCTATGGATGTATTTTAGTTGCTCATGGAGATTTGATGTTCATATTGTGGATTATCTTTTGGTATTCTTCCAGTCACTTGTATAGGACTGTGGTGATTTTGTGATTTATGATTCCATGAGCCTAGGATAGGTTATCTACTTGTAGTGTCGGGAAGTGTCTTGCAATGGGGGCCGAGGTCCTAAGAGGCTACTAGGGTAACTCATTGTAAGTTGTTTAATAAGTGAAAACATACACCTAATGCTGACTTAAATGAATCTAATAAGATAATTGTTTGTTCTCGCCCATGCCTCGAGTGCTAGTACAGACTAGGATGGGAGTAGAGAGAATGCTTGGTTGTGACCTTGCATTTCGTAGTATGCCTCGTCTGTATGAGAGGATACTATTGACCACATAGGGATCACTAGGGGGCTGGGGTCTATAAAGAGACTACCAGGGTAACTCTAGCATGATCTGTGCGATGACACTTTCCCACTTACATAGTAGGTTTCCTATGTGTCTTGTGTGCCTCTCGGATTAGATGTCAGTTTGTGATTGGAACCCTTTGAGTTAGTATACTTTTAGGATTTATAGACTTAGAGAGTATTTGTGCTATGTGATTTGATAGCCTATTTGGGACTTGAGATTATCTCCTCGGCATGGTGGGAGTGGGCCATTTAGGTTCCACGCAGTCAGATGGTAGTGTTTATTCACTCTTATCATTTGAGATCCATCCGTGACACCATGGCTTATGCTTTCTTTGTTGGCATATATCTTCACTCTATTCTTGGATTATGATGGTGGACACATATCCTTATATTGATGATTAGCATATGTTAGATGATGTTATTTACTTATCTTATGTTTTTAATTTGCATGTTAGATTTCTTTCTACACATGATGTAGTATGTTTTAGGAGTGACATTCCTACTATGTTAATACTGATGATTTCTTCGGTGATTTGGAATGTTACACATGATGGGATGGCTAGGGCCCATGATGGTCTAATTATGCTATTTACATTTGGGAAGAACCATGCACTTAGATAATTATGTGTTATGATTTATGGCTATCTTTTACAATAGATGTTTATATCTTCTATGATGATGTATCATGTATGACATGTAGTTTCATTTACTGTATTGCATTTTCATCATGGATTAAAATAGGATGATGTACCTTATTTAGTGCATGTATATTCTTTTAAGCCTTTCATACCTTGTGGCATGTATAGTGGATGATTGAGCATTCTGAAAATGTAATTTATTAATGGACATTTGGAACAAAGTAAATTGTTTAAGAACGTTAGACTTATTATTATTTCATGAGGATGTGATGTTAGATGGAATCATTAATAGTTAATTTAGATGTCATTCAACATTAAGGTATCCTTAAGGAATTTAACTTGATTTGTATACATTCAGTTGAATGTTTGTTATTGCTTCCATTACTATGTGTATGTTATGAATGGTTTTACTTTCATGTTTCAAAAAAAAAATGCTACCAAACTTAGTGAAATTTTAGGTTAATTCTTTTGGATCCCTTGGCGGGGCGTTACAATTGGAATGAGATACAAGTAACACATATGCCACTAGTGATGATATCATCAGAGATAGACTATGAGATACCCAATTTGGAAAGGAGATATGAGTACTGGAAATGCCCCTACCAAGGAGAAATTTTAGTTGTGATCAGAATGATTTAAAGCAAGATTTGATTGATTCAATGATGAAATTATCCTACCCTCTCAGGAGAAAAATTGAAAGATAACACATCATAACAGTGCAACAAAGTAGTAGATTTGAAGATAAAGATGTGAGCTAAGATCTAGAATAATGCATATTAGATCAGAAAAGATTGTAGAAGATTTTGGAATCCATTCAGAGTGATTTGAGGGTTTAATTAACCAAGTTTGACCTTGGTTGACTAGAATTGAATTTTAATGAAAAAGTTGAGAATTGTCATATGATGAGATGCTACTATGAATATTGCATCAGAAATATGGACAAGCATTCGATTGCATTGGTCCCAAAAGTTTAAAATGTGATTTTGATCTAATTGTGAGTTCCAAATTTTGATTTCAATCCTAAAATAAATTCAAAGTGTTCAAATTAGCCAAGGGTGATTTTCACGTCAATTAGAGTACTTTTCAAAATAAGATCAAACCCTATATAGTGCCCCAAAAGGTAAATTTTAGATCATTTTCACTTTTTTCTTTTCTAAGAAGGAGCTCTAAGTCATCATGGTTGTCCTCATTCAGTTGCACAAATTTGAGTACTCCTGATGTCATCATTGGCCAAGAAACTATGAAGCACCAACAAGTGATAAAAAATGCACCTTAGCATTTTAAAATTTATGCACTTTGATGAATATTTTTCTCATTTATATCCATTTTAGGGTTGATTCCATTGAGTTATTACGTGAGAACCTATATTATCATGTGTCCCAGTAAGAATTCATGCATGAGCATTTGCTCAAAAGAAATCTCTTATGTGGGTACTAGGTATCCCTCATGCAGGAGAGACCCATGTGTTGGATTAGATGCCCTAGAAGAGGGTCTTCCTTCAAATCCATAGTGAGGAAACTCATGTAAGCTCCTTTTCTCGTGCAACAACTAGTGTAGTCTCACATAATACTTAGCATCAGACAAATTGTTGTTTATTCACACAAAAATAGAGGTTTAATTTTGTCATTCTAAAGTCAATTTTGTGTGTGTTTCATTTCTCAAGCATCTTTCTAGGTCATTATATATGTATTATATGAGCATTGTGACATTTTTTAGTGGTTTAGATAGTGTTTTGATTGATTGAGTACTGATTGTGCTTTGTTGTTTGACTAGTTACAGGTTGATTTCGTGGATGCCTTATTTCAATCTTACTATCTAACCATCAAAGGTTTGGTGAGACAGTTAGATACCACAAAGGTAGTATAATTGGATGTATTGGGATTGGTACACATTTGTTTGGTACCCGATATTTAGGTGAATCATGAGCTATTAAAAATATTGGTAGAGCATTTCCATTCAAAGATGAACACATTCTACCTTTTCTAGGGTGACATGACTATCATGCCAGAGGATATCTATAAGATTCTACAAATATTATTCCATGGCCCCCAAGTGGAGTATGATACTCAACCAAAACTAGGGATATTAGTGTTACAAGAGATCTTCCAAGATGACACCATTTTTTGTAGAGTGATCCCATAAGATGAGTTGATTTATGAACATGGCTCAAGACATCGAGTAGCTTTTATATTAGCAACATGCATTGGTTTCTATCTTATGCCAAATAGAAGGAAGCATGGGTTAGAGTGTGGTTGGTATAGGATTCTATAGAGGTTGCTTGTTTAGCCAAAATAGTTTGAGTGGGGGAGATGAGGAGATGCAACATTAGCCTCCATAGGGTCTTTTAGTAAGAGATATATTAGCTCAAACTCGGGATGCTCTCTAATAGTCAAGGGAGAGAGTGTAGACTACTGAGAAAAAACTAGGAGAGTTGTAGATCTAGGTGGCAATCTAATATGCAAAGCTAGTTGAGTGAGACCACAAGATTTAGGAGATGAGAGACAAGCTTGAGTGCCAATGAGATGAGACTCACTTGTTAGTTTGTGGTGACTGATATGGAAAGTAATATACATGTTGTAACCCTAAAGTGGCATAAAAATAATTGTATAAAAGAGCTTAGGGTTAGGGATTGTTTCATTGTGGTGATGCAAAAAATGGTTCTTGCAATGGTATTGAGCTGTAAGGGATTACAGATTGTAATCACCAGATCATAATAATATTGAACTTGTTGTTTGGTGCACATACCCCAGGGATTGAGTGAACCTTGTTAAATCTTGGTGCCTTGTGTTCTTTTCTTTGTGATCTATTATATTCTATTATTGGTTATATTTGCATGTAATTGTTATTTCTATCTGTGGTTTAATCCTAACAAGTGGTATCAAAGTGAGGTTGTTTTTTTAGTTATCCTCTGCAAGAAAGTCTCATAGTTGAGTGGGAGTCTCATGGTTGAGTGGGAGTGATGGAAAACAAGAGTAAGCTTAGGGTTGATAGGTTTAATGGGAAGAACTTCTAGTTATGGAAGATGGAAATGGAAGACTATCTTTATTAGAAGGATTTATGGAATCTATTAGAAGGTAATACAAAGAATTAGGGATCTATGTCAAATGAAGAATGAGATCTTCAAGATAGAAAGGCACTTGGAAGAATTTGATTATTTCTAGCACAATAAGTGACATTTAATATTACAAAAGCAAAGACAATAGAAGAGTTGATGAAAACCCTAGCGACACTGTATGAAAAGCCCTCCGCTTCAAACAAGGTATTTCTCATGAAGCATTTATTTAATATGAAAGAGGAAAAAGGTGGATCTATTGTAGATCATTTAAATGAGTTGAATACTATTACTAGTTAGTTATCTATTGTGGGTATCCATTTTCAAGAAGAAATTAGGGCTCTCTTGATTTTGTGTTCTTTGCCTAAAAATAAGAATGAATTGGTAATGGCTGTGAGTAATTCTATTCCTGAATCTAGTACCCTAAAATATGATGATGTGATTGGTGTTATTTTGAGTAAGGAAACTCATTGGAAATCCTCAGGTGGATCTACATCAAGAAGTGCTTTTAATGCACAAAGTAGGGGCAAAATGACTAAGAGAGGAAGTAATTCTAGAAATCGTGGGAAATCAAGAGGAAAGTGAAAGGGGAGGAGGTCTCAATCGAGAGGACCGAACGACTACTGGTACTATGGGAAACCAGGTCATAAAAAGAAAGATTGCTGGAATTGAAAGAAAAATGGAGATAAACTAGATGGAGACAAAGAGGCAAATGTGGTAAGTAAAAAATCCATAGAGGATGTTGTGCTTCTGCCTTTAGAAAGTGTTGATGATTCATGGGTTTTAGATTCTAGTGCTTCATTTCATGCTACATCTCATAGAGGTTATTTCATTGATTATGTCCAAGGGGATTTTGGGCTATTTATTTGGGGGATAATGAACCCTGTCAGATTGTTGGAAAGGGACAAAATAAGATTAAGTTGTAGAATGCGAATCACTGGCTACTACATGAGGTAAGACATGTTCCAAGGCTGAGTAGGAATTTAATTTTACTAGGGTAACTTAGTGATGAGGGTTGTGTAGTTACTTTTAATGATAAAAATTGGAAGGTTTCAAAAGGTTCCCTTGTATTAGTGAAAGGTGTGAAAGTAGACACCTTATATCTTTGGACAAGTGATATTGTTCCTTCTACTTTAATTGTTTCAAAGAAAAATTAATGTTTAGGACAATTGCTACAGTTGAGTAAGAAGAATAAATAAGTGATGTAGATTCTGATACAGTGTTGTGGCACAACAGACTTGGACACATGAGTGAGAAAAGTATGAAAGTACTTCATTCAAAGAAATTTTTACCAGGTTTGAAATGTGTTAATATGGATTTCTGTGAAATTTTTGTGTATGGAAAACAAAAGAAGGTGAGTTTTGTAAAGACTGGAAAAGAAAACAAAAAGGAAAAATTAAAGCTTGTGCATACAAATGTATGGGGACTGGCTCGAATATTTTCCCTTAGTGGCTTTCATTATTATGTTACATTTATTGATGATGAAACTAGAAAAGTATGGGTTTATTTCTTTAAACAATCTCATGTATTTCAAACTTTTAAGAAATAGAAATGCTTGGTTGAAAATGAGACTGATAAGAAATTAAAATGTCTCAGATTTGATAATGGTGGTGAGTATTGCAGTCATAAATTTTAAGATTATTGCTCCATTAATGGTACTTGTAGATATAAAACTATTCCAAGGACTCCATAGGAAAATGGAGTGGTTGAACATATGAACATGACTATAATGGAGTGTGCAAGGAGGATGAGGTTGCATGCTAGGTTTCTCTTATACATGTGGATGGAGGCTATCAATATTGGTGTATATTTAATTAATAGAGGTCCCTCTACTCCTTTGGTCTATGGTATTCCAGAGGAAGCATGGACTAGTAAGAAGGTGAGTTATTATTTTCTCAAAACTTTCGATTGTGAAGCTTTTGCTCACATAGATTTTGAAAATAGAACCAAGCTGGAAGCTAAATCAAAGAAATGTATATTTATTAGATATGGCATTAATAAATTTGGTTATAGGCTTTGAGATTTTGAAAATTAAAAAAATGTAAGAAGTAGGGATGTCATATTCAATGAGAATGTGTTGTACAAAGATTTGTTGCAGCAACATGAGAAGAAAGAAGATGATCATGTAGTGTTGGATGATACTCCAAAAGCTTATGTTCCAGCCATTCCTCATGATATGCAACAAACGCAACAACAAATACAACACACACTAGTGAATGTTAGATAGTTAACAAGGAAAATTGGGCCTGCAGAAATATTCTCTCCATATTTGTATTCAATTTTACTTTCTGATTCTGGAGAACCTAAATGTTATGATGAAGCTGTGTAGGTTGATACTAAAATTCAGTGGGAGTTTGCAATGAAAGATGAAATGGACTCTTTGTTGAAGAATAAGACATGGGATTTATGCAAGTTTCCTATAGGTAAAAGAGCTTTGCAGAATAAGTGGGTTTATAGGTTGAAAGAAGAGGAAGGAGGTAAGAAAATATTTAAAGCTAGGTTAGTTGTGAAATGATTTTCCCAGAAAAAGGGCATTGATTTTGATGAGATATTTTCTCCTATTGTTAAGATGACTTCTATCTGTACTATTTTAAGTCTTGTGGCTACTTAAGATTTGCATTTAGAGTAGCTTGATGTTAAGACAACCTTCCTTTATGGTAATTTGGATGAAGAGATATATATCATTCAGCCACAGGGATTTGCAATCAAAGGTAAGGAGAACTTAGTGTGCAAATTGAAGAAAAGTTTATATGACTTGAAGCAAACACCTCGGAAATGGTATCTAAAATTTGATAGTTTTATGCATGAGCATGGATATAGTAGGCGTGATTCATATCATTGTGTTTATTTTAAGAGGTTGGATGATGACAACTACATTATTTTATGTTTATATGTGAATGATATGCTTGTAGCTAGGTCTAACATGGATCACATTAAGGGGCTAAAACACCAATTAGTACATGCATTTGCTATGAAGTATTTGGGGGTAGCAAAACAAAGCCTTAATATGAAGATTTGTAGAGATAGGAAAAATAGAAAATTGACGCTATCTTAGGCTTATTATGTTGAGAAGGTGTTGCAACATTTCTCTATGGAGAATGCCAAAGCTATTAGCACACCTTTACCTTGTCATTTGAAGTTGACTAAGGAGATGTATCCTAAGAAACAAGAAGAGGAGGATAAGATGTCCAAGGTACCCTATGCTTCAGATGTAGGAAGCTTGATGTATGCTATGGTATGTACTAGGCTAGATATTGCACATGCAATGGGAGTCATTAGCAAGTATATGAGTCATCCAAGAATTGAGCATTAGAATGTCATCAAATGGATTCTTAGATATTTGAGAGGAACATCTAATAAGTGTTTACACTTTGGGGACTCTACTACTTATATACAGGGCTATGTTGACTTAGATTTGGCACGGGATATTGATACTAGGTGGAGTAATACAAGTTATGTCTTTACTATTGGTGCGGTAGCCGTGATCTCAGTTTCTAGGTTACAAAAGGTTAATGCTTTATTAACTACAAAGGCTGAGTATGTAGTTGCTACAGAGGTGGCCAAGGAGATGATATGGCTTTAGTTCTTCTTAGAAGAATTGGGACACCCTCATAGGGATAATTATTTGTTCACAAATAGTCAAAGTGCCATTCAGCTTGCAAAGAATTTAGCTCTGCATTCAAAGACCAAACACATACAGTTGTGGTGTAGTGCCTCTCCCATTTGACTTCTGTAAGTCATCCTAATGGATGCAACCTTGTTGATCTTTTGTTGTGATGGATCATGATTATGACCATGAGTGGTCTACACCATTGAGGTGTTTGGATTTATGTTTTTGTATCAGTTGCTTTGATTATGCGTATGGATGATCTATGAGATTATGATATGATTTATGGTTCACTGAGGTTTGTGCTAGTGCTTACTAGGATCAATGTGGTATCATAAGGTTGTTCTATGATTACCCTGTGATGTGTGCAGAGATTGCACTGTGTACTATTACCATGCTACACTAGACTAGGTTCCTGTAGCAGTGGATAGTCATGTTTATGACTGTGTTCGCTTATATCTTTTAAGTGCCTTTAAGTGTTTTTTAAACAATCATTATTAAATACTTAAGTAATTAGAAATGGATTGTTCAAGTTGGATTATCTGGTTATGTGCTGTGGACATTTACCTTGTTATATTTTGATCTAAGAGATATATGTTACTTATATGATGTTTTATATTTGAGAGGACCTGAGGGTAAGATGTTATACTTTGATTTTAGTATCATAGATTTTAGACTTCTATGTTGTTTAGTTGATCATATTGCATGACGATGCCATTTTGAGATGACAGTGTGTTTTTATGATGAGATCTGGTTATCTAGTATTTGGACATACCTCTGATTATGTTAGGTGATGGATTTAATGCTATGGTTATTTACTTCATTCATGTGTTTTTATGCTTTATGCGAACATGAGTGATGTAAATAGATTATTTTAATATAATTAAATAAATGGTTAAATTAGGTAATTTAATGCATTTATTGCTTCGGTTGTGTTATTATATGCAATTGCACTTGATCGTGTTGTTTAGTGTGCATGAATTATATCCTTGACAGTGGCACATGGAGTTAGTGGTTCAACCATTCATATTTTACCATTGTCATCATTATATGGTCGATGTATCCTTATTTTAAATGTTTAATTTAATCCTTTTGATGATTATTAAATCCTAACTCATTTGCATTATGTGATTAGACTAGTAAGCATGTCTATGCATTTAGAGTTTTGCATTGTCGCGAAAGTTGTTATGGAATTTATGTGTTTTTGGGTTTTCGGGCTTTTAAATTGATTTATTTTAATTTATGGCAGCTTTGCCATAGATGAATTCCTATTTCTAGGAATAGCCTATTTTTGTTTGGGTCGATTCAAGGTTTAACTAGGTTGGCTGATTATTTGCCCTAATCGATTATTCACTCGAAAAGTGAATAAATAACCAAAAAGGAATTTAATTCCTCACTGCTCACTTTTGAATTAGAAAGTTGGAGAGTAAAACCCAAAATCCTCTTCATGAGGATTTATTGTTTTGTTCATTGTGGGAGCTATGGGCATGGGATCATCGCAAGGTTAGGCTAGTTGGATCCAGCTCGTGGAAATCTTGGATTGTCGCGATTTCCAACTACTTCTACAAGGTATTTATTTTATGGTTCATATTCTTGTTTTGCCCTTTAGGCTATGAGATAGGGCTTTCCTATTTTATTGTTTCTACTCCATTTCTACTTCTGTTTTTGGTAGCCATTTTTTTGGAGGCTGAGAACTAGTGTTCCCCTCCATTTATGTATGCTAGTTCTACTCGGTTGGGTGGGTATGAACATTTCCCTATTTTTTAGGATGAGGGTTTGGGGTTTTATGCCGTTATGCTGGCTGTTTTTGTATACAGTGTCCGAACTAGATTATTTTTATATTTTTGGGGTTTTATTGCCCAAAGGTCAAATGGGTTTTAATTTTGAAGTTTTCCAAATTTTGGAGTTTTTACCTCGTTTTGCATGTGACCCTACTTTCTCAAGTTTTCTTGGCACAATGTGGGTCGTGGACCTTGATGACCTGTTTGGATATCAATTAGACTACTATTGCACTTTTATGTTGCATTGGGGTGCATGTCGCATTCGTACTCCTGACACTGTGGTTGGTTTAGTGATTTTATACCTAATTTTATGGTTTTTTTTAACCTTTATTATTGTCTCGTGGACACTAAGATTTGTGTAGAATCTATGCTCCTAGATTGAGGCTAGTTGAGTGATTTCATGATGTATGGTTTTATTGGCTCTGGGATTCATGTAGAATCCATCCTTCCTATGTTGCTTTCAGTTGGGTTTTATCTTTTGCATTGTGTTCTCATCATGTCCTTGTGTTTTGATCTTCGTGATGGTGGTGCGCCACACACAAGTACATGTGCGTACATATGTCGGGTGATTTATGAGGCTCAATCTTCCATGGTACTTTTGGAAGTTATGATCACAGGGGTTGGGATGGGAGTATGCATGCCCACAGGCACTTGTCATAGGTTGAGCATGGGTAGGATAGGGTAGCATATGGAGGGGGCTTCTATCTTGCAGCTCAACATTTATGGCGCCAGAGGTTGACAGAGGATAGGAAGTTTTAAGTAAGTGATAACTTAATTAAAATGTGTGAGTGTTAATAAAATTTAAGATAATAAAATGTGTGAGCACCCGTTTAAGTTTGAGGACACACGATTTGAGCTTGGGTTTGTTCTTTCCAAGGGACTCTCCATGATGTCAGCCCCTACTTAGTAGCCTATTGAGTGTCTAACCAGGACCTATACTCCTTGCATTATCTTAGGTTCTTGGTTACAGCCATCATACTGTCTGGCATGAGTATTAGCCATGGATGTTATTTTGTGTGTTTTGTGGTTGTATCTTTATCTCCATTAGCACGGTGGGTGTGGATCTATAGGTGCCACGTGGTTGGGAGGCATAGCTACCTTCACCACTGCTAGGGACTGGTGTACAGAGATGGTCTCTTATCCTAGTGCAACCGTTGCTAGATGTTTTCACTTGATGCTTTGGGTTTTGAAGTATGCTTTCTTGTGATTTATGCTTTCATTGGAATGCTTGGATATCATGTTTAGCTGATGTTATTTTATTTGATGCATTCCCATATTATGATGTTTAGCATATGACTAGATGATGTCAATTTTCATATTGGATTGTCTATTGGTTATTGGTTAGCATGTTAGATTTCCTTATTATGCTGATTAGCATGTGATAGGTGATGTTATCTACTTGTAGGTTTATCTTTTGTTGTACTACTAGCATGTTATATTTTCTTATGCTTTTGGTTATTAGCATGTTTAGTAGTGACGTCCCTAGCACGATAGTACCGATGATTTGATCGGTGGCTTGCGATGTTACACACGGGGGATGGCTAGGGCCCATGATGGTCTTATAATGCTATTGACAGTTGCGAGGAACTGTGTACTTAATTTCATTTTTTTTATTGTGATATTATCTCTGTACATTGTGATGTTTCTTATGTTCACTGTATGTTTCTTTCTGTACGTTATTTACCACTTGGGTTTAGATGGATAGACTTTCCTCTTCCTTGTTCCTTGGTATATTATTGATTATGCTCTCGAGTGTTCACTCCTTGATCTTTGTGGATCTGGTACTCCTTGGTGTGGAGGTTTTGAACTTAGTTTTTCTCTAATTTTCCCCTTTTGTGTTTTCCTTAAGTGTTTTTGTGTTTCTATGGGCGACATTTTATTAGCATGGTTTGACATAAAAATGTATCGCATTCCCATAGAAACTGTGTCATACAATGCTAGAAAGTATCACATGCCTCTTGGAGAAATGTTGTGTGATACTGGAAAGTATCGCACCTCCTTTGGAGAAATGTCATACAATACCCTGAAAGTATCACATGCCCTTGAGAAAAGTATCACTCAAACTCTGAAAGTATCGCCCTCCTTTATAAGAAATGTCGTGTGATACTTTTTAGTGTTGTATTAAAGTATCACATGAGTTTTGTAAAAACCTGCACGGGCTACTAGCGCACACTTTTTGACTTGATCCAAACTTTTTGAGAATTGATTTGGATACCCTCTTTAGTGTTCTTCAACTCTATGGTGTTGCTTTTAGATTTTTGTTGAGTGTGTTTCTGTAGTTTGTCTCTTGGGGTTTAAAATATATTGCTTAATTTCTTATACTTAAGATATTGTTAATATATGCAACGAATCTTTTGAGATAGATTTTAGATCTCTTAGAGATAAGATAAATATTCTAGGAAATTTTAGGGCTTCAGAAATCCAGACTTAGCCAATTTTCAGGGCTTCAGGATTTTAGACTTAGCCAAATTTTAGGATTTTGCATCTTACCCCAACTTGATGTTTTGTTAATAAGTGGTTGTTTCTTTGAGCCCTCATCTTGTGTGTGGTTGTTGTTGGCTTTTGTTTGCATGAGTCATTTTGGTAGTGCCATTTTGAGATCCATTGGTTGCCAGGATTGTGGTGAAGTCTTCCATTGCGATCTTTGTGATCCCTGTATGATGTTGTCATGTGCATTCATACTTGTAAAAAAAAATAATCTTGGCTTATATTGAATCCTTGTTCCAAGGATCTTCAGGTGGGGCATTACAGTTGTGGTATCATTTCATTTGGTCAGTTTTAGAGGATGGATAGTTAAAGTTGAATAAGATACATACAGATGACAATCCAACACATTTGTTTACAAAGGTAGTAACAAGGGAGAAGCTAAACTCCTCTTTTGCTTCAGTTGGTCTTCTAGATTGAACATGAATAAAAGAATAGTAGAGTCCAAGGTGGTTTGATCGAATGGGAGCCCCATTTGGTAGCGGTATAGCTATAGGATCAGTCTCCAAGTGGGAGATTGTTGTTTAGTGTGGAGCCTGATCAACCCCCAAGTAGGAGATTGTTAGTTTGTGGTGACTAATCAGTAAAGTACTGTACATACTTCATATGGCCGATATATGGCTGACATGTTGTAACCATAAAGAA
Organism: Cupressus sempervirens; assembly: GCA_028749045.1. NCBI lineage: Eukaryota > Viridiplantae > Streptophyta > Pinopsida > Cupressales > Cupressaceae > Cupressus > Cupressus sempervirens. The sequence continues at coordinate 289,729,998 of CM053783.1, read as the reverse complement.
ACATAAAAAAATACTTATATAAAAGGTCTTAGGGTTAGGGATTGTTTCATTGTGGTGATGCAAAAATTGGTTCTTGTGGTAGTATTGAGCTGTAAGGGACTACATATTGTAATCAGGTTGTAATCACTGGATCGTAATAAGATTGGACTTGCTGTTTGGTGGCCATAGCCCAGGGATTGGGTGAACCACATTAAATCTTGGTGCCTTGTGTTCTTTTCTATGTGATATATTATTTTCTGTTATTGGTTATATTTGCATGTAATTGTTATTTCTATATGTGGTTTAATCCTAACATCACCACCAAACTACCCAAGAAAAATATTATTTTGTGATGTATGTTGGAGTTGTTCCAGATGCTACAAACTAGGTGCCCCAATTTTATGAGTATGTACGTGTGTCTAAGGGTGCAACCTCTCCTACAAGAGCAGATGCACTTCCTCCTCTTCTACCTAGTGACGAGGGGGGAGGACATAGTTAGTTCACTCTCTTCTTGCCAGATTTTGATCTATATCATGTATTTTAGATGTATAAGCATCATATTTTGTATCACTTTGAAACATTGTTATCAATAGTGCTTGAGTACCACACATTTTGTATCATATATATATATATATATGAGAGCTTATTTTGATATCTTTACATGAGTCATGCTTTTATTTTATGATATTCATAAATGAGATGCATCATAGATGGATTTTGATTATGTACATGTTATTTTGTATGGATGTATAGTGTAGATGATATGAGATCTATATGCATATGTATGAAAATGTAATGGATTGGATATAGATATATGATGCATATTAATGAGATGATATCTAGATGATATTATTATATGAAAATAAATAGATTTTATGATAATTCAAAATGAACATGTACTATTGTCTCATGCAAGTTTCAATTTTTTTGTTCATGACATGTGCTCCATCAAATTCTTGAAGATCGACCATGGGATCAAACCTATGGTGTAGTTGAGATGAACATATGATACACATAAGAAACCTGCCACCTCTGAAATTAATGAACGAAATCAAATGAGTGATCAAGACAATGCCATAATGTAATCATATGCTAGATGAAATCCCTAGGACTTGGTTATTAGACCCATAAGATATAGTTTTCAATCACAGAGCATTTCATTAAGGCTACCAAATTTATTACAACCCCTACTAACATCGATAGCATGAGGATATGAATATACCATTAGTCATAGTGTTGTCAAAATAATATGTTATAATTAAGGTACAAGAAGCCAAAATAACAAAAACATCTTTTCATGTTCATTTAGCATGTGAACATAAGCATTAGAGCATAAACTCTAGGATGACTAGAATGTTTATTGTGTACATACATACCAAACACACGATAGATCCTTCTCATGATAAGTAGTAAGTATTTTTTCCACAATGACCCTTGCATTTGTAACCTAAGACATAAATGTGCTAAGAATACTTACAGTGACCCATACATTCACTTCACAAGATGAGTACCAAAATTCATTATGGCATAGAGAATTCACTCAAAAAAAACAAGGAGAACCTACCTCACCAAAGTTTCTATATAAAATGAGTTAAGGAACACATGACCATCCCACGTGAGATAAAGGATCTTATAGTAGACACCCGTTTTATATGGACCCTTCAGATTATTGGAACTAAACCAACAAATGGGAAACAAAGAAAAGATCATGCCCCCAGTCCCTACTCCTCTTAGTAGAATTTGACATCTTGGAGTTTCTCAAAGGGGAATGACAAAGGAAAAAACACACAAAGAAAATCTCAACATATCTCAGGCAAAGTTCAAGTTTCAATTTCAATTTTAGTGTTAGAGGATTGATGTCAAGTTTTGAAGTTGAGAATGTATTGTGAGAAATCTCTTTAGTAGATGGACGATAGTAGACATATGTAGTTAGGAAAAATGGTGATTGATGCCAGAGAGATTTTCTTCAAAAGGAATCTCATTAGTAGACCAAACAACAATAGGCAGACGCAATTAGGACAACTAATGACTAACACTAGAGAGATTTTCTTTAGGAACATAGGGCATTGCCCCCTAGACTAAGTAGGTTTCGCCTAGAGTATGACCAATTTCAATTCATAAAGGTACAAGAAGAGTCTTAAATATAATTGAGTGAAAAGAGAAAAAAACTAAATTGAAAAGCAAAGAACTAAAATTAAGAAGGAAATCAAATGTACATAAGCTAGAAGGTGTGCTGCTAGATGGAGCATTCGAAACAAGAGACACTTGTTTGCTAGGTTTTCACCTTCTTGGTAGAGATTATATTTTCACTACCATGATGCATGTTTGCCAGGTTTTCATCAATGACACTTTTCTTCTTTTCAATTTTATTGGTATTTTCAAGGTACCTATTGCTAAGTTTTCACTAGGATAATAGACCTTTTTTTAGAATATTTTGCAATTTTGAGACTTTTTTTTTCAGGACATGCAGATATGTACAAAGAGCTTCAAAGAATATCAGATGTAGAACCCTTTTAGATGAAGGGTGTTGATTGAATCCTTGAGTAGTTGAGAGTTTATAAGCATCATATCTAAATATTGCAGTGATGATGTATGGACCAAGCCAGTTTAGCTCAAACTTTGCCTTATGTATCCAATGTTGTTGATTCTTGGAGTTCTCCCTTAGAATGAGGACATCCACTTGGAAGTCCCATGGGTTAACTTTCTTGTTGTAGCTCTTGGACATCCTCTTTTGGTAAGCTCTTAGATGATCAAACACCACTTGTCAATGTTTATCCAATAGTTCTATCTCTTGTAGCCAAGATATTGTATAGTCATCATCAATGATGAGGCCCTTTAGAGAGACTTGTAGAGTAGGAATCTCTATTTCAATTGGAAGCACAACGTCCACTCTATAAACCAAAGCAAAGGTTTTTTCCCCCTTGTAGGCACTCCAATACTTATTTTGTAAGACCATTGAGCCAAATTGATTTGAAGGTGCCACTCCCTTCCATACTTGTTAATTATGCGATAGAGGATTTTAAGGATAGCCTTATTGGATGCTTTTTCTTGTTCGTTACCTTGGGGGTAGTAGATGGAAGACCAATGTTGCATGATTTTGAACTTTGAACACAACTCATCTAGATCTTTATTTTTGAATTACTGCCATTGTTAGAGATAATTGAGGAGGGTACACCATATCTATAGATGATGTAATTAAGAATGAACATAGCTATAGTTTTTTCATTGGCCTAAGTGAGAGGTACTGCCTCTATCCACTTTCTAAAGTAGTTTGTAGCTATGATTATGAACACTTTTCCATTCAAGGAAGAAGGATGAATATGACCCACCAAATTAAAGGCCCGTTGCTAGAATGGCCAAATTCTAATGAATGGAATTAGCTCCTTGGTTGGAGTGTGGATCATATTTTTATGGATTTGGCACACCTTGCAAAACTTAACATATTTGATTACCTCTTTCTCCATTTTCAGCCAATAGTAAGTAACTCTAATAATTTTACAAGCCAGTGTTAGGTCATTTGAGTGGGATCCACAAATGCCTTCATGTACTTGAGCTGATGTGTATTTTGACTCTTCAGGTGGTAGAAGCCTAAGAAGTGTAACACCTAGACCTCTTATAAACAAGTCATTAGCTATGATGACACACTATGAAGCATTTCAAATGCGGTAAAAAATTTCATTCTAGGTCAGAGTATTCAAATAATCTGGTCACATAAGTAAGAATATATGTGATGTTAGTGAGATGAATTATATCCTGTGACATAACACATCATTCAAGATTTAGGAGAGTCATAAGCTAGGTAGGGTAATGTTTCCACTAGGAACTCATGTCTGAAGTCATTTTTTGGAATTTGTAACATGGAAGTCATAATGGGCATTGCATCAACTACCTTATTATCTACTCAAGGAATCTCTTTGAAAATGACACACACAAAGTAATTATTTAGATCATCAACCATTCTTTTGTAAGGCATCAATTTCATCCTTTGTTTGATAAATGTCGTTGACATGGTTTATTACCAATAGTGAGTCCCCAAAGATGTTCAGATCATCTACCCTCCATTCAATGGAAATCTTCATTCCATTGATTAAGGCTTCATATTCAACAATGTTATTTGTACAAGGCAAAAAATCCTTGTATTCCTTAAGTAGTGAGTACTTTTGTGGTGTGGTGAAGAATATTCCAACAGCAAATCCTTGTTGCACAAATAATCTATCAAAGAACACAGTATGTGTTTGATGTGTTAGAAGTAGAACGAACTTCTTAGGAAATTCAATATTTAGTGGTTGGTGGCTTTGAAACAATGCTTCTAATAGTTGATCAATGATCACTTTCCCTTTGATGACTTTCCTTTCCAGATATTTGATGTCAAAATCATGTAGTATCATAGCCCATTTTGCTAGTCTTCCTATCAGAGTGGTTTTTCCTAACATATATTTCAATGGATCAATATTTGTAATCAATCATGTGATGTGAGAAAGCATGAAGTGTCTCAAATTTTTGGAAGCAAAAATAACTGCCAAGCAAGATTTCTCAATGATACTATAATTCATTTCATATGAGACTAATGTATGCATGATGTACTAGATATATTTTTGCTTATTATTGTGATATTATTGAGCCAAAAAGATGCCCAAGGATGAGTCAATCACAAAAATATACACAATAAGAAACTTCCCATGAATGTAAGGCACCAATATAGGTAGGTTGGCAAGATATTGCTTGATCTATGTTAAGCTCTTATCACCCTTTGTGTTTTAGTTGTATTTCACACCCTTATATAGAGTCTTAGTAAAGGGTTATGATTTATCTACTAGTATGTGAGATGAACCAAGAAATAGGTTAAAGTATGTCCTATAGTCCTCTCATCTGACTAATGTTTTGAGATGGAGGCATTTCCATTATAGCTTGAACTTTGGGATCCACCTCTATACCTTTTACAAAAATAATGTACCCTTGCAACTTGCTTGACGTGACACCAAATGCATATTTCTTGGGATTTAGCCTTAGACCAAATTTTTGCACTAAGTCTTTTAGATGAGAACTTCTCTACATACTCTAATTAGCCAAAGTATCATCAACATAATCTCCCATTATTTTATGCATCATATTATGGAAGAGTATTGTGATAGCTCGTTGGTATGTTGCTCCAGTATTCTTTAATTCAAATGGCATTACATTTTAGTAGAATGTCCCCCATGCACAGGTGAAGGCATTATTTTCTTTGTCTTTAGGTGCAACCTTGACTTGGTCATAACCAAAGAAATTATCCATTAGTGAGTAAATTTCATACCTAGTTGTCATATCCACTATCATGTCAATGTTAGGTAGTAGAAAATCATCCTTTAGGCATGCTTTGTCAAAATTGTAGAAATTAGTACAAAATCTAATATAATTATCATGTTTAGAAACTGGAACTATGTTTGATATCCATTTAGCATGGTCGATGACTTGAATGAATCCAAATTTTAGTAGTTTCTCCAATTCAACTTTGACCAAAAGTGCTACATGGGGTGCACCTCTGAGAGCTTCTCTTTAACAGGTTTTACCCCAAGTGCAATGGAAAAGTGATGCATAATGAGGCTAGGATCTAAACCTAGCATATCTGAGTATGTCCATGCAAAGTTGATTTTCTTTTCCCAGGAGAAAGTAGTGAACTCTTCTTTTTCCTTAGCAGATAATGACAGTGCAAGATGTATGATGTGTGGATGTTCTTCAATATCTAGATTTACTAGTTGCATTGGTTCTATTAGCACTAATGATCATTCCTAAAAGTAACTCAAAAGTGCATCAAATATCCCATATATAGGACCTCAGAGAGGTTTCCACCTTTGGATATGTCTTTTCTATTTTCTATTTTAGGCTTCGATACTGCAACAACATGGTTTTTACCATTAGAGTACCTAGTCTTTTTCATTTTGATTGTATGACTGAGATATGTGATGCCACCTTGAGTCATGTTCACACACTATACTCATTACTAGAAGACATTATCGGTTTGACAATGTTTAGTTAACACGTGAGAGCATAGTCATTCTAGAACATAGGGATTTCACTAGATGTAGTGTTTGCATTCTAGTCTATTAGCTCAAGATAGGAGAGTGAAAGAGAAGTAGCAGGTTTGAGTGTGTTCATAGTATAGTCAATAAATGCATGAATGAGTGAGTCAAAACCTAGCGTGATTTCTGTAGACACCTAAATATGATTACATCACTAGGTAGTCATATTTAGTCTTCTCTTAGGACATTATTAATTAAATATTTACTATTTAATGAATCAATCATCATCTCCTAATTGATTAATTTATTTAATTACCTGTAGTCCAATTGATAAAATCAAATGATCACCCAAAATCAATTTATCAATTAAATCCCTATTCTTCTATTAAATTGAATAAATCCTCAAATCTATTCAATTTAATTCCATACTCCCATTTTATTAAATAAATCATTTAATAAAATATCTAAACCCCTAAAACCTTCCTAAATCCTATCCTAACGCCTAAAACCTCCCTAAATCCTATCTTAACCCCTAATTCAACCCAATTACCCCCTAACCCCCCTTCTAAACTAATCCTAATCTCCCTCCTAAACATGTGCACAACTTTAAGCAAGGGTTAAGACTTGCTAACCCAAGCCAAAGTTAACAAACTCAAGCACACCTCTCACATCCTAAAAATATCTCTCATCCTCAAAATATCTCTTCCACCTCACTTGATGACTCTTACATCCCTCTTACAAGTGTCACCTCCCTTTGGATGCTAAACAAGCACAATCCATGTGCTTTCTTTTGAGTGCATCTTGACTCTCCCTCACCATCTTATCATCCTCACATCTTGACCATCCATATCTCTACCTCTTGGCCTATAAATGGAATCCTCTCCCTTCATAAAATCATCCACATTCCATGCAAATTTATAATGCTATTTTAAGAGCTCATAAACTACCAAAATACCATCATATTGTTGGAATCACTCCATATCTCCATTGTTTGAAACCCTCATCCATACACACACTTGGTTAAACCCCCCATTGTTAATGCTTTCTTTTAATACGTGCCAAAAAGTATCACCCAATTTAGTAGTGCAAGATGAAATATTAACTATTAAAGGAAAGCATTAACAATACTAAATAAGCCAACACTTATGATAAGACGAAGGTTATCACCAAGAAAGGAAGCAAACCAAGAATGGTAGGCTCCTTATGGCATAACCCTTGATACAAAGGATTTGTCCCTAATAAGAGGGGATGTATGCTCACATTTTTTCTCAAGCTTCCAAAGGATGGGGGGTTTAACCAAGTGTGTGTATGGATGATGGTTTCAAACAATGGAAGTATGGAGTGATTTCAGCATTATTATGGTATTTTGGTAGTTTTTAAGCTCTCAAAATAGCATTATAACATTGCAATAATAATGGATGATATTTGTGAAGGGAGAGGGTTCCATTTATAGGCCAAGGGTAGAGATATGGATGGTCAAGATGCAAGGACCATAAGATGGTAAGGGAGGGTCAAAATGCACTCAAAAGGAAGCACATGGATTGTGCTTGTTTAGCATCGAAAGGGAGGTGACACTTGTAAGAGGGATGTAAGAGTCATCAAGTGAGGTGGAAGAGATATTTTGAGTATGTGACAGGTTTGGTTGAGTTTTTTAACTTTGGCTTGGGTTAGTAAGTCTTAACCCTTGCTTAAAGTTGTGCACATGTTTAGGAGGAGGATTAGGATTAGCTTAGAAAGGGGGTTAGGGGGTAAGTGAGGTTTGTATGGGTGAATGGGTTGGATTAGGGGTTAGGATAGGATTTAGGAAGGCTTTAGGGGTTTAGATATTTTATCAAATGATTTATTTAATAAAATGGGGATATGGGATTAAATTAAATAGATTTGAGAATTCATTTAATTTAATAGAGGAATAGGGATTTAATTGATAAATTTATTTTGGATGATCATTTGATTTTATCAATTGGACTATAGTTAATTTAATTAATGAATTAACTAGGGGATGATGATTAATTAATTAAATAGCAAGTATTTAATCAATAATGTCCTAGGAGAAGACTAAATATGACTACCTAGTGATGTAATTAGATTTAGGTGTCTACAATTTCATCTAGAGGTATGTTCAAATTCATCTTAGTCCCAATGACATCAATCAAAGAAATTTCAACTATTGACACAAAATTTTGCACCCTTGCTTGAGGTATGACCCTCAAGCAACCTTGTGTGACATGGAAATAACCTCCAATTATGGGACTTACACTATGAGGTTGAATCTCCAAAGAAGGTCAACTTCCTTACTATCAAGGTGTACCTAAACTACTGCTTGAGAGGAAAAGGGAAAGGGGGTGATGCACCGAGATAGAACTAAGGTTACAACTTTGCCTATGACTACACAAAACATTAATGAAACACTCCAATACACAGATCTAGACTCTAATCTACCTTCAAAGAACTCACATGCACGTTTGGAATTGATTAAATGTTCAAAGAAAGGATATCTTTGTAGACACTTAAAATTGATTACATCACTAGGTAATTGTATTTAGTCATCTCCTATGGCATTATTGATTAAATATTAAATATTTAATTAATTAATTGTCATTCTCTACTTAATTAATTAATTAAATTAACTATAGTTTAATTGATAAAATCAAAATGATAACCCAAAATCAATTTATCAATTAAATCCCTATTCCTCTATTAAATTAAATGAATTCTCAAATCTATTTACTTTAATCCCATATCCTCATTTTATTAAATAAATCATTTAATAAAATATCTAAACCCCTAAAACATCCCTAAACCCAATGTTTACTCCTAATCCAACCCATTCACCCATACTAACCTCACTTAGCCACCTAATTAACCCATCCCATCAAAGCTAAGCCACCTAACCCCTAACCCCCTTCCTAAGCTAAGTCTAATCCCCCTCCTAAACATGTGCACAACTTTAATCAAGGGTTAAGACTTGCTAACCCAAGCCAAAGTCAACAATCTCATCCTCAACCTCACCCTCAAGCATTTAAGAGCATTTATGAAGCCCTTATCTCTTGAGCCTCCTTTGTTGACCATTCATCTTGCCCTTCCCTCCATCCAATCACCTTGTGACATGTGTCAACTCCTAATTGGCTCCAAAGAAGCACAATCTATGTGCTCTCCTTTGAATTCATCTTAGCCCTCCCTCACCACTCTTCCATCCTTGCATGTTGACCATCCATCTCTCTACCCCTTGGCCTATAAATGAACCCCTCTCCCTTCACAAAGATCATCCACCTTCCATGTAAATTTATCATGCTATTTTGAGAGCCTAAAAACTACCAAAATACCATCATAATGGTGAAATCCTTTCATACCTTCATTGTTGATACCCTCATCCATACACACATTTGATAATCACCCATCCACTTGAAGCTTGAGCACACCACGAGCACACATCTCCATCCATCAGGGACATATCCACTTCATCACAAGTTATACCATAAGTAGCCCACCATTCTTGGTTTGCTTCCTTTTATGGTGATAACCCCATCTTATCATAAGTGTTAACTACTTTAATATTTTTAATAGTCTCATTATTAGTTAGTATTCATTTTACACTACTAGATTAGGTGATATATTTTGGCACGTCTTGTGGGACCCCACATTTGGGTCACTACAATCTCAGTTTTCTTGTTAATATTTGAACTAACCAAAATTGACAGTTTGTGCTCATTTGTGCACACAAGTGGTTTTCTAACATTTTTTGCAGCCACGAAGATCCCTTATTAGAAATTGTGCTCTCGGGCATGAAAGAAAATTCCACTTTAAGCAACATTTTAGGAGCTTTTTTTCATGATCCTGTAGCCTCAAAATCATGAACCCACAGTCACAAGATCATGGCCTAAACTAGTGGGAATGTGAACCCATGAAGATAGGATCACTCTCTGTCTCGAACCCCTCCACCAAGCACCATTAATAATCCCCCCATCAATCCCGCTGACCAATCCTCCCTCAGGAACGCTAGTTTTTACTAGCAGAATCGTTGTAGGGGCCTATAGTAATGCTTGAACTATTTATTCAACTAGTATTCCCCACTTTTTTCCTCCTCTTTCGAGCCCATCGACAAATCCTTCAGTGGGAATGCTCCCTCATAGACCTGCGGGATCGCCGTTTCACAGGATTACCTTGTGAATTTTTTACCCGCAGCCCATTTCTATTGTTTCACCAATTCTCTGTACTACAATCCCATTGCCTCTCAGCTGCATTCTCATTCCATGGTATTGTTATCCTAAACTTGTGGGATCACTATTTAAACTCGCACGATTACTTTTCAAACCCGTGGGATCGCTATCTTACCTTGCGAGATCATTGTTTTTTATTTTTATCTTAGTTTGTGTTCATTTAAATCATAGATCATGGTTATGTAGGATAGGGGTAATTCTAAGCATTTTTACACCTATAAAAAAGAATTAAAAGAATTAATTTTTTTCCCCCATAGTTAAGCTTTGATTTTGGGGATTTTTGTGTGAGTAATCAAATTGATTTTTGGTAGCATTGCAGATTGGGGCATTTTCAAAGCCTAACCATGTTCTTTGTACATTTTTCTTAGAATGAAATTTCATGTTTGAACAAATGTTTCATTGAATGAATGTCACTCAAATCAGTCTTGAATACCATGGACCAAAATCAAGTTTTTATTGGAATGCATGCTTAAAACAATAAACACAATCTTGAATGCCAAGGATCAAATAATCATTGCTATACCTCACACTTAAAATGTCAGCATAAAACACTTTAACTCAATCTTGAATGCCTAAAAATCAATGAACATTGCATGATTTTGACACACTTCCACGACACTCAAATTTCTTATATTGATGAACTTTTGATTTTCATTATGCTGATGACATTGCAAAGTTGGAAAGAACATTGCATATCATAAACACAAGTGTCTTCAATCATAGATTACAAAATCTAAATCATCAATTGAAAAAGAACAAGTGTTTTTTAAACCCAAGATCACTTATGTGGTCTTGTTTTACACTTTTTAGGAGGCCTGCTTGGGGATTTTATCACCCCTTGGGATGACCTCAACTCTAATGCTCTAGCAGAGTATAAATATCGAGAGATGAATCAAAAGACACCTCTCTTAGAAGCATAATATTGTCACTCTTGGCTAAGCCCCAAAGAACTTTATACCTTTGGGAAGTGAAGGTGGAGGTTTGGGTTATCATCTCCTCTTGATTGTGTGGCATGATTTTCTTTCATTTACAAATTTGGGCCTCCTGTATCTTGCGCATATCGAGGACACCTCTAGCTAATATTGTATATCCTAGCAACAACCTTATAGATCTATTGGTTTGTTTAACATCCTTGAATGTTCAAAACCCTCCCCATGTTTAAGAAAAAATCAAATCTTTTTGTTAAAGAGATCACTTGTCTAGCCTTTGAAACAGTTGTTAGCAAGTCCATTCGCAACAACCCAACCATTGGTCAATCATTGAACCCAAATGAAATGCATACTTAGCATAGTCATTACCTCATTCAAGATTCATCCAAGTTTCCAAGATTTCCTCTAGTACCATCATTCCTTAGGTCTTCCATAAAATTTTCCTTTTCTCTCCATGTCTTAACTAGTAAAATTCCATCCCTACACAACTCATCATCAAAACATGATATCACAATCCTATTACGATGAGTTTGGTCATCCCACCTTTTCTCCCACTCTATCCTATTCTGATGCTGATGAAGGTCTTGTCAACTATGATGGGTATATTGAAAGTCTTAGAGATATTGCTCCCAACATCCTCCAAAATCCAATCATTCCTCCAAACTGGTCAATCTTTCCTTTGTGCATACCCACTAGCACTCGTTACATGCTTCTGACAAGGGAAATTCATTATTATCCTCATCCTCATCCTATATTGTGCCCACATATTCCTCTTATACATCGGTCATATATCCATCTTCCTCCACCTTCCTTTTTCAATCTCTACCATTCTAAAAAAAATCTAGTAGCTACATCCCTAGTCCAAATCCACCATCCCAATATCCTCCAAATGACTTTCCAAATCCTCCAATCAATCCTATTTATACAATGCATCACCCTATTCCCCTTACTCTTCCCAATCCAACACACTCATCTCCAAGGAATTCTACAAGGAAACCCAAAGAAAATCCATCTCCCACCCCCATCACTCCTCTTACATCGTCCTATCACTATCGTCACTATCTCATCCACCCCACTTATCAAACCCTCCCATCCTTGAATCCCTCCAAATCATATCTACATCTCATCCTCTGAGTATTACCCAAATCCCATGTAATAAACTTGCAAGTCCATCCCCCATCAACCCATCCCCATTGCATAACCTCCTAGCCATCCATCTACCTCACTTGAAGAAACCATCCATACTTCTCCTATCTTACCATCCACTCCTATCCATTCCTATCAAGCTCTTGTACAAAAGTATGTTGGAATATCCCATGATACAAATGAAGATCCCACCTTCCCACTTATTCCCCAACATGATCTAATTTTACCATTCGCTCCATCCAAAGAGCAGTCACTATCCCCTCCATATATGTATCCTACCATCATACCTACTCCATCTGATGCTCCATTTCCATCAACCAACCCAAATAAAGATCTTGTCCTTCCATCCTCCCTACTTCATGATCATGCATATCCTATAATCCATGATGACATACCCATAGAAGAAGAATTAATATCTAAAGCTTTGACTCCTTTAGCTAGTAATGAACTCACATCTTGTGTTCCAAGTAATGAACATCATATTGAAGAAAGAAAGAAAAGTGTATCTCTAGATGTTGGTATCCCTTCTATCCCTACATGGTCTCAAGTCCTTCCATCTCTTGTTCTCCATCTATTTTGGGCCCTTATCCTACTACTTCTTTTCAACCCTCCATTTTGGGTCCATATATCCCTTATCTAAATCCCCCACTATTTCTATCCATTTTGGGTCCTTATATACCTCATTTGAATCCATTATCTCCTCCATCTATCCTCGTACCTACTCCTTCCTCATTTCCATCTATTTTAAGCCCATATCCTTCATTCCCTCCATCCATTTTGGGCAATTATATGAAATGATATCCTATATTCTAATCCATCATTCCATTCCCTCAAATCCACCAGCTAGATCATCAAAGGCACTCATCCTTGAATCCCTTCCAACCTTCAACCTCTATCACCCCATCCATAATCCTTTCATATCCTCCATGCTCTTATTCCCATACCATGGCTAATAGAAGAAAATTGGATGCCAAAATCAAAAAATCCACAAAAATTCAAGTATCAACATGTCCCTTCTAAAGTACATGTTCTAGAAGAGAAACATTTGATCCAAGTCAATGAAAAAGTCAAGAGGCCACAAAGGCCCAAGTTAAAAAGGACAAAAATCATGTGGATACCTAGGATGCTCATAAAAGAAATGCATCTCAAAGAAAAATCTCAATTGGCATCCATTCGTGCTACTCAAAAAGCCTCATTCATTCATACTTTATCCAAATCTCCATATATACATCCTTCATCCCCCCAATCCACTATTAGTCCATATGCCTCTTATCCTATATTTCGAATCCTCCATCTTCCAACTTTTTTGTTAGTCCTTATATTTCTCTTCCTCCATTTTCTCCTTAACCTCGGTCAACACCATCTTTCTCGCTACTTCATCACCTTTCAAGGTGTGTGCCAATGATGATCTTTCCATTTTCCTCATGCATTTACCCACTAGTCTTATGTTTTCCCATCCCTTATCTGCTAACTCCCACCTCCCCATTCCACTGATTTAATCCAATGTTTTTCCACCTATCATACCAACATCTAGGAGTAAAAATGCATCAAAAAAGTAAAAAACCATTAAAAAAAAGCATCCACTGGTGAAAATGTACCATGATGAAAACTTGGAAAACAAGCGTCATGCGTAATCCCCTTATCGAAAATGCTCTACACACTTGGGTTCACATTATATCCCCCACCATACCCATCTCATTCCACCATACCAACCACATCTTATCCATTTACCCTGCCATTCTCCTTTGAATCTTGATAAAAATAAAGTCCACCACTAGATACATGCTTTTAGTCATCCTTTTGACATACATTTCCCATAAAAGTTTGTATCCACCTACCCTTTATCCACCCATTCTTTTGTTCATATAATCCCTCCATGAGCCTCATCCACCCATCATGAGTTAACTTCTACCTCATTCACCTTTCACACCCTAGCTTCCATCTATCTCCCTTATCCTCTTATAATCCAACCCTCTATCGTATCCCACCTCCTATTGAATAACACATAATTGGGGGCACTATATTCCTTGGAGACCATGTTTTGTCCATCTTCACCCCCCATCCTAGCCCTATTTTCATTTTGTCATCCCCAAATTGATCATACCTTTTTCTCCTATAGTTGCACTTCTCACCATCTCTCCATCTTTCCATCACCTGGTACATCCCTTGTCATTTGTATCGAACACTAGGCTATCCCCATGTACCCCAATGTCATCCATTCATATCCTCATACTCCTAGAATTCTACCATCAACTACACCATTCCATTGCACATATTTTTAATTCATCCAATCACCTTTTTAATCACATTCCCATCCTTGTTGCATGCCTTGGTAAAAATCCCAATCATCATCATTGGAGTCCATCCTTCCCACTCCTTGTCTTCAGGTATATCATTCCCTTATCCTTATCACCCTACCCACCATCAGTCCATTTTCTCCTACTATCTCCTCATATTGAGCTTTTTACATTTTTTATGTCATAAACCCATGCTTTTCATGTACTACCTTTCCATCCCAATCTTTTTATCCCCTCTATCTCCTTATCCTGAGCTTTCCCTCTATCTCCTCATCTCAATCTTTTATCCACTATCTTCTTATCTTTATCTTTCCAACTACTATCCTATCATGTTGAGCTTTTCTATTGTCCTCCCTTGTACATAATTTGGTCTATCAATTGAATATTCCTTGTGTGTCAGTCCTTCATTGGGTCTTATTGTATATCTCTCATCTCTTTGTGTCAGTTCATGCTTGATTGCAAATAGCAATTCTCTTGGTTAGGTGCTTTAGTGAATCCTCATATGAGATCCCTTGTCATTAAAATGTTGTCCCCAAACATTCTGATTGCCTAACTCATCCTAGTCCTTAATATTATTGATAGATCCTTGCATGATGCATCATTCCTCTCATCTGATCTTGGTCTGTCGGTATCTAGTCCTACCGATCTCTATGGCAAAAGGTTACCTTTTCATGGATTTACATTTTCTTTCAATTTATTTTCTTTTCGAGATTTCAAGTTTGGTTCTTAATGTATCTTTTCCAAGTGATTTGCATTTTTCCCTCCTCAAGGTCACCATGATCTTTTATATCATGGTGTGCTATGAATGGGGCAATTCAAGGGCAAGGTTTTGGTCAAGTCTCTTTTGTCTTCTTTTTCTACTTGTGAGTCAGTTGCATATGACCCTTGCATATTACAAACATGTGATTAAATATTAAATATTTAATTAATTAAACATCATCCTCTAGTTAATTAATTAATTAAATTAACTATAGTCCAATTGATAAAATCAAAATGATAACCCAAAATCAATTTATCAATTAAATCCCTATTCCTTTATTAAATTAAATGAATTCTCAAATCTATTTACATTAATCTCGTACCCCCATTTTATTAAATAGATCATTTAATAAAATATCTAAACCCCTAAAACATCCCTAAACCCAATGTTTACTCCTAATCCAACCCATTCACCCATACTGACCTAACTTAGCCACCTAACTAACCCATCCCATCAAAGCTAAGCCACTTAACCCCTAACCCCCTTCCTAAGCTAAGTCAAATTCCCCTCCTACACATGTGCACAACTTTAAGCAAGGGTTAAAAATTGCTAACCCAAACCAAAGTCAACAATCTCATCCTTAGCCTTACTGTCAAGCATTTATGAAGCCCTTATCTCTTGAGCCTCCTTTGTTGACCATTCATCATACCCTTCCCTCCATCCAAAGAAGCAAAATCCATGTGCTCCCCTTTGAATGCATCCTAGCCCTCCCTCACCACTCTTCCATCCTTGCATCCTAACCATCCATCTCTCTACCCCTTGACCTATAAATGAAACCCTATCCCTTCACAAACATCATCCACCTTCCATGCAAAGTTATCATGCTATTTTGAGAGCCTAAAAACTACCAAAGTATCATCATAATGTTGAAATCCCTCCATACCTCCATTTCTGAAATCATCATTCGTACACACACCTTATAATCACCCATCCACTTGAAGCTTGAGCATACATCTCCATCTAGAAGGGACATATCCACTTCATCACAGGTTATACCATAAAGAGCCTACCTTTCTTGGTTTGTTTCCTTTTGTAGTGATAACCTTGGTCCTATCTTAAGTGTTAACTATTTAGTTGTGATAATGCTTTCATTATTAGATTAGTATTCACATATAACACTACTAGATTAGGTGATACATTTTGGCATGCTCGGTGGGACTTCGCATTCGGGGCACTATAATCATGTTTTTATTTGCTATATGTTAGACTAACCAAAACTAACATTTTGTGCTTTTGTGTGTTTGTAGGTGGGTTTTCTAACATTTTTGTAGTTACACAAATCTCTAATAGAAATTGTGCTTTTGGGCATAAAATCATTTTCCATTTTAAATCACTTTCATACACACATTGTTCACGATCCCGCTACCCCGAGAACGCGAACCCAAGACCATGGGATCAAAGCCATAAACCAGCAAGAACACGTACCCATGAAGGTGGGATCACTATTTAAAACCATCAACCATCACCATGTGTCATTTATCACATCCCTTGCATCCCTGCCAAACCTAGTCTCGCGGGAATTTCAGCTTCTAGTAGCAAGATCACTTGAACAGATTTATGAGAATGCATAACATAGTTAGTCAACCCTTAAAACCCATTTTTTCTATTTCCACTCAAACTCGCTAACCCATTTGTTCATGGGAACGCTCCCCAAAACCTACAAGATCATTGTTTTGTAGGATCACTCTACAACTTTTTAATCGATGACCTATTTTTCTATTTTTTCACCAATCTCTCTACCTCAATCTTGTGACTTTTAGCCGCGTTCCCACAACCACGAGATTGCGGCCTAAACCTGTAGGTTTGTAGGTTTGACCAGCCAACTTCAAATTTTGACATTTCTCTGCTGTAGTTATTTTCTAGAGTAGAAAACTTATAGGTTTCTTGCAGGTTTTTGTCATTATAACCATGTTTTAGTTTCTTAAAATGAACAAACTTTCACTTTTTCATGGAATGAATTTTTAAATCTTAGAATGTTTTTCATTGGAATGTTTGGATACAACTAATTAATTTTTTTTTATCTTGAATGTCAAGTATTAAAACCTGACCAATGTGATAAACACTTCATTTTAAAGGCGCAAAAGAATATTGTGTGCAAACACCTCAATTTTAGTGCTTAAAATGAAATCATGAAATCTTGAATGCCCTAAAGATAAACTCACTTTTATTCCCTCCCTTTACAAAGATTTCTCAATCGGTTTACTTTTGTTTACTCGATTTCCCTTTGTTGACCATCACTGTCAAGTTAGAAATGAACAAATGAATGTTAAACTCATGCGTGTCTTTAGAAACTAATTTGTTTAGATACACTAAAGAGTCTAATTAGAAATGAATCAAGTGTCTTGCATGATCTAAGATTGTGCCCTCTAGCACATCTTTTTCTTGGTTATTTCCTACACCTTAAGACCTTAAAATATGTAATGCATGTACCGAAAGTTGTTAGCAAGATCATCCACAACAACCTAGGAGTGCTTCTAGCAAGTTCATCCACCTCTAGGAAGCACTTCCCCTTTGGTGAGAAGCTCAAAATGCTAAAAAGTCTGGCCGATATATAAATGAGGGGAAAGGTAAACTTTCTTACTCTATCACCCAAGTTCGAGCGGTGTGTTTATGGGGGTAGCCTGAGGTGGGAATACTTTCCCATGATTTTAGCATGTCCAAAATAGGTTCTTAAGTGGATCAAATACATAACAATCATTTGAAGAGACACCACAAACCCATTTACAACCCTTTTTTAAGTCAAAAATTCTCTCTTTTTTCCATGGTATGTTCATTCACGGTGCAAGGGGAATAGTATCCCTCAAGATTACTCACCACTATGCTCCCCTAGTAGAGGCATAAGGCCACTTGGGTTTCATCTCCAAGGGTCATTGTTCCCATAGAAGGGGAACTTCTATTTGCCATGCTTTGAAGATTCATTGATGTGTATCATATGTTGATCGACTCTTGTATCAACTCACCTCTTTGATTAGAGGGACATATTGCACTAGAATCAAGAGACACCAAGTTGTGGGTTGTTGAATAGTATATTGCAACCAAAAAAATTGACCTTAGGGATAAAGCATGTATGTGAATTGTCTTAGTTGTGCTCAAGACCTGTGAATTTTTTTTGTAAAAACATACACAATTCTATGGTTGTTATCAAATCCTTTTGTTAAAGAGATCATCTGTTTGTCTTTCTCAAAGTTGCTTTGTCCTTTGAGAAACTGTTTGCTCATAAATTCCTCACATTAGAGAAATCTCATCTTTGTTATTTCAAAAGGCAGTTGTTAGCAAGTCCATTCCCAACAACATAATATTAAACTTGTTCTCTCAAAAAACAAACCACTAAGCCAGTCCCAATTACAAATCATCTTCTTCCTTAGTCCAAAAATTTTCCCTTTTTAAAATATCCTTGTTACTTATCCTACGTGATCAAAAATAACACATTTTGTGTTTGAAAGACCCCATCTTTTGATATTCCAAAGAAAATAGTTATTAGAAAGTCCATTCACAACAAATTTTGTCTCCTTAGTTTACCTTTACCTTTTCAAAAACTATACTTGTTATCTCAAACAAAAATACACTACTAAGAAAAATCTAATTGTAAACAAACCCTTATTCCTTAGTCCAAAGTTTGCCTCTTTTAAAATTTCCTTTTTATTCTTTTATTGACTCTCATCCACCTTCCATTAATACTCTTGACTATAATTTATGATGGAATAAATTAGGTGGATGATAACATCCACCCTAAGTGAGGATGGATGCTCTACAGTAGGAGCAAGACAGACTGGTGGTGGAGGTGGTGACCTTGAGAGAGTAAGTGGTGGTGGGTGGAGGAATGGAGGAGCTAAGGAGAGTACGAGTGGAGGTGGAGGAGCTGTGAGAGAGAGAGAGAGAGAGAGAGAGAGAGAGATTTTACCCAGGGAGGTACCATGCAACGGTCCCAACAAAATAGATAGAGCATTATAGACAATCAAGAAAATTAGGGATAGCTAGGACCCACACAAGTATGCAGGGTAGAGGGGGAGAGAGTGGATGGAGCACTAGGAGCTCACAAAGGATAGGTGGGTCTCAGCGCATAGGTCAGAGCCATGAGATAGGGCAGAGTCAGAGGTGAGACATGGGGATTAGTGGGAGGAGGGATGAGGTAGAGAGCTCAAGTACAGGAGGAGGATAGATGAGGCCACCACCTCCACCACCAATAGTGCCAGGGGTAGAGACAGACACTTATGAGTCTCATGATGAGGAGGCAGTAGAGGAGGGAGATCAGTGATATGCTAGTTTGTGATATATGATTTGTTTGGATCTACTAATTGATGTATTTCTGTGGGTGCAAATCCGATGTATTGATAAGATTCATTTGTATGATATGGACATTAGTCATTGGGACTATGATGGATATTTGAGATTTTTGTAGGGATGGGTGATTTGATTCTTTATTCTTTTGTGGATGAGATATATATAGGTCGGATCATTCTTTGGGGTGGGATATGGATGTATGGATGTATGATGTCATGCTTATGTTTATGATGTGGATGGCTTTTAGATGCATACAAGAGACTGATGCATTTTTGATGCAGGATATGATGTTCATGAGATATATGATGTGACTGATAGTTTGTGATGCAAGATATGTTGTTGATGATGGGATTTGTATGGATATCACTGTTTATATTATGCTGCAGGATATGATGTTGGATGATGATAGGTTTTGATTGTATTGATAGTTTATGATGTATAATGTGATGGGTAGTATGATGTGTTTTCTATGGATAGTGTTGATAGGCTGTGAGTGTAGGATATGATGTATATTGATGATGAGATTTGTTTTGATAGTATTGATATATTTGTGATGCAGGATATGATGTATATTGATGATAAGATTTTTTTTGATAGTTTTGAGATATTTGTGATGTAGGATTTGATGTGTTTATAATGATGAGATTTGTTTTGATAGTGTTGAGATATTTGTGATGCAAGATTTGATGTGCTTATGATGATGGGATTTGTTTTGTGAAAAATTATGTGAATGCTAAAAAGAAACTTTAAACTATGGTAAAAGATGATAAAATAAACATAAACTATGATAATGATTTATATGTAAATGAATACAAATGATAAAATGAATGTGAGTTTTATGATTTGTGAAGCACCTTTAAAATGAATGCCAACTGTGATGATAAAATGGGATGAATGAACTCATAGCTATAATGATAACATATGAGAAGTGAACTAAAAAATGATGATGAGGAAACATGATTAACATATCTAACTTATGATGATGATTATTCTAAAAAGAAACCTTAAGTTATGATAAAAGATGATAAAATGAACATAAACTAGGATAATGATCTATGATTTAAATGAACACAAATTAAGATGAAAATAAAAATAGTGATCCTGTGAGGTAAGATAACGATCCCATGGGTTTGAACAGCGATCCCCTAGGTTTAAATAGTGATCTTGCAAGTTTAGGTTAGCGATCCCATGGTGTAGGAATGTAGTTGAGAGGTGGCAGGTCTGCAGTATAGAGAATTGGTGAAACTGTGGAAAAATAGGTCACGGGTAAAAAATCATAGGGTGATCCCATGAAACGATGATCCCATGGGTCTATGAGGGAGTGTTATTACTGAAGGATTTATTGACGAGTTTGACAGAGGAGGAAAAAAGTGATGAATACTAGTTGACTAAACACCTCAAGCATTTTGGCAGGCCTTTACAGTGACCCGCTAGTAAAAATTGGCGTTCTCATGGGAGGATTGGTTAGTGAGATTGATGGGGGGATTTTGAATGGTGCTTGGTGATGGGGTTCAAGATAGAGAGAGAGATCCTACCTTCATGGGTTTGCATTCCCACAGGTTTAGGCTGTGATCCTATGACAGTGGGTTCACAATTTCAAGGCTACAAGATTGTGAAAAAAGGCTCCTGAAATGTTGCTTAAATTAGAATTTTCTTTCATGGCCGAGAGCGCAATTTTTAATAAGGGATCTTGGTGCCTACAAAAAATGTTAGAAAACCACCTCTATGCACAAATGAGCACAAACCATCAGTTTTGATTAGTTCAAATATGAACAAGCAAACTGGGATTGTAGTGACCCAAATGCGAGGTCCCACCGAGCACGCCAAAATGTATCACCTAATATAGCAATGTAAACTAAATACTAACTAATAATGAGAGTTTTAACAATACTTAATCGATTAACACTTATGATAGGATGGGGTTATCACCACAAAAGGAAGCAAACCAAGAATGGTAGGCTCCTTATGGTATAACTTATGATGAAGTGGATATGTCCCTGATGGATAGAGATGTGTGCTCACGATGTGCTCAAGCTTCAAGTGGATGGGTGATTATCAAATGTGTGTATGGATGAGGGTTTCAACAATGGAGGTATAGAGGGATTTCAGCATTATGATGGTATTTTGGTAGTTTTTAGCCTCACAAAATAGCATGATAACTTTGCATGGAAGTTGGATGATCTTTTTCAAGGGAGAGGGTTTCATTTATAGGCCAAGGGGTAGAGAGATGGATGGTCAGATGCAAGGATGGAAGAGTGGTGAGGGAGGGCTAGGATGCATTCAAAGGGGAGCACATGGATTAAGGTGGCACATGTCACAGGGTTGTTGGATGGAGAGAAGGGGAAGATAAATGGTCAACAAAGGAGGCTCAAGAGGTAAGGGCTTTATAAATTCTCATAAATGCTTGAGGGTGAGGGTGAGGGTGAGGATGAGATTATTGAATTTGGCTTGGGTTAGCAAGTCTTAACCCTTGCTTAAAGTTGTGCACATGTTTAGGAGGGGGATTAGACTTAGCTTTGATGGGATGGGTTAGTTAGGTGGCAAATTGAGGTTAGTATGGGTGAATGAGTTGGATTAGGAGTAAAGGTTGGGTTTAGGGATGTTTTAGGGGTTTAGATATTTTACTAAATGATTTATTTAATAAAATGGGGATATGGGATTAAAGTAAATAGATTTGAGAATTCATTTAATTTAATAGAGGAATAGGGATTTAATTGATAAATTGATTTTGGGTTATCATTTTGATTTTATCAACTGGACTATAGTTAATTTAATTAATTAATTAACTAGATGATGATGATTAATTAATTTAATATTTAATATTTAATCAATAATGCCATTGGAGATGACTAAATATGATAACCTAGTGATGTAATCAAATTTAGGTGTCTGCAATCTTCATAGTGCAACAATCATCAACATATTAAATATAACATATAACTCTAAGAAATAGGTGTTGGTGTTTTAAAACATCATGTTTCAAAAATCCCAATAAGAATAGAATACATCTAGGGGTAGCTAATTCCCATCTGCAACATACCTATTCAGACACCAGGGCCAACTATAAGGCTATACTACTCCTTCTTCTTCAAGGTCTGCAAAACTTAGGTAGCTAAACCTATAGATTCTTCATATGCTACCAGTATCAAAAGCATACAACTGAACCTAGACAAAGTAGATAAAACCCTTATTTCTCCTATATTTATGCAATAACAAAGATGTGCAGTAGAAAATTATAAATCTTATGAAATCCAAAAGCTGAGTGAGGGCATCCTTTCAACTCTTAAATAGAAAGGGAAATGAATGATTATAAATTCGATTTGAACAAATCTTAAATATGCAACAGCAAGAAACATGTTGATCCTATAGCTGAACAGTGCCTTATCTATTGGGCAATTCCATAAATTACACACATACATCTATGATACCAGTGACATATTCAATACATCAAGATATGAGATCTATATCCTATCACTTTGTGAATCAGACATTAATGTTCATAAAGACCTCATTCTCATGAAATATCCTTCTCAAATAACTAGCAACCCTATGAAATATATCGAGCATTTACTTGGCTCTTTGTTCCAACAACAAAACATACAAGACATACAACCCTATGGAGATTCAAAATAGTTTAAGTTCGTTGTCCCTAAACCACAAAATATTGTAAATTGCAGAGATAGGAGATGAGAATCAAAATGAAACTAAGAAGTTTGTTGTTCATTGTATTCATTTATTTGAAATAATAAATTCAAGATGCATGTAAATAACTCTTAAAACCACTAAATAGATTAGAACTATCTATATTAGCTTCACTATTATTGTTCATACAAGAGAGAAAGCTAAAGAATGTGGTGGAATCACAGCTCTAGATCCAACCTTGTGGTATCACAGACAAAATGGAACCAACCCTTACAATTAGAGAGAAAGAGAAAGATATAAGAAAGGAAGAAGAAATCAGATATGATTTGGAAGTGACACATGTCCACTTGAATCTCCATCCCCTATTGTTGCAAAGAATCTCTCTTCTCTCTACAACCAACACGTAAAGGAATCTCATCATTGAGTGTAACAAGCTTGAAATATCTGTTCCTAATGATGAAAAACTCTTGCTATGATAAATATCAGATATGCATCGAAAATGTTGATAAAATCTTCACTAAATTGACTTGGAGGTAAAAATTGCATCCCTAATAAACTTGGCAGACACCTAGTTCATCATTTTGCCAAAAACCAACTCTTAACTACTATACCAAAATGTGGTTGAAAATTGAGTACTTGACAAAAAAAACTCTGAATAACTCTAACACATGGATTCCTATTCAAAAACAAACTCCAAATCAAGAAAGTTCACTCTGAGACCTTTCTAATAGTATATGATAGTCCTATATTAGTGTATCATAAACACCTAGAATCTCTAGTTGAAGTTCAGGTTCAGAGACTAGTATGACAGGCCTTTCAACTTTGCAAATAGTTTATTTTATATTAAATTTGAAAATATATCATATAATATTTTTTATTTAAATATCCCTTGTATGTGATTTTTTTTTTTTTGATGAATAGTCTCATTTTATTAATAAATAATATACTAAGATTACAGATAGAAAATCACCCTGCGAGAGTTCACACGGCTGAAGTTGGAATCATAAACTATTCATTAAAAATATATATATATATATAAAGCAACCCTCATGTGGCTAATTTTAGAAATGTTTTAGAATAATTGAGAGGGGGGGAGGGTGAATCAGTTATTCAAGGTCCAAATGTCCAAATCAAACAATTCATCAAGTGTGCCCATTTAACTATTTGTTCATCCAAGCTTAGACATTCCTATTTAGCAAGTTATTGTAAATCAACATGTAAACATAACACATGAAAAGATCAACACATAACACAGTGATTTACATGGAAACTGAATTTGGGAAAAACCACTAGTAACATGCTCAATTCTCACTCTTCTAAAGTGATGCCCTATGAAAGGCCTGCTGTTAAAGGCTACAACACATTGTTAAATGTGGCCTGGTTAAAGGATTTAACCACCTTGTTGGAAGTCGATCTGGTTAGAGGACTTTAGATCATTCACTTGGAATGTCACCCTATTAAAGGATTTATAAATGGCTATTAAACCAACCTAAGTCCATAGGACTTTTACCCTAACTGATACAATTGCTAGAGAGTAACGATAAGGGGTTTTGACCTGATTACAATATACAACTTGACTTGCAGATCTTAGATCACTTCTTAGCTCATAACATTGCCTAGATCTCAGTCTTTACAACTCTTGATAGCTTTCCCTCCTTTTAATCTTAGTCTCTTTGAGTCTCCATGTTCAATGTACTAGTGCAATCATCTCTTTCTGACCACCAATCGAAATAGAGTATCAGTACTCTATTCTTCCTTCTTCTAGATGCCTTCTCCTTGACACCCTTTCAACCACTTCACAATTTGGAACTCCAGCAACTCTAGCTTCTTGGCCTGTGACTCCTTAAATAGAAGTCTAGAATTTCTTTTTCCACTCAATTCTTCCCTCTTTTAATTTTAATTCATATGGTATAGGTAGGATTCATTGAATCTAACCCATATATTGTTTCTTCTAGAAACATCATGAAGAATCCTCTTGAATTCATTGAAAAATAGTTTACATAGAATTCTGTGCCACTAGCTCATCATCCTTACCCTCCAACTAGTTCACAAAATTCAAGGAAGCAAACTTGTTGACTTGGATTTGGAAAATCTTTGACTTTTCCAATAATACAGTAGCTCGACACTATTGAAATTATGATGCTCGGCACATACTGTGTTACTCGGCATCAACTACATTTAACTAATGCTCGACATCCGAAGTTCACTCAACACTTACTAAGATTTTTTGACACTCAGCTCCTTCTATATCACTCGGCACTTGAACTTCACTCGGCACCTAAAGTTCACTCGACACACACTAGATTTTACATTTACTTGGCTCCAATAGAAAATTTGCTCGGTTTAAAGTAGATTGCTCGACACCCACTGATGAACTTAGTTTAAGCTTTATAGTCAACCTTGTTCCATCTTATACTTCTAGTGTTTTTTAGTGTGTCCAACCTTTGTATCTTTGAGTATGTTATCAATACATCATTTAACCATTGTCTTAGTTGATCCTTGCACTTCATTACAAAATCATAACTCAACCTTTCCCTTAGGTGCTTTTGTTACATCTTGTTGATCAAATCCTCTTCATCAATCAACTAAGTGATAGTAGTTGGATCTTATAAGCAATTATCATTACTACAAATAGAAAGTTTGACATCAATGACAAAATAATGATTGAAAACATTCTGTTAACAATAATCTCCCTCTTTAATAGTAAACCTTTTCAATCAGTTTTCCAAAAGCTAAAGCAGTGCCTGCTGAGGGAGGTGGCTCATTGCAATCATGGAATCCCTAATCATCTTTGGGATTGGGAGGCAGACTGGGAATAGTCTAGTCATTAGCAAAAATATCAATAACTTTAGTGGCCTAGTCAACATCCTTCATATTTGGCCACGGAGGTGAAATAGCCAATTCTAGGTGAAAAGGTCATTTCCTAGAGACAACTCACTGAGCGCTAGGAGGAGGAGCCAGGGACTAGCCACTACCACCATGGGGCTGGGAATCTATGTATTGCCTTCATCCATTTTCATCATGACTGGGAGAGTGGTGGCAGGAAGCCTAGGAATGCAGAGTATGTGAGTAGTGGCATGAAGAGTTGCACCTCTAACGATGACCTTTAGGCATTGAAGTATCAACTGAGGCATCTAGTGGTACCCTAGCAATAGTACAAGGGGCATTGCCCCAGTGATTAAGTAGCAATTGGATTTGGGTCACCTCCAAGGCCTCCTTGTTAGCTTGTACTTAAATCTACATCATTACATTATTACAAATGCATGCCTTAGTGTGTATATCAATATTAATATCAAGAAAATTGTGAGTGAAAAGAACAAAATTTCTATGTTTCCACAGAGTGAACAAAATCTCCATCCTGAAGGTATGCCAAATATGGGTAAATTCTTGAGGGATCATGGGTGAATCACCCAAAATAACCATGTGCCAAGAAAAAGGTTTGAGCCAAAATGGCTTAAAGAAATCATGAATCCAATGCCAATAATTTTGAGCATGTCTATAAAACCAGAAAATATGCAAGAAAGACTCTGGTTGTCCATAGAATGGACATCTAAGATCTGGAACTCCAATATGCTTGAACCAAGGCCCAAGGGGAAGGCCTTGAAAATCCAGGAACCAAGCAAAATGGGCAATCTTGGGTTCTATAATAGTACTCCAAATAGTGTCAGAGCACTTTCTCTATTGAGAAAGAGAAGATTGCAAGGGCCATCTCTAATTGAGCATTTCCACCATTAGAAAATAGGAAGAAAGCCATATATAACCTAGAGTTGGTTTGTAACTGGTGAAATGAGTGGCAGGATACCACTTCCAATCAATCCACCAAGGTCTAACAAATTGAATACCCACTTTATGAATTAAGTGCACTGCAATTGCAGAAAGCAATAAGTCAAAAGTTTTTCAATCTAGATGGGCAAGATGATACTGGACTTGAATATCTTCTCAAGATTTGAAACTCATGAAAACTCTAAAGAAAAGATCTTTAGGAGTCTTGATGTCTCATTTGAAAAAATGTAGAGCACTAGCACCTTGAGTCTTGGCAAGGGGAATACCCTAGATGGCGAATAGGGGAGACTATCAAATGTTCTACTAATTCAAAGAGAGCCCATCATAGAATTCATCACCAGACTAGCAAAGCCAAGGCTTGAAAGCTTCCTGAGCTTTCCATATGCCCTTGATAACAAAAGGGCTCTGTATGAGCATGAGCTCTCGCATAATGAGAAGGGTGTGAAAGCCAATCCCCTTCCATGTAGGCCTATTGTCAGGAAATCTAGAAGAAATGCAATGCTGAACCAAAATCTTCTAGGCTTCATCTCCTATAATGGTATAAATAATCCATTTTCTTAGTAATCTTGGGAAGCACTACATACCATAGATCCACTAGCAATGCTTGAAAAGAAAAAGGAATTCCTAGAAAGTGGAAGATTTCCCCATGAGTGACCTATTTTCATTCAAACTAGCTAAACCAAGGTGGTGCCAGCAAAAAAGACTGGTGATAATAAAGCATTTTATGCCATTGAATAGTAGAGCTAGAGGCTTGAGAAAAAGTGTAAAGGCAATTTAAGGCATTAATGATGTTTTCTTCATCCTCCAAAAGAGTGAGAAAGGAATCATTAACAAAATTACCATTGACTAACTAGGAAGAGGGTTCTAGCAAAGAAATGCCACGAACCAAATGTAAAGGTATGGAGTGGGCTAGAAAATAGCCAAACCCTTTAGTAGCAAGAACATAAATCATCGGAGCCAAAGGGAAACCTTGCCTAATGGAAAGAAAAATCCCAAAGGCATCAAATCGGGAGCTATTGCTGGTAATGCAAAAATTAGTATCTTCAAAGAGCATTTCCATGGACTATAAAAAATTGGGACCAAAACCAAGAGCCCGGAGCATAGCCAAAATAAAAGGCCATTCAATTCAGTCATAGGCTTTAGCAAAATCTATTTTCAAAAAAATAGCTAGCTGCTTGGACTTGCGAGCCCACTCCATTCCTTCCCAAAATACAATAATATTGTCAAGAAAATATCTAGACTTGATAAAGCCAATTTGTTCAAACAACACAATTAAAGGCAAGAGGTGGAAAATTTTGAGAGAAATTGCCTTGGAAATGATCTTATAAGACACATTCAAAAGGGTATAGGGTTTCCAATTGCAAATATCCTTAGGATCTCTAGATGTAGGTATGAATTTAATATTTCCTTTGTTTATAATAGCTCCTAAAATTTTAGAGAGATAGGCTTCAAGATAAACTTTGTGCAGATCAAGACCAATATGCTCCCAGAGGTGTTTGTAAAATTTACAAGGAAACCCATCAACCCATGGGATTTATCATTTTCCATGGAGAAAATTGCCTCTTTATGGTCTTGGAGGGTAAGAAGTTTTATAGAAAGCATGTTGCTCAACTACTAGGTGGTTTGGAGTAATAGAAATACACTTTATGAGAGCTTCCTCCTGAGCAACGAAATTTTGCTGTGAAGGAAAAATGTTCTCATGGTAATAAAAAAATGCTTTCAAGATGTTAAGGATATTGGAGAGAATAGAAGTTCCTTGTTTGATTTTTTTAATCCCAAAATTGGTATGTCGGGTTTGAAGAGCTTGGAAGAACTCCCTCAAGTCTTTATCACCAACCTCCAACCAATGGAGGCGAGCTTTGATTTGGGCTCCTCAAGCAACATAATTATCCACAAACTATTTATCATGGCAAATTTTGGCAAGATAGATTTTCAAATCAACATCAAAAGGATTAAGGGTGAGAGCTTGAGAAGCTTTTTGAAGGACAGAAGTAGTGGATTTATAAGACCACCTTTTGAAAACTACCAACTTCCATCCATAGATGCATAGAAAGTGAGTAGTTCTAGTAATGGCATCATTCCACCACTTAATTCACTTTGTCTGGGAATGTGGACATGGCTCCAGATTCTAGACACTTAGGATATGAGCAATAGTGGAAGCATGCATCAGCATAAATGTGTTGAGGAAGAATTGCAACTTGACAACTTCCTGGACAGTTGTTTGCCATGAAAGAGAAAATAAATGGGATAGTGGTCAGATAATGTCACATTTAGCAAGGGAATGATAGGTAAATCTTGATCCTTAGAAAAGGAGAAAAAATATTACATAGTAATCATGGCACAATTGAGATGCTCTAAAATGTGGTTAGAGCTAGCTCAAAAGTTGGACTATGTGTACCAAACCCCACTATATTGGCAATGATTAATATTGGGATAAAAAAGGCCCAATTTATTCTATGCATGTAGCACCAAGCTTTCCTTTCCCCAGCTATCCAGCAAAAAGGCAAAACACCATCTTTGTCGAAGGCCACCTCAACCATATTGTAGTCACCACACATAACCCAAGTAGCTGGAGGCAAGTTTTTAGCTAGCCAACCCCACAATTGAGATCTTTCTAAAACATCATTGGAAGCATAAGCATTAATGACTCCAAAAGAATGATTGTTAATGAAAAGCATCAGCCAAATTATTCTATGCATTGGGTTAGAACCATGTAAAATAATAGCAAAATGAAGACGAGGTGATGAGAGAGTAACTACACCACCTCTACCAGCTTCGTGCTAAGAAGAAAACATAATGCCCTCTGTCCAAATGACACAACATGCAGAAGAAAGCATGAAGCTAGAGATCTTAACTTCTTGCATACTAAGAAAATATAAATTTCCTAATCTATGATGGGTATCGCTGACATAGTACTTTTTGGAGATGTTTGTGAGACCTTGCACATTCCATGATAAAAAATATTGATGAAAATTCTTCCATATCTTCCTCATCCTTGAGAGAGGACTAACTATTCTATAAGAAAGTAGAAACTGGGTTAAAGCCAGAAGGAAAATCTTTTGGACTGATGGCCCATCATTTCTCCTCTAGTTTCTTAGCACATTTGGGAGAACTGCAAGAATGCCACACATTTTGAGTTGCTATGGAAGAAGCAACAAGACGGGTGCAAATCATAACCAAGTTGTTAGCCCTGGTGGCTGCCTTAATACCCTATGAAACACTAGGGTTTGAAACCTATGAAACACCAGATTTTGGTTCTGAAAACCACTTTCATCCCTACAATGGTTGGGTTTGCACTCTTATTAATATTGAAGGAACCAAAATGACCACCACCCTTGGTTCCTTGCCCTTGTACCCAAAAATAGTCCATTCTTCTTTTTTCCCTTCTAATAGCTTGGTAGGAACCTCTTTAGGTAGGGGTTTAACCCTAGGCACAACCAAAGGAAAATCCCTAATCTTGTGTTCCACTACCTAGCACCTATAGTAGGTGTTAGGTAGGTTCAAATAAAGTACCTTCTAAGAGAAGGTTTGAGCCCCAATCTCTATTTTCACATAATCCTTAAGATCCTTGGAAAGACCAACCTCAATGCAAATGCATTTTTGAGGGTGAGCATTGAAAAATTTCTCATGTTCCTTTGTGATAACTTTGCCAAGAGTATTGGCAATGGATTCAACAAAAGGCCAACTTAGCAAGGGTAAACCTGGGAACTTGACCCATGTAGGAACCCTAAGATTTTTGTCATCAAAGATAGTGAAGTCTCTCAACCATGTTTAAAAAACAAGCAGGGAGGAACGCACAGACCAAGGACCATTGCTTGAAACTGCATCTTCCTACGATGGATTGGTGAAGTGAAATAGAAAAAACCTTTGGTAAGGTTTTTCATAGTGTCAAGGTGGACTCCATGAGGAGTCCAACTCTTGTTAACCCATTCATGGAGCATAGCTTTAGGAGGAGTCCTACCTACAAAATACCCTATTAAGGTATGTTGTTCTAACCATTCACAAGCAGCATCAAATTTTTACAAAGGAAGGATAATATTAGGATTACCTCATGAAAAACCTTCGGAACAAATTTGTGAGGATATTTTTTCAATGGAGGCACCATGGTTATCCAAAGCAGTAGCATGAACACCAGTATCAACGACTGGGTCACCACTAGCTGGGGCAATTATAACCTAGCCTAAAAGCCATCATAATACATGTGGAAGGAATTCTTAGACAAAGAGTCATACACAAGAAAACTGAAAGATTGCATGAAACCCTAGCAGAGACAAAAAACCAAATCAAAGCCTTCTTTTTAACTCTACCCTATTGTAAAAATATGTGATGTTGAAGGTCTCGTATATGTGATTTCAAAAGGAAAATAATTTAAAAATATTTTTTAGCACCTTTGAAATTTTCCTTCAATTTATGCATTTGGGTCAAACTTGGGTTGATCGACTTGACACGAGTCACCTTGTGATTAGCTGGCTTCAGCTCTGTCACTGCCACATCACCTACCTATTGGGCACCCTACCATATATTCACCATGTGGCATCCTTTGATTGGTTTGAATACCATGTCATTTCCATGTAGTGGCAAGGCACTTCCTTGCTTTCTTTAACATTCGAGCAACTTCACAATTTGGGGAAGTGCCAGTCATCCGATTTGACACATGGCAACATCCTGTGAATTCCTCATGTTTTCTACCATGTCACCATCAACTGCCACATGTTCTAATGATGCTTTATCATATTCTTTAATGATATTGCATATTTGAAATGCAAGGAAGCACCAACCATCTGATTTGACTATGTGTCACAATCTTGAGCATCAATTTTGGGCCAGCCATATCAATATCTCCTCAAAATTTGTGCCACTTGTCATTCTATGATTGGTCCACCTAGCACCACATGTCAGCCTCTAGTTGGTATGACTTTCCATCTCATCATCCATCTCAGCTATGCATGTCATTCAAAATTTTTTTCATGCCTCTCTAATAGCCCTGGCCCCATGTGAGCAGTCCTTGGCTTCCAAAAGCCAAGTGTCTTTGAGACACTACGTAACATTGTGTTTGTGTATTTAAACATTAAAAGTACATGCACATAGGCAATGTGGGATATTGAAGAGAAGTGATCTTTGAGGAAAATTTCTCCACGGAGGTGCTCTGCTTCTAATTCATATGTGCTTCTCTAGGTGAAAATGGAGGATATGCATACACATTTCCTTCTCCTGCTACTACTAATGAAAGTAAGCACCACAAACAAAAATGTTGCCAGCCACAGGGATAACACAAACATGTAAAATATAATATTTTTCATGGAAAAAGGGTGGACAATCCCTTCCATATTCTAGCTTCCACATTTAGAGTAGTCTGCCATCTATTTGAATTCACACACCAAACGTTTCTCTATTACAATTTAAAATGCCACACAATAGTTTTATTTCTTCTTATTTGGAAACCTATGCATATGCACCTTAAAACTACTCCCTTTTGCACATTCAAAATATTTTCTTGTAGGCATCGAGCTCCCTTAAAAGCAAGTGTGCTAATGTTTTGAATACTCAACTCTTTTATCCATGAAAAAGATGCTCCATGATATCTGAATGGCTTTTTGAGATTTCCTTTATAACTTCTCAATGCAATCATTGGTGAATTCTTCAGGTGGTCAAAACTAGTTACTTTGCAATGAATAGATGTTAGCAACTCCATATTTATGCCCCTTAATCATATCAATATCTGATCCATGTGTTTGAAACACACTCTGCTCTCAGGAAAATGGGAAATCATTTCCCTCATCTCCTACACACATTTCGCATTGGCAATTAAAACTCTACAACGTGCTCCCTCCATTTCATATGCATTTGAATGCTTGGTATTTAGCTTCTTAAAGAAAACCCTTACTTTAAAATCTTTCTATACCCCTCGTTGGTGCAATTTTACTATGGTGTTTTGCCTCTATAAAAGACAAGTTGGAAAAGGAACCATCTAGATTCATTTTAAAAAAGAAAAATCCCTAAAGTTGGTATTAAGAACCATATTTTATTTGATTGACCATTTGGTTTTAATTGTAGAAAAAGTAAGTTAAGATGACTAAGGGACTCACTCAGTCATTCAAAACTTTTAGTGTCGAGCACAGTCAAACTCAATGTGTTTTAAACTTTAACTTATGTCACTTCAGCAATTGCATTCCATAATAAGGGTGATATGTAAATACCCCTTTTTAATTAGGATTCAAGTGATAGATAAAAGGTTCATAATACATTATCTTATAAAAAAATGTGAATCTTGAGATCAGAAGGATGACCGATGTGGAGAGAAATTCAATAACTTTATGCACTGTACTCTTAAAACATTTTTAAGGCTTTCCCCTATTTTTTACCATTAGGTGTATGATCCACATATCCATTGGATTTACAATGTTATATGTATATTTCCAAATTTACAATGACTTAAACCATTATAACATTCCCTTTTTAAAAAATCCACTATTTCCTTGAATTCTATCAGTCTGGTGAAGTGTGTTGGGCTGCAAAGTGAGTTTGACCAAACAAAATTTCAAACTAAAACAACATACCTTTAGAATACCCAACTAATCACCTAATATTGATTTGATCCCAATTGAGATCACTGATTCAACCTTCAAAACTAATTTTTAACCTTTCCTACAAACTGCCAATATCATGCCAAAGGGTCCTTTGACTGGCCTTAAAAATTGATTGAAATAGATAATTGGGCCCTAAGCTTTGACATACTAATTCTTTGTTCAAAAATATCTTACCCTGTCAAATCTCATGTGAAGATAACACTTGGGTCAAAAGATATTGACCTTCAAAGTTCCTTCCTGAAACTGCTTGAAAGCAAACATGTCAGAAAACAATAAAAAAATGTTTGGTTTTGGCTTCAAAAATAAGTCAAACTAACACTTGGGGGTACAAAAATAGGGGCATTGGTTCACTATCATTAGAAGAGTATAAAAGTATGATTAGGGCTTATGAAGAATAATGGGCGCATATGGAAAGCAATCAAAATGGGCTACTTGGATTTGTAGAATTGGGAACAATGGCAAAAAGTGATTTTCTCAAAAGGAATGGACCTGGGAAAGTGCAGACGGATTCATCAAGACCTGAAAATTGGCACACTTAAAGAATTTTTAGATTAGGACACAATAGTACTATCCATTTGGTTTGGAAAATCATGGATTTAGAGTTATGAAATCCCAAACAGGGGTACTGATCAATCTGCACTTTAAGACACAAGAAAACTTTATAAATTTCATTTGCAATTGCATTTGTAAATTGATCAAATGAATTCATCATAAGCTAAAATTTGAAACATAAAAAAATGCCTAACCTCTAGAATGCAATGCAAAAGGAATTTCTCACTTTGGTCAATTGGGTCAAAGTTGTAACTGGTCAAACAGGGCCTCCCAAAATTCTGAACAATTTGCATCAGCATGACAATAGTAAACAATTGAATTTGAGGGACTCAAAACCTAGTCAAAACATGTTGAAATGACTTGAAAACTGAAACATAGGTTCTCTAATATGCATACTAAACACTTCCAAAGTGAAAAGTTATGAAACATTATTGGGTGTGAGGTATTCAAATGCAAACTAGGCTTCCTGTTGTTGTTTAACACTTAGCAAAAATGCAGATCTGAATATTGCTCAAAACAAGACTTCACAGAATGACTTCGAATGGCAATTTATCTTCAAAGAATGCATGGATATATTGAATTCAAGGTGTTAGAAAAATTAAAAAATTCATAGGCCTCAACAAGACAACTAGGTATGCATGCATTAAATGTGCTTATAAGGGCTCAAACTAACTCAAAAGCTTACAAAAATTACTCAAATCAAGAATGAAAATTTGAGTCCCAATAGTAGGAAAGAAACATTAAAAACAAGGAAAGATACATGGACAATAATGAATGAAAAGAAGAGGTAAGAAATAGAGCTATTTCATTAATGGAAGGAAAAATTTATAGAGCATAATGCTACTGCAAAATACAAACAAAGAAGAACCTTGAAAGCATATTTACAACTACCTTTTAAAGAGTTTAGGGATAATTGTAATGTTTACATTGAGAGCAAACCTCAACAAGGTGGAATTGAGTTGTAGAGGAGAGCAATAACTAAGAATCATAATGAAATCTAATCATGATGTGCAATTGCTACTGGAAGTGACAAGAAGAGCCAAGAATGATGCATCTAGTTATAAGAGGTCAAATCCCAAAGGATTTGATCATGAAGTGCATTAAAGAGGCATAAAGTGCATTGGCATCATGGAAACCAAGAATTAGGGGCATTGAAGAACATGCCCTAATGGTGTGTCATGGTCGTGTGAAGACGATTCATACCACTAACACAAAACCATGGGAAGGGATAACACAACATGTTATCTGCTCGAAACATACAGGGTTGACCATGTGGAATAAATTTGATTTACATCAAAAAGATTTTTGCCTTTGATGAAGGTCTTCCCTTTGAAACAGATGTTCTAGATGGTGCAAGAAAT
This sequence comes from Cupressus sempervirens, assembly GCA_028749045.1. Lineage (NCBI taxonomy): Eukaryota > Viridiplantae > Streptophyta > Pinopsida > Cupressales > Cupressaceae > Cupressus > Cupressus sempervirens. The sequence continues at coordinate 289,694,465 of CM053783.1, read as the reverse complement.
TTTCCCAATGATAGATTAAAATGTAGTCATTGATGTAGATTTTCTTTATTTCCAGCAGATGGCTAAGATGTGATGAAGAGATTCCTCCCAACAAAGGAAGCAAATAGCATGAAAGGTGGGGAACCTGACCATGTGGTAGAATTTCACATTTTGGGCCCTTGCTAAAACATTACAGCAACAAGAAAATCCAAAATGGAAATGCGTGGCAATATCTTGCATTTTCAAAAAATAAGAAGACCATCTCATGAAAACATGTGGGTCATTGATGTAGACCTTCCTTTTATTTCTAGTGGATAGCTAAGATGTAGCTAGGAGACCCCCAAGGTATACCAGATCCAACGACTATCATGAAATTCTAACTTTCAAAGCCTTACAAAAACTTCACAGAATGAAAAAATGTTGAAATGGCAACACTTAGTAGCATCTCGCACTTTTGTGAGATGAGAAGACCATCTCATGAAAACATTTGGTTTGTTGATGAAGATCTTCCCCATGGGATGAGCAACCTAGATGCAATGAGAATTCGTCAAAGGAAACAGATAACAGAAGAGATGGGACCCTCCATAATGTGGTAGAATTCTTGATTTTAGAGCCTTGTGGAGACATTGCAGAGTAAGGAAATGTCAGAATGGTGACGCATGGTAGCATGATGCAGTTTTAGGCTTCAGAGCATTGAAGAAGCTCTATAACATCAGGAAGCACCAGAATGGAGACACGTAGAAGCATCTCATGCAATTCCAGGCTTTGAAATCTTGCAGAGACACTGGCATATGAAGAAACATTGAAATGATGATGTGTGGCAACATCTTGTGCCTTGACATTTGATAGAATGAACAATGATCTTTTAATCTTTTGTTAGATCTCTATCATCAATCTGTGCATGCACATGTTGGCCTGGCCTACATGTCAAAGATGAGACTCTCCACCATGTACTAAAATTTTGGATTTTGGAGCCTTGAGGAAGCACTATAATGCAAGGAAATGACAAAAAGGTGATGCATGGAAGCATTTCACCCTTTTGGGAAGATGGAAATATAACTTGTGAAAACATGAGAGTCGTCAGATCTCATCTATAAAGAATCTAGCACATTGATTTTTCCTCTATTCGGAGGCAAAAATACCCAATGTCAACATTAGTAGAGTTAGACTCATTAGACCAAACCTTGGATTGCTCTCCTACTTCAAGTTGATTTTCATATATATGTGTACCCTGTCAATATTATTATCTAAAGTTACATCTAAGAGGGAATAAAATTCATACTCTCGAGAATTAGTACTACATGGAGGTATATTGAAGTAGTTCCCAATAGTCATGGGTATCCATGCTCCACTCTCAGTGTCATCTTGGTTTTGGTCAACTCTTTCAACATTAAGATTATGACTAGACTCACCATGTTCTAGTTGTATTTTTAGAGTATCTATAGTAGTATTAGTAGAATTGTTGTTAGTTTCAACAGTATTGACACATGGTACAAAGTCATCAAGATCTACAAAGAGCATAGCAAGATATAGTGGAATAGAATAAGGAGAGGTATCCTTATTGATAAGGCCAATTTAAGACCTATTTAGTTCATGTTTTTATGTGTTTTAATGACTAGGACCTAGAAACTTTATGAGTTTTTTTTGGACTTGTTTAGTCTACTTATGTTTAATTATAATGTTATATGTGTGCACTTTAATATTTCTAAGAATGAATTAATATGTTATATAGTTGCATGAAATGAAATATTTTATCTTTCAATCTTGCATTAATTAGATAGTTCTTCCTATAGCCATGTAATAAGAGCAAAGCTAATATAAAATAAACTTATTATGAATTTTATCTTGGATATGTATTGTGATTTTTTCATGTGCACACTAATATTTTGTAGGAGAATAGTGGCTCAACAAGGGAAGAAAAAGTCAGAATCACCATACAAAGTGGTGACAAGAAGTTGGTTAACTATTTTGAGCTCACAATGATTGCATTACATTTAGTTATCAGTGATTACCATTGTGGGTTGAGTCAAAGTGGTTATCAACCATTATGGAGTAAATCTAGAAGTCATGAACTCTTAAATTCATGTGCAACTGAATGCAACCTGGTCCTGTGTTAAATGATGTTATTTTTTTCTTCGATATTGTCATATCCCTGACATTGGAGGATCCTAGATTTTTGGAGTTTTGTTTTGTGTTGATGTTATAAATAATTTGGAGTTTGGATTCCTGAGCTAGCTAATTTTGTGTGGGAACTCTCTTGTAATTCAATAGTAGTGATAAATACAACTCTATTGCTATAATATGTACTTGTGTTTCATTCATGAATAAATGATATTTACAGCTCTTAATCTTTGAGTTGTTATCCATTCACTCTTTCATGAGGGCCCACAATGGGAGGTGAAATTAGTTCATAGATAGGTAGGAATTAGTTTATAGTTTCATAGAAGTATTTAGAACTATGTTACTCTAGCAGCCATATGGTAACAAAACTATTGGTTGTTTCTTGCAACATAGGAAAATAGTTTAGTATCCTATTTGTAGCATTATTCTAGAGCAATAGGTTATACTCCTATTTCATTTCTCAACTTAGTATTTCCTTTAGTATTTCAATTGTATAGTTATGATGATATTTAAGATGGATTAGAGCATATACTTTGTAGGCATCAGTTCAAGTTTACGTCCCTAGTTGATAATTTAATGATCTCAATATATTATTCTAGTATGATATTTGGCATTGTTCAAAATACAAAGTCATTATAATAGTCCTTAGTTATAGAGTCAGTATACTGATCAACCATTTTTGGCATCACTTTTAGGGATGGTGTTAATCTAATCCAATCCTGGAGTCATTTCCTTAGTTTAGTTTGTGCATTTTTCCATTTTGTATGCCTAGAAGAAGAGATCATCTTGGGATATTCCTTCCTTAGAATATCTAGATTGAACCAAAAGATATATTTAGTCTTGAGCCTGAGGAACTCCAAGTTGAGGGAAAAGAAGAAGAAGAAGTATTTGAAAACCCATTTGTTGATGCACAAGAATAGATACCTTCACCATCATCTTATAAAGAATCACTACACTTGAATAATATTTTTGCTAAACCTAAATATAAAGGCAATCCATTAGCTCTTATCATTTATCAAACACAACAAAAACCAGTTCCACCACCAAGGATGGCTTAACCTACCTTTCCTTTCCCCATTGCATATTTGCATGACAATAATAATCTAAAAAACATACCTACCTCCGCACTTCCCATGTTTTATGGCCTTATCATTGAAGACCCTAAAACCTTCCTCTTTGAATTTGATGTCCTCTATAGGATTTATGATTATACAACTAATGCCCATAAGCTGAAATTGTTTCCATCTACTCTTAATGAGGCCACTCTAAGATGGTTCATGGAAATAGGTACCAGTGTTGTAGGGAATTGGAATGAAATGAAGGATATGTTTCCTGCTAAATATAAGGAGTATTGTAGGGGTCAAGATATGAAGGAAGATATCATCTTCAAAATGTCACAAAAAGAGGATGAGACCTTAGAAGATTATGTCTCAAGGTTTATGTTTAACTTGTAGTACAATACCTAACATCAATTGAATGAGGAGTCACAAAAACATCTTTTTCTAAAGGGCGTAAATGATGCAAGTATTGAGGATTTAGTCATTACTCAAAGGAACTAGGATGATATACAAAGTATGTGTTTGAATTACTCAAGAGCTACTGTGAAGAAAGGCAGAGGACTCAGGACCATGCCTAGTAAATCTATTGGTTCAAGAGTATCTAAGGTGGATTTGTCCAATATTTTGTCTAATTTCAAGAAGGACATCATTAATTATGTGGCCACTCAACTAGACATCATGAAAGCAAGAAGGAAGAAGGAAGAAGCTATAACTATATTAGTTGAATATTGTCCACATTACAGAGAAAGGAAGACAAATTGCAAATGCAAGGTTGTTGCAAGTCTAGAGTCAGCCAATGTCTATTGACTTTAAAGATATTGATGAAAATTGACAGGTTCTCTATGTTTCTCAATGTAGGCCATGGGCCCAAAGACCAAGTATGCCACAAGACCCTCTATAAAATTATGGTAACAATAGTCAATGAGAAAATTACTAGAATATAGGTCCACAAGGTTTTAATTGGCATAAAAATTGGTCCAATAAACTTCATCAATTTTGGAATAACCAAAGCTAGCAACAATCTCCACCTAACCAATGGTAGAAATCTCATCAAAGTTGGCAACAACCTAATCAAAATTGAAAACATCAAACCAACCATTGGCAACAACCTAATCAGTGATCTAACTAACCAAATCAATAGGCCTTAATGTTGCCACCTTAGTAGTAGGCTATAATGCCTCCTCCTGCAGCCAATACCAATCTTCCTAAGCAAACCCAACTGCAAGCTCAGCTTAATCCTAATCCTAATAATAGCAAGCAACTAGATCAATAACAAAGTTATGCTATCTCTTTGAATGATATCCACTTAAGGTAAGGAAACACTCTTGCTCCACCTCAAGGGCCTGTAATCATAGAGGTTGAATATCCTATTGTTGAGAAGGTGGATGTTCCCACTTCACAAGCTTATCCTACAACAAAAGATCCCCAATCTCCTCAAAGGCTAGTAGACCCATTTGTGCCCATAAAAACCAATCTCTAACATTTTTTCTCAACTAGGTGAAGCATATGACTATAAAAATACCATTACTACATGCATATCCTTTGCTCACAGAATTCCCAGACGAGCATATCTGCTTAATTGAAGAACAACCCCCATGGAAACTTTATTTTGATGGCTCATACACATCTCATAGATCAGGGGCACGAATATTATTAGTTACACCTCAAGGAGATTACATTCCGAAAGCCTTCAAGCTACAATTCCCTAGCACCAACAATATAGCAGAATATGAAGCTCTTGTAGTAGGATTAAAGATAGTTGCAAAATGGAATATCACTGAGTTACAAGTCTTTGGTGATTCCCAGCTCATCATCAAACAAGTCTTAAATGAATATCAAACCAAAGATAAAAAGCTATTACCCTACAAAGAGCTAGTTGATAAGATGACCCAGCATTTTACAAAGCTTCAGTTTACACAAGTGCCACGAATGCAAAATAAGGCAACAGACGCCATGGCCACTATCGGCTCGCTCTTGGAAATTCCCCAAGAAGCTACACAGTATGAGTTTTTAGTCGAGCAGCTCCTCACACCTGCCTATGCGAATGAAGATTCAAATCGTGTTTGTATCTTGGTTGGTCCCCAATCCCCTTGTTACCATGAAATTCATGCTTACCTTAATGATGGTATCATATCCCCTCACCTCACATGTATCCAATGCCAGAACCTCATCCAAAAATCATCCTGCTATGTTATCATAGCCAATACCCTACATCGTCAGGGTTATCACGATACTCTCTCTCGATGTTTAGATGAAAATGAGGCCGCGATGGCATTAAAAGAAGTACATTCTGGACTTTGCGATGCCCACACGAGTGGTATTGTCCTAGCATGCCAAATCCTTAGAGTGGGCTACTATTGGCCTACCATTGAAGAAGATTCCTGCGACTTTGTCAGAAAGTGTCTCCCATGTCAGTAGCATGCAAATCTTGTGCACGCTCCAGCACAAGATCTACAGCCTATTGCACCACCTTGGCCTTTCGCTTGTTGGGGCCTTGATCTAGTTGGAACTATCACACCTCTCTCATCTGATGGACATAAATGGATAATAATAGCTACAGACTATTTCACTAAATGGGTGGAAGTAGTCCCCCTAGTCTCAGCTACAGGAGTTCAGGTCTCCAAGTTCATCTTGTACCACATTGTTTGCCACTTCAGCATCCCATCCACCATCTTCACTGACCACGGAGGTAACTTTGAAAATCTCAACATGGAAGAATTATGCACTTCCCTCCGCATCCATCACCGCTTTTCTAGCCCATATTTCCCACAAGGTAACGGCCAGGCAGAGGCAACTAACAAAACCCTCCTCAAGATCCTAAAGAAAGTTGTCAATGATTCTGACCGCGATTGGCACCTACAAATAAATCCAGCCCTATGGGCCTATTGAACTTCCTTCCGTACATCCATAGGCACAACTCCATACTCCCTAGTCTATGGTGCTGAAGCGGTATTACCTATAGAAGTTGAACTTCCCTCACTACGCATATCTTTGTGAGGGCAAATCTCAGATGAAGAATACAGAGTAGCTCTGCTCACCCAGCTAGATCTCTTAGATGAGAAGAGACAACAAGCCTATGACCATCTCACAGTCTATCAAACTTGTCTCAAAAGAAATTTCAACAAGAAGGTGCTCCCATGACACTTTCAGCCAGGCTATATGGTCCTCAAAGAAAATATGAAAGTCCAAGTAGATTGAGAAAAGAAAGGCAAGTTTGAACCTACATGGCTTGGTCCCTATGTGGTTACTGCCTCCTTTGGCTCTGGAGCCTATCAGTTATCTACACCAGAAGGAGAACTCTTGAATGACCCCACTAACATCATTCATCTCAAGAAGTTCTATGCTTGAAGATCCTTGGTAGACTCAGCTTTTGAAAAATACAAAAAAAAATAGTAAAGAGAAATAAGCATCGAATGGTGAAAACTTGGCAATTCAAGCGCCTTGGATAGGTACCTTGGTGAAAACTTGGTAATTCAGGCACCTTGTGTACTAAGACTAATCCATTATCTATCACTATCCTATCCCTCATCCATTCACCCACCATCTCATAAAACACTTGCTTGTTCCCTTGGTGTTCCAACCAAATATCCAAACTCTATTGGAGCTTGTAAATACCTCCTGTACAGCTTGTAAATCCTATACAGCTTGTAAATCTTGTACCAAAGCTTGTATTATACCTTGTAAATCTTGTATCATACCTTGTATATCCAAATCTTGTCCAAAGCTTGTACCATATTATAGCTTGTAAATAATCTTGTATCCTAGCTTGTATCCTATCACATGCACACAAAGAATCTCATTTTCCTTAAGCTTTTCACAAACCATCTACCTATCCACCTATCAACCATTACAGACATCCCATCCTTCACAAACATTTCCATCTCAAAAAAAACCAAAACATGAAAAAACTTGTACATTTGTAACATATCTTGGTCTGTTAGCTTGTACATCCTCTTTAGCTTAGTACCATTGTATATATCCAACGTTCATGTCAGTTCGTCCTTGATCAGCATCTTGCACACATCGCACATCTTGGTTAGCTATTCCAGTGCATCCTTTAGCTAGATTTCCTATCACCAAAGTGTTATCCTTCTTAGTTCAGCTTGCCAGATGCATCACTCATCCAAATCCACCAGCTTAGGTGCTCTCCGATAGGTCCTTGCAGGATATAGCTTTCCTCATGTTTGATCTTGGTCCATTAGTACCTCGTCCTACCCATCTTGTTGGCAAACGGTTCTCTTTTGGATTTTCACTTTCTTTTGATTTGGAATCTTTTGTTTTGGGTCTTGAAATATCTTTTCCAAGCAATCTCCTTGTTCCCTCCTCAAGGTTGCCATGATCTTCCATATCATGGTATGCTGCGAATGGGGCAATTAGAGCTTAAGGTCTTGATCAAGTCTTTCATTTGTTTTTCTTTTCTGCTTGTGGGTTACCTAGTGTCGTTTCCACGCTGCTTCCTCTGGGATTCATGTGTGATACTGGGGCAATCCTTGCGTGTTTGTTTTGGGTCAATTCGTCAGTCATTTGGACGGTTGGTGAAAAGGCCTTGATGTTCTTGGTAACCTTGGCAACTAACCAACAGTCCTATAACAAATCTAGTGCTCAACTACATGGTGGTACTTCTCTTTGAAGTATCCCCCCACTCAAAAAGCTTTAATGGATTCCCTTCATCTCCATTATCCCCCATCCATATCCAGCACCTATCCCAGCTTATGCATCAGTATCTCTTTGAATCACCCCTCACACTTAGCTTTAGGGATCCACAATCCTAGTCGTAGGGATCCACCAATCAAATCAATCCACCAAGCCTCATCTTTCGAGATCCACAATCCTAGTCCTAGGGATCTCTGAAACCCATCTTTCACCAATCTGACTCTTTGAAATCCTGTTGCATCAGCTTTTGCCATCCCATCATCCATCTCCCTATCCTAGATTCCTTTTATAATGCTCTGCTCCTCCACCCACCCCCCCGCCCCCAATCTTGGAAAGTCTTAAGCTTGCTTTACTCTTGTGCATCTGATTCTCCTTTATCATTCTCCCATAGTGCGAGTTTGAGCTAATTCAACCCCTTCTCTTTGCCAACCTGTGTCTTAGCTCATCTCAATTTCTTGTACTTTTCAAGAAGTCATCGAGCCTCATTTCTCTCCCTGCCGCCTTCTTGAGGGGGCATCATCTAAGTCTAGTCTCTCCTCTTCTTATCCGAGACTAGGGCAACCTTGTTGCTAAAACATCTTCTTCATGTCGTCTTCATTCGAACTTCTTTGAAATAGTGTTGTCTCAACACTATGTCAAAGAGGGGCAAAATGTAGACACCTAAATTTGATTACACTACTTTGGTAATCTAATTTAGCCATCTCTAAAGGCATCATTAATTAAATTCTTATTTAATTAATCCTTTGCCATTCCTAGTTGATTAATTTAATTAATCATCTATAGTCTTAATTGATAAATCAAATAAACCTATTATTTATTAATTAAATCCTATTCTTCTATCTAATTCCAAAAATCCTCATTTATTAAATAAATCTATTTGATAAATAAAATCCTCAAATCCAAAAACCCCTAACCTATCCCTAATCCTCCATTTAGCCTAATCCACCCCATCCACCCATACTAAACTATCTTAGCCACTAACTCACCCACCCTCATTAATGCCATCCACTTGCACATCTCTAACATTCCTAATCTAATCCTAAACCCAAGCCTAATCCACTCCCTAATGTTGTCACATTCCCTAAACAAGTTTAAGACTTTCCTAAACCAAATCAAAGTCTCAACTCAAAAATCCCAACCACCAAGTCATGAGTACTCTTACAAGCCCACTCATGACTCTTACATCCATCTTCCACACTCTTCCCTCTTCCACACTCATTCCTCTTACATCTCTCTTACATACTCAACCCCACTCATCATGCCTTTAACCAACCCTTTACCCTACCCCCTCACACTCATCCTCCTTGTGACAAGTGTCACCTTCCCATTGGTGCTAAACAAGCACAATCCATGTGCTCTCTTTTGAGTGCATCCTAGCCCTCCTTAACCATCTTCCCATCCTTGCATCTAAGCCCTCCATCCCTCTACCCCTTGGCCTATAAATTGAATCCCATCCCAAGCCATTTAATCAACAATCTTTGAACTAAAGTTACCATGCCCTTTTGAGAGCCAAAATCTAGACCCATACCCTTATAATGCCAAATTGAGAGCTCACAAAGCTACCAATTTGCTATTATCCATCTCCACCATTGAAGCGACTTTGAAGCATTTGAGCATACATCCCCAATCTACACATAGACACATTTCAAAAACAAGAGAACAAATCTCATTGAGAGAGCCTATCCATGGCTCACATTCTCATTTGAGTTTGTCTTCTCTTTGTCTCTCTTATATGTTATGTTAGTTTAATGTGTAAATGCTTTCATTAGATTAGTATTTCTAGCACATTAGATTAGTGTATACATGGAGTAGATTCTCAGTTATGTTCACAACAAGATTGTACCTTGGAAATTATTTTTCCACTTCCAAATGCACCTCAATACTTAGCAGCCTCCCAATTCCTTCATTTATTGCTACCTCATGAAATGAATTCTCCTCCAATTCCTCAAATATCCATAATGGAAAAAGTTATTAGGATTGAGTTTAGCCCAGGGCTAGAACTCAATGTTAGTAGTACTTTGTCACTAGCACATTAGTAAGGTATACTAAAGTTGTTATAAGAGAATTGACAAGCATTTTTCTAGGATTATATAGATATGAAGGGATTGGATCCTAAGATTTGTACTCATAGGATTTACATCAGCCTATAATATAAGCCTCTAAGACATCCTCAATAGAGAGTTAATCCTATCTTAAGAGACATAGTAAAGACTGAATTGAAAAAATTATTAAATATAGGTTTTATCTACCCAATATGTGATTGTCAATGAGTTTCACCTTTAGTCATAGTACCGAAGAAAGGAGGAAAATATAGAGTTTGTGTAGATTATAGAGAACTAAATTCAGCCACTAAGAAAGACCATTTTCCATTGCTATTTATAGATCAAGTTCTTGAAAATGAATTAGCTGGCAAGAAGTATTTCTCTTTCCTAGATGGTTTTAGTGGCTATAACCAGATCCAAATAGCTCCAAAGGACCATGAGAAAACCACCTTAACATGCTTATGGGGAACCTTTTCATACTCATTCTTACCTTTTCGCTTGTGTAATGCACTAGCTACATTCCAAAGAGTTGTTATAAGTATTTTTTCTAATGTGTCTACTGAATGTATGGAAATATATATCGATGATTTTACTACCTATGAGACCAATTTTGAAGAAGATAAAATCAAATTGGAGAAGGTTCTCAAAAGATTCCAAGAATTTAGTCTTTCTCTAAATAGTGAGATATTTTTCATGATGATGGAGGAAGGTGTTGTATTGGGTCATTTCATTTCATCACAAGGCATTGTTGAGCTGTCATTTTACATGATGCTAAATGATAGGAAGTCTTGCGAACTCCTCTCTTGAAAAGTTGATTTTGTGAATCAACTCCAAGGTTCTAAGCAATCTTGCAACCTACTGGAATCTACTTAGTTGAAGATAAATGTGAATTTTCATGAGGAGGCTTTTGCTGGTTCATTTTGATTTCGAATAAGACGAAGAATTTGCACACTGTTTCAAAAATAACACACAAAAGAACTATATTTTGGTATTTTTATGTTTTTTATGAATGCAATCTAATAGTGCAGCTAATATGAAATCCTATCCTAATAGACATAAGCTATAGAAAATAACACATCTGTGAGTTAAGCTTTCAAAGAGATCGGTAGGTAACTAATGAAAGTAGGAGTAGAACTTCCTCAATTCCACTGATGCAATCATTGGTGAGAAACTTTAATGATCATATGATATTTCACTCTTCATCAAATTGCAAGGCCACGAAAAGTGTGCTCATGTGAGACAGAGAGCTATGCAGGCACAATTCAATGATTTCTTCTCAAGCTTGTTACTTCAATAGAATTCATCAAACCGTAGCAAACACCAGAACTAAAAGATTACAAAACTAGAAACAAAGCAATAAACCTTTGGCTCAATCACAATTCCATCAACAAAATTCACAAAAATATGACACATTCAGGCAAGAATCACTACACTCCAAATGCGAGCACCAAAAGCATAGTTTTATTGCAAAATAACAGTGACCCTCATTACATATTACAATGGGCTATTTACAAGAAATAATCTCCTTAATTTGTGTTGAGAGTGAGAGATATCTTCATGCAATAAAATGCTTTTAAACAATAAAACAAACTAATTATATACAAACCAACAATCTAACTGGTGCTAAACAAGACTCCATCCATATTTTATTCATTAATTAGATGCATGAGCCTTTTACATGTTTAAAATAAAGAAATATGAGAGAAGAGAGAAGGAGAAAGCTCTGAGTCAAAGTGGAAGTGTCTAAAAATGCCAAAATTGGAAGCTAATCCTTCACAGGGCATTTCTCTAAGTTAAACTATCATCAAAATGCATTCCCAATGCATGGAAAGCTCTATTTTTGGAATATGCAGTCAACTATCAGTAGAAATTTTAAAAATGTGCACTTGTGGAGCTACGCACCTACATACTTGTAGACATGCAAAGCTATGCACCTCAAAATGGTCAAAATCTCAAAATTTTACTAAGTGTCAAAATTGAAATTCTAGCATCTGGGTTTTGTTCTTCTTCATCCAAAAGCTATGTTTGGATGTTTGCCCTTGAATTTCTCTATAATATTAGTAATTTTAGTCACATCTAGTAAATCCAAAGCCCCATACTTATCCTTGAGCTTTTTCCTATAATTGTCTACCTCAATCTACGTGTCAACAAAATCCATGAGTTTGGTATCCAATTCTAACAAAGCTTCTTTAGTCCTAAAGACTTGTTGGATATCTTTGTCATCAGCAGCCTACACAAAAATCTTCTTAAATTCTCTACCATTGCCTCTATAGGCAACAAATTCTCTTGTTCCTCATCTTAAAAAATATCTAAACAAGCATCGTTGTAATGCTTCTCTGCTTCCAAAATTTGCTCTCGAGTTTGGTCCTTGAGCCTATGGATCTCTGCATGTAATATTTGCATTACTTTATTGCTATCAGTGATCATTTCTATCTAATCATCAATCAAATCTAACTCTTCTATTGTATGTACATCAATCAAAATTTGGTACCTTTGCCCCTTTATGGCTTACAAAAAATTTAAGTCCTTACCCTAGGCCCTTACTTCATCCATGATGCTAAATTCCTACTCAAAATTGCTACCATTTTATTCACATTCTCCTGTGTGGCATGTAGTAACTTTAGGTTTCCCTGGATAATCAAAATGACCTTCTCTTCAAAATTTTCCCACCATTGCTGACAGGCTTTCAAAAATGGATCTAACTGCATAGCTCCCCCTTCTCTAACAATGGTATTCAATGTGTCATCATGGTGTTTAGGGTCAAGAGAACCAACCACTTCGGCTAAATATCCCTTTAGGATCTCGTTCTACCTTTGAAGTGTCTAGAGTTCAACCTCTTCCTACTCCATGCTTCAAAATATTTCCTTAATTCCCCTAGTCACCATCAATCAAGTTGTATCCCATGTAGGTCTCCCAAGCATGACCTCTTTGATTTAATAGTCTTGGGGGCCAAGGATTTTTGCATCCATATCTTCTAGAGGGATGGCCACTTGAGCAAACAATTCCTAGTTCTGTGTATTGGTAACAAAGGCCAATGGTCTTACCTGATGCAACAGAGACTCTGGCTTCTTTAAAATCATTGCAATCTCAAAAATGTCTTCCTTAGTAGCATGAAATTGAGGTCTAGTACTCCTCATCACTTCTTTTTGGAGCCATCTTGGAATGTGTTCAGTGGAAGACCTACCTCTCGAGGATGAAGGAGTATGTTTTTCTACCTCCTTTCCCTTATCGCTCCTCCTTAGCGTTGTTTCCATTTGTGAGGGCTCTTCTTCTGCAGCCTCTATTTCAGTGGACCCTACAACTTGCATGTTAGTGTTTTGGGAAGGTGGTTGAGAATATTCCACCATTTTTCTCTCCTTTGGCACCTCATTAGTCACCATTTTTTCTAGTTCTCCCCCTCCATGATGGTTCCTTCTAAACCTAGTCCTCTTTTGAACTCTGGGGTGGGGGAGTAACTGAGCCCTTATCTACCATAATGACTTGTGGTGGAGATGGGGGAGTAAGATCAGGACCCTTTGAATTTGGCAACATGTGCATCCAATCTTCTTGTTGAGGTTCACTTGTATGGGTGTCCTTGATCTTATCCCCAACTAGTTCTATACCGATGGGCATAAAATCAAAATCTAACATTTTGAAAACATCATCACCTTCTTCACTTTTTCTCATCCACCCATTGTTGTACTTCATCCTTCGAAGAAGAGACTTCCAAAGGTCCTACTAGGGTGGATGGCAATATGCCCATGGTACTTCTTCTCCTTTATTTCTCGGTGGCTCTGGCTAGCCGAGTTCTTCTCTATAGTGGTAATTGTTCCTCTTCATTTGCCTCCTCTTCCTCTTCCTCTTCCTCTTCTAGAATGGTCTCAAGAACAAACAGAAAAGGAACCATCCTCTTAGTCACCCTTTGCCTTTTCTTCATTCAGATCTTGATGCTCTTTTGTTTTGTGGAGGTAGAAGGAGATGCTAGCTCTTCTTGTGAAGGAGGATGGAACTTGTTGACTCTCTCCCTCTTCTGATTGGCTTGGCACAAAGGGAGTCAATTGAGGGTCATCCTAGACTTGAGTAGCTCTAGTATCCTCGGACCCTTGTAGACTCTCTTCCTATTGCTGGGGAGGTAATTGTGCTTTACCTTATTCTGTTTGAATCCTTTGAGGGGAGGTCCTCTTCCTTTTTATCTTTCCCTTCCTCTCAGGAGGATGATAGTATCTAACCAGGTGATCAAGTTGGTATATTGTCTCTGGCCTAATGGGAGACTGGGCCGCAAAGGTAGGAATTGTAACTTTCTTCCCTCTACCTTTCTCAGGGTGGGCTTGAGCATGAAAGACTATAGTGTTAGTTATTAGATCAAGTTTAAAAGGCTTCTTGATCCAATCCTTAGTCATTTTGACTACATGCCTTGCTTGATGATTAATATCATCACCCTCCTCCCTATCAAGCTCAGTGTTCATGATGGGGCTCTCTCCTATTTTGTCCAAGTTGAATAGGGGTCCAACAACTCCTATGAATCTTGTTGCCTTACATCCTCTAGAATGTCCAGTTTGAGAACCTTCTCTGCTAGATACAAAGCCATTCTAAAATAGTCCCTTATGCGAACATCATAGTCGTTTGTGGCATTCATCCAATGATCTTCAATAGCATCTTCATGATGGAACTCCTTACCAGCTAGACTCTCCACTGTCCTAATATTATCAAAGTAGAGCCTAGGAGAATTGTACTCCTCAAGGGGATAATTCTCCCATTCCCACTCAAAGGATGGAATATCTTGCTTCCATTTGACCTGGTATGGTCCAATGACCAAGGGCCATGTCCAACAGGTTCTCCTCTATCTCTTCACCCTCTCATACATAGACTCAATCTGCCAGGCAATCTCCAATAACACCAATTTGTCACTTGGATATTTGGGAAGCTTCTTGTGGTTGACAGTGGCACCAGCTACTCACAGATATGTGAATGTCTTGAATTGGATGAAGTAGGCCCTGAGAGCTATTATCTATGCTTTTACCTCATTAGACAACCTCTTTGCATAATCACCCTCTATGAATCAAATGACTACAAAGATGAATGTGTCATTCATTATTCTATATTCCTTGCTTTGTGCTAAGGGCTTCTTCCTCACTAGCTGAGGGTAGGCAATATAGGGTCAGGAGTTAGGATCCTGCATACTGCCTCTTTTGTACAAACCAGGATAGTTTTTTGCTCTTGCTGCAAGTATATATATGATGTAAGAAGTCATGTAGAACTTCTTCTTGTCTTTGACTACCCCCAATTTCTCACACAAGTTTTCACTTAGTGTGGTGGCCCAGTCTAGTGGCATCCTCGCCATCTTGATTGTCTCAATGAATTTAACCATGAAAGCACTGAGGTGGCTAGCTGATTCTCCTGCATCATTAATGATGTAGGAGCATCAAGGCCAAGGTTGAAGGCATGAGAAGACATTAAGGTCACAAGATGGCAACATGACCATATTGGGTCATTAAATGTAATAAGACCTTGTAAAGGTCCTTTTTAATATGTTTTGTACTCATTTTGTTGAAGTTCAAAATTGTAAGTCATTAATGGCATGATGAAAGGACAAGGAATGTACCTAAGGGTCATTAATGTGATGTAATGAAGTGTCGTGGGGATAGAGTCCTAGAATGTACTAGGTTGATAAATGGGATAAAAGAGTCATAAAGTGCATATCAAATGCAAATAATTACAATGTAATTGGAAAAATATGTCAAATTGTCAAAATGTTAGTAATAGGCCACATAGGGCACTATGATGGAGTCAAGGGTTAAGTAAGGGTTGATAAGTCTTTTGAGCATAGGAACATCCATTTACATTACTTTCAAAAGCTTCATGGATGTGTGAGTCTTAGAAGTCTGAAATAAGTAGTAAAGAGTGGTTTTTAAAAATTAATTAAAGGTTATTCAAAACTGTCACAAACAGTTAGGGAGTTGTAGTCAGTTCTTGGGAGTTGGACAGTTTGGAAAGGGGAAAAGGAATTTATAAAATCATTGTAATCAATCATTTTAAAAGAGAGGGGAGTTGGTGGTAGTTTTGAGTCAAAAGGAAGACATGTAACAAAGTTTCATGCAATAAAATTTTAATTCTCTGAAAACTGCCAGGTTGCTGCCCTGAGAGGACAGTCTTCTTTTTAGGTTTTTAAAACATTTTTTTTCAATGAAAACGTGATCAAGAATGCATTAAATTGATGGAGGATTAGATTAATTTTAATTTCATGCAATATTGTGTTGTTTTGTGAGGTATTAAAGCAAGAATCTAAGTCATTTGTTGACTATCCCTGTACAATACTGTGTGCAATCAGCAAATTGGTTTGGAGTTTTCATGATGCCCTAGGCTCTCCCACTTTCTATGGTGATTGTGTCTTGTGGGAGAGACCTAATTCATATTTTATATGTTCCATTAAATGTTTTCATGTAGGTATGTCAAGATAATGGTGAAAAAGATCTCTAAATGAAGAGGAAATGTTGATTGAGGGCATTTGATAGTTTGTTGACAAGATTGCTTAAATGAATCCATTTGAATTATTGATGGACATTGGGGATGTTTTCTAAGATGTCGAGCCTATGGTGGCACAAGAGAATGGTATGTGCACTCTGATAAGGTCTGAAGTTGATTGGATCAAGGAGAATGATCCTATGAAGAAGCTTGTTTGTGTTGTGAGAACACTAAAGGAAGTCCCTCTGATTATAAATAACTGAAAAGTCAACCTAGGTCTCTGCATCACTAGCTGCAAGTAAACCCATGACTCTGCTCAAAAGAATGATGGAATATCTAATGACATCCTTCATGTATTCCCTAGTCATGTCCACTTTTCCTGTGACCCTACCCAAAGGAGTTTTCTCAATGAGATACGAGGACTAGATGATTTATGATGCTTCTTTAGGGTGCTCCCTATACCATCTCTCTGCTACTTCAAAGGAGAGTTTGATAAATTGATTTGCCCTTGGGAGGTGGAAGACCCTCCCAATTTTGTTGGGTCAGAGATTCAAGACCACTTCCCCTCTCACACTCTTAACCACTCTCTCTTCAAGAATAAAATGTTGAGCTAGTGTCATAATTAATTTTGTTGATTGCACTGATATGGGATGCGAAGCTACACTCACCAACCTGGAATGAATGAATGAGGATACTAGTGCAGATCTTTCCATGGGTTTGTTGTAGATTCTAAGGAACTCTCCTAAGTCAGTATGTCCTAAATCAGTATCTTTGATTTTTTCATGATCATCATGGAACCTTGACATCAATGCCACACCTTGGAATTTGAATACAACGAGCGTGGGTGCCATTTTCTCTCTAGATGTGGATGCCAAAGTATCTACACGACACAAGAAAAAAAATTTATTAGTTCGAAATAATGAAAACTTAGAAATAAAAATGTGAAAACATTAAATTTCTTCTCCAATTAATTGTTAACAAAAAAAAATGAAACTAATTTGTGCCTTTCTATTTATTTATTATTTTAAAAAAATATTTTTTTTCATATATTATTATTATTATTATTTAGGTCTTGGAGGTGAAAGTGTGTGTGCATGTGAAGTGGGGGAAAATGCATGAATGGCACATGTGGAAAGTGACGTGTACAACATGATTTTGGAGGCATGGTGGGATATGTGCATGCGTGGGTGAAGGGAGCATCATTGCGCAATGCGCGCGTGATGAAACATGTGGTGTGAGTGGAGTTGTGAGGTGCAAGTAGACAATGTTGCACGTGGCATAAGTACATAGTGGGTGAGTGTGGGGGCACACATGTGTAATATGTATGGCCCTCACAAAGCGCATGTCAAGGGTTAAGTGACGCAATATCACAATGGGCGTATAGCACCAAATCACAATGGGTGCATAGCACCAAGCCAAAATGGGCATGTGGTGCCAAACCAAACCATAATGGGTGTGCAACGCTAAGCCAAAATGGGTGCGTGACACCATATCAAAATGGGTGTGCAGTGCAGTGCACGCACTCAATGTGTTGCATATGAATTAAAACTTGGATGCACCTTTTGTAAATGTAAGGGTGCGACATGTCAAGAAATCTGAAGTTATTGAAATGCAATGTTGAAGACAATAGTGCTGAAGTTTGTTGGGGGAGGGGGGTTTTATAACCCTGCCCACATGTGAGGTGCGCACCGTGGACCACACAGGTGGTGCGTGGCCCATGCCTAGTGTGTATTTTTTTATTTATTTATTTTTTTTTCAATTTTCCATGTTTTCAATTATTTGACTCTTTAACACTTCTTCAGGTCCTCGAATTGTGAGTTTGAGAATCAAAAGAAGTAGGGGGTCCCCATTCCTAGTATAGAATGGGGTGTGTGTTGTTGAACCACAATAGACATTCAGGTAGATATAGCAAAAATTATGGTAATCAACACTTTTCCTATGCCTAAGAAGAAAAAGGATGTAAGAAGCTTTATTGGACATGTTGGTTATTATAGAAGATTTATCAAGGATTTAAGTCAAATTGTAGCACCTCTCTACAACTTGTTGAAAAAGGATTTTGAATTCTCCTAGGATTTTGAGTGTGACAAGTATTTTCTCT
This sequence comes from Cupressus sempervirens, assembly GCA_028749045.1. Taxonomy (NCBI): domain Eukaryota; kingdom Viridiplantae; phylum Streptophyta; class Pinopsida; order Cupressales; family Cupressaceae; genus Cupressus; species Cupressus sempervirens. The sequence goes on along the minus strand of CM053783.1, from coordinate 289,676,073 downwards.
AGCTTAAGGAGGTTCTAACAAAAACACTAGTATTTAGATGCACTAATTGGGGGTTTCCATTTCATATTTACATAGATGCCTTAGACTATGCCATAGGTGTAGTGCTAGGACATAAAGGAGTAGTAGAGCATACCATTTGTTTCATAAGTAAAAATATGCAAGGAGTGGAATTCAATTAAATTGTTATAGAAATTGAATTGCTTGCAGTTATTTATGTGTTGAATAAGTTTAGAAATTATATTATTGGTTATGAGATATTTATCCATACTAACCATTCAACTATTAAACACTTAATGAATAAACCTACCATATTAGGAAGATTGGCCTGATGGTTGCTTCTTATGAAAGAATTTGATATCACCATTGTCTACAAACCTTGAAAAGCCAATATAGTAGCAGACTTTCTATCTTGTTTACATGTTCTTGATGATCCTATAGCCATTGATGGCAATTTTCTAGATGACCATCTTTTTATATTATCAACACAAATCCATAGTATGCTAACATTGAAAATTACCTCACCATAGGCAAGCCACCAACTCACTTCTCTCCCAAGGAAAGAAAATTGTTCGCAGAAAAAAGTTTTAACTTTTCTTGGATTGTTGGATTTATGTTTTATAATGGCCTTGATCAAGTGATGTGCAGATGTGTAAGAGAGGATGAAACGTATGATATCCTTTAGGCATGTCATGATGAACCATGTGGAGGTCATTTTGCCACCAAAACAACAACATTCAAAATCTTGACCACCAAATACTACTAGCTAGCTCTCCATAAGGACACAATTAGGTACAAAAAGAAATTTGGCAGATGACAAAGAATGGGAAGGCCTACTAAATTAGATGAGATGCCCCTATAACCATAGGTTTGTTGAAACACATTTTGATAAATGGGGAATTGATTTTGTTGGGTCTATTGAACCTAATTCATTAGTTAAATCTTATATTTTGGTTTGTACTGATTATGTCACCAAGTGGGTAGAAGCCAAGCCTATGAAACATCCTAGGGATAATAATGTTGCTAAAATTTTATAGGAATCCATTTTCACAAGATTTTCTATCCCTAGAGAATTAGTATATGACCAAGGTGCTCAATTCACTTGAAATCTCATAACTACCTTGATGGAGGAATACAAAAGTAGGGATGGAAAATATTCTCCATGCCATCTAAAAGCCAATGGCCAAGAAAAGGTAACTAATAGGGAGATTGAAACAATCCTTACCAAGACAATGTCAGTTCATAAGAAGGATTGGGCAAAAAAACTTCTCAAAGCACTGTGGGCTTAAAGGACTACATGGAAAACCACCACTAGATTCACACCTTTTCAACTTGTCTATGGAAAGTCAACTATGATGCCTATGGAATTTTAGCACGGGACTTTAAGAACATCATTGGAACTAGATCTAGATCTTACTATTTCCCAAATGGAGTGGATTTTGATCCTGAATGAACTAGATGAATGAAGGAAGTCTTCCTTGCATAACATAGAGATGGTGCAATGACAAATGAAATAGTGGCATGATAAATTTATTAAGGATAAATAGTTTGCAATTGGTGTTTGGGCACTCCTTTATGATTCTAGATATCAACATACCCCTAGGAAATTTCAAACTAGGTGGTTGGCACCTTATGAGATTGTTGTTGTTTTTATAGACGATGTCGTTTAGTTGTCAAATGTTGATCCTATGTGTTTCTAATTACTAGTAAATTGACAAAGGCTTAAGCTATATCATAAGCCTTAGAGAAAAGAGGAGTTCCTATAGTAGTTCTTGTATCACCTAATCTAGTAGTGTAAAATGAATACTAACTAATAATGAGAGTATTAACAATACTAAAGCAGTTAACACTTATGAGAGGATGGGTTTATCACCACAAAAGGAAGAAAACAAGGAATGGTAGGCTCCTTATGGTATAATACATGATGAAGTGGATATGTCTATGATGTATGGAGATGTGTGCTCATGGTGTGCTCAAGCTTCAAGTGGATGGGTGATTATCAAATGTGTGTATGGATGAGGGTTTCAACAATGGAGGTATGGAGGGATTTCAGCATTATGATGGTATTTTGGTATTTTTTTGGCTCTCAAAATAGCATGATAACTTTGCATGGAAGGTGGATGACCTTTGTGAAGAGAGAGGGTTTCATTTATAGGATGGGATATTTAGATAGGATGGTATGCTTGGATAGAATGGAAGTGTGAAGTAATCCATTGAAGCTTGAGTGTGGGGGTGTTCCAAAGGGGAGCACCACCATATAGTTGAGCACTTATTTTTTGATATAGGAATATTGGGGATATGCCAAGGTTACTAAGAACATCAAGGTTTAGGTCAATGCAGGAATGGGATAGGGTTTGACTAGGAGAGGAAGTTGCAAACATGATCCCATGAGAACATTGGTCCGCGAGATCACTAGGTTAAGCCTACACTAGAATGTGCCAGTGGGAAGGTGGGTCAAGTAGTTGTAGAGGTCAAAAGTCAAAGAGTGATCCTACGGGAACATTGGCTTGTAGGATCTACAATTTGGGAGTGTTCACAAGAATGCATTAACAAGAACATAATTTTTAGGGAAAAAGTCATAGGCAAAGTGGGGATTGTGTAGAGGGGTTGGGGGGGTTTGGCTAGGAGTCATGTAATGAAAATATGACAACAAAAACTAATGTGTGACTGGTTTACATGTAGTGATCTCTAGATGCATTAATGTCATACGAGCGATGGGCAGTCATACTATAGGCTAGAGAGTAGCTTACACTGCCAGACTGGGCAAGGGTGGATGCCATCAACTTGGGATATCTAATGAGGTTGCCCCACACACGCATCTATATGGCCATGGTGATAACATTGTATGAGGGGTGGTACAATGAGATAGGCACATTCCACTTGCCTATAGGGGAGATGACAGTGACATTAGAGGATGTATATAAGATATTTAGATTACCATTACAGGGGATGCCAGTGATGGCGACAAGAGAGATGATGACAGAGGTAGTAGTACGGGGGCTTGTGGGGCTAGGTGTTCCATTACAGATCTTGCGAGGGTAGTTTTCTCGAGATGAGCACTTGGACTGAGTGGTTGTAGAGAGGTGGATCTATTTGTATGTGTGTAGGTTAGTATCTGGGTACATCACCCTAGATACAGGTGGGATAGGAATTACCTTGGCCCTGATACTAGTTATCATGCCGATAGGGGATGCAGGGGTCCCAGTGGCCTGGGGGTCATTGATTCTAGTAAAGTTATATCAAGATTTACACTTGGTTGTGTATCAGGGGGTCAGACGACAGGGGATGAGTATAGGGTTCCCTATATTATTATAGGTATGGGCATGGGAGCACATTGTTGCATTCAGGTTGATCAAATGAAGGGATAGGTAGGTAGACGAGCCAATGGCATACAACTGGGGAGAGCCTTTGACCTACCACCATATAGAAGATGTGCACTACTAGCAAGTCTAGATTGATGAGATTAGGATGATGATATGGAGACCATATATGGTTCTAGGTCTATGGGCGAAGGAGGGGTAGTACTTTCCCTATATGATATCACCATGCTTTATTTTTGGGCAGTGGGAGTACATAGCAGAGTAGTACTAGCCGGATAAGGCCTTGTGGTAGTTTGGATGGGTCCAAGTGGCTCTAGGTGAGTCAAACTAGTACCAGCAAGTTATGTGAGAGCTAGCGACTATGTATGGGCTAGCACTAGAGAGGGAGGGGTTACTTCAGGCCTAGCAGGAGTTAGAGTCATAGCAGTGGGATTGGTTTGGTGAGGCAGTAGATATGGGCTCTACATAGGAGTACCGAGACTAGTTTCAGTGGTCGAGGCCAATAGGCCAAGCACAAGTGACCAAGGTGGTCGTGGTGACAGGGGAGTTAGCCCGAGCAGCCAGGCAAGGTAGATACATTACCAAAGGGCTATGACATTGGGTAGAGGCTACAGTATAGGAGGAGGGGCCAGTGCGGTAGAGGTAGAGGGTAAGGAGGCAGGAAGAGAGAGGGGTATAGTTGGAGAGAGGAGAGGAGAGAGGGACAGAGCTAGAGAGAGGACAAGAGAGACCAACAGAGGAGAGGAGACCACAGGGGGAGGAGCAGAGGCCACAGAGCTTAGTAGGTGGAGGAGATAGAGGTGGCTCACCATTAAGGGGAGGGGATGATGGATGGGCAGCCTGATATGCATCCCTGTAGCAGACCCATTAGGCTACTAAATAGCTACTATGGGACACTCAGCAAGAGAGAGATCAACTTAGGATAAAGTGAGATCAGCTACAACAAGAGCATGACATGGCATAGAGATAGGCAGATAGGGTAGGGATAGAGGTGGGGATACTGCGAGTGGAGGTTGGGTGGTTGGAGGGGAGATTGGATGTGGTGAGCCTAGAGAGGTAGGCAGTATAGGCAAGGGTGGATGCTTTATAGCAGGAGCAAGATAGACTGGTGGTGGAGGTGGTGACCTTGAGAGTGCAGGTGGCAGTGGGTGGAGGGATGGAGGAGCTAAGGAGATTATGGGGAGAGGTGAAGGAGCTAAGAGAGAGAGTAGGATTTTATCAGGGGAGGTACCATGTAGTGGTCCTAGTAGACCAGATAGAGAATTATAGATGATCGACATGGTTAGGGACAACTGGGACCCACACAGCTATGCAAGGCGGAGGGGGAGAGAGTGCATGGAGCACTAGGGGCTCATAGAGGATAGGCAGGTCTTAGCACACAAGGCAGAGACATTGGATAGGGCAGAGCCAGAGGTAAGACATTGGGCTAAGTGGGAGAAGGGATGAGGTAGAGCTCGGGTGCAGGTGGAGGATGGATGAGGCCACCACCTCCACCACCAGTAGCGCCAAGGGTAGAGAGAGAAACCTATGAGTCTCATGATGAGGAGATGGTAGGGGAGGGAGATAAATGATATGCTGGTTTATGATATATGATTTGTTGGGATCTACAGATTGATGTATTTTTGCAGTTGTAGACCCAATGTATTGATAGGATTCATTTGTATGATATGGACATTGGTCATTGGGACTATGATGTATATTTGGGATTTTTGCAAGGATGGGTGATTTGATTCTTTATTCTTTTATGGTTGAGATATATATAGAGTAGATCATTCTTCGGGGTGGGATATGGATGTATGATGTCATGCTTATGTTTATGATGTGGATGGTTTTTAGATGCATACGATAGACTGATGCAGGATGTGATGTTCATGAGATATATGATGTGACTGACAGTTTGTGATGCAAGATATGTTGCTGATGATGGGATTTGTATTGATACCATTGTTTATGTTATGCTATAGGATATGATGTTGAATGATGATAGGTTTTGATTATATTGATACTTTATGATGTATAATGTGATGAGTAGTATGATGTGTTTTGTATGGATGGTGTTGAAAGGTTGTGAGTGCAGGATATGATGTATATTGATGATGAGATTTGTTTTGATAGTATTGATATATTTGTGATGCAAGATATGATGTATATTCATGATAAAAAAAAATTTGATAGTGTTGAGATATTTGTGATGCAGGATTTGATGTGTTTATGATGATGGGATTAATTTTGATAGTGTTAAGATATTTGCGATGCAGGATTTGATGTTCTTATGATGATGAGATTTTTTTGTGAAAAATTGTGTGGATGCTAAAAAGAAACTTTAAAGTATGGTAAAAGATGATAAAATGAACATAAACTATGATAATGATTTATAAGTAAATGAACACAAATGATAAAATGAACATGAGTTTTATGATTTGTGAAGCACCTTTAAAATGAACGCCAACTGTGATGATAAAATGGGATGAATGAACTCATAGCTATAATGATAACATATGAGAAGTGGACTAAAAAATGATGAGGAGGAAACATGATTAACATATCTAACTTATGATGATGAATATGCTAAAAGGAAATTTTAAACTATGATAAAAGATGATAAAATGAACATAAACTAGGATAATGATCTATGGTTTAAATGAACACAAACTAAGATAAAATGAATCCGAGTCTTATGAGAAGTTGCATGCTAAAAAGAAACTTTAAACTTTGATAAAATGATGATAAAATGAACATAACCTAGTATAATGATCTATGATTTAAACAAACAAAAAGTAAGACAAAATGAATCTAAGATTTATGATGATGGAACACAATTAAAATGAACACCAAAAATGGGATAACTAAATGAAAAGTTATGATGAGCACATATGATAAGTGAACTAAAGATTATGATGATAAAATATGAGAAGTAGATCTAATATGCAATGAATGAAAGAATCTATGGTGGGGAAATATGATAAGACAAATCCAAATTATGACAAGGGTAAATGAACACAATCTAGGATAATACAAAATGGTAAATAATTTGAACACTAGGATGCTGGGAGATAACAAACAAACATAATCAATGACATAAAAATAAGATATAGGAAAATTTTTGATGGTGAGATAGGATAAAGAAAATGCAAACTAGGATAACGATCTATGATAAATAATGAACTTTAAAATATAGGAGATATTGACTCCGAAGAGTATGATGTTAGAAAATGATTAACCAACAAACTCATAGTTAGGAATAGGATAGATGAACTTAGGGCTAGGATATTGAACTATTTTAAAGAACATAACATGATGGATGGTGAAAGCGTAGCCTAGGGGCTTAGAAGTTATAAGAGTAGGATAATGAAGATAGCTCAATGTTTGATGGTAAGGAATTTGAATCAAAATATTCTGATAATGGCAAGATTCAAAGTTTGAAAGAGATAGGTGATGTAAAGGAAGAGGGCACCATTGGTTATGATAGGAAAGGGAAGGAGATTGGTAGGGAAACAGATGTGGGGTGTAGGCAAATGGTACAACATATCACTGATCGGTCATGAACTTTGTCAGCAAGGTAGGAACAATATGCACAACTTTAAATAGGACATTTGTAGAAGACACAAGTGAATGGGATTAAGTAGGAGGTTGGGATGATGAGGAAAGGTTAGGTTATGGGGGCTAAGAGTTATGAGGGAGTAGGAGAGGAGAGGATAGGAGGCTAAGAAAATGTGTAGGAGGTGGTGAGTATGGATGTGTATAGGGATGATAGGATCATCTAATTCTTTGTGTGGGAGAAAATGGTGAGAGGAAGGGGATATACGGGAAGCTTGAGAGCCCAGATCTTTTCCCCAATATTACATAGGACTGACTCAAACAAGCACACAAGGATTACCCCAGCATCATGCATGTGTCTTGGAGAAATCAATGTGGAAATGATGTCGGGTGACCCACAAGGAAACGATATAGCCCAACTACATCATGTGATCATAAATGAAAATATATTTAGGATATGCAAGGGTGATATCTGACTGACTCACAAGTAGAAAAAGACTACGGTCGACACCATGCCTTAAAGTAAATAGATTCAAGAATTCATTTAATTTAATAGAGGAATAGGGATTTAATTGGTAAATTGATTTTGGGTTATCATTTTGATTTTATCAATTGGACTATAGTTAATTTAATTAACTAATTAACTAGAGGATGATGATTAATTAATTAAATATTTAATATTTAATCAATAATGCCACAAGAGATGACTAAATATGATTACCTAGTGATGTAATTAGATTTAGGTGTCTACAGTTCCAATCTAAAGTTGAAGACAAGCCTCTTGTAGCATTTGGACTTGAGCCTTCTACTCATGTCAGTTTTTCTCTTTAATGTTCAAATCATTTCATAATAGATACTTCTTTATGAAAGTATCTTCTCCATAATAAATTCCATATTTCCACCTCATCATTTCTTCTCTCTCCATCTTTCCACCTCATCATTCTCCACCAACAAATGAGAAATTTTTGCTACTATTAGTACCTTTCCAGGTTCGTACATACTATCCAAGGTATATATTTCATTTATAAGTTTTTCAATTCAGTTGTACTTTTGTCACATGTACGATTGTGGGACCAATTGCTCAATTAAGTTGGGGGAGAGGTATTGTCTTTTTTTTTTATGTGACTATAATTATCATATATGCTATTATTTTAATCTTACAAAATTTACACTTTCGCATATTATGTGATAACTCTAAAAGAATTAATTACTTTGCACATAATTTTCTAAGGTGGTTGGTATGAGAAGTTTGAATGGGTAATTATTGTAACATTTTGGTATAGCCCAAATACCATGTAAGAATTTTCCTAAGGCAAGACTAAAATGCCAAGATCTAGAAGCTCAAGAGATAGCACAAGATAGACAAGATATGATCAAATGAGAAGTATTAATTGGATAATTAGATGATTAAATCATAGAAGTGCCTTGTATATAAAGGAAACCAATATGTCTAGAATCATACAAGAGATAAGCATAACAACTAAGCACATGTCCACCAAGAGTGGATTATCCTCCATTGTGCATGAATCTACGTGCAAATATGAGAGGATAAGAATACAAATGTGTATCTCATAAAGAGATGTAGTAGACAACATGTGCTCAATTGGAGTGCAAACTACTATGTTGTCAACATGACAGCTCGTATGAATATGCAAACTCCTAGGTGTCTACATGGCAACTAATATGAAAATGCATTAACCTAAGTAAACTTAAGTAAAGTGTAAATAGTAAATACTTATTTACCCCAACACCCCTCTTTAAGTGCAAGTTAGGAGAATGTACTTAAGCTTACAAAATCTAGATAATAATGAAAGACAACACCTGACTACTAGGCCATGTTAGGTGCCCATGTACAAGACGAAAGTGCAAAAGATAGATGCAATGCAATCTCTCATAAAGTAGAGAAAGAGGGGAAACCACATGGGAAAAATCCCCTCCAAAAAAAAAGATAAGTACAATAAAAGAAAATGAGAGAGAAGACATCATGTGAGGAAAAGATCCCCCCCATAAGAGAGAAGAGGAAGAAGATAAACAATGTAGCCTCCTCTCAATGTAGAATATACACCAATGGTAGATGCTCTAGGCTCGATGTAGAAACTACTCCATGAGGGTAGAACAACATTCCTCCCCTTAGGAAGAAACAAAACCAAAGGTGTATCAAAGAAGCCTCCTCCATGTGTAGGAAGAAACCTCAAAATGTATGAAATCTCATAAACCTACTCAAGTTTCTCCATGTCAACACTAAAAAGTGCCTCATGTGTACTATACCACTTTGCTAAAAAATAAAAATCAAGAATTAATAAGCATGAATGTAGAACATGTATCAAAGACCCAAGTGTCTTCTCTAAAGAGAAAGTGACCTCCTCCGACCATTGTATAAAAGTATCCACCATCATGTCAACCTCCAATGAATGATCAAGTAGAGAATGAAGATGAGGGTCAGAGTGTTCCCTCACAACAACTGAAGAAGGATCAACTTCACCAAAGAGAAGATGAATGTCATGAATAGTGTCTCCCAAATTTGTAACATAGGACTCCACAAAGAAACTAGAATTTTTTGTCAAGTAGTCATCCCATGGAACTGAGTTTGGAAGACAATAAATATCCTACTATAGTGAATCATGTGAATCCATGACTGTGTGAATACAAGCATCATCATGAACAAATGTAATATCAGTAGGAGGAGAAGCAATGGATGGCTCAAGAACTTGATCACATGTGAGAACACCCAAGTTCAAGTAGCCAAAGTTCTCCTCAAAATATGAATCATCACTGGAAATATGATCAAAGTTTGTTGAAAAATCACTATCATCATGACCAAAGTCTAAAAACTAGTATAACCAAGATACATGATCATCCACCCCTATAGCAATGATTTTTCTAGTCTCCAAGTCTCAAATAAAAATTGAATCATGTGTGAATTCCACAATCCTTCTTCTATCTCCATGAGTGAGCTGATAGATGGAAGAAGATTATGACTTAGGTGAGGTACACACAACACATCTTTGAGGTATCCCTCCCCCTTATCAATAGTTCCTTTACTAATCAAATTCATCTAAGTATAATTGTCCATCAAAATAGATGGAGAATGACAAGGATCAAATGATGAAAACATAGACTGTGAAGATGTGGTATGATGTAAAGCCCCTGAATCTAGAATTCATCTCCCTAAATCTTGATTTAAAGTAGCTACTATGGCTTGACCTTTTCCCATGTGATCCTTTTCTTTATCAAAATTTGAATGTGAAGAAGAGAATGAAATAGTCATTCTTGGTGGTAGACATATTTGATTCTTCTTAAGAAGATTCTTGAGTTCATCAATTTCCTTCGTGTAACAATGATGTTCTTCATGTCCATTCTTCTTGCAATATGCAAAATTAAGAAACCCCTTCTTGGATGATTTTCCTTTATTGCTGGAGTTGTCTTGTGGTGAGGAGGTTGAGTGTTCTTTCTCTTGTTGTCAATTTTGTTACCATGATTTATGTTTCTTGTTAAACCCTTTTCCTTGATTTCCTTTACTAGCCACCAATGCTTTGGACTTTGAAGACTTAAGAACCCCCATGCTCATCAAGTTTGATTGTTCTACCATTAACATCTCTATGAAGGAATCAAATAAAGGCATGGTGTAGGAAGAACCTAAGGTCAACTTATGAGTATTGAAGCTTGAAACAAATGATGCATACTTTGGAGGAAGTTTTCTCATCAAATTATGGATCAATTTTTCATCCTCTATGGTAATTCCAAAATCCTTAACCATTTACCTTAGCTCATGTGCCTTGGTTATATAGTATTGAATTGTGTCAAACTTGTTTGGATCTAATGCCATGATATTTTCATCAAGTTCAAAACCCCTAGCTTTGTCTACTTTTGCATACAAGCTAGCAAACTTATCCCATGCTTCCTTTACTATTTTACAATTATCAATATGGAAGATAAGATATTCATGTACATACTTCCTTAAAGTACCAATAGAAACCTTATTGTTATAATTCCATTGATTTAGTTTATCAGGATTAGATGGTGCAATCATGGTTCTAACAACATAATCAATTAAACCTTTTTCTAGCATTTTACTCCATGCCCTAATTTTCCATGTAGCATAATTATGTGGAGTTAAAAGTGGAATCCTAGGAGAACCCATGATGAAAAATAAAAGAAGACAAGAGAAAGAGAAGTGCAGACAATGAAGCCACCAAAAACCTCCCTAATCACTCAATCAAAGAACCCTCCCAAAGTGGATGATTTTGGCACTTTATACTTAGTGCATGTACAATTGATCACTTGTCAAAATAGAATAAAGTGGATTTCTAATTTTGATGGTTACAAAAACATATATGAAGTTATATATGACTCAACAAGAGAAGATACAAGACCCCTCAAGGATCTAATTAATTACAAGTGCCAAAATAGGCCAAAAATGACCAAATGTTGAAAGTACTATGTCCACTCAAAATTACTCCAAACTAATACCAGATCTAGAAGGTAGACAAAAAACTATGCACTTTCAAAAAAATTGCACCTGAATATGTGTCCATGTGAGCCTGAACAAAGCCTTTGAAGTTGCAAAAATTGGGATTTGCTATTTTTAGAAAAATTCAGGAATAGAGATTACCAACAACTTGCAGCAATGTGTAGATCACAAAAATCTACCCCAAAACAAAAAAAAAAAATTGCTCAAAAAAGGAGTATGTATGAGGGAGATATCGTTGTTTGAAAATCATCTCTGTAATTATTTTTTCCTAAATTGCCATTGTCGCACTTGTAGAAATCAAATTACTCTAGATTTCACCTCAGATATCTAATTTTGATGAAACAAATGTCGATTTAGGGGTTTTTTGACCTTTTGAATGTGATACCAACATCTGGTTTGCACTAGCAAGCTCCAATCTTGACCTACATTTTTTTCTCTCCAATGGCTATGTAATGAAACTTCTATGGCTCTAATACCATGTAAGAATTTTCCTAAGGAAAGAAGTAAATGCCAAGATCTAGAAGCTCAAAAGATAGTACAAGAGAGACACGATATGATCAAATGAGAATGGATTAATCAGATAATTGGATGATTACAACATAGAAGTGCCTTGTATATAAAGACAACCAATATGTCTAGGAGTCATACAAGAGATAAGCATAAAAACTAAGCACATGTCCACCAAGAGTGAATTGTCCTTCATTGTGCATAAATGTACATGCAATAATGAGAGGATAAGAATACAAAGGTGTATCTCCTAAAGAGATGTAGTAGATAGAATGTGCTCAATTGAAGTGAAAACTATTGTGTTGTCAACATAACAACTCATATAAATATGCAAACTCCTAGGTGTCTACATGATAACTAATATGAAAATGCATTAACCTAAGTAAATATAAGTAAAGTGTAAATAGTAAATACTTATTTACACAAATAATTATGAGTAATTAGCTTGTGATATGTTGAAGATTTGTAATAATATTTTTGTAGGGGCCTAACTCCAAGAACCTTTGTGTTTGAAATTATCTTGTGACTATTGCCTTTGTCATTTCACATTTTGAATTTTTATGCCAAAATTCCTTGCTGTGACTGTGAATTTTGTCTTGAATTTCTACGAGTTCCTTTTTGTGTGTTTTAGTACTCTGAGAAGATGGGAGGAGGTTAGGTTCGACATGAACCTACAATCCATGACATCTTGTTAAATGACTAGGCATGGATGCCACATTTTCAAGCTAGGAGTTGACTTGACTACATTTAGAAGCTTACTAGATAAGATGGTGAAGTGGCTTCTTAGTTTATGAACACATTGAGTGACCATGTAGGTGCGGTCAAGGGATTGAGGGTGTCATTCACTGAGGAAATTGTGGCAGAAGTCATGGGCTTGCCGTAGGAAGGGGAAGAGTTTTCATATAATTTTGACCCTACAACAACTAGAGTTCAATTTACATTACATATAGACCCACTTGCAAGTTGACAATAAATAAGGTACAAATAGATTTTTGCTACCAGACCCTTACCAAAAGTGTGTGGTATATATCATACAATATTTCACTTGTGAAGGTTGGTAAAAATTTATGCATTCTATTCACTTTGGATTTTTAAGTTGCTTACACCATGACAACCAGCTGACAAATATTCCTCGATTCCTATTCTATATTTTGAAGAAGAGGGCTTCACTCATGCAGGGAGATGAGCTCAACACTATTTCTTGCCATTATCTAATTAAGCTAATAGTGGAAAGGGCATTAAGAGAACAAACAAATATGCCATGGAAATTTTTCTCTTAGGGAAATTTGAAAATAGAACCCTAGGTCTTATAGGAAAAAGAGTAGGAAAACATATTCATACTAAACATGGGATTAGAAAAATAATTAAAATATTGGAATCAACATCTTCCCTTGGAGATTATAGAAGTTCTAGGCATAAAAACCCTAAAAGTTCTCCTAGAGTCTCTACATCTGGATCAGTCTAGGCTAAAGGCAAGAAGAAAGTCAAATTCTTTGAAAATGAGACCACACCCTTGTCTATGAAAACTGGGACTTCTTTGAGAAAAGAGCAAGAAGAAATAATAATTTCACCCCCAAAAAGTAGAAAATTTCCTATAGAGGAAAAGAAACTTGAGTGAGGAGAAGTCATAGGTAGAAACAAAATCTATCTACCACAAACTAGGTCAATAATTAATATTGAATTTTCTGAGTCACTTGAGAAAAGAACGATTGAAAGTAGTGATAGTTAACAAGAATTTTCTGATTCACCCCTAGGATTGAAAAAGAGTAACTGTCTTTAGATAAAAAGGGTGAAGAGAAAATAGTGATTGAGGATGATTCTAGTTCTAATGAATTGAACTACAGGTTTCAGAGGAGTGGTTCACCCTCAAGAGGACCCTAAGTAGTTAATGACCCTGTTGACTCATAAAATGATAATGTACCAGAAGAAAACTTCCCAATGGAAGAGGATTTACCAAAATCACCTCCTACAACATCAAGAAGAAATTTTTTTGAAGAGGATTTTGGAGTTGATATGAGATTTCTGAATGAAGTAGTAGAGAAAGTTCTTAGTTAGGGTTCCAATGTTCTAGCTATAGTTGCTCAACAACTTGAAAATATTGAGAGGTCTATAGTATTGTGGACAAGCCCTCCAAAGGTTAAAGTTATAGTTAATGAGAAGACTGTTGTTTCAAATGTAGCAAGAGAAATTCTTGATGGTAATACCAAGGTAGGTAACTCTCACTCCATATCGTTACTCTATATTATTTATCAGTTGTCTAATCAATTGGCTTTAGAAAGAGAGTAGTAGAGATAGAAAAAGAAAAGTTTGACTCAAGCCATTGATATTCATTATCAGGATCTCCTTTAAAATGAGGAAGAAGTGGAGCAACTGCATACAAAGCTTGCTAAGGAAACTTCAATGATACCTAAAATAATGAATTATTGTTCTGCATCTCTTATTTATGTATTGTTCCTTAAAGAACATATTCTAGATTATCAATTGAATTTGTGATGAGGGATAAATATCCATCTTTTGTTGAACCCTTTGAATTTTTCCAAACTTTCTACAGTTCACATGCAACCATAAAAAAATTGTTGTGTGAACTTTTTCTTCATAACATTGCAATACCCAATAATAGAGAATGAAACCCTTTGTTGTATGTTGGAGATGTTTGGTTAAGAACCTCGATGTCCTAGATATAGAATGGAATAAGTAGGGAATTACAGGCTAGACCCTATAGGGAATTAGAGGAAGAAATTCCTCTTTACCTAAGGCCAAAAGCTCAAAATCCCAAAACTTACTATTATGACTAGTTGAAAATTGCTCCTTTAGAATTGGGAAGTCATACAATTTACTCCCTCAGTGATGCAACATTTGATGGATATATTGAAATGTCTGAGACCAAGCTACCTAAGGCCATGAAAGCAATACAAGAGCATTGGACCACCCAAAGTTCCTAGATTCCTCTCACCTTCCAACCATCCATGCTTATTTCTCCCTTGCTGGAAAATGCAAAAAAATTGGATGATTATGATATGGCAGAACAAGTAAAGAGAAGGGAGAAGTACATGGAAACAAAAGATTTCTACTGGAGCTTTGAAAAAAGAGGGGTGGGATAGAAAACAATTGCAGATTATAGAATGACAACATGGTCAAGAATTTTATGTTTGTTGGAGGACCAACAAAGGGAAAAGTTAGGGGAGATGATGAGTCCAATTTATGGCCTATTTGCTTCAAGTTTTTATGGCTATGACCTAGAAACATTATGAGTTTTTTTTGGACTTGTTCAGACTACCTATATTTATACTGCTATATAAGTGTGCACTTTAATATTTCTAAGATTGAATTAATATGTTGTACATATATGTTATATAGTTGCATGAAATGAAATATTTTGTATTTCTATCTTGCATTGATTAGGTAGTTCTTCTTGTAGCCATGCGATAAGAGAAAAGCTAATATAAGAAAAAAATATTATAAATTTTATCTTGGATATGTATTGTGATTTTTGCATGTGCACATTAATCTTTTGTAGGCAAATGGTAAGTTAACAAGGGAAGAAGAATTCAACATCACCAAACAAAGTGGTGATAAGAAGTTGGTTAACCATTTTGAGCTCATAATGATTCCATTAATTTTAGTTATCAATGGTTACCATTTTGGGTTGATTCAAAGCGGTTATCAACCATTATGGAGAAAATCTTGAAGTCATGAACTCCTAAATTCATGTGCAACTGAACGCAACTTGCTCCTGTATTAAATGATGTTGTTTTGTATCTTCAATATTGTCATATCCCTAACATTGGAGGATCTTAGATTTATGGAGTTTTGTTTTATGTTGATGTTATAAATAAGTTGGAGTTTAGATTTGTGTGGGAATTCTCTTATAATTGAGAAATAGTAATATATAAAACTCTGTTGCTATAGTATGTACTTATGTTTTACTCATGAATGAAATGATATTTATAGTAGTTAATCTATGAGTTGTTATTGATTCACTCTTCTGTTGGGGCCCACACAGGAGATGAACTTAATTCATAGCTAGATAGAAATTAGTTTAGAATTTTATAGAAGTATTTTATAATTTTTTTTCTCATGTAGCCATATGATAACAAAATTATTGGTTATTTCTTGTAGCATAGGCAAACAATTTAGTTTCATGTTTGTAGAATTATTCCAGAGTAATAAGTTATACTACTATTTCATTTCTTAACTTAGTATTTTCTTCAGCATTTCAATTGCATAGTTATGATGACATTTAAGATGGATTAGAGCATTTAGTTTGTAGACATCATTTCAAGTTGACATCCCTGGTTGATAATTTAATGAGCTTAGTATGTTATTCTAGTATGATATTTGGCATTGCTAAAAATATAGAGTCATCATAAGAAGGATGTCCAATCCTTAGTTACAAAGTCATTGTACTAACTAACCACTCATCATCAAAACTTTTCTCCTAATTTTCAAATGTAAATTGATATTTAGGTTCAGTTGGATTGTCAGAGTATAGCACAAATTTCTTGATTCCTAAGTGAAAGGGTATTTTCTTGAAACCTAGGCCTATTATGTCACATAACCATATAGTTGTAGCTTCAATTGGATATTTTAGTCGTTTATTATTTCATCCTGTAGGACCATTACCCTTATATCCAATTCATTTCATCAGTTTGAGATCTTGTTCATATTTTTTAGGATTTGTTTCATGAGACTAGACTGTGAGATCAATTGGGACTTCTTCCTTGTATAGCCAAGAATTAATGACTTTGTTCTCATCTTAATCTTCTAAAGGTACAATGGTCTATAAAAAGGTGTCATCAAAGACAATATTAGGTGATAGAATACGAGTTTTTTTTTGCTTCATAAGTTCTCGCATAGTGATAGGGAGATATAGGAAGAGATGTCAGAGATAGCATTAGTACAATTTGATATTCTCCCATACTAGTTTCTTTCAATGTGATAGTCTTTTCCATGTCTTCCATCTTGTTAACATGTTTGTCAGTAGGATCTCAATTGGTCAGAACAAAACTATCGACAAATTTGAGTATGTTACAAGTGAACCTAGTGTTGGTAGGTATTGTTATCTCTGCCCCTTGGAATGGGAATTTACACATTGATCCAGTAAGTTGAAGGAATGACCTATATATTGTGAATCCAAGGTCTTCCTAATAGTATGTTGCATGCCAGAGAGATATCAAGGACTTGACAAATGATATCTCGCTCTATAAGTCCCACTCTAATAGACAACATAACAAGACCCTTGGATTTTCATTCTTCTTCATCATATGCCTTGATGGTAATTTTTTTGCGATGATCAATGGAATCCTCATCATATCCCAGTTGAGTAAGAAAGCTATCTAAATAGATATTAATACCAACACCATTGTATATATGCACATTATAGACAATTTATGATGGGTTGTGATTTCAATATATGCAACAGTTGGTTGTGAGGATGACTCAAAGAATTATTGTCCTCTTCAGAGAAGGACAAATAGTGAGGTGAATTCAAGTGACCTACCATGGATTGAAACTGGCCAAGATTAAGAAACCTTAGGTGTGCTAGCCTCAATAAGAGCTTTGTCAAGAATCTTCCTATGAGCATGCAATATTTTAGGTAGTTCAAAAATGGTTATCTGAGAATTTTTGCATTGTAACTATTCAAATATGTTATAGTTTGTAGTAGTAGAAGATGTTGCAAGTTTTGTTTTCTTTTTGGTCAGACCAGCAACAATCTTGTCTTTGAGTTGTTTAGTTTTAGGAGTAGAAAGTGTAAGGCCTTTGAGCACTATCTTAGCATGAGACCATGTGACAATGTTAGAACAAAATTGTGATTGTCCTTGATCAGATTTGAGAGATGTAGCCCCTCTAAGGACAAATGGAATCTTTGGTTTTGCATTGTCATTTTCCCCTTTGATCATGATAATATCACAATATTCAGAGTCTAAAGGTTCAATCATATTGATCATTACATTGCCATCATTGGTATATGTGTAGTTGATCTTGTTGTTGTTTTTCATTTTGAAGTTTCTCCCTTTTCATATAGAGGGAATGTTTCTTTGAATTCTTTATGATCCAAGTTCTTGTTATGTCCTCCCATAACTACATCACCATCATCAATGAGGTCTATAATCTTATGTCTCAAATTAATGTAGTTGTTGGTTTTATGACCTTTGTTTTGGTGATATTCAGAGTATGCATTTTTGTTTTTCCATTTAGGTCTCGATTGTGGATCATATAGAAGGGAATTATCTAGAGGAGTGAGAATATGATTTTGAAGTATCTTGTAGACCACTTCAAGAAGTTCACCCAGAGGTGTGTATTCACATTTGGATCTAACAACCCAAGATGTGTGTTTAGCACTATTTCTAGATATTCTAGTATCTACAATAGCCTTCTTAGTGGCTTTGGTTGTGTGCATAATATCTATGAGATTGAAAGCTACCTTAGTAGGTTTGGGAGTGATATTGTCTATTACTCCATCATGTACCACATCTCAATTTTTGTTAATGTATTTGGGTTTATCTTTTCTAGAGTTGGACCTATGTTTCTTGTCTTTTTGGAGGGTCAACCCACCTTTCTTAACCACGAATTCCTCTATGTGGATGCCTTGTGTGATCATATCTTTAGACCTATGTGGCCCTTGAAGATATAGTTTGTACCCAAAATCAATTAAGAGGTTATCCAATATGTCAAGTTTCTCATTTTCAAGTATCTTGCATGAATAATTGGTATATAGTTGTATCCTTCTCTAAAAAAATGCTAAGAAAGGTTCTCCAGCTCTTTTTTTGAGATTAAAAAGATCTCTTATGTTAAATAAATGTTGGATGTTGTGTGAGTATTATTGTATGAACATATTGGAAATTTCATCAAAATTTTTAATCCCAGTGGGAAATCATGAGATCCATTCCATAGCTTGGCCACCTAGACTATATGGGAACAAGTGCCTGAGGTATGTTGGTCATGTATGAACTCCATGGATAAGGCACCCAAATCTCTCAAGTGATCTTTGGGATTAGACATGCCTATGTACTTGTCATATTTAGGTAGTTAAACACCTCTAGGAAAATGAGGCATGTAAATATCATTGTCAAAAGGGAATAGACAAATGTCATCTAGTGTTTATTGTTTAGTAGGTTTATCCTTTTTCATTTGTGCCAATTGCTCTTGCATGGATTGTAGTTATTTTTGCAGTATAGAGGTTTCATATTCTTACTCTTTTATGAAAATAGTTTCAACATTGTAGTCTAGGGGTAACTTAGCTCCTTCTTGAGCTAGTTTGAGGAAATACTTTTCTTTCTCCTCATGGAGTAAAATTTCCATCATCTTTTGGAACCTTTTATCTTTGTGACAATTTTTGATGTCTTCTAGGGGTATTTATTTAGTATTCCCATATGCATGTCTATAGGTGTAGTGACCTTTCAGCCTTTTAGCTCTTTGGTTTTCATCTCTTTTTTCTCCTCTACCATTTTCACTAGTTTCCTAGTTTTGGTCTACCATTCTATTAGTGTACAAATTTTTAGTTTCTATAGGCATGGAGTATATAGGTGTCTCGTACTAAGTTTTAGTGTTTGTTTCTATAAATGTAGGTATCCTATTTTGGTCGACCAAGTTAGGTTCAAGAGATGATCTTTTAGTGTTTGGATGTTCCTAAAATAACATATTCCTAACTTGATTCAAGTTTATAGAAAAGACTCATTTGACATAAGGTTGACCAACATGGGACATAGATCAAAATGATCCTTCCTTGGATGTATCATGTGAAGGAGCTCATGATGATCCTCTAATAAACTTAGACTATGTATAG
The DNA here is from genome assembly GCA_028749045.1 of Cupressus sempervirens. Classification (NCBI taxonomy): domain Eukaryota; kingdom Viridiplantae; phylum Streptophyta; class Pinopsida; order Cupressales; family Cupressaceae; genus Cupressus; species Cupressus sempervirens. Next base: position 289,656,455 of record CM053783.1, on the reverse strand, counting down.
AACTAGGAATGACCTCTACCTAGATTCCTACCTCTACCTCTACCTCTACCTCTACCTCTACCTCTTCTAGGTCGATGGGAATGAAACATATTCCTACTCCTAGTTGCAACAGACATAGAAAATGACATGTAACAAGATTTAACCAAGGACCACACTTAGAATTTCATCTCAAATTAGATGTAATTAGCAAAAAAGGTGATTTGTACGAATGTACAAGTAGTCAAAGAAGTGGCTAGAAAGGTTGAGAGATTTGACTATTAAACAACAAGTAAGACAACATAGTAGAACAAGGAAGACAACAAAGATATGAGACTAGTTTATACATGGGTGATAAGTGTCTAACCAAGTAAGTTTGTTTAAGTTTTAAACTATTGTAGATAGACAAGTGTATTAGTGTTCTTGAATGGAGACTAAGTCAGACCAAAGATTCAATAGAGTGATAAAGAACACCTGAATGTTTTGGATAATTTCTAGATAGGCCTGCATGAGAAAATGCTCTTTGATATGAGGGTTTGATAGGCTAATATGAGTAAAGAAAAGCACCAGGAGAGACTTTTCCTTTTGAGGAAAGAAAATGGACCTGATAGATTTTTTAACCAAGTTTTGATAGATATTGGGTACAATCTCACACGAGAATACAAGGTCTTCCAAGCGAGAATATTTGCAAAATAACGAGTAAGTACAATGATAGGACCCTAAAATCCTAGCTCGCACAAGATTTCTCAAAAAACTAGGTGAGTAACTGACATGTTTCTCATTTTTGACATATTACAAACAAAAATTTTAGTTTCTAGGTAGATTTTGATTGAGTTTCAAATTGACAAAGTTTGTAGTTTGACTATTTGGACTAGATTTCAAGTACAACTAGTTGTTTATTGATTCATTGTAATACAAACAATAGGGAAACAATCAGTAGTTACAAACAATTCAACTGAGGATAAAGAAACTTAGAAGGACAGGGGAGTCTTGACAATATTTTGATAGTTTGGACAAATTTTTTACTCAAAAAAGACATGTTTTATCCCTATAACTGAAAAATGGTAGAGGAAGAAAAACCTTTGTCTCACATCTTATGTAAATGTGTTCACCTCACACAGTTGTGTCACCCCACTAGAGGGATCCTGTATTTTTTGTATATTCGAAAGACTCAATAACATATATGTTCAAAGGTTGCACTTGAGGAAAGGTTCGTTGTCATACACCACCTTCCAACATCTAGGTACATGCCTATGGTGAGGATCTTCAGGAGATATTCTTCCTCATCCTTGCAAAAAGATTATGCCCCTTTTGGAGGTGAACCAAGTAGCAACTAACTACAAATTATTTAATATGATTGTGTTCACATTAACCCCCGGTGACCTTACAAGTGAGGTTAAGGCCTCTAAACCACATTGACATATGAAAGTGTACACACATGGAAAGCAAGACTAGGAGCAACACCAATCAGTACAACAGACATAGCCTCCTCAAGATATGTGGTAACCAAAATTAAGAGAAAGGAATTAACATGGGTTTGGAGTCTTTTCTCTACAAAGCTTCTTTATTATAGTAAGTTGGAATCACTAGTGAAAGGTGTGTGCTCAGTTAGGTAATTCCCAGGGGCTAAAGGATGGCTTGGACTTGGTTCAAATTCAAGAGTCCAAGTTTATGATTTTCTCAAAAGAGAAAAGAGCATACTCCTCTACCTCTTCACCTCACCCAAACACATAGAATAACTCATTATCGAGCTAGATGAGCAATCCCAACTTGTCTAGGAGCTTCTGGATTTCTAGTTTTCCCAAAGGGAAAAAAACATATCTCCTCACTAAAAAACACATTGAGAGAACCACTACCTTCCTTGCTTTTAGAGGGTACCATCATCCAAAGGGGTCCAAGTTTCTGATTTACTATTGGGCATCATTTCCAAGTAGTAAAGAGCATAATCATCCCTTCATCTAGAGCCCTAGAGAAGTTCACAAGGCCTAGTTAAGCCATGTGAATAAAGTATAAAAGGAAGATACAATATTTTGCGGGTTTGAAATATCTTTGACAAGTAATCTTCAACAAGTATCCTACAATCAAATAATTAATAGGTTTTCATGTTATTCAAGGTATCTTTGACATTCATCCTGAAAACCACTGTTATTTTGTTTTAGAAAAAGAAATCACAAAGAACATAAATCAGTAAAGTCAGAAAATAACATTTAAGTAAATCAAAAGGTGCAAATTATGTAAAATGAGGCACACTAATGCTAGTTTTTGCACGAGATTTTTCTACTTCTATGCAATAAAATGAATCTCCCATACAAGATATAATTCAAATATAGGCAATCTAAAGTGAATCTCTTGTGTGAGCCTATATTTGTGTCATGTGAGATAGCATGAGCCTGTGTTTTTTTGCACAAGTTTGTACAACCAGTCCATGTGAGTAAGTACCTGGCCCACATGAGGAAAGAACTTCCTAGGCAAGTTGAAAGTAAACTATACAAAAATGAAACAAAAAAAAACTAGAAGATGAAGAAATGAGGCTAGAAAATCAATTATCCTACCCCACAGTGGGTGCCAGAAATGTATGTGTTAAATATTGACCTTTGATTCAATTACATACTTCAACATGATCATTATTTGTTAGGTACATCTAGGAATGAACATGAGATTATTCATCTTGAATATCTATACAAGGCAATCTATTTCCTTCTATCTAGATGAGGTTTTAATATGTTCTCTTAGAATTGAGAGTTTAGTAACCAGACCAACTGAATGAAGGTTTTTGAATGTATGAAATACAAGATTAAAGCTAGAATAAATGTAAGATAATCTAGATCTTTAGGATTTTTCTATGTAAAATAGATAAATTAATCTATATGATTATGCAATTTAATCTAAGAACAACGAAAGATAAACTAGATATATGTTGATTAATCTAATAAGGAAGAAATGAACTAAGCAAATGCAAGAAAGCTTTGAATGCACAAATGGTGAGCTCTCAAATTGCCAAAGTTTTGATACTCATCAATTTCATCCTCTAGAATGAGAGACAGAAGGTTCTTTTTTATAAAATCCTAGAACCAATTGACAATTGAGATTGAATCAAATGAACGGTTCAGATTAGAAGAAAGTGGAGATTAACTCGAGAGTTTCCATAATTTGAAGAGTTAACTGATTGCTTATAGAGAGAATAAGGAGTTAACTACTTTGTTTCATTTTATGATTCAAAGTTAACTCATAATTTCCAATTTAGAACTATAGAGAATATTTGATTTACTTGATTAAATATGAGCTCGTAATTGAATATTCCAATTAATTGAATAATTAAATTCAACAATCAGGATGATGGTATTTAATTAAACCAAGTATATTTAAATCCTTTTATCATGTGTATTAGCCAAAGGGGGTGAATTTATTTAATTAAAGTTCTAGGACTTATAGTTATATTAATTCAATTAAAAAGTTAATTTAGATGATTAAAGTCGATGTTTTGGAATTAAAAATAGATATATGATTAGCAACAATTTGATACTCAAATCAAACAGAGACAAGTGGTCAGAAATATCTAGTAAAATTGGACTTTGTTGATCAAGAAATTGATATTGTGAGACTAATGCACCCAATTTGGTTCAGAATGGCAAGGTGCCAATTTTGGGGTATTACAGCCACATCCTATCTATTGGGATTCCTAGTATTCTACTTATGTGATGATCTTGTCAATATTTGACTTTGTCATCTATGTTTATGACATTAGTTAGGAAAATAATAAAGTTATCTATGCATTTTAGTTTGTGGTTTAAATTAAACCATAAGACACATTAATGTGTTAATAAAATGAATAATGAAAAATGCATAATTGAACATTTATGAATCATGATGCTAATGATGATATTGTTATGTTATCTCATTATAGGACCATGATAGTAATGATTTATGTGGAATACTTAAAGTGTTTTATTGATTAATGAATGACATTAATATGAAAATACTGACTCATTCTATGTTTTGAGTGCATAAGTGGTTGCAGAAGCAATGATACAAGGGTGTGGCTGAGGTAGAAGAGGCTAGTTGCTCTGAATGGGGTTATTAGATCATCTAGCAACCCATACACCACCTAGGAAATTGTAAATGTTTACTTGATTTTTCTTTACATTTCATTCTTCCCTAATCTCATGAATATGCAATGAGATATAGAAATAACATATTAGTGATTATTCTAAATTATAAGTTAGGAAAATAAAGTAGATAAATAATATGCATTGCTTAACATATGAAGAAATGATAAATCACATGTTATTTTATTGACATCTAGAACATTATGAGAAATTGTTAAATTATACGTAATTGTAATTCATTATTTCCAAGAAAATGAGAAATCAAACCATTACAAACAACATACCAAAGAAATAAATGCAGAAGTGGGATAATTAAAAATTTAAAACATCTCCAAATATATGTAAGGAAACTTGCAATTAAAAATAGAACCATTTCCACACAACCCATAAAGAGGGAAAAAAACCCAACCTCCAAAAGCATCCATCACCATTACTATTCAACAAAAATATCATTGCAATACAACCATGGAAGTATTCAAAGCCATGGCCACAACCAAGCAATCCATGTGAACAAGCATGAATATACACATCCCATGTCATGCTTCTAGCCTTCACAAATGCTCCCTTGGCTATACTATCAAGCCTTATCTTGTTCAACTTTCCTTTTTATCTTTTGCCCTTGTCTCTTGTCTCTACAACTATCCTTATGGCTTCTTATATAGTAGCATGTTTCAAAACCACCAAGTGGTACTACATAAACCATCTACTACCTAACCCATTGACCCCACATTTAATATTGGGCGTTTAATTCTTTTCCCCAATTTTAAATAATTACATTAAATGCAAGTCATCACGTATATGCCATGGGAATATTTCAATGTTGCACGTCCATCTAGGTGATCCTAGGTGCAACATTACATAATAAAATATAAAAATATTATGCAATGTGTACAACACCCATAATCTAAACAATCTCTCACTTGTTGTATACATTGCATATGGTCAATCTGTAGCCACACAAATGAACAAGGAAATAATCCCTCTTGTCAAATCCACCATCAAGGATCAAAGTACACCAAGTGTCCATCCTGGTATCCACAAAAAAATTGAAGTATTCAACATCTCAAACATGAATGATGCCACTATTATGCCACTACTACTGAACATACATAGAAGCCATCCAAAGAGAAATCCACCCAACCTGTCACATAAGAATCATGAAATCTTGTAGTAATTGAAATGCTAAGCACAAACACCTAACCCAAAGGTAACCACATGTCTCTATAGTTGTTAAATATTCATATCTGTAATAACACCAACAACAAGTGCTAATACATCCAACTATCCATACCTCCAAAGGTACATACGAAGTGAATCTCACATCATCAACATATCCAATCTGTAACCTACAATCACAAGTCTCAAGAGCAATACCTGCCACATATATACCAAGACGCTGCCACTGCAAAATATAATATCAAATCTATAACCAATCCACTCACAACATCTCAAATAAGTGAATCCATGTAGTATCAAGGACATCAACAATATATAAACCAATAACCTGCAAGAATAATTCTCATAACAAGTCTCCAACACTCTCTCAAATTCATAACATAACTAGTCAAGAAACTAATCAAATTTTGAAAAAATGGTGAGTGGGAGTGGGAGCGATCAGGGGAGAGGACAGGGAGTGCCCATTCAAATTTTGAAACCAATCCTGGGCGAGAATCTACAAGGAGGGGGTAATCTGAATCTAGGATCAAAGGAGGAGAGTTTAGCAAAGTATGGAGATACAGTGGAGAATGGGGATGGGGACTCACGTGACAATGGTAGAGGATTAGAAAACCCTCTTCTAACATCCAAGGTGGATAGGTCAGAGAATATTTCGAAGAAGAAATGGTCTTCACTTTTTGGTATCAAACCATCTAGTAAGTCATCTTTCCCTCCGGTTAAGATTTTATCTAGTTTGGAAAATGGGTTAAGTTTGATTGTGATTCCAGATGAGCTTGTTGATCATAGTATTACATCTATGGCCTCTACTCTAGTTGGGAAGTTCATTGGGCAAAGACCTAACATAGATGTGGTGAGAGCTTTCACTATGAAGAAATGGCATCTCAAGGGACGGGTCAATGTTACAGCAATGGAAAAAGGTTTTTTGTCTTTTGATTTTTCCCGCAAAGAGGACTTGGCTAACATTCTCTATGAAGGATCTTGGAGTATAGGTCATTCTACCTTGGTGCTCTAGAAATGGTCATCAAAATTGGATCTCAATGAATCTTTCTTTTAGCAAGCTCCGATCTGGGTTAGACTTCCAAAGCTTCCCTTGGAGTTCTAGAATGAGGATTTTTTTCGGGAGTGGCTAATTCTTTTAGGGAACTATTATCTATTGATCTGATGATAGCTTCAAAGAGTAGATTAACTTATGCAAGGATATGCATTGGTATCAAGGAAGGAGATGGCATGCCAAAAGTGGTTGTTTTCACTCTAAGTTGGGTACTCATACTCAAAAGTTAGATTATGAAAGTATCCCCTTTACCTAATTTCACTGTTTGAAAATAGGGCACAAGGCGTTTCAATTTCAAAAGATTAAAAAGGATAAGAAGAAGTTTCCTTCTTCTTCTCATCAGAGGGACAAGTTGATCTGAAAAAATAAGATTTTCAAGAGTGGTCAGAAGGAGGGGGTTATCAGGGACCCAATTATTGAAAAGCATAATCCTTCTACTACTTATGTGAGGAAAGACAATGATGTCTTATCTGGATTGAAGGTCATTAATCAGGGAGAGTTGCTCCCAAAACCAAATGTGGTTGTAGTTCTAGTAAAGGATAAGGACATTTCAGAGAGAGTGGTAGTTATAGATGCACCACTTCCAAAGCCAAATGAGGTTGTAGCTCAAGAAATGGAGAGTCTAGAGAGAGGGGATTTAATAGATGATGTGGGGAAAATAGTCATTTAGCCTATAAAGCTAGGGGAAGAATTTGTGGCTTTTGCCAAGGAAGGAAAGGAGCTAGCCTTTGAAACCTTAGAAGATGAGACTGAAAGTGGGGCGAAAGATCTTTGTCCCAACATCTCAGATGACATAGATGTTCTTTCTGGTGAAGGTGTAGTCTTGGTTTTAGATGAGTTTATTGAGGTCAAGATAGGTTTGGTTGGGAGCTTGTAGGTCTCAAAGAAAGAGAATCAATCAAATTCTAGGGGGGATCTTGACTCCATCAAAGATGATGAGGCAGTAAAGGAAAAACATGTGGAGCCATTGAATATTCCTATGACCCCAAGGAAAGCCTTAACAATATCTGGCTCCCTAGATAAAGAGTTGGAGAGGAAAGCTTCTTTATCACCTAAGCCAAGAAAGAAAATCTATAGGGATCCATTGATGGCTTCACCAATTGAGACAAGTAGTAGCAAACTAGATATGGGACTTCAATCTAGAAGAGGAAGAAGATCCCAGAAACAAGCCAGAGAGGAGGAGACCAAAAGAAGTTTGGTGGATGGGCACCAGAAAACTCTTTTGGAATGTACTATGACTAAAAAATGAAGTTAATCTCATGGAATATAAGGGGCCTTAATGGTTCCCATAAGTAGGAAATTATTAGGAACTTGATTAGAGACCAGAGAGCTGATATTTTGTTCAAGAAACTAAGATGAAGAAAGAGATTTTGGGGAAAATCAAATTTAGTAATACCATGAGTGAGGAAGCCTCAGATTCAGAGGATGCATCTGGAGGCTTGTTAATCTTGTACAACATCAAGTAGTTTAAGAATAATACTATTTATAATCATAGCAATATCCTTTTCTATAGGGTGTTTCATATGTATTCCAATGAAAGTTGCTTTTTGTTGAATGTTTATACTCCTAACAATAAGATAGAAAGGAAGAATTACTGATCTAAAGTTGTGGAGCTAGTGCAAACTAGTAATTTAAAGAAAGGTATTATCATGGGGGACTTTAACATTTCATTAGTGGATGAGGAGAAGATGGGTGGGTTGGTGTCTGATTGGGAAAGTAAACAGGATCTCTCTAGTTTTATAAATAGCTTGGCTTGCTTGGATCTAGATCTTTTGGGAGGTACTTTTACTTGGTCTAATAAAAGAATAGGCCAGGAATGTATTCAGGTTAGATTAGATAGAGCTTTGATTTCCCCTGACTAGTTATAGTCTTTCTCTTGTAAGTTATCTCTACTCCCAAGTGTTGGCTCTAATCACTCTCTTATTTCCCTTTTCACTGTTCCCACTAAACCAAGAAGGAATTTTCCTTTTAGGTTTGAAAAGATGTGGACTTCTCACCCTGACCTATTAGACAAAGTGAAATTTTGGTGGGGGATAGATGTGGAAGGTACTACTATGTTTAGAGTTGCTAGAAAATTGAGTAATGTGAAGAGAAAGATTAAAGTTTGGAATAAAATGAATTTTGGTCATATTTTTCATGATAATGAGGATCTTTCTATTAAAATTTCTACTATTCAAGATAATATTTAGTAGGAAGGCTATAATGATTTAAACAGGGAGGCTAAGCTGGCATATTATCTATTTTGCACAACATCATTAGTAAGGAAGAGAAATTATGGAAGTAAAGATCAAGAATTAATTAGCTAATGGAAGGGGATCAAAATACAAGGTTCTTAAACTTATCACTCTTAAACATAGAGCAAATAACAAAATTTCAAGGATTAAGAAAGGACAAGATTTGCTAACTCAGGAGAAAGATATCTCTGCTAAGGTAGTTTCCTTTTTCTCCTCTTTGTTGTCATGGGATCCCTTGTTATCTGAGATGGATTAGAATGATATTGTGTCCTATATTCATCAGGTTATTCAACCCCATCACAAAAAAATTCTTCAAGCTATCCCTAATGCTCAGGAAGTCAGAGAGGCCTTGTTCTCTTTGCTTGTTGACAAATCCCCAAGCTCAGATGGGTTTCCCACCTTCTTTTTCCAATTTTATTGGCAGGTGGTAATGGATGATTTGGTGAAGGCTGTTTAGGAATTCTTTGGAGCCAGGAGTATCCTGAAGGAGATTAACTCCACCTTTTTAGTCCTTATTCCTAACTCTCTAGGGATAGATTGTTTGGATAAATTCAGACCTATCAGTCTATGCAATTCCTTTTATAATATTATTTCGAGGGTGCTTACTTCCAAGATGTTGAAAATTCTCCCATTGATTATCTCTCAGTAGCAAATAGGCTTTGTTCCTGGAAGACAGATATTGAACTCAATAATGATGGTGCATGAAGTAATTCACTCAATGGAAGCTGGTAAAAGAGAAGGTATGCTTCTAAAACTAGATCTCTCAAAAGCTTATGATCGGGTTGACTGGTCTTTTCTAGATTTGGTGCTTCAGGCTTTTGGTATTAATCAAAAAGTTTTTAGGATTATTTCCCAGCTTGTTTCTACTTCTTCTCTTGTTATTTTGGTTAATGGTGCTCCTTCATATTTTTTCAAACCCTCGAGAGGCCTTAGATGGGGAGATCCCCTCTCGCCAATTCTTTTCATTATCATGGTTGAATGTATTGGAAGGTTTATTGAGAAAAATAAGCTTGAAGGAAGGTTAAAAGGGTTAAAACTTTCCTCCAGGTGTGCTTCCTTCTCCCATCAGCAATTCATGGATGATACAATCATGGGAGGGGAGGCTTCTATTAAAGAGGAAAAGGTTATGAAGAAGATCCTTGATTTGTACACTAGAGGTTCGGGACAACTCATTAATTGGGAAAAGAGCTCGATCTTCTTTGTTAATACTCTTGAGGTTAGGCAGAGAAAAATTGTGAGGATCCTAGGTTGTGGAGTGGGAAAGCTTCCTTCCACTTATCTTGGGCTCCCTCTGGATACTAAGCCTCTTGACTCTTTCTAAAATGGGATCATTGATAGGTTCAAAAAAAAGTTGGTGGGATGGAAAGGAGCTTTGCTTAGCCAAGCTAGAAAATGTCAATTGGCCAAATCCACTCTTCAGAATTTGCTTATGTATGCTCTAAGTCTTTTTAGGATACCAGTTAAATTTGCTAAGAAAATGGAAAAAAATTAGAGGGACTTTCTTTGGACTAGTCTGGGAGGGAAAAAAAGGTATCCTCTGGTGGCTTGGAAAATTTTTTGTCTTCCTAAATGTTATGGAGGTTTGGGCATCAGGAAATTAACTCACCTAAATAAGGCCCTCTTGGCAAAGTAAATCTAGCACATTTTTAATAGTACTAGAGAATGGAGAGATATCTTGGTTAATAAATACATCAGAAGACCTTCTCTTTAGTTTTCTCTTAATAATGAGGATATCCCAAAGGGATCAGTCATATGGAATGGCATTCAGAAGGCCAAGGTTATCTAGAAATTGGACAATGGGGAAAATATCCAATTCTGGTCTGATAACTGGCTTATCCAAGGTCCACTTAATAATAATCCTGTGTTTGAAATCTGGGCAAATGTTTGTATAGCAATTTGGCTCAAAAGTTATCAATCATAGAATTGGTCAGGAATGGAGAGATCTTTCTCTCATTTCTGGGGACCTTAAACTGATAATGACATTTTTTAATTCTATAGTTTTAAGCAATAGAAAAGATGAGGTTATTTTGGGGGATAATCCCAATGGCTGTTATTTGGTTGCTTCAAGCTATAATTCTCTTTCAAGTTTAAAGGAGAAACCCCCATGGGCAACCACCTAGATTCCTAGCCTTACTCCAAAGATCAATATCTTTTATTGGTTGGCTCTTCAGAACAAAATTCTAACTCAGGATAACTTAATAAAAAGAGGTCATATTAAGCCCAATAGATGTATTTTATGTAAAAGCCAGCTAGAAACGGGTAATCACCTATTCATCCTCTATCCTTTTTCAAGAGAGGTCTAGGAATTTTTTAACTAAGGACTTAGGGATCAGCTAGTGCATGCCGAAATTTTTTATGGATTTCTTTTGTTAGTGGAAAAGTTTGTTCAATTTTTCTATATTGCAAGAATTTGGTACTTGGATTTTGCCTCATTTTTGTTGGAGAATATGGAAGGAAAGGAACAATAGATTTTTCAGAGAAAAAGAGGAGCCTACTTTCATTCTTGGGGAAAAGATTTATAAGAGCATCAAGGATAACTACTAGGTGAGGAAGGGGGGAGATATAGAGAAGGGAGGAAAGAAGAAGGAGAAAGAAAAGGATACGAAGATAAAAAGAAAGGAAGTAAAATGGCTTCTCCCCCCAGAGGGATGGGATAAAGAAAACTTTGATGGTGCTTGAAAATGTAATCTTGGGCCTTCGAGTTGTGGAGGAGTTATAAGGAATAACTTTGTAGAAGGTGTGGTAGCTTTTTCTCTTCCTTTGGGAGTCCAAACCAATCATTTTGATGAAGCCAGTGTGGCATGTCAATCTATTAAGCTAGCCTTTGATATGGGCATCAAAAAACTTTGGCTAGAAGGGGACTCTAAGAATATCATAAATTGTATTAACTGTATTTATCAACCTTCGAGGTCTATTGCTAACTTAGTTGAAGAGACTTGTGTTATCCTTGATAGATTTGAATGTGTCCACATCACACATGTGTTTAGGGAAGCAAACCCCATGGAAAATTGGTTTGCCGACAAGGGTGTCAAGCTAGACAAGTTGTTGACTTGGCACTCAGGAAGGAATATTCTACTAGAAGCCAAGAGTCTAATCGAACTGGAAAAAATCCAGGGGTGTGCGGCAAAGATCTAATTGCCATTATGATTATTTATGGATATTAGGGAAAGAGTTTGAGTAATAAAGGCATTTACGAAAAATGCAAGAAGCTAAGGTTATCCACATCATTTTGACATGTATTGTGGGTCAAAATTTTCTTTTGCTACTTTTTTATGGGGTTATGTAAAACAATTTGGCACTTTTCAGAGGAACAGTAATTAGATTTTCCATAGGTCTGAGAAGGGTCTACAGAGAGTAGAGTTTATGAGAATTATTGGATTTGAGAGTGAAGAGATGGTGGGTGAATGTATTAGGAAGGAGCCTATGGGGGATGTGAAAAAGTGGAAAAATAGGGGGAAAGTTTGGGAAAATTTGGAGAAGGGAGGTATTGCCAAATACATTGCAAAACTCCACAGTTTTGACCCAAATGTTACAAATAGTATGGTGAATTCATGGAAGGAAGGGAAGGTGAAGGTGAATGGTGTTTCTTTTCAGGTCACTAAGGAAGTGGTTGTTGTTGTGTTTGAAATCCCGGTGAAGGGTTTCAAATTCTTTAGAGATAAGAAATTATATGAAATGGAGTCCATCAAGAAACTTTGGAGGTATGTCTTATGAGCTGTTATTGAGTACATCACTCTAGATCTGAGATTTGATCAAGTGAGAACTTACCATTTTTTTCTTCTTAATCACTTCTGCCATGATGTCAAAATTTCCTTTTCGTACTATTTATTTACATCTATGAACAAAGATATTTCTAGTTTTAAGAAGGAACCCTTAGTTAATCTTGCTCTGCATGAAGGATTATTATTGTTAATTCATGAGTATTTCAAGGCTCAAAAAATTAGCAATAACCCTTTGCATGATTCAGATTCTACTGAAGACACGGGTAGCTCTAGTTTCTCTTTTGATTCTGATGATATCCAAAGTATTAGCTATGAGGGGAAGGAGAACATTTCCTCAAGTAAGAGAGAAAAAGGAAAGGAGACGAAGTCTCCTTCTACCATTATCCCTCGAAGAAACAGTCCCAGAGGTCATGGGCAAAAAATTTTAGGTCACAAAGATAAGGATTATAATGAGGAAGGGGAGGACATGGTTTCTGAAGAAGAGGGAAAGGAGGAAAAAGTTATCAAGTTAGAAGATATAATAGGGAAGAAACAGAAGAGAGAAAAAGGTACAGATGAAGAGAGGGTTTTCAGCCAGGGGCCAAATATCTCAACCATCCCTCTTTCTCTAGTTTCAACCCTAGGAGAAGGAAAATGAGGATATTGGGGGAGAGGGTGGTGAACTAGTTGTGAAGGATAGGATAAAAGCATGGAAGAACTTCAAAGTAAGAACTGTGACTATGGCTATTGTTAGAGAGGTCATGAACCCCTAGATTCTAGTAGATAATCAAGGCCAACCCAAGTTTGAAGACCTCATCGACCCTAAAATTATGGCAATAACTGATAATACAAGGGAGATGTGAATGAATCTATTGAATAATTCCTATAACAGCATGATTGATAACTTTAGATCAATCAAGTGGCTTTATCACAAGTTGGAGGAGTTCAGGGAGAAGATTAGACATATGGAGAGAAATAAGAAAGAGCTAGGTCAGGGTTAATGGAAGGACAAGCAGGATAGATTTAGCTTGGCAAAGTGGAGAATTCAAAACCTAGAAAACTATAACCATATCTTGGCAAATCAAATGATTTCCATACTCAAATTGATCAATGAAAACATTCTATCCCTAATTGGTGTGTTAAAAGCCAAAGGTATGCTAGATGTCGATGATGATAAGGATAGAGGAAGAGCCAAAATTGATGAGGATGTGGCTACTAATATTACCTTTACCAATATGGATCAAGTTGCATAGAAGACCCAAGAGCAGATGGCAGAGGAGACCCACGAAGCCTATGAAGTTGCTCAAACTATGCAAGAGCTCGAGAGGAAGACATAAGAGTAATTTTCCTATTCTATCTTTTGTTGTTAGATGTTTGCTATTTTTTGTTGGTTTTTTCTTATTTTGGCTTTCTATTTGGATGTTCTACTGGCCTTTTCGTTGGTCTTTATTTTTGGTTGGGCTTTATGCTTATTATCAGCCGAGAGACCTTTTTTTTTTTGGCTAGGCTTTAACTCATTATCAGCCATAGTTACGTAATTACTTTTGGGTTTGAAGATCCCTATAAAACCTGTTTATCTAATCAAAAACACTCTCTCAAATTCTCCACAACCAACAAAGGAAAGAGATAAAGGAATAACCATACCATCTCTCACATGACATACATGAGCACAAACCAATGATCACAATCTCTAACCAATATCAAAGCCAATGTAAGTGAAACCAAATATCTAGGAAGATAACTAAGACCATAGAGAAACCATACAAATCATAACCTGCATCACTCCTCCATAAAACTCCAACCAAGAAGCCACAACAATACCCAAACCATACCATATAACTAATCATGGATGTAAGCCATCCATAGGAAGTTCAAACTCAGAAACCATTCCTAAACCAAGGAATAACCATTCCTGAATATGCCCAATATAAAATTGTTAGCCATTTTAGCCCCCCCCCCCCCCCCATTTTCATATTTTCCATCAAGTGTTATGATCTTATGATCATGATCAATAGTGTCTAGTCGTAAGCCCTATTTTTTCCCTCTTCTAAATTTACAAAGTAAAGGCTAGCAAGGGGTAATAAAGCTAAATGTTGAGTCTCTTGATCTTATGATATCCCATATATCGTAGTGTCACAGGTGTTTTTTATGAGAGTTTTTGGTCTTACGATCATCCCATATCGTGTCATTGTAAGTATTTTTATGGTGAATGGAAAGTGATATGTTGTTGCGAGATAATAGCCAACATATGATCACAAGGACTCAAAAGGGGACACTCAACCATACGAGAGCAATGGTATTGTAAGATCATAAGAAGAAAGGTTAAAACTGAGTGGGGTCAGATGCATAAGCATAAAGAATTGAGCACATGTCAAAAGGTCTTCCAATGTTACAAAAGGTAGTGGATCATGAGATCATGAGGGAAAACCATGACAGTCTCCAAAGTTGAAACAAAGGGGAAATAACTTCCAATCATATGATCATAAAGGTAAAAGTTAAGGCTTTCAAGGCTATGAAAAAAAAGATAACAGCAATGTATGATAGGAAGGTGAAGGCATCAGTTAAGTTAAAGCTTCCAAAGTCACAACAAGGGTTAGTTGACTGTGATTGAGAGATCGTAAAGCAAGGAAAGGTGAGGCTCAATGTTATACAAAGCTAGGATCATAAGATCTTAAGAAGCCTTAAGGGGATTTTTGATGAAACAAAACCTTGTTCGATCATAAGATCATGAGACATAAAGTATAAAAGATTGTGAAGGTTTATAAGGCATTTGCAATGATTTTCCTCTGTCGTCAAATCTTAGTTAATCAACATCTAGCATATTCCCTCTTTCCAAAGATGCATGAATTTTAGCTAAAGCAAGAAAGGGAGCATTCACCATGTGGATGTGGTGGGACTAGACTTAGTGGTGGGCCAAAAAATGGAAATGTTTCAGAGCAAGTTGACAGAGTGGCACATCCTGATTGATTAAGGTTGCTAACTATGACAAAGAGCTTGAATTATATGCATGTTATCAGATCTTGTTAGATTAATGGTTGTCACTTTCCCAGTTTTAAAATTTGCATGAAGTTCACTCAATTGGGAAAATGACATAGTGTTGTGTGTCATGGTGAGACCAGGTGCACATGAGCCTCTTCATCACATCATCACAAGGGTTAGTTGGCAGCTAAGGTAATCGGGTTTCAAAGGAGTAACTTGTCAAACAAAGACAACTAAGACTCAATTGATATCATTCCAAAAAGCTTCAAGTTGTGAAGTCAATAGTTACAGTAAACTTCAGTGCCTTCGCATCGTCACACATGATTAAGGCTTACCTAAGAAGAAGGCTAGGCAAGGTGGCAGAATGCTTAAAGGTTATAGGGCCACATGGTGAGTTTGACTATTAATTTCTATTGAATGATGACACAACTAACTTGGCATGGTCAAAAACATTGAAACAAGCAGCTCTTTAATGGCGAGTAGGCCTTTTGATCACTTGCAACCACTCTATGGTGTTCCCCATGCCTGGTGCTAGCCTCATATTTGTCTTGTCGATTGTTGATACTGATACCCAAAACTTTACTAAATCAAAGTTAAACTTGAACCTAGTTCTCTTTTATTTCAGTGTCCACTTCAAGTTCGTATCTTTCACGTAAATGCAAAATCCTTCCTTTCATTTCCCCTTCAATCCAATATGTCCTATGCAAGGAAGAAGTTGAAGTTGAAGCAAGAAAGTGTAACTTCAACTTCGACTTTGTCTCTTTTCATTCTAACATTTTCAGTTGTTTTCTTCTCACAAGGATTTAGTCAAGTAAGGCATGTACATTTTACTAAAAGAAGGCCCCACTTCCTTTCCATGTATCAAAGATGTAAAAGGCAATAAATGTGACAATTAAGCGGCATGTGTCAAAGTACTAGTTATTTCTAGGAAAGTAAAAGTAATAATTATCTGGCATCATTAAAAAGAGTCTGCATGCTAATGTGATGGATATGATTAATGATAAATGGCTAGGAAGTCTTGTCAAATAAATTCACACACTGATATTAATGATTTCACACACTCCATATCTATCCTTGATTTTCCAAAATCTCATGCTTTAAATTTCTTTGTTTTATGGTTTAATTGTCTATCTTACCGTGTTGGAGCCCAAAACATCAAGCTGGTAAGAAAAAAATTGGAGTGCTTGACTCAGCAAAAATTGGTGAGAGCACATTTCGGCCTCCTCTATATATTTTTCTTTCTTGCTCTTGTTTTTCTTGGTTAAAGTTTTCTTTTTAAGCATTTAAGTTTTTTATCCCTTATCAAAGTGGCCATGACTCTTTTCTTACCTAAGCTCCCTAAGCCTGAGAAGCCCTACTTGTTAAACCCTCTATCTGAGATACAAGATACTTTCCTAGTCAATTTAAACCTAACCCGACTAGTAGAAAGAGTGAAGAATGCACAAGTTGGACCCATATACTAGAGACTCAATAGTAGTGGTCTAATAGAAGCTGCCACTTTCTTGATTGCCATAGGATGCCCATAATTGTTGTTGAGTGTGAATTATTATGATCCTTATACCAGATGTATAAAGAAGGTCACAGGTGAAATTTTGGTTAGAATTGATAGAGATACAGTCAGTTCCTCCCTAAGGATACCTCATAAAGAATACTATGAGTCATGGACTTTTGAAGAATCTGAACACTTGTATGGAAAAAAAAGATTGATTATGATTCTATTGTAGCACAGACTTAGCTTTTGAGACCGGCACTGGGAGGCTCAAGGTTACCCAAACCACTAATTATTGAGCATTTTATTAAAAAGATCACTAACATAGTTTTTCTACTCAATAGAGTAAAAGGAAATGAGCATGATTTTCACTAGGATGACTGGATGTACTTGTTCATTCAGAAAATCATTGAGGGACCAAAATTCATTGACTAGGTAGACTTGATAGTCGAAGAGTTGCACACAGGTCTTGTAGGTTTGAATAACTTTGGCCCTTTCTTAATGTTCTCCTTTTTGGTTTACATCCTAGCTACATCAAAAGAATGGGAAGGTTTACCACATGAGCCTTGGACATAAGATATGACCATAAACTAGTATTATAGAATTCTGCAAGCAAAGGAACCCTACAAAGAGTTCAAGAGAATTAATGATGTGTTTTTAGGGAGACCAGTTTTTGAGCTCCAAGGTCAAGAGAATTGTAGGATCTCTGAAGAATCTGTGAAAGCTATTAAGATTTATGGTTGTTATTATATACAATTCTTTAGATCCACCTATATCAGAGTTGGGGGTTTTGCTGGTGAACCTCTTAAACTACCTGGCTATTGCCTTGATGATGTTGTCCTTTCTAAAATCTATAGGCAACTCCTTCATGTCACTATTTTTTCTAAAAATATTAAAAAGACTTGTGCTACCCTATTTCCTATAGAAATTGGCCACTATAGATGTCCCAATATCAAACAAACTATGTTGATAGATTTGGCAATGTCCCAACTGTGCCTTAAGTCCTACTTTGTTAGAGAGAACTTTGATTATTTAGGCTTTGCTAGGGAAAATCTAAAACATGCGTCCTCCCTCAGGGACATTCCTCACCTAGAAGACTATTGGGCCAATTACTCTAATGAGTTTGAAGTGAGAAAAATGTTATGATCGAGATTGACCATAAGTCAAATACAAGCATTTAAAATTCAATTTAATATCAATGGGATAAAAGAAAATGATAATGAGGAGGTGGTTGATCCCCTATATATTGAACAAATCAAATGTCTCCCTATCCCTGAACTAGAGAGGGAAGAAGATGATTTGTATTCTCACATGATAGGTATTTTGAAGAGAACAAAAAATTGGTTGATAGAAAAGATGAATCTTGTGTTAACCCAAGAAAAGCCCAAAAAGCACTCCAGAGCTTAAAAAAAAAGAGAAGCTTTTTTAAAAGCTAACTATTCCCTCTGATGATGTGATTGATGATTATATTGTAGGTCAAAAGGAAGTTGAAGTTGAAGAATCTATCACTCTATTTTAACTTTAGGTTTAACTTCAAGTAGTAAATACTAAAAGAGCTACTCGCTCACATACCAAAAGCAAGAAGGCCACACAAAATAGAGTAGAGAGCATAATCACAATAGACTTGGATTCCCCAAAAATTGAGGTGGTAGTAGAACAAATAATTACTCCTGATATGTCTAACTTAGAAGGAGACCAACAGAAGATGGCAGAAGGAGGTAGTGCATCAATGGGTACTCTAACCCTGATTGGCACCACTGCCACACCTAGAAAAGAACCTGCAACCCCAAAGTGGTTGGTAACTTCAATAGAAAAGAAATGAAGCATGGTACCACTCTCCACACAAATGGATGAATTGGTAAGTAAATTCCTTGGAAGGTCTTCTAAGGTCAAGAAGGCAAAAAATGAGTCTCGAATCGACTTTAATAAGGACATAGGAAGGTGGATAACAGAAATCACCAAACCTTGACAAGATAAACTTCAGGAAGAACTCACACCTCAAGATTATCAAGTATCAAAGGTAGACCTAGGTAAAGATAGTTTAACCTTAGACATGAAAATATTTGAGGTATCTAACAAGAAGATTGAAAACTGGGTATGGAAAGGCATTAAAGACAAGCAAAAAATGAAGGATGTTATGACAAACATGGCCTAATATATTAATGCCATTCTACATCTTGAACCAAAACCAATCAATAAAATGTTGGCCATAGTTGATGTCAAGTCTCCAGACAATCAACAGTTCTTAGATAATTTACAAAAGTATAAAGCTACAGCTAAGACATTCAAAGAAAGGGTTTAGACTATGCAAAATGAACTAGTAACACAAGTGAATCTCCTAAGTGAGACTTGGAAAGAAACTTCAATTGTTACTAAGAAGGTTGAATCAAGCATTGAGGGATATGAGAAAGAGAAAAGTAATTGGATGAAAGTGGTATTGTGGATTGATGAAATACAGGGGTATGGCATGTAGAAGTTTCTCTTTGAATTCCCTATAGCTGGTCTTGATGATAAAACTTACTGCATGATCTGAGAATATATTGAATGGAGAAATGAAGCAATCACATAGGGTGTACCTAAGATCAAAGAAACACTATCTAATGTTGGGGTCATAGATGATATAATTCTTGGTGACCTGAAGTTGTTTTATAAATAGTGTGTGGAAGGATAAGGTGATTTTGTCTAACCCACAAAAGATATCATTAGACAAATACATAAGAAATTCTTGGAACTTCAAGAAAATAAATTTCTTGTGAGACAAGATTTTTCTAACATCTCCCATGTCGAAGCCATGTTGATAATCAACTAGAAGCACTTAGAGATGCACAAAGGAAAGATAGTAGAGCTGAAGCAAGAAAAAGAAGTATGGAAATAGAGAATTTCTTTTCTCAATCTGCCACATTAGTTAGTTATCTCATCCTTTATTGCTGCATATGAAATCTAGAAAGCTGGAAGGATTGCTACCGACGTGGACAAAATCCTATGACACTTGGAATCTCATAGTTCGATGCTTTCTAGCTTTTATTTTTCTCTACTTTATTTTAGTTGGTTATCTTGGTTAAGTAACCAAATAATTATCTACTCCATGAGGGGTAACTTTGGATCCTATTATCTAGCCTCAAAGGGTATATATATGTAATAACTACTTTCAAAAGGCTCTCTCTTGGTGGATGCAAAACCAAAAATATTTCTGATTTGGTATCTACATTTTGAAAAGAAAACTTTGATGCAAATTTTGGTTGTGATAAAGAAATATAAGATTCTACAATTTTATATTTTGAAGCTTTTCTAGAATAGATATTATTGTCTGTTCTGTAATGATTTATGTCCTTAAGGAGATTGGTCATTTGTGAAAAGGTTTACATTGTCTTTTTACAATTTAAAATCTTGTTGTTGAGGTTGTGTCATGTCCCCTTTTCAAATAATTAAAAAATAATAATCTTTGCTAAGGCAGGCAGGCCCAAGAAAGTGAAGTTTCGGAAAAAGGGGGTTAATCTTTGGAAACCATTGGACTAATAAATAAAAATTATTATTAAAATATGTTTCATTAACCTCTCTTGGATGTGAGTTATGGTTATGCCCTCTTTTAAGGGGTTTGGAGGCATTTTGGGCTAATTCTAGAACTTGATTTTTGCTCATTCTTTGTTATTCTTCAGAGGCTGCCAGACCCAAGAACGGGAGTTTGCAGGTTTCCAGGGAGACCCAAAAAAGGGATTTTTCAGGTTTCCAGGAAGGCTAAGGATGGGATTTTGAATTCATTCCATGTGCATGCTCATACAGAGTTTGCCTTTGTGCTGAACAGTGCAGATTTGTGGGTTTTCGGGTGTGTTTTTGGTATGAGGTTGGTGTTTCCAATTGAGTATTTCATATCAGTTTGGGTTGCTGCTGTATTTCAGAATTTAAGGTGTTAAAATAGAGCTGAATATATTTATTGGGATGTGATTAAACTTCTGAGATAGATTATTAGTGTTTTGTGGTGTTTCCGGGCATTTTTGTGTTAATTTCGGGAGCCCGATGAGCATAGTTTTTGTCCTACATTTGTGAACTGTTGTGTACAGGCTATACGGATCTGGAAATGTCATTTTGTAGGCTATTATGCTGCTGAAATTTTTGTAAAAATGTCCATTTTCAGATTTATTAATAATTTGTGAAGTTGTGAAGCTTTTGGCACTATTTTCAGCATACCCGATTTGGGGTTTCTGGAGAAATTTGGTGGATCTTTGTGATATTAGTTGTTTGATCTTAAAGATTTGATTAGAGGCATGAAATATCATTTAAAATCAGTAAAAGGACATTTCAGTGGTATCATAGCCATGATCTTGCCAGCCTGAGGGTTTGTAGAAGCTTGCATGTCAGTTTTGACAATTACCCAGATCTTGCATGTCAGTTTTGACAACTACCCAAATCGTGCATGTCATAATTTATGATTGCATGTTGCTTCTAATCAACTGCATGTCAAAATTTATGGTTTCATGCTACTTCTAATCATTTTCATGTTAGTTCTTAGTGAATTTGGTGGTTGTAGAAGTTTGCATGACAGTTTTGACAACTACCCAGATCTTGCATGTCAGTTTTGACAACTACCCAGATCTTGCATGTCATAATTTATGATTGCATGTTGCTTCTAATCAGTTGCATGTCAAAATTTATGGTTGCATGCTACTTCTAATCATTTGCATGTTAGTTCTTGGTGAACTTGGTGGTTGCATGTTGCTTCTAATCAGTTGCATGTCAAAATCTATGGTTGCATGCTACTTCTAATCATTTGCATGTTAGTTCTTGGTGTTTAAAAAAGTTATATCCTATTGGGGTTACACTCTACTTTATCCAGAATGGACAGGTTTAGTACAGAGTCTCAGAGGACACGATCTTGGACAATTGATATCCAGAGTCAAAATAGTAGAAAGGATGGTTATTTAGACATTCGAGATAAACTTATGAAAATAAGCCATGACATGTCTGAACAGTTGATTGAGCACCATCGTATAATGAATGACATGTTGTCCGACCCAGCTAAGGTGGATAAGTTGACTAGATTTCTATTTGGCAGATTTTCTCACAAGACAGATGACACAATTCCCAAGAACTTACATGAAGAGTTTGAGAAACTAGCTGATAGCCAGGTAGAGGTCTCAGATTCTACTCTGCCACAGGAGGTGGTGGGAAAGGATATTACACAGATTGATAGTAACGGTCAACTTGATACTCAAATTGAGACAATTGTTTACAGGTCGTCAAAGGGTGATGCCACAGGTATTCAGGATGGTATAGTTACAACAGGCAGTGACTACAGTGTAGTGGGTTCAGATGATGATTATGAGGATGTTGTTGTGCAGGCTGGTGAGATACCTGGTAGAGATGAGTAGACATTGAGCATTCATGATTTTGTTGAGAAAGAGTACCAGGCACAGTTAGATGTTTCATCACATGAGGTTGAGGCTGGTAGTACTTCACATGATTTGTCCAGCCAGCTGAAGGTGAACAAAGATAGTATTGTGACTTCATTATCTCATCATGACAGGTATGTGGAGTTAGTTGGTATTGGTCATATTACTCAGGTGAGGAGTTTTCTTGAGTTACCAGTTGATTATAGTTTACGGATATGGACTCAAGATTTTTATATTGGCATTTGGGATTCAGTTGACTGGAAATCTTTAACACTTTTTGGTAGCAGTGATTGTTTGGGTGCTATCATGGATTTGATTAGCAGATTGCACGGTGTTGTCTTTTCTTTTGCCAGGAGCTTATTTGATGTTGGTATTAGTTTTTATACACTGGTGTTGGGCTTTGTTCATATATCCAGTTGACCATACTTGTTGGAATGTGTTGATGATATTTCATATTTGGTAGTGTGTACACATGAGTCCCAGGATCATATTGGCATTGATGACATCCAGGAGGATGCAATGGGCAGTTTTGAAGACTTAATTTCCTTGGGTACAGAGGAGTTGGATAGCAGTGCTAATGTTTTTGATACTCCGTATGTTGATATGAGCTTTAGATTTGATTCACAGGATATGGATGGTAATACTCTAGAGACTAGTAACTTTGAGGATACTCCTTTAGATAGTGCATCAGAGGAGGTTTGTAGGAGACAGTCAAGCTAGTGCCATCATGTGTCTAATCAGTTGAGAGTTAGTGACTGAGACATTACTGTCACTTGCCAGCATTTTGATGCTGCTCGTCAGTTGTTAGCAATTTATGGATGGGGTTCTCCTACTAGTGATGAGCAGGAAGGCAGTTATCTTTCCTTGACAGAGATCCACTCTTTATGGGAGGCTATTCAGATTTTGAGACAGAATTATATGCAGTTGGTAGCCGACAGAGATTATCTTATGGAGTGGGGCAGTACAGCATATGATGCATTGTTGGCCAAGGAAGATGAGGTGAGTGAGCTTACTGAGCAGCTTGAGGTGACTTCTGAGATTCTTGAGAGTACACTGTTGGATTTCAAGGAGTCATAGTTTCATTTGGCTAAGGTGACCATGGAGTTAGAGTGACTACATTCTTTACCAGATTCTATACAGTCACAAGCTGTGGTGTTTGGTGATCCGAGGATGTCCATGGCCAAGATTGTCAGAGACAATGGAGATAGGGATGCATCCATCCTTGATACTAACATTGGCATATCAAGTTCATTCCCACTAGAGTTAGGTTCAGTTGAGTTGGGTGTTGTAGCAGATTGTTATATGCCTGACAGGGTGGTGGCCTCTAGTACTGAAGGCACGGAGACTAGAGATGTATCAAAGATCATGTGTGATGTTGGTGAGTCGGCAGTTGGCATGGTTCCTACTAGTAATAATACTCCCTTGGTGATATCTTCGGAGGTAGTAGTTAGTTTCAACATGGTTAATGATCAATTGCAGTTAGTTTCATCTGGATTCTAGTCTGAGCCACTGACTGAGATTGGCGCATTCTATCGGCATTACACTATGAGGTACACTCATCAATTAACCTTTGATGACCATGTTGATGAGATGATGATACAAAGATGTACTTTGGTTCCTAGTGCTTGTCATCAGTTATGGGATAGTTTGACACCTCAGGATGAGGGTTGTGATGGGCATGACATGGCGATAGGTTCTATAGTTGACAGCTTGATAATACATGACTTAGAGCAGGAGTTTCAGAGTGATGCTTCAGTGGGTGTTGTTATTGATTCTACTCCTTTGGCTATGACATCTCCTGACTTAGCTGGTGATCAGTCACAGTGGGTTGTATCACTTGTTCATGGTGAGTTGTTGACTAAGGTTGGTTTTTTTTATCAACATTATATTGCAAGGTATGTACATCAGTTAGCATTTGATCCTTGTGTTGAGGAGTTGATGGCAAGAAAATTTGGTTTGGGTTCCAATTCTTGCTATTTATCTTGTGATGGTTTTTCACCATCAGGGGTGCATGGTAGTTATGGTTATGAGATAGTAGTCGGTGATCTACAGAGTTGTGTTGACTGCAGGCATTGTATAGTGTGTGGATTCTCCATACTTGGTACAGTTTCATTCAGGAGCATTCACCATTGTTGCAGAGTTGGATTGTACATTCCGTATAGGCCAGTGGAATGCATTAATGGTATTTACTGTGTTGGTAGTCCACTTTCCTTGGGTTTTGATGTTCTAAGAGTTTGTGTCTCATGGGTTTCTGACTATGGAAGTTGTGATTTTGGAGTTTGGTGGAGCTATAATTGTCCGTTTGATTATGGATTCCTCTTGGTCATATTGCAGAGGATATTGCAGGAGCCTGTGTTAATTGGTAGTAGTATAGTTCATGACTACATTTGGGATCCAGGTGGATTGATTGGTTTATTGTTTAGCCATTGCTTGAGGAAAAGAAATGTTTGGGAGGGGAGGACTTGTCATGTCCCCTTTTCAAATAATTAAAAAATAATAATCTTTGCTAAGGCAGGCAGGCCCAAGAAAGTGAAGTTTCGGAAAAAGGGGGTTAATCTTTGGAAACCGTTGGACTAATAAATGAAAATTATTGTTAAAATATGTTTCATTAACCTCTCTTGGATGTGAGTTATGGTTATACCCTCTTTTAAGGGGTTTGGAGGCATTTTGGGCTAATTCCAGAACTTGATTTTTGCTCATTCTTTGTTATTCTTCAGAGGTTGCCAAACCTGTGGAGAAGGAGACCTAAGAACGGGAGTTTGCAGGTTTCCAGGGAGACCCAAGAACGAGAGTTTGTAGGTTTCTAGGAAGGCTAAGGACGGGATTTTGAAGCCATTCCATGTGCATGCTCATACAGAGTTTGCCTTTGTGCTGAACAGTGCAGATTTGTGGGTTTTCAGGTGTGTTTTTGGTATGAGTTTGGTGTTTCCAATTGAGTATTTCATATCAGTTTGGGTTTCTGCTGTATTTCATACTTTAAGGTGTTAAAATAGAGCTGAATATATGTATTGGGATGTGATTAAACTTCTGAGATAGATTATTAGTGTTTTGTGGTGTTTTCGGACATTTTTGTGTTAATTTCGGGAGCCCGATGAGCATAGTTTTTGTCCTACATTTGTGAACTGTTGTGTACAGGCTATATAGATCTGGAAATTTCATTTTGTAGGCTGTTATGCTGCTGAAATTTCTGTAAAAATGTCCATTTTCAGATTTATTAATAATTTGTGAAGTTGTGAAGCTTTTGGCACTATTTTCAGCATACCCGATTTGGGGTTTCTGGAGAAATTTGGTGGATCTTTGTGATATTAGTTGTTTGATCTTAAAGATCTGATTAGAGGTTGGAAATATCATGTAAAATCAGAAAAGGGACATTTCAGGTTGAGAGAATTCGAAGGGATAATAGAAAAAGTGTACTTTAAATAATTTTCATCTATAGGGATTAATCATGTGGATAATTTTGGTTACTAAATTTAAATGGTTTTTCAATCTGCACATTCTTTTTATTTTTATGAATTTGATTGTTTAAACTTTTTTAGTATTTTTTGAAAATACTCGTTGGGAAAGTTTTCCCTTAAAAGAGGAATTAATGAATATCTTTTCAAATTGGTTGTTACACCTTATAGTATTGTAAAATGTTACTAAGCAGAGAATTCCTTACACATTTTGGGAATTTCAATCTATTAGTCTATCAAGAATTTTCCCTCTTTGAGGTTTAAAATCAAGGGGAAAAGTTGCTTACTAACACCTGGTAAATGTAGTTTTGCTCTTCCTACTACTTTTTTATCCATCTACCCAATCAGAGTGGTTGTGGCTGCCATTTCTATCTCTCTAGGGTTTGATTTGCATGCAAAGATCATATTTTCAGCGTGGAGACATGCATCTGATCTGATTTATTTTTTATTCTCAATTATTTCTCTCCTCTGCAATCTCAAGTCTATCTAGTTGGAGTTTGAACTTAATGTAATATTAGAGTTTTACCTAAACTCTATAAAAAAGGAAGTTGTAAATATGTTTCAAGGGTTCTTCCCTATGCTGTTATGTTTACTTGTAGTAGTTTTATGCTCTGCAACTGCATTCCTTGCTTTCTATTAATGAAAAAACCCTCTTCTTTACATGTTCTTGCCATTCATTATTTTTGCATATACCTTGCATTGTTTTGAATGTTTCTTTCCTAGTTTCTAAAGGTTATATGTTGTGTTCAAACTATTGATGATTTTTGTACTATGAAGATGTCTTTTCTTTCTGCATTTGATCAGTTCCAAACTTGCATGTGATTTTTTGGGAGTAGAATACAGTTAGGATCTATGTATTTGGGTCTTTCATTGAAATGTTGTGCATATAAGGGCAGAGTTATAACTATTTCAATTAGGTGCATCACCCCTCTTTCCCTTTCAGCAATTTACTTTCATACATCTCCTTGTCCATTTTCCTCTTGAGAAGTAGTTAGGTGCATCCTAATAGTAAGGAATTCAACCTTCTCCAAAGACTCAAACTTATTGTTCAAGTCCCACAACTTGGAAATTATTTCCATGTTTCCGAAGGTTTTCTTTAGGTCAAACTTTAGCAAGGGTGCAAACTTTTGTGACAATAGTTTTTGGCATGCCTAGTGGGACAGATTCAGAATCACAAGTCTGCTTGTTAGCTAGTTTGAAGATCCATTCACTGAGGAATTGGGTGTTTTTCTCATTGTCATCAACTTTTTGAGGAATTCATCTAACACCTTGGCGACTCTATGAATCTATTGGTTTCAAGAAGACCAAGTGCTGGTATGTGTAAAGATCATCTCTAATCTTTTATGATTTCCAAGGTTTTTCTATAATTTTGTAACTTTAATTAAGCTTTAACCATGGATCCATATCGTAGAAACCCATATTATTCTCCCCCATTTCATGAAAATGATATTCCCCATTCCTCTTTTTATCAATATCAGTCTCAGCCACAACCTAGTTATGGCCAACATATCCAATATGCATATTCTCCTCCCACCCCTGCTCCACCAGTCCTAACACCTTCATAGGATGAAATTATGGCCTTAGCTCTAAGGTTATAGGTTATGATGGATGTCAGGAGATATGGGGTTTAGAAGCCCCAAATGTAGGAAATGGAGGTCCAACAGGGGCAGTATGAACAAGATTATTTTTGCCAAGGCTCTCCTTAGCAACAAGAACTAGATATTTAGGCCCTCTTTCACTCTCTAATGTAGGAGGTGAGAATAGCCTAGTTTGAGGAGGACCTTGCAAAAAGACTGGCTATAGATCAGGAGGAGACAAGGCTCAAGCTTGTTCAGATACAAGTTGCTGAAGCACAAGAGCCACCAAGGAGAAAATTTGCTTACTTCATGTAGAGTAGCCCTGCTATTCTACAAAACAACACACAAGAGCCAAAGGCCTACTCACAAGAAACATTTCTAAATCCATCTAAAGAAAAACCATCCAAACACAAGTTTTCTAACTTCAGAAGGAGTGAGCCTCTCCATATTTCCATTCCTTATTGCAATGATCAAGATCCTATGTTGCCTCAATTAGGCATTGAGTAGCTGCATCAGGAGAAGAAGGAGAAAAAGGAGGATGAGGTGGTTCCTACCCTTGAGGAACCAAAGGTATTTGGTCAAGCTTCAGATGGGGAAGAAAGATTAGACCAACTACAAGGAGAAGAAGAGAAAATCCATCAATTGCAGCAAGAAGACAATCATGAGCAAGAGGAAGAAGAGAAGACAGATGCAAGTTATGATCCAGAAGATGATTTTTCCAACATTATAATGAACTTTTTCTTAGGGATTAATACTATACCAGTAGCTCCTAAGGAGGTGGCTCCTGAGCATCATGAGCAAGAGGTGGGGATTGTTTCTTTACAAGGGAAGGAGCTACTTCCAAACTAGTTGGATATAACTGTTCCAAATCACAATAGTGAGATCAAGGTTGATTTCTTAGAGCTAAAGCCATGAAGAGGATGTCCCATCAAGCATCTGGCTCTACAACAATACATGTTGCCCCCAGTCATGCTTACTCTAGAGCATAAGGGAGAATTCCACAAGGAAGAGCAAGCATGGTTTTCTCAGGATCAAGGCATCCCAGTGCTGGAGAGCAACTTAATTGTTTCCAATATTGGGAAAGAGGTATTCCACACAACAATATGCTTGTCATGCTTGCAGCTATATTTGACTGCCCACATGCATGGCAGAAAAAATCAACTCGTGAAGAAGGGTAGTTATTTCAATAAACTAGTCAATGAGTTTGTTTGATATTTTGTTCATAAATTGATTTACATATTAGAGTAGGTGTTTTCCTGTTTTCTTTTTATTTTTCAAGAAGTGCACGAGCACAAGCTATTTCTTTATGAAATAGCAGGTTTCAAATTTTGCTATTTGCAAAAGTTGCAATTTTTTTGGTTGTTTGCAGAGAAAGGCTCATTTTTTGTGACTCTATATCCCAATGGATTGCTTAAGGCCACTAGTCCATGCTTAGTAGGAAAGAATCCCCTCTAAGTCACCAGAAATGTTAGCCATTTTATCACCCCCCTCTCATTTTAATATTTTTCATCGAGTGTTATAATCTTACGATCAGGATCAATAGTGTCTAGTCGTAAGCCCTATTTTTTCCCTCTTTTGATGTTATAAAGTAAAGGCTCACAGGGGGTCATAAAGCTAAATGTTCAGTTTCCCAATCTTATGATATCCTATATATTATAGCATCGTAGGTGTTTGTTATGAGATTGTGTGATCTTATGATCATCTCATATCGTGTAATCATAAGTGTTTTAAGGTAAATGGAAAGTGATACGATGTTATGAGATTGCAACCATTGCATGATTGCAAGGGCTTAAAAGGGGACTCTTGACCATACAAAAGAAAGGGTATCATAAGATCGCAATCAAAAAGGTTAAAACTGAGTGAGGCATGACGCATAAGCAAATAGAATTGAGCACATGTCAAAAGGTATTATGGTGTTATGAAAGGAAGTTAATTGTGAGATCATGACGGCAAACCATAGGAGTCTTTGAAGTTGCAACAAAAGGGAAATAAGTGCTAGTCATATGTTCATAAAGGTAAAAGTTAAGGCTTCTAACTCTATGGTGAAAAAGATAACAACCAACTTATGATCGGAAGGTAAAGGCAGTAGTTAAGTTAAAGCTTCCAAAGTCACAATAAGGGTTAGTTGACTGTGATCAAGAGATCATAAGGCAAGGAAAGGTGAGGCCCGATGTTACGCAAAGCTAGGATCATAAGATCGTAATAATATTAAAGGGGCTTTTCGATTATACAAAACCTTGTTTGATTGTAAGATCACGAGACATAAAGTGCAAAAGGTTGTAGAGGGTTATAAGGATTCTGCAGTGATTTTCCTCTACCATCAAATTTTAGTTAATCAATATCTAGTTTATTCCCACTTTCCAAAGAAGTGTGAAGTTTAGCTAAAGCGGGAAAGTGAGCATTTGCCACATGGATGTGGTGGGACCAAACTCAGTGGTAGGCTACAAAATCAAAATGTGTTAGAGCAAGTTGATAGAGTGACATGTCTTGATTGGTCGAGGGTGTTGATTATGACAAAGAGCTTCAATTATATGGATGACATCAGATCTTGTTAGATCAATGGTTGTCACTTTCCTGCTTTTGTTGCATGAAGTTTATTCAATGTGGGAAAATGAAATAGTGATGCATGTCATGCTGGGACCAGGTGCTTGAGCCTCTTCATCACATCATCGCAAGGGTCAGTTGGTAGCTAAGGATATCAAGTTTCAAAGGAGTGACTTGTTGAATAAAGACAGTCGGGATTCAATCGATATCATCCCATTGAAAGCTTCAAAGCTTCAAGTTGCAAAGTTGTGAAGTCAACAGTTGCAATCAAATTTAGTGCCTTCGCATCATCACATATGGTTAAGGCTTACTTGAGAAGAAGGTTGGGTAGGGTGAAAATTTTTTTAAAGGTTATAGAGACGTGTGGTGAGTTTGACTTTTGATTCTGTTGAATGACATAGCTGACTTGGCATGGTTGTGAACAAAGAATCAAGTAGCTCTTTAATGGAAAACATGCCTTTTGATCACTTGCAACAACTCTTTGGCATTCCCCATGCCTAGTAAATGTAGTTTTCCTCCTTTTGTAGCCTTGTTTATCCATCTACATAATTAGAGTGGTTTTGGATTCATTTTTGTCTTTTCAAGGCTCAATTTGCATGCAAATTTTGGATTTTTAGCATGGAAATGTGCATCTGATCAAATTTCTTTCTAATTCTCAATTATTTCTCTCCTCTATAATCTCAACTCCACCTGTTTGGAGTTTGAACTCAATGTAATATTAGAGTTATGCCTAAACTCTATAAAAGGCAGTTGTAAATATGTTTCAAGGGTTCTTCCCTGTTCTGGAATGTTTAGTTGTAGTAGCTTTATGCTTTGCAATTGTATTCCTTGCTTTCCATTAATGAAATAGCTCTATTCTTTACCTCTTCTTACCATTAATTATTCATGCATATACCTTTCCTTGTTTTGAATGTTTCTTTCCTGGTTTCTAAAGGTTATATATTGTGTTCAAACTATTAATGATTGTTGTACTATGAAGATGTCTTCCTTGTTGGAAATATAAGAGTAGCTGAGAGGGGAGGGGTGAATTAGTTACTACTAAAATAAATCTCAGATCTCTAAGATGTCAATATAGAAAAGCAAACTGAAGACTGAATACTGCTGAAGTTCGATAAACACACATAAAATGTTGTAACTCAGTAATAATTGAATTAGCTTGGTAAATGCTTAACATATAAAATTTAGATGTTTTCTATGACTACCACTACTTTAACTTAGTTGCAAAAACATAAAATAAAATAGCTTGAACATAGTAGACACCACAATTTAACGTGGAAACCCAATTTGGAAAAAAACACCAATCTAAACTAGTTACTATTTATCACTCTTCTGAAGTGAGCCCTGTTAGGAGCCAACCCTATTAAAGGTTAAAAAATACACTATTAGGTGTGACCCTATTAAAGGATTTAATCACCTTGTTAGGAGTGGACTTGTTAGAGTTCTTTAGAGAATTCAATAGAACTACCACCTTGTTAAAGGATTTGCAAATAGCTACTAAGCCAACTCTATTGAGAGATTTAGATCACTGCTACAATGGTTAGAGAGTAACAATGAGATGAATTGATCTAAATGTAATTGATTTTTTGATTACAGATCTTTTTTTTTGGCTTGTACTTGATCCTTTCTGATTGAATATGGCTTTTCCACTTCACGAGGATACTCTGTTTATCCTTCAAATTCACTTCCTCTTCTCATCATTAGATCTTCAATAACATCTTCATTCTTTTTCACACTTTGAAATCACAACTTGACCTTATACTTATATATTTCACTTTGTCAAGTCAACTCAAATAAAACTTAGAATAATTTATATTCATCAACTTAGTTGGTTGGAATCAATAGATAAATCAATTAAGCTTAATATGCCAAAAAAATAAAATCCTTCATTAGCCAACCTAGTTTAGTAGAAACTAACTCAAAAATGATTTCCTTTGTTAACTAGTAGGAGCTTGGTTAACACTGCAAACTTGCTAGAATCCTTTGTCAACTGAGTGAGCTTAGTTAGCATTGGTTCCATCCAACTTTCCTTCATTAACTGAGTGAGCTCAATTAACACTCATCTTCTGCATATTTTCCTTTGACACTTGAGTGAACTTAGTAGATACTGCCTTCTGAACTAGGCAAACATAGGAATGCTCAGTAGACATAGAAAATTGTCTTCACTACCTGAGTGAGCTCGACATATACTAATTGATAATGAATATGACATTTGTGTAACATCAAAGACAACACACAATTAATCAGTTGTATCCAAAAATCTCCCTCTTTGTCATTGATGGCAACACAACATGTCATAGCACAATGAAATTTTGAATTTAGACTTGAGAACTCCCTCTGTCAGTATGAGCTCTTTCTTTCATTGGATTCTGTTTGCAACAACTACTACCAAGTTCATTCAAAAATTTTTCCCTCTTACAAAAAACTTCTTCTTTGGAAAACTTCTCCCTCTATGATTCCTTACTTTATTCTAGTTCCAAAAATTTCTCAAAGATATGACAGTAAACTTCTCCCTCTTTGACAACACATGCCATGGACAATAATTCAGTAAATACCAATGTACTTTAAGTATTGATTTAACTACAATATGCCCTTGCTAATTCTGCACCAACTGATTGATCTTCAATAGGTTCTGGTTGATGCATCACTAAACTTCATTTAGTGAATTTCAAATAGTGAAATTACCCCTAGCTTACCTCTTAGATACAGAAATGTATCTTTAAGTAATGGCTTGGTGAATATGTTTGCAATATGTTCCTTCGTACTAACATATTCCAACCTGAATTCTTTTTCTTGCACCAATTCTCTTAAGAAGTGATATTTTGTTGCAATGTGCTTTGTTTTAGTATGCATCACTACATTCTTTGATATGTTAATTGCACTGGTGTTATCACTGTATATGACTATTGGATCCTTGATCTCTATTGGATCCTTGATCTCTATCTTCATTCCTTCCAATAATTGTTTGAACCAAACAATGTTAGAACAATTAACTATTGATGCTACATACTCTACCTCTGTTGTGGATTGAGATGTACAATTTTGCATCTTGCTAGTCCAAGACACTAGTCTTTTACCAAGAAAGAATGCTCCACCATTAGTGATTTTTCTATCATCAATACTTCCTGCCCAATCAGCATCAGTAAATACTTTCAAGTCCAAATTGCCTCCAAGTTTATACCATAAACCATAGTTTTCAATACCTTTCAGATATCTCATGATTCTCTTGATTTCCATTATGTGATTTTCCTTAGGATTTGCTTAAAATCTTGCCACTATTCCAACTGCTAGAGAAATATTAGGCCTTGTGTGTACTACACACTTTAATTTTTCAATCGTTGATCTATATGTGATCTAATCTACTTCTTTAGAATCATCATTTTTGGAGAGCTTATGTTGAGTAGACATAGGAGTTCCAACTGGTCTTGAATCTTCCATTCCAAATTTCTTCAGTATCTCCTTGATATACTTAGATTGAATGATGTAGATACCATTTTTTTTTTGTTGTATCTACAATCCAACAACGAATTTTATCTCACCAAACATGGACATCTCAAATTCTTTATTCATTTCTTCTAAAAATTCTTTGCATAGATCATCAATTCTTATAAATAGAGTATCGTCAACAAATATTTCTGCCAACACAATCTTCTTGTCTAGTCCTTCCTTGATATATATTCTATTGATATCATTTTTCCTTTGAAAGCCAATCCGTACCAAGTAATTATGAAGTCTTTCATACCAAGCTCTGGGAGCTTGCTTGAGACCATATAATGCTTTGTGTAACTTGCAAACCATGTGCTTTTTGTTAGGATCTACAAAACCTTTTGGTTGTTCAATGTAGACTTCCTCATCAAGAATTCCATTCAAGAATGTAGATTTGACATCCATTTGATATACATTAAATCCTCTATGTGCTACATATGCTAGTAAAGTTCTAACACCTTCTAGTCTTGCCACAAGAGCAAAAGTCTCACCATAATCAATACCTTCTTATTGAGAATATCCTTTGCACACCAATCTTGCTTTGTTTCTTGAAACTTTTCCATCTTTATTCAACTTATTGAATAGCCACTTTGTACCAGTTACATTTTTATCCTTGGGTCTAGGAACAAGAGTCCAAGTTTTGTTCTTTTCTATATGTTCTATCTCTTCATTCATTACTTCAATCCCACTTTAATTTTCCAAAGCATCTTTAACACTTCTAGGTTCAAATTTAGCAAGTAAATATGTACCTTTTATCTTGCTTCTTGTCAGTGTTCCATCATATTTGTCTCCAGTGATCTGATCAAGTGCATGATGCCTTCTAACATATCTTACTAATATAGTTTCTTTGGGCTTTGAATGAGTTCCACCTTCTTCATCTTGAATTTTAGTTTCAAGCTTGGGTCCTTCTATATGTGACTCAGGTCCATTAGGCTCGGTTTGAACTAGCTTGGTAGCCTCTAATTGTGACTCGGATCCTTCTAACTATAGCTTAGGTTGCACTGATTGTAGCTCGATAACTATTGGAGATTTTGGGGACTCAAGAGATGAAGCTTCTTTTCTTTCAGATTGATTTGGTAGGGTATCAAGTTCATAGTAAACAAATCTTTTGTAATTTTCTAGCTCCTTGTTGCTTTCTTCTTCACTCTTTTCTGCAAACTCATCAATTCTAACATGTGCACTTTCTATAATTTTGTGAGTAGAAAAATTCAAACATTTGTGTGCTTTACTTCTGTATGAATATCCTAAAAATATGCCTTCATCACCTTTTACATCAAATTTTACTTTTCTAGATTCTTTTAAGATATAAAATTTGCTGCCAAATACTTTCAAGTAATTTACATTGGGTTTGTAGCCATACCATAGCTGATAAGGTGTTTTGTTTGAATCTTTCTTCAACTATACTCTATTCAAGTTATGAACTGTAGTGTTGATAAATTTCTTCCAGTATTTGAGAAAAACCTTCTTTTCAATCATTAAGGTTCTTGCACAATTCATGATAGATTTGTTTCTTCTTTCAGCTATACCATTCTACTATGGTGTACCAGGGGCTAATACTTGTCTTTTGATTCCTCTTTCAATGTAGAAATTGTTGAATTCATTAGAGATGAATTCACCACCTCTATCTAATCTTAAGCATTTCAACCTCTTTTCAGTTTTCTTTTCTACTCTTGCCAGATACCATTTGAATTTTTGAAAGACTTCTGATTTTTCTTTTAGATACATTACTGTCATCATTCTAGAATAGTCATCAACAAAAAGAATGAAAAACTTTTCTCCACTATAGGTTTATACACCAATAGGTTCACATAAATGTGTATGAATAATTTTCAAGACTTCTTTTGACTGATAGTTTTTGCTTTTGAAACTAGTCTTTCCCATCTTACTAATTGGCAATTCTTGCATAGACCCATGTCAAGCTTCTTCAAACTAGGAATACTTCTTACCCTTTTATGTTTGCTTATCTTAACCAAATTATAAAATTTTACATGACATAGCCTTTTGTGCCATAACTCTATTTGAGCAATAAAACATGAACAATCACTGAGATCAAGATAAAATAGATTACCTCTTGTTTATTTGCCAGATCCAACCAGATTTCCTTTTCCATCGAGTAGTTTGGCCTATCCATTCATGAATTCTACCTTGAATCCAATGTTATTCAAATGTGCCACACTCAGTAGGTTATGCTTTAGTCCTTCAACCCAATAGGCATTGTCACATACAAATTCTTTTTTCAATGAAATACATCATTTTCCTTTTATTTTACAAGGTTCATTGTTTCCAAATCTCACACTACCTCCATCATAATATTCCATGTGATCAAAATTTTTTTTATCACCAGTCATATGATGTGAGTAGCCACTTTCAATAATCCATATATCATTTCTGCTAACATGAGAGATAAGTGCCATCTTATCTCCTTCATCATCAAATTCATCTTTCAGAGCAATATATACCATTTCATCTTCACTATTATCAAAATCTTTAGCTATAAAACAAGATTTCTACCTTTTTCCTTGTAGTTCTTTTAGTTCTTGGAGTCCTTCTTGTCTTTATGCTTTTTTCTTTTATTTTCATCCTTGATTTCCTTATTTGGACACCTAGTAGTAATGTGACCAAATTCTTCACAAGAAAAGCAAATTAGAGGAACTTTACCTTTGTACTTTCCTCTTCCTTTGAAATACTTTCTTGCAAGTAG
Source organism: Cupressus sempervirens (assembly GCA_028749045.1). Classification (NCBI taxonomy): domain Eukaryota; kingdom Viridiplantae; phylum Streptophyta; class Pinopsida; order Cupressales; family Cupressaceae; genus Cupressus; species Cupressus sempervirens. Next base: position 289,620,599 of record CM053783.1, on the reverse strand, counting down.
GGCTTCAACAACTTCAAGATCACTATCTAAACTTTCTTTTGATGTTCCTTCTTCTTCACTTCGTGATTGACAGGACATTGGATTTTTACCCTTTTCTTTGAGTGAGAATTTAGCTTTAAAAGTAGATTCAATAACCTTTGAACTAGGAACATAGTTATCAAAGTTAGCTAACTCAAAAGTTGTCAATCTTCCAACTAAAGCATCCAAAGATATTTTATTATTTGGATAATATCTCATTTCTTGAATAGTAGATACTCTAACTGCATAAGTAGGAAGAAGAGTTCTATGTACCTTACTTACAACTATTTTCTCTTCAATGTCTCCTCCAGATGCTTTGATTGCACTTACACTTGCCTTGATCCTTTTCACATATTTTGCAATGTTTTCATCTTCTCTCATTCTCATTTGGTCAAATTGTCCTCTAAGGCTTTTTGCTTTGGCTCTTCTTACATTGTCAACTCCTCTATAGATATTTTAGTTTGGTCCACATTGCATGAGTAGTTTGGCAATCCTTTACCTCATCAAAATTATCATAACTAAGAGCAGGTGCAATATCAATCATCATGATGTTATGATTCTTCTTTTCAAAAATATCTTCAATAGATAACATTCCAGTGGGAGTTTTGTATTTAGCATCAAGATATTTGCAACCTAAATAACTAATAGTAGTGAGGTGTAACCTTATAAGTCCTTTCCATGTTGCAAAGTTGTCTCTATTTAGCTTGGGGATTTCTCTTTTGTAAGACATCCTAATCTTTAGCTTAGGTCCTTGAAACCTTATCTCCAAGCACCAAAAGCTCTAATACCAATTGTTGAAAATATAAGAGGAGTAACTAAAAGGGGAGGGGTAAATCAGTTACTACTAAAATAAATCCTAGATCCCTTAGATGTTAGTATAGAAAAGAAAACTGAAGATTGAATACTACTGAAGATTGGTAAACACACATAAAATGTTGTAACTCGGTAATAATTGAATTAGCTTGGTAAATGCTTAACATATAAACTTTACATTTTTTTGTGATCACCACTACTTTAACTTAGTTACAAACACATAAAAAAATAGCTTAAACATAGTAGACACCAAGATTTAATGTGGAAATCCAATTCGGGAAAAACTATCAATTGCAACTAGTTATTATTTTTCACTCTTCTGAAGTGAGCCCTATTAGGAGCCAACCCTGTTAAAGGTTACAAAACACACTATTAGGTGTGACCTTGTTAAAGGATTTAATCATCCTATTAGGAGTGGCCTTGTTAAGGTTCTTTAGAGAATTCAATAGAACTGCCACCTTGTTAGAGGATTTGTAAATCCTTGTTAAGCCAACTTTATAAAGAGAGATAGATCACTGCTACAATGGTTGGAGAATAACAATGAGATGACCTTATTTGAATGCAACTAATTCACTAATCACAGATCTTTGTTCTGGATTGTACTTGATCCTTCCTGATCAAATATGGCTTTTCTTCTTCACAAGGATGCTCTACTTATCCTTCAAATTCACTTCCTCTTCTCATCATTAGATCTTCAGTAACATCTTCATGCTTTTTCACACTTTGAAATCACAACTTGACCTTATACTTATATCTTCCACTTTGTCAAGTCGGTTCAAATACAACTTAGAATAATTAATATTTTATCACCTTAGTCGGATGGCATCAATAGATAAATCAATTAAGCTTAACATGCCAAAATAAGAAAATCCTTCGTTAGCCAACCCAGCTCAATAGAAACTAACTTAGAAATGATTTCCTTTGTTAACTAGCAGGAGCTCGATTAACACTGCAAACTTGCAAAAATATTTGGCAACTAAGTGAGATTGATTAGTGTTGGTTCCATCCAACTTTCCTTTATTAACCAAGTGAGCTTAGTTAACACTCATCTTCTACATATTTTTCCTTTGACGCTTGAGTGAACTCGGTAGACACTGCCTTCTGAACTAGGCAAACACAAGAATGCTTGCTAGACATAGAAAATTGTCTGTACTACCTGAGTGAGCTTGGCATATATTGACAAATAATAATATGACATTTGCTTAACATCAAAGACAACACATAATTAATCAATCGTATCCAACATTCCTTTCAACATTTGATCAATTTCAAACTTGCATGTGATTCTTCGGGAGTAGAATAGAGCCAGGATCTATGTATATGGGCTTTTCATTAATGTATTGTGCATATAGGGCAGATTTGTAACCATTTCAATTAGATGCATCACCTCCCTTTCCCTTTCAATAATTCACTTTAATGTGTATCCTTCTCTATTTTCCTCTCAAGAAGTAGTTAGGTGTGCCCTGATAGTAAGGAAGTTGGCCTTCTCTGAAGACTCGATCTCATTGTTTAAGTCCCACAACTTGGATATTATTTCCATGTTCACAAGGTTGCCTTTAGTCAAACTTTATGCAAGGGTGCAAACATTTGTGACAACAAAAACCATCTTACAAACTCAATCAACATAACAACAACATATGCACAAGGAGATAACCAATCCTAAACAATTTCTTAAATGAACCCTCCAAAACTAACTCATGTACCATATCTCAAGATCCATATCTATGAAAGACAAGCATAAATATAATGTACTTGAGTAGAAATAATGGGTTATACCTCTCAAGTAGTAAACCATCGAGTAGACCAAGAGTAGGGAATCATAATGCTCATCAATATATCCAAGTCTCCAACCAAGACTAATCTAAGAAAAAACTCCTCTCAAGTCCATATTAGGTAAATATCCCTCAGACTCCCTAGTGAAACCATCAATTGTTCCAATAAATGCTTCTCTAATCCAATAGAAATCAACATCACCATCATCTCTAAGTATTCATGAGCACATGTAACCAATAAATCCATGCCAAATCCAAATGCAACATAGCAATATCATGAAGTATCTAGCAAATGATCAATGTATTCAATACTAATAAACTAAATAAAGATCAATTTCAAAGATCCAACCATGGCCTCAGGAACATAAACATGACAACATGATCTAACCATATCGATCAAATAGATAACACACTCCATATGAACATACCATAACATGTCACAACTCTAAACATGTATCAAGAGTGTATCATGAAATAATAATGAAACCATTCTAACACCAAGGATAACATGTCAAATGAAAGCATAAACCACATCTTTACTAAGAACCCCAAGAGTCCTCAAAATGCAACCATCTCCACACACCATGAAGATAACCAAGAGCTCTATGCTAATCTCAAAGATGCTTTTGCAATAACATGATCTAAGACAAACCTTCAACATCTACAAACACTCAATAAATATATCAATGCCAAAAACTCCCACTCAAGTAAGGTATCGAGTCTCCTATGGCATCATAAAATTCATATCCTATATGAAGGTCCTCCATGTCTACACACACACAACCAAAGCGTTAGTACCAAGTGACACCAAGATCTGCAAACAAAGAAGATACAAATCAAACTAGGAACTAATCCTGTACTGCCACCTCATCACTGTCACAAACTCCCACTAAATTGTGTATCCAAGATATCCATAACATCATGATGAAAAACCATTCTATAACCATGAGAATCAACCAAGTCATCAAACCATCAAAAAACTTAAAGTGCACATCATGAGATCCTTAAAAGAAACCAAATAACCATGATCCTCAACTAAGAAGATATACCACCATAACTAAATTGGGAATCCAAACCAATGAACATCAAGGATGTACCTGTATATCCAATCATATCATGCAAAAATCCATGGCACCATAATCACATCCATGAACTGAGCAACTAACTCTCAATGTATCCAATTTGTCAGCATAAAATAGTCAACCACAATCCTCTATTGTGATTATAGCTGGTAACAACATCTCATCCCTTCTACATGAAGACAAATCAACAAATCATGTGATTAAATGCATAGACAACCCAAATCCAAGCCACAAATATAAATATGCATTAATAATGAAAGATCAATGGGAAAAGACAACCCATAACCAAGCTATAAATGTAACCTATAAGTATAGACCACTTACAACACTGTACAACTTGTAGACCCAAAAAGTCATTGAATACATATCCAAAACAAATACTAGTAACCATGTCATCATGCAACCAATCTAAAATATGAACTAAGTATACAGTGACATCAAATCCAAATCTCTAAAATATACAATGTCATAAACTCATAATGTTACCATAGCCAATATATACCATAAACTATTCAGATCAATATATCACTAAATAAATCATTCCAAACCTGCACCAAATCTAAACTAGTGTGTAGGCTCTCCAATAGCTTTCCTTTGACTACTTGATGTCCAAAATCTGAGTATGTATGCTCAATTTATGTCCTAATTTGTGCTCAAAATTAACAACATCTAACTTTTGAGCTCTTAAAACTTGATAAAATGTCAAAATCATAGAATCAAACCTACACCAAGTTGTAGTTCTCTAAATTAGCTTTCCAATGACTATACGAAGTCTATCCTGAGAGAAAGTTATGGCCATTTTACCAAGACAATCTTTTTACCATTTTCCATGCAATTCTTATACTTTTTTTGTGACAAAAAATTTGATGGGATTAAATTTCATGCCATCACAGGCTGAAACTAAAGAACTCTTTCATTTTCTCTCAACATGGCCAAACTAGGGCATATTATATATCAAAATTTGTGGAAACATCGACCCAGATCTAGTGGTGAGGTCTATTTTTTTCCTAGGAGGTCATTTCTTCAAGCTCCCCCATAAAACCCTCATTTGAAGCAAACATCCAAAAAATCCTATTGATCAACAATATCACATGGCCAAAACCTACCAACATCCCATCATAAGAGAAAATCCAAAACCCTCATATCTACAATTAAAAACCTACAAAACCCATATATTTTGCCCTTTCTTTTATCCTCTCATGCATTCTCATGGATTCAATATAGGATTATCATAACAATACCATAGCTACGATACCACTTGTAAGTAAACTTGCAACAAAAAATATAACTATTTCCACATAACCCATAATAGATCTAAAATAAATATGCAATTAAAATCCACATGCAAGAGAATAGACAATACACCCACAAAAATGTGACACAAGATATACCTCGGGAAACCCTCATTGAGATAAAAACCTAGCCTCCAAAGGCATCCATCACCATGTATTATTCAACAAAAATACTATTGCAATACAAGTATGGAGTTCTTCAAAGTCATAGCCACAACCAAGAAATCCATCTAAACAAGCATGAATCCACACATCCCATGCCATGCTTCCAACCTTCACAAATGCTCCCTTGGCTAAACTGTCAAGCCTTGTCTTGGTTGACTTTCCTTTTTGCCTTTTTCCCTTGTCTCTTTTCTCTACAACTACCCTTGTGGCTACTTATATAGTAGCAAGTCCCACAAAACCACCAAGTGGTATTACATAACCATGTGCTACCTGACCAATTGACCCCACTTTTAATTTTGGAAATTTAATTATTTTCCCCAATATTAAATAATTACATCAAATACAAGTCATAAGTATATCCCATGTAAATCTTTTTATGTTGCATGTTCATCTAAGTAATCCCAGGTGCAACATTACATAATAAAATATAACAATATTATGCAATGTGTGCAACACCCATTATCTCAACAATATACACCAAAAAAAAATTCTTTTCCTTACTTTATCCTTCCTTCATATTAGGAGAAAATGATTGGCTCAATTACACACTTAAGGTTTTTTTTTTATGTACCTTTTATGAATCTTGGGAAGGGCACTAGATGATAGTAGTTGGATAAATTAGAAGGAGAGGAAGGAGCTTGAAGGGAAAAAGAGTTCTAGGAAGAAGTCAACACCATCCACCAATTTCTCATTTTTACTTTAGTACAGTTTCATTAATTCACATGCATTTAAGTTTTATTGAATACAAAAGAAATATTAAATTATTGATACTTGTCTTGAATAATTGTTGATGATTCATTAGTACTCTGTTAGTACAAGGAATTAGGATTTAGAGTCTATGTGTAAAAGTCCTGGAATGGGATAAACAATTGTGAAATACAAATTAAGTTTAGCAACCTCAGCCTATTGTATAGCATAGAACCCTAGTAGAAGGAATGGTTAGTGAATTTAAGGAACTATGTTCCTAGAAATAACCATTTACTACAACCGTGAACACATAATCTTGATTGGAACTAAAAATTCAAAAAGGGAAGAATAAAAATAACATGATGCTTCTAATACCAATATTTAAAGATGTCTGGGCTATATGCTCATCTCAGATAACAAATAGACAATGTTTGATGGCTAAGGAGACAAGGACTTGCATATTGACAATTGTGTGAGGCAATCATTCTTCAAATATCCTCATATGTTGTAATTGATGTAATAATATTTTATTAAACAATTGGATGAATTTATGTATATGTAAATGATGTATCCATTTGATATTTAAAAATGATATGTAGTTATTTGAATCATGCACATTGATAAATGTATGACTTGAAGGTCAACATCCTTGGATATGTATTAATGTTCTTTAATGGATACTTATTGTTAAGCTATGATTATGGTTTAAATTACATGGATGGTTGACTAGTCAACTCGGGTTTCTCTTGTGTATCTTTGCATTTTGTGCCCTTTTGCTGATGTGGTAATTGCATAGTAAGATTGAGATCTTATAGATACACACTCAATTAATCCACTAAGATCCTCCAACATTCTCATGCTAAGTAGAGCTTGGGAGAATGACAACATCTCCATGTTGATTGATGTGTAGCTATGAGATACCAATGGAGAATTCCTTGATCAAAGTCATTTAATTTTGATTACCTCACATCATTTGTAAACCGGTATCATGGATTTCAATATGGTATGATTGCAATCTATGTAATCTATTTTTTTATCATTTTTCTTTTGGTAGAGAAAGAAACTTATATGATTATAGAACTAATCGCCCTATCATAATAACATTAGTATTTGCATCTTCTTGTCTTGCAAGTCTAAATATTAACTGAACCACTAATTATTTTATAGGAATTGTAACCACTATAGAAAAATTAAGGTCTTGATGTGAGTAACATCTTTTGGTCTTGTGATGATTTCCACCTTTTAATTTTTCAAAGTTATTACCCACATATGCATTCATGACATAGTTGCATAATAATCAATATAAAATGGGAACTTGATAAATTCTTTGAAACTTTACAATCATCAGATCCCTGTAGATGACACATCGTTAACATATGACTCGAACATTAGACATTAAGGCTTTATGATTAGGCTACAAATGTTAGATAGTCAAAGTTGCGTTACTTTTTCCAAGCTTAATTATTTCTTTAGTGTGTGAGGTTTAAGGGTGTTAGATAGTCAAAGTTGAGTTACTTTTTCCAAGCTTAATTCTTTCTTTAGTGTGTGATGTTTAAGGGTGGTCATGTTAGACTAACAAATGACATTCCCCTTCAGGATTTATGACATGGATTAATTTCCTCTTGTTTTATATAAGTCTAGTGGTTGTATTGGACATTGACAAATTGATCTTATGGTGCAATGCCAACCCTAGCCTATAACAAGTGGTATTAGAGTTTGGTTTCAAGTCCAAATCTCCTCGAGTAAGACTAAAGAGGGGATTATTGGACTAACAACTAACACTCCCCTTTAGAATTTGTGACATGACTTAATTGCCTCCTATGTTTGATAAGTCTTATGGTTGTATCGAGCATTGACATGTTGAAATTTGTTGCCATGAAAACCCTAGCTTTTAATAGGCCCATATTTAAGGCATTTTGTAAAATAAATTTCTTGGTTAAGTGACATGGGTTATACCTTAATCAAAGGATATAGGCCTCAACATGTAAAGATAGTGATAAATACTTTCAATAATGTTGATTTGGTTTCAAACTTGCATCTTGGTTGTTTTGATAAATCTTTGTAACTTTTGAAAAAAACTAGTATATATTTTTATTAACACAAAACACAACATAGATTTTTTTGGGGGTCATATTATAACCTTTTATGATGGGTTTGAATGGTATTTTCTAATTAGTTCAATTTATTTTTTCTCATACCGATCTTATGTCATGTCTAGTGCATCTTAACACTCTTATAATGTGTTCACATTTACTAAACTAGAGAGCATGAAGTATACATTATCCAACTAGTCAATCTAAAATGTTGGCATAAATATTGAGTTGATTCATTAATGATATTTCTGATGATTATGGTATAGTATAAACATGAACATAATATATAAATAGGATAATTAATTATATTTTTTTCATTGATATTAAATTGTTTGGCATACTATTTTAACTTGTTAACATGTGTTCATGAGAAAATAGCGAGTTACAAAATAATTTGAGTGTTTCTCTTATAAAAATATGTTAAGTGATGAGTATATATGCTAAATCTATGATAGCACCTATTGATGTAAATATTTGAGTAAGTTATGAAGTCATGAATCAAATTGGGTAATAACTGGGAGAAATAATGAAGGATAGTTGAATGATTTGATAGTTAATCAATATAGGTGAAGGAATTAGTTGATTTGATTGTTGGATACGATTAAATATGTTGAGAAGACATGGTGAAGATAATACCTTAAAATGAAAAAAAAGTAAAAGTGATTTGATAAGTTGGAAGTAATATAGATAGGAGAAGTCAAATAGGTAAACTAGATAGATGAATAGGTAAAGGAAGAATCCTATCAATAAATAAGGTCTTATCAATAAACTAGAAAGTGATAAGGGCACTTAACATATTAGAACAAAGGATAAGTGGCATATTAGTAAAAAAGAAGAAATAACTTATCATAACAAAGTAAGGAGAGGTAAATAGGTAAGTAGTAACAAGTGTTAATAGTGAATGAAGAAAAGTTGGTGCAGATTTGAGGTATGGTCCTAAAGTTTGAATTATTATTGGAAAGTGTGAATTGTATTAGACAACTGGAAGGCTAAGTTATGATTTAAGAAAATAGATAATGACACAAATATCAAGGTAATACATTTAAGGATGGATTTTTTGAGAAGTTTCTACAAGGAGAAAATAACTTATGAATTAGAAGGTTGACATGGTCAAGATTTTTTATCTTTAATCAAGATTATTGGATTTATGTTTAGGGTTTATGAGTGAAGGGTTACTACTTAAGGAGGAGACAAAGAAGATGATTGGTATCATAACTAAATAGTGTGGCACAATGTTGTTGCAAGGAACAGAGAAGGTTGAAGAGGTTGTGATCACATAGAAAGATACAAAATAGATTAATGATCAAAACTAAGGATTAAGCATGGTATGTTAAAGTGTTCAGGAACTTTATTGGATCTCATTAAGTCAAAATAATGCAAAATACATATCATTTGTTAGTTTTTTCTCTCTAATAATTGTGATGGTAAAATCATTTAATTGGGTGGCCCTAATAGGTCTTTTGTATATCCTCTAACTAGGTGACATTCTCAAAAAAGTGTTTAAATTACTCTAACAATGTTACTCCTACTAGGGTATAATACTTTAATAGGTCTCTAGGGCAATCCCTTGTTAGAAATGCTTTAGAATAACTGAGACGGGGGGGTGAATCAGTTATTCAAGGTCCAAATGTCCTATTCAAACATTTTCACTAAGTATAGTGAGCCCATTCAACCATTCATTCATCCAAGCATTAACTTTTCTAATCAGAAAGTTACTATAAATCAACATGCAAGCATAACACATAAAAGATCAACACATAACACAATGATTTATGTGGAAACCCAATTTGGGAAAAACCACCAGTAACATGCTACTCAATTCTCACTCTTCTAAAGTGATGCCCTATGAAAGGCCTGCCCTATTAAAGGCTTACAACACACTGTTAAATGTGACCTTGTTAGAGGATTTAACCACCCTGATAGAAGTGGGCCTTATTAGAGGACTTTTGAACATTCACTTGGAATTCCACCCTGTTAAAGGATTTATAAATGGCTATTAGGCCAACCTAAGTCCATTGGATTTTCTCTCTATCCCAACTAATACAATTGCTAGGGGGTAACAATTAGGGATTTTGACCTAATTACAACATACAACTGAACTTGCAGATCTCGGATCACTCTTCATCTCTTCTCATTGCTTGGCCTTCAATCACTACAACTCTTGACAACTTGTCCTTCTTTCAAGCTTAGTCTCCATGAGTCTTCGTGCTCAATGTACTAGTGCAATCATCACTTCTTGACCACTTATAGAAGTAGAGCCTCTATGCTTTTCCTTCTCCTAGATGTCTTCTCCTTGACACCCTTCTAACCACTTTTTAATTTGGCACTTCGGCAGTAACATCATTAGCAGCATTTTCTTCTTGGTCTATGACTCTTTAAATAGAAGTCTTGGAGTTCCTTTTCCCGCTCAACTCTTCCATTCTTTAATTTTAATTCATATGGATTAGGTAGGATTCATTGTATCTAACCCATATTTTGTTTCCTCTAGAAACTTCTTGAATAATCCTTTTGAATTTGCCCAAAAATGGTTTACATAGAATTCTATGCCACCAGCTCATCATCCTTATCCTCCAACAAGTCACAAAATTCAAGGTAACCACTTTGTCGACTTTGATTTGGCGAATCTTCGTCATTTAAAATAATGCAACAGCTTGATACTATTGAACTACTAGTGTTCAGCACATAATGTGTTGCTTGGCATCAACTATGTTTTTCCTGATGCTCGACATCTAAACTTTACTTGACACCTAAAGATCACTCAGTGCACACTAGAATTTTTGATTACTTGGCTCCAACTGAGAATTTACTTGGCTTCAACTAGCTTGCTCGGCACCCACTAATGAACTTAGTTTAAGCTTTGCAGTCAACCTTGTTACTACTTATTCCTCTAATGTTTCTAAGTGTAACCAACCTCTCTATCTTTGAATATGTTATCAATACATCATTTAACCATTGTCTTAACCGATCCTTGCACTCCATTACAACATCATAACTCAACCTTTCCTTTAGGTACTCTTGTTACATCTTGTTGATCAAATCCTCTTCATCAATCAACTAAGTGATAGTACTTGGATCTTATAAGCAAATGTAATTCCTACAAATAATAGGTTTGACATCACTGACAAAACAATGATTGAAAACATTTTGTTAACAACAATCTCCCTCTTTGATCTTCAACAATGAGCTTTTCAATCAGATTTCCAACATCCCTTAACCAGATAGCCTTAACAATGCTTTTATAACCCTTAATGAGGTAGGGTCCCAATAGGGCATATTCAATAAATGTACAAATACTTGATTGCTTTCATATTATGTTTTTCACCCTAATTGAGTTTCTACAAAGTATATATGGTGGTGTAATTGTATGATTATTTTTATGTATTGCACGATTGGTTTAACGTATAATTTACTCATAGTTCTACTAATAGGTTAAAGAAGATTTAAATGTTGATTTGTGTAAGTTGGATTATTAGAGAAAGGGTAATGGAATAAATATAATTTTTTTACTTGATTAGAGGTGGTATACTACTAGTTTTATGAAGTTCGAATACAACAACAATAGGATTAGCCATTTGTAGACTTTGGCTATTGCAAAAAAGATGATATTTGGATTAAGAATGAGCAAGGGATTTATGTCTTCTATAATTTCATATGTTTGCCAGTTTTTGTGTTTTAGGTGGTGATCCTTCCATTTGGTTCTTTATCTTATGTGATACTTATGGTGTCTTCTAGACATCACAATGATCCAATATCTAGCTTTGCAACTTAATCTGTCCTTCTGAATGAAGTTATCTTAAGATTGGTCTGACCCTATATTGTTCTTCCTTTTCTAACAATTAGGGTGGAAATATTTATCTTGCAATGGGTTTTATGGTCTATTATGATTGATGACATGGTTTAAAAGTCTAATACATTTGTCTTGTACCTTCATGTACAATCACACAAAAAAAAAACCTTGTTTGATTGAGTTCTTATGGATTTGCGTCCTAACATGTATGTTGTAATACATTTTCTTAATTATAAGAGTTACAATCAGTTAAGATGACTTGTGGTTGGAAATCTTGTTTATAAGTAGCATTATATTTAGTGTTTAGAAAAGAAAATGAGGAATCATAAGTAGTAAAAAATATGAAGTAATGATGATCAGGAATGAAGCTTGTGTGCTTATTAATGGGGCATGTCTATTGTAAATCTTTAAATTGCATGTTGCAAGATAACTGAATAAAATCAGGTTTTTTTTTCTATTCTTTGGTGTTGAATAACTATTATGGCATTTCAATTTATTCTATGTTGTCTCTAGATACAAGGTTGGACAATCTCCTTTGGGAAATCTCCTTACCTTGACCATGGGACACATCAAACAATTCTATCATCACAATCATCAATTAATCATCAATTTCAACTCAACCTAGGATAATGTATCATGTTTTTCTTTGTATTATTTTATGCATTTTTTGTTAGTTTTATTTTGTGTACATGTTACATGTATGTTTCATATATACGCAAATCCTTGCAATAGATCTACTACATACATGTCATGATCTTTCATATCATAATGAAATTACATATTTATTTGGAATCTCTAGTCCTTAATGTATTTGACACTTTATCATCACAATATCTATAAGATGGAGCATAACTTTAGGTGCTCTATCAAACACCAAGTTGTTCACACCATTAAATATGACTATGTTTTTCTTATTTTCATACAAGAACCTTTTCCCCATCCTTCCTTTGTAGCCATTTTGAGATCCTACCCATGTCCTTGATACTTGCCTATCCTTCAAGGGTTATAATCCATGTTAGAATGGTTTAGAATAATTGAGAAGGGGGGTGAATTATCTATCCTCAGGTCTAGTTGTACCAATTCAACATTTAATCACTTAAATACTTTAGATTTAAACATTTAGTAGCTCAGTCTCTATAGAAAATAATCAACAACATAAAACTTGTAGTCCACTATCCTAATAGTAACAAACTTACATAATTTAAAACATTAACACTAAAAGATCTCAAACAATATCCACACAAGTATGACACCATAATTTAACATAGAAACCCAATTTGGAAAAACCACCAGTAACATGTCACCAATTCTTTACTCTTTTGAAGTGAGCTATGTTAGGAACCAACCCTATTAAAGGTTACAAAGCATACTTCTAAATAAGACCTTCTTAAAGGATTTAATCACCCTGCTAGGAGTGGCCTTCTAAGAGGGCTTTAGAACACTCCATTAGAATGTCACCTTGATTAAAGGATTTCCAAATGACTATTAGGTCAACCTTGATTAAAGGATTTCAAATGGATACAATGGTTAGAAAGTAACAAAAGGTTGATTTGACAAATGCAAATCACTTTGCAAATAAAGATCACAAATTCGGTCCAACAACTAACTCATTAACCGACCTCCATTAACATCTCAATGACTAATTTTCTTGGAAATGCTTCAAGAAACCACTTTTCACCTCAACACTTCATTATTCAATCTTCTGCTCAAGTTTTCCAATCAACAAAATCAACAACTACTCTAACCTTAGTAGGTTATCTGTTGTGCCTCTTTAAACAAGTAGCTCTAATCTTTTTCTGCTTAAACATCACCATAGATATTAGGGTTTTGATCATATTCAACACATACAAAGAATATGTCCACCTTCTTATTCATCTTCGTCTTTTCTAAAAAGTTCTCTTTATTTCAAGTCATTGATCACTCACCAAAACCTTTCCTTGCATCGAATAATCCAACTCATCAATCCTTATCTTCAACATGCTTTACATATTCCAAAAATTCAATTATGTCACCTAGAAATTGATATTTCCTCACATACTATCAAATGTTGTCACTTGGCCAACACTATAATCTGACACTCTGTCATCACTTAATTACTCAGTTGATACTAACTGTTCTATTTGGCATACTTGCTAATAATTGGTCAATATTGATGTTCAGTCGATACTATATTTTTCTTAGCTTATATTGTTGCTCGGTGAACTCTAGCATCACTCAACATATGCTTCAAGTTCCTTAATCTTTATCTCTTTTTCTAGGTCAAGCCTATGCATTTGGTCTTCTATTGATCACTTCTAAGCTTTAGTAAAATTGTCTTTTTTACTTGTGTTATGATTAAACAATCATGTTATCTTGTCAAAGTCCAACTGATCAAGTGCCCATTGTAGTTTCTCATAACTCAACCTTTCCTATAGGTCCTTTTGTTATCTCTTCTTCTCAAATCCTCTTCATCAATCATCTTGATATGGCACTCTACTCAAATTGCAAATGTCTTACTAGTAAGGTTTGACATCAAGGACAACAAAATAATTTTTCCAATTATAGTTTCCAACAATCTCCCTGTTTGACATTGATGGAACCACCTCTAGTTACCATGCAATCTAGAACATTCAATTTCTTTGAGTAGCTCCCTCTATGTTCAATAAAAAAATCTTCATTAATATTCTTAGTTTCATTCTAATTCTCACTTATGTGTCCAACAATCTCCCTTTTTTATTTTCATTCTAATTCTCATCCATGCAACTCTAGTATATATAACACATAGACTTTGTCTACCATATCATATGATATCATATCATGAAATCAATCAGTTCCCTGTTGTATTGTTGGCAACACCATTCGCTGATTTCTCCCTCTTTGCAACATCTCTTGCTATTTGCTTCTCCATATGGTAGCTCTTCATTAATATCACCCTCTTTATATGGTAAGTGACATTAATTCTCTCACTCTTTGACAATAATGCCAAAGATACTTCATCTTTCTCATGCATCTTCACCATGTAGATATCTTCTTGTCAGTACTTTGGAATTTTATTCTCCATTTATCATCTTTTGTGTGATCTCATTACTTTAGGCAGCTCCTAAAGTATGACTTTCTACATCAACTTGTAAGATATTCTAATCAATTCATTTAATGCAGAGCTCCATCTTATCTTAAGTAACCTTAGCTAGGGAAATCACCCCTAATTTACCTCTTAGATACTCATGTGCATCCTTAGGTAAAGCCTTAGTGAAAATATCTACAATTTGCTCCTTGGTATTCACATACTCGAGTCTTACTTCTTTATCTTGAACTAACTCTCTCAAGTAATGATACTTGATAGCAATATTTTGGTCTTTGTTTACATTACAGAGCTATTTCATATATTTATAGCACTTGTTTCTTTTTTGAACAGATAAATCAAAAGTCATTTACGTTTACCCACAATTTTCCACAAACCTCTTTGGGATGAGTAGTCTCTTCCGTGCAAGTCCAAATGTTTAGTGAGTTTTTGAATTTGATTGGTTAAATAATATACTTGACATTCAATAGATCCTCTTCGTTCTCTAGGAATCAAAGAGGAGTGAACAGACAAATTTTTTATCATAAAAAAATATTTCAAAGTTCAATATTATTTGATTAATTTAATTTAGAGTAAGAAAAAAGAATGAGATCCATTTCTTTTTGTTCATGGTCTATATATTCCTTCCTATGTTTCGATCAAATGAATTTCTCTTCGGCATAAATAAAATGCAACTTTCATAGAATAAAGTTACCATACTAGCAAGATTTAATGTCAGAGTTTATCCAGGATTATTAAAAAGAATGAAACACTCTCTTTCCATTGAGAAAGAAGAAAAGGGATGACAAAATGATTAATAAATTCCCATATTTAAGGTCAGGGAGAAGAGCTATAGTAGATTATAGAACCGTGTCCCTTAATTTTTCCAAGTACCTCCAAGAGACCCTAGAGATTCTCATTGCTCATCTCTAGGGTCTTGGAAGGTTTACTATAGTTATACCACTTCCTCCAATTTATTCATTATTTTTGGAGTCTTCTTCATCTACTAAGGGAGGAAGAAAACCCTTGGGCTTTTTTCCCATTAGTAGTTCTCTCGGTATGTTCGGTCTTGGTCCCATTATTATCATCCCATCCTTCTCACTGAAGAAAAACTCTCTTAAAGAAGAATAACTCGTAACATAAGAAAGAGAATTTGCTTTTTTCCTCCAAACCTTGTTACGATGCTATTTTTTGGATTTAGAAGTGGATTTTTTTGGTACAACCATAATATTTTTATAGTTCAATTTTATTTAGAAAAAATAGAATTTTTTTGAATATATTATATTTTATATATATATATATACATTTTTTTTTTCATTTTTTTAAAAAAAAATTATTATACTATATATTTGTTTTTATTTGTACACTTCTTATTTATCTTTAAATTAAATTCATTGTTTATAGTTTAGTTCCATTTTATGGATAAAAATATGATAGAATATTCTATCATATTTTTATTGCATTTTGGAACCTTATTATATACTGTATAATAGTATCAAGAAAAAACTTATTTCACTTCAAAGAAGAAAGGATTGCCTGGTTCAACAGATGAAATTTGCTCAATATTTTATTCAAACAAATGTAGAACCACAATGGATGGTTTTATGCCTATTACCTATTCTTTCTCCTGACCTGAGGCTAATGTATAAATTAAATGAAGGTGGAGTGATTACTTCGGATCTCAATGAACTTTATATAAAAGTTATCTGTCGAAATAATAATATTTTAGAATCCATAGAATGGACTTCTGCATTTCTAATACCAAATTTATTGTTTGATCAAAAGAAATTAGTCCGAAAAGTTGTAGATGGACTTCTTGATAATAGTATAGGCGTGCAACCGGTGAAAGATAGTAAGGATAGACCTTATAAATCGTTCTTAGATTTCCTATCACAATAGATAACAAAAATGATGTAAGGACAAATCTTGCTCAAATCCTACCATTTCTTAGGGTCTTCCCTAGGCCACCTCTCTAGCCTATTAGGGTTCTTCCACTAACCCTAGTTTTGAAGGATCCTATTCTCAATCCTCTACCCCTTCAACTTTTCCACACCAATAATATGTATCCTTCACCTAGTCTCTTTTTGCATCATCCATTCTAAATGACCAACCATGACCAAAACTAGTCACCAATGGAGAGGGAGATCCCCTTCTAAAATATTGAATCCACCACAATTTTCTTTGCAACCCAAAATTCTATGAGATCCTTACCGATCTCAAGAAATTGCTTCAAACTAGGCCTTTTCTCTATGGGTGTGTGATACTTTAAAAGCATCACCCCATGCTAACACATGGTTGCCCATAAAAGTAAGAAACATGATGATGAAAGAACATAAGGCAAAAATAGGGTTAGAAGCTCCACCCTAGGGAATACCTGATCCACAAGTTGATGCTTGGACACTTGAATGCAATAAGCAAATGGACAGAAATGAAAATACAACTAACCATCTAAATCATACCAGTAAAAGAAATGTACTGAAAGCAACATTGTAGTATGTAGAAGCAACATTGCAATGTACAAGAATAACAAAGCTCATGCACAGTTCCTCCCAACCATAATAGCATCATGAGACCTTGAAGGTCCTAGCCATCCCCTACATGTAACATCCCAAACTACCAACCAGATTGTCAGAGTTGTCTTATGAGGACGTTACTACTAAAATTTACTACAACATAAGAATAAGAAAATCTAACATGCTAAAAAGTAAAGCATTAGATATTCCAACTACTTAAATTCATCATCTAATCATATGCTAAACATCATAATACAAGAATGTGTCAAATAAACTATAGCATCTAAACATGATATCCAAGCATTCCAATGAAAGCATAAATCACAAGATAATATACTCTAGAACCCAAAGTACCAAGTGAACAACAAGTAATGGTCACATTGGGATAATAGACCATCTTTGTAGACTAGCCCCGAGTAGTGGTGAAGGTAGCTATGCCTTCCAATCACGTGGAACCCCTTGGTCCACTCTCATTGTGTTGATGGAGATAATGATCCAACCACAAACACATATAAAGAAAATGTCCATGGCTAACACTCAAGCCAGACAATAATGATGACTAAAACCAAGATCATGCAACAATGCAAGTACAATAGGTCCTGGTCAAATACTCTATGGGTAACTAGGTAGGGACTCTGGTGGAGAGTTGGTGAACATGCTAACAAACTATTCCCCTCAATACTCCCTCAGGAGGCTAACATGTTGCATCCCTAACTAAACCACAAGGACTAAGAATCACTGATCATTCCCCTCGGCACCACCCTCAAGAGGTTGACTTTACATTTCTTATCTTATTTAATTTTTTAACAATTAATTAGGTTATCACTTATTATAAACTCGTTAATGCCAACTTGGGCTAGGACACCACGATTGTGAGAGAAGCCCCTCCATCAACCTTACCCTATAGATCCATATTCATCACACGAT
This sequence comes from Cupressus sempervirens, assembly GCA_028749045.1. NCBI lineage: Eukaryota > Viridiplantae > Streptophyta > Pinopsida > Cupressales > Cupressaceae > Cupressus > Cupressus sempervirens. Next base: position 289,602,410 of record CM053783.1, on the reverse strand, counting down.
GAGTTCCCATAGGCATGCATATTTCTAACCCAACCCCACATGAACATAACTCTACTGAAATACAAATGAGATATTGGGCCTCAAAAGTCACCTGAAAAATGTACACGCACATGCTCATGTGTGGTGTACCACCATCACAAAGATCAAACACAAGGGTTGGATGAGAGCACAAACATAAATCACACTCAACTGAAAACAAGTTTGGGAGGACAGATGTAGAACACATCCCAATGAAACATAAAAAGTGCAACAATGATATGACTAACATCCTATGGATGATCGAAGTTGATGATCAATAACATGTCAAGAAAACTTGAGAAACTTGGGTGACACAAAAATTGAGGTGAAACACTAAAAACTTGAAAACACCAAAAATAAAACCCATTTGATCTTTGGGCACAAAAGCCACAAAGATCCAATAAAATTTAGGTTCAAACACTGTATGCAAAAACGAACAACACAACAGCATGAAATCCCAAATCCTCATCCCAAAAATAGGGAAAAATTTTATACCCAACCAACCGAGCAGAACTAACAAACAAAAACAAAGGGGAACACTAGTTCTTAGCCTATGAACACACAACTACCAAAAACAAATGTAGAAACTAAGCTAAAATATGAAAACAGGAGAGCCCTACCTAATAGAAAAAGGGGTTGAAATAGGAAACTACACGATAAAATAAATCACCTATAGAAGTTGTCAGAAATCACGGCACAACATAGTCTCCCCAAGCTAGATCTAACGAGACTGACCTCGCGAAGATCCCATGCCCATAGCTCTCACAACAAACATAAATGTAATCTTCCAGAAGAGGATTTTGGAAAAAGCTCTCAAATTCTCAATTTCCAAAAGTAAGAAGTGAGGAATTAATTTCCTCTTTCAAAAATTATTCACTTTTCGAGTGAATAATTGATTAGGGTAAATAACTAGCCAACTCAGTTAAATCTTGAATTGACCCAAACAAAAATAGGCTATTCCTAGTAATAGGAATTCATCTACGACAAAGATACCAGAAAATAAATTCAATTAAATTTAAATCCCAAAAGCCCAAAATCATAGAAATTTCCTTTACAACTTTCGTGACAATGCAAATCTCTGAATGCATAGACACACTCATGGGTCTAGTCACATAATGCAAATGATTATGGATTTAATCAAATCATCAGAATGTTTAATTTTAAAAAATTACATGAGATACATCAACCATACAGGAGCAACACTGGTAATAATGAACAACTAAATCACTAAGTCCGAGTGCCACTGCTAGGGATATAATTCCTGCACACTAAAACATATGATCAAGTGCAATTGCATATAATAACATAACCAAAGAAATAAATGCATTAAATACCTAGTTTAACCATTTATTTAATTATACCAAAATAATCCATTTACATCACTCACATTCACATAAAGCATAATGAAGCAAGAATGAAGTAAATAACCATAGTATTAAATCCATCACATATAACATAATAAGATAGATGTCCAAATACTAGATAACCAAATATCATCATAAAACATACTGTCATCTCCAAATGGAATCATCATGCAAATATGGTTAATTGAACAAGATAGAAGACTAACATCTATGATACTGAAATCAAGGTATAACATCTGGCCCTTAGGTCATCTCAAATGCAAAATAATAACATGAGTACAAGTATCTCTTGAATCAAAATACAACAAGGTGCAGTCTACAAACATGAGAGGCACTACATGCTCTACTTGGGGGATGAACATGCCCCATGTCTGACCATACTCTTTAGTTAGGCACCTCAATAAGTTACCTAACACTGTATTGACCACCTCAATTTGGCCACCAGTCTGAAGGTGGTAAATTGAACCGAATGATAGGTTAAGTCCCAATCTACTCCACAATGTTTTCCAGAAATGGCTCATAAATTTTAAATCCCTATTCGACACAATACATTGGTTATCCCACTTGCATCACACTCCAAGATAAACAATTTACCAAAACTAGGAAGTCAAGGATAGGTTGTGTTGCTACTTGCTCCTTCAAATTCTCAAATACTTTACCTACCTCAGAGGTCCACCTAAACTTGGTCTTCATCCCACCCTTAATGGTGTCTAGTACTGGTGCACAAATACCACTAAAATTCCTAATGAATTTTCTATAGAATTGGGCTAAACCATGGAAACTTCTTACCTCTATGGTTTTGGTAGGTGGTGGCCAGTTTAGGATAGCTACAACATTGTCTTGATCCATCTTCAAAGATCCCTTGTATACCACAAATCCCAAGTATACAAGTTCTTGCTACAAAAGCTCACACTTTTTTAAGTTGATGGCTAACTTTTCTTCATGTAACTTCTTTAGCACGATCTCCGCATGTTTGAGATGCTCCTCTCTTGTTTTATTGAAAATAAGTATATATCATCGAGATATACCACCACAAATCTCCCTGTGTAGTCTTTCAATACTTCATTCACGAGTCTCATGAATGTGCTAGGAGCATTTGTGAGCCCAAATGACATCACAAGCCATTCATACAACCCATCTATGCTTTTTAAGGTTGTCTTCTAGTCATCAACTTCCTTTATCCTTATCTGATGATAACCACTTTTAAGATCCAATTTTGTTAAAAATTGATCCCCTCTAAGACAACCCATAAAGTCTTCAATTTTAGGTATGGGAAACCCATACCTAATGGTGATCTAGTTTATGGTCCTTAAATCTATACAAAGTCTCCATTTCCCTCCCTTCTTGGATGCCAAAACTACTGGTACTACACATGAGCTAATACTCTTCTTTATCAACCCCAAATCTAGGAGTTATTGCACTTGTCTAGCTACCTCTTTGTTCTAATCTAGGGTAAGATTATGGGTTGCCTTATTTGGAAATGATGCACTAGGTACAAAATCAATCTGATGACTTATCACTCTTCTAGGAGGTAAGGTTGCAGGATTTCCATCACTGACTATATCTTTATACTTTACAAGTAACTCTTGGAATTTAGATGGTAAGTGTTCTTGTTCTAACCTCTCTTCTTCCTTGGGCTTGAGCACAATGGCATACCCTTCACTTCCTTCATATTTGAGGGAATTTATGAACTCCTTCACACTACTCAATAAGACACTAAGGGTCTTAGACTGCATGACTCATGTTCTTCCAATAAGGACCGAATCTAGAAATTTGTACCATCTTTCTTGAGAGAAATGGAATTCTCTTTTCCATCATAGACAACATTCATATCATATTGCTAAGGCCTGCTCAATAGCAGATGGCATGCATCCATAGGCAACACATCACAAAGTAGTTTATCTTTGTAGCCCACAATTGAAAACTCAACCCATGTTTGCTCATTCACAAGCACATGTTTCCCTTTGTTTAGCCATGTCACCTTGTATGGATTAACATAAGGTGTCTTTGACAACTTGAGTTTGTCCACTACCTCTTCAAATATGATATTATCTGTGGAGCTTTAATCCACAATAACTTTACATACTTTACCCAAAATCTTGCATCTAATTATGAATAGGCCCTCCTATGCTCGGGTTCATCCTTGACTGGTTGCCTAATCATCACTCTTTTGAACATAAAGTTCTCTCCCCTTTCTTATTCAATATGATCCACCTCAGATCTCTTGGCAATCATTATTTCTTCTTGAACATATGCAACTTTTTTATCATTACTTTAAGAAGTTGGCTTGTCAAGGTATCTATAGGTAGGGTGACCCATCTGACCACAAGTGTAACATTTCATACTTGCAAAGTATGAATTACTTCTACCTAAAATTCTCCCTCTATTAGAGCCTCCTTGAGAGTACTTCTTCCTCTTGTATAACCCCCTCTTGGAGTAGTTTCACTACCATGCTCAACAATTTTAGATCACCTTTGTTTCTTTGATCATTACCCCTACCTTGGTACCCACCTCTATGTCCTCTTTGGTCTCATCCTTTGCCTCTACCTCTAAAATTAGAGTCCCCTTTCTTCATGTTCTTTTCTTCCACCTTAAGGGCCTATTTGTTTCGTAGAATTGGACTAGAATTGACTTTGACAAAACCCAATTTTGTTAAAGTGGGCATTTGGGTCAAAATTGTTAAAATGGAATTAGAATACTAGTCTTCTAATTTTGACCCAAAACAAGGATACTAGTCTTCCATCAAAATAGCAGGAATTGGGAATTGAATCCAAGGTTTTTCATTTTGGAGATTACAACAAAATTAAAATGAATGATTTTTTGGCGTCCACTCAGTTTATAATAGTATCCAAAATCAAGTTTCATATATTTTTTCATAGGGCTCATTCTTTAACAGGTTGAAGAAGCTATGCATGTGTATAGAGCCCATTATATGAAGATATTTGGAAATTGAAATTGCCATATGGTAGAGCTCGACGGATTTAGATTACTCCATTATTTCTGAAGTTAGATGTAGGTGTACTTCACTTTGCACCTTAGACTCATTCACATTCTGCAATGCATAAATCTCCATAGAAATGTGGAAATACAAAGTAAGAAAAAATACTGCTACATTGCTCCATCTCCTAAAATTGAAAGGATTACACTTTCATTATCATCGATGTTGACCCACCTGAATCCTTGCTTCATTTACAAGCCAAGTTGGAGTTTCTACTTGTAATGCTCCAGATGTACACTAGATCTATGTTCAAGGTGGAGGAATTGCTGGATAAATTATATGCCTTCTCCCACTTCTTCTCCTGGGCAGAAAATGAATAGCAATGGTGGATTATTGTAGATGCCCAGATCATGGTTGTTGCACGTGAAACTCCCTTGTTCACCAATGTATGAGGGCATGGATGAGCGCTCTTTCTTCCAAAGGTTGAGCTCTTTTCTTCCAAATTCAATTTTATGGATTAAATGCCTCATCTTTCAGGTTAACCAAATAGGGCAAATAATTTTTTCAAAATCAGATTTCAAAATTCAAAACCTGATTTTGACAAAACCAAGTTTTGAATCAAAACCTAGTTTTACTAATTCTGCTAACCAAACGGGCCCCAAGAGATAATTGATGACAATTCTAAACAATGATAGGGCTCCATAGGCTTATCTCTTCTTGAAAGTTCCACTTTAGTCCACCTAACTATCTTTCTACCTTGATAGGTTCTTCTTCTTGAATCTTAAACCTTAGGCGTTACATTTGAAACTCCTCTATATAAGAGGCCACATCCAAGTCTTTTCCTTCAAACCTTGCCTTTTTCTATACAATTGTATTTCATAATCTTCTACTAGATAATTCTCCTTTACTTTAGTCACCATGGCAATCCAATTAGTTATAGGCTTTTCACCCATTCTTACCCTTTCCTCTTGTAAGTATTTCCACGATGTCAATGCTGACCCTCTTAGCCTTGATTTTGCAACCTTGAGTTTTTGTGCCTCTGTGACACCTTCACACTCAAAATTATTTTCCATCCCCTAAATTTATTTCATCATTGTGTTAGTGTCCATCTTTCCACTAAATAATGAGATTCCTTCTAAAGCCTTTCTCCTAGTGCCTTGATAGCTTTCAAGAATGGTTCTTCATTCAATGGAGGGTCTATTTTTGGAATCATGTCTTCCTCATCAATATTTTCCTTACCTTTGTCACTACTTTCACCTTCTTTATCTTTCTTTTTAGCTGCCTCAACAACTTATAGTAGTTTTGTTCTCATTTCCTATAGAGATTCTTCAAAAGATTCTATTTTTCTCCTTTTTCTCACCCACTTCTTTGGCTAACTTTGCATTAGTCACCATTATTATTTCGCCTATTGATTCTTCATATTGAAACATCTATCCACAAGCCCAAATCTTTTGGGGCTCTGATACCACTCTGATGTAAAGACAAATATTGCTCAAACTCTACCTTCTCTTAGGGTCTTCCCTAGGCCACCTCTCTAGCTTATTAGGGTTCTTCCACTAACCCTAGTTCCAGAGGATCCTATTCTCAATCCTCCACCCCTTCAACTTGTCCACACCAATAATGAAACCAACTCAACAATGCATCCTTCACCTAGTGTCTTTTTGCATCATCCATGCTAAACAACCAACCATGACCAAAAATGGTCAAGACTGAAGAGTGGACATCACCTTCTAAGATATTGAGTCCATCATAATGCTTTGCAACCCAAAATGCTATGAGATCCTTATCGATCTCAAGAAATTGCTTCAAATTAGGCCTTTTAGGGTGACAAGGAATTAGGCCTTAAAACACACCTTTTGGCTTATAGCTCAAAAAATCCATTAACATGATCGAAAAAACTTTCATTTCCAAATACCCTTTTGGAAGGCCCTTTGGATTTATCTAGTCTCACTTCCCCAACCTATCCCTCTAGTTGGTTGCTAGAATTAAGCCTAGAAACAAGGGTTTCATCATATGCTAACAACATCCATAAGGCTTTTTTCAAACACCTAGTAAAACTTGTCACCAAAACCTCTCCTTGGGTATGAGATTTTTTCACACACATGATCACCTCTCCACGTACTCAGATTAAAGAAATGAATGTATTCAATCCATCTAATTACTCTTGCAACCTTTGTGATCCCTAACCATGCCGATCTAGCTTGCTTAGGGCATCATTGCAAAAAATAATAAGCTTGCTTTCTAGGTCCCAAACCTTTTCACACTTAATTTACAAGGATTCATCTCATAAATCCCAAGAAATTGCCTAGATGCCATGGTGGGAAAGTGAGTTATGATGCCATGAATAAAAACTACCTAGATCAGAACAACAATAGTGTCGAAACCAAAAATATTTACAAAATGCAATGAAATAGAAAACTATCTAACCACACATAGAAAAAGTTATGTACATCTACCAACTCATGCAAAAGCTACAATGCAAAGGTAAATCCATGAAATTTCAAAAATGAAAGAAAAGGTCCTAACTGTGAAAAATTGCTCAGAAATTATGCTTGTTCAGTAACTAGAATTTCTTCAAAAAATTTCCAACCCTTCTCATAGATTGAGGGAGGCCTTATATAGGTGTTCATTACATGTCCTAACTACTTGAGATATTTATCCATCGCCATGATCAAAGATGCAATCAAGTTCCACTAAAGTTGTCATGACAACTTTTTGCATTTTAAGACCAAACTTGGCCAAACATTCATGAAACTCTATGACATGAAAAATAAACTCCATAGGCCAAGAAAACACAATTTCACCCTTTATTTGTCCAATATAGTCCTGTATATGCAAAAATATGTCCTATTTGACAATGTTAGCAACATTATCACAATACAAAGCAACTTTAAAGAACTACACAACTATGAAGGTTTTCATGACCTAACTAGGCCTCCTGGTGATTAGGGCATATCCTATGACTAACTAGCCCTATTATTTCATTAGTGGTTTGGCTAAGACCATTACAAGCCGAAACTTGACTAGGAACCCTAGCTTACAATGTAGCCTTACCTAGGTGCTCTTGCACCAAACAAAATCTGTGTTCTCTTCCTTCATCCCTTTCAACAATTTATTGATCCACACAATGTTAGACTCTACCATGCGGGGAACTGGATTGAACTAGATGTAATTCCTACTAGATGTAACTTCATAGAAAGTGGATTGAAGATATACGAGCTAAATAAATAATTGAAACTAATTACTTAATCATGAGAATATAGGTATTAATGTTATTTAAATAGTTGATTTTATATAATTAATTTTGGAAGGAGATAAAATTAGATGAGTACAATATAAGCTTAGGATGCGGACAATTTAAATTAAAATAAAATTGTATTAAATTTAGACATTAAAAAAAGAATGAAAGATAAAATAAATAAATTTATCTATAAATCATCAAGGAATCCTTGGTCCACTATGAAGTTAAACCATTTTAAAAAACCTCTCAAAATTAGATTGTGCTTAGTGTAAGACTTCAACATCATATATATAAACTAGTAGTTGCATGCTTTTGTACAAAGCTGATAGAAATTTCGAATTTTAAAAATCCTCAAATAAAAAAATTTAAAGATTTTCTATCCTAAAATGTGTCATTTACATCTACAACAAAAATGATTTAATGAATCATTTGCTAAAATCATTGAATTTTAAAATATATTTATTTAATTTAGATTGAGTGATTTGAGATGAATAAAATTTATAGATAAAATTATTTTTAATTTTTAATGGATGAATAGAAACTATAGATGACACTATTTTTTATTGAGTGATTTTTGTGGATAAAATATGGGCATTATTAATTTATAAAAAAATAAATTTCTCCCTTTCTACAATTAGTTTATATTCACTAGAAAATACCTCTAACATGTTATCTATTTAAAATTATGAACTTAAGATTAATAAGTAGGAGATAATTTCCACAAGTCAAATTGTGATATTGCTATCCGGATTTAACTATGTGATTTTTGAGTCAAACTCATTGACCCATGTTTCATGAGTAGTGATTCAACATGAATCCATCCCTCACGAGAATAAATGGAACACTTAGCACTCATTGGATCTAGGTGATGCTCACATGGGTGAAGCACCGAGACTTCTCGGAAGATCACCCATCCCAATACTACTCTAGCCTAAGCGCGCTTAACTACGAAGTTTCCTCCATGGTTAAACCCAAACCTTGCAACCCCATTTGCAAAAGCTTCACCAAGTGTTGTGCCTTATGGACCAAGCCTTAGAAAGCCCCTTAAGCTCATCAATTGATAAGCAGGAGATAATTTCCATAGCAAGTCAAATTGTGATATTGCTATCAGGATTTAACTGTGTGATTTTTGAGTCAAACTCATTGACCCATGTTTCATGAGTAGTGATTCAACATGAATCCATCTCTCATGAGAATAAATGGAACACTTAACACTCATTGGATCTAGGTGATGCTCACAGGGGTGAAGCACTGAGACTTCTCAGGATGAATCCATCTCTCATGAGAATAAATGGAACACTTAACACTCATTGGATCTAGGTGATGCTCACAGGGGTGAAGCACTGGGACTTCCTCCATGGTTAAACCCAAACCTTGCAACCCCATTTGCAAAAGCTTCACCAAGTGTTGTGCCTTATGGACGAATCCTTAGAAAGCCCCTTAAGCTCATCAATTGATAAGTAGGAGATAATTTCCACAACAAGTCAAATTGTGATATTGCTATCAAGATTTAACTGTGTGATTTTTGAGTCAAACTCATTGACCCATGTTTCATGAGTAGTGATTCAACATGAATCCATCTCTCATGAGAATAAATGGAACACTTAACACTCATTGGATCTAGGTGATGCTCACAGGGGTGAAGCACTGGGACTTCCTGGGAGGTCACCCATCCCAGTACTACTCCAGCCTGAGCGCGCTTAACTACGGAGTTTCCTCCATGGTTAAACCCAAAGCTTGCAACCCTATTTGCAAAAGTTTCACCAAGTGTTGTGCCTTATGAACCAATCCTTAGAAAGCCCCTTAAGCTTATCAATTGATAAGTAGGAGATAATTTCCATAGCAAGTCAAATTGTGATATTGCTATCAGGATTTAACTGTGTGATTTTTGATTCAAACTCATTGACCCATGTTTCATGAGTAGTGATTCAACATGAATCCATCTCTCAGGAGAATAAATGGAACACTTAACACTCATTGGATCTAGGTGATGCTCACAGGGGTTAAGCACCGGGACTTTCCAGGAGGTCACCCATCCTAGTACTACTCGAGCCTGAGTGCGTTTAAATATAGAGTTTCCTCCATGGTTAAACCCAAAGCTTGCAACCCCATTTGAAAAACCTTCACCAAGTGTTGTGCTTTATGAACCAATCTGTAGAAAGCCCCTTAAGCTCATCAATTGATAAGTAGGAGATAATTTCCATAGCAAGTCAAATTGTGATATTGCTATCAAGATTTAAATGTGGAATTTTTTAGTCAAACTCATTGACCCATGTTTCATGAGTAGTGATTCAACATGAATCCATCTCTCATGAGAATAAATGGAACACTTAGCACTCATTGGATCTAGGTGATGCTCATAGGGGTGAAGCACCGAGACTTCCCAGGAGGTCACCCATCCCAGTACTACTCCAACCTGAGTGCGCTTAACTACGAAGTTTCCTCCATGGTTAAACCCAAAGCTTGCAAACCCATTTGTATCACCAAGTATTGTGCCTGCATGAACCAATCGTTAGAAAGCCCCTTGAGCTCATCAATTAATAAGTATGTCAATGAGTTTGACTCAAAAATCACACAGTTAAATCCTAATAGCAATATCACAATTTGACTTGCTATGGAAATTATCTCCTACTTATCAATTGATGAGCTTAAGGGGCTTTCTAAGGATTGGTTCATAAGGCACAACACTTGGTGAAGGTTTTGCAAATGGGGTTGCAAGCTTTGGGTTTAACCATGGAGGAAACTCCGTAGTTAAGCGCGCTCAGGCTGGAGTAGTACTGGGATGGGTGACCTCTCGGGAAGTCCCGGTGCTTCACCCTTGTGAGCATCACCTAGATCCAATGAGTGCTAAGTGTTCCATTTATTCTCCTGAGAGATGGATTCATGTTGAATCACTACTCATGAAACATGGGTCAATGAGTTTGACTCAAAAATCACATAGTTAAATCCTGATAGCAATATCACAATTTGACTTGCTGTGGAAATTATCTCCTACTTATCAATTGATGAGCTTAAGGGGCTTTCTAAGGATGGGTTCATAAGGCACAACACTTGGTGAAGGTTTTGCAAATGGGGTTACAAGGTTTGGGTTTAACTATGGAGGAAACTCCGTAGTTAAGCGTGCTCAAGCTGGAGTAGTATTGGGATGGGTGACCTCCCGGGAAGTCTCGGTGCTTCACCCTTGTAAGCATCACCTAGATCCAATGAGTGCTAAGTGTTCCATTTATTCTCGTGAGAGATGGATTCATGTTGAATAACTACTCATGAAACATGGGTCAATGAGTTTGACTCAAAAATCACACAGTTAGATCCTGATAGCAATATCACAATTTGACTTGCTGTAGAAATTATCTCCTACTTATCAATTGATGAGCTTAAGGGGCTTTCTAAGGATTGGTTCACAGGGCACAACACTTGGTGAAGGTTTTGCAAGTGGGGTTGCAAGCTTTGGGTTTAACCATGGAGGAAACTCCATAGTTAAGCTCGCTCAGGCTGGAGTAATATTGGGATGGGTGACCTCCCGGGAAGTCTCGATGCTTCACCCCTATGAGCATCACCTAGATCCAATGAGTGCTAAGTGTTCCATTTATTCTCGTGAGAGATGGATTCATGTTGAATCATTATTCATGAAACATGGGTCAATGAGTTTGACTCAAAAATCACATAGTTAAATCCTGATAACAATATCACAATTTGACTTGTTGTGGAAATTATCTCCTACTTATCAATTGATTAGCTTAAGGGGCTTTCTAAGGATTGGTTCATAAGGCACAACACTTGGTGAAGGTTGGGTTGCAAGCTTTGGGTTTAACCATGGAGGAAACTTTGTAGTTAAGCGCACTCAGGCTGGAGTAGTATTGGGATGGGTGACCTCCTGGGAAGTCCCAGTGCTTCACCCATGTGAGCATCACCTAGATCCAATGAGTGCTAAGTGTTCCATTTATTCTCATGAGAGATGGATTCATGTTGAATCACTACTCATGAAACATGGGTCAATGAGTTTGACTCAAAAATCACACAGTTAAATCCTGATAGCAATATCACAATTTGACTTGCTATGGAAATTATCTCCTACTTATCAATTGATGAGCTTAAGGGGCTTTCTAAGGATTGATTCATAAGGCACAACACTTGGTGAAGGTTTTGTAAATGGGGTTGCAAGCTTTGGGTTTAACCATGGAGGAAACTCCGTATTTAAGCGCGCTCAAGTTGGAGTAGTATTGGGATGGGTGACCTCTCGGGAAGTCTCGGTGCTTCACCCCTGTGAGCATCACCTCAATCCAATGAGTGCTAAGTGTTCTATTTATTCTCGTGAGAGATGGACTCATGTTGAATCACTACTCATGAAACATGGGTCAATGAGTTTGACTCAAAAATCACACAATTAAATCCTGATAGCAATATCACAATTTGACTTGTTGTGGAAATTATCTCCTACTTATCAAGTGATGAGCTTAAGGGGCTTTCTAAGGATTGGTTCATAAGGTACAACACTTGGTGAAGGTTTTGCAAATGGGGTTGCAAGGTTTGGGTTTGACCATGGAGGAAACTCCGTAATTAAGCGTGCTCAGGCTCGAGTAGTAGTGGGATGGGTGACCTCCCAGGAAGTCCCAGTGCTTCACCCCTGTGAGCATCACCTAGATCCAATGAGTGCTAAGTGTTCCATTTATTCTCGTGAGAGATGGATTCATGTTGAATCACTACTCATGAAACACGGGTCAATGAGTTTGACTCAAAAATCACACAGTTAAATCCTGATAGCAATATCACAATTTGACTTGTTGTGGAAATTATCTCCTACTTATCAATTAATGAGCTTAAGGGGCTTTCTAAGGATTGGTTCATAAGGCACAACACTTGGTGAAGGTTTTACAAATGGGGTTGCAAGCTTTGGGTTTAACCATGGAGGAAACTTCGTAGTTAAGCACGCTCAGGCTGGATTAGTACTGGGATGGGTGACCTCCTGAGAAGTCCCGGTGCTTCACCCCTATGAGCATCACCTAGATCGAATGAGTGCTACGTGTTCCATTTATTCTCATGAGAGATGGACTCATGTTGAATCACTACTCATGAAACATGGGTCAATGAGTTTGACTCAAAAATCACATAGTTAAATCCTGATAGCAATATCACAATTTGACTTGTTGTGGAAATTATCTCCTACTTATCAATTGATTAGCTTAAGGTGCTTTGTAAGGATTGGTTCATAAGGCACAACACTTGGTGAAGGTTTTGCAAATGGGGTTGCAAGCTTTGGGTTTAACCATGGAGGAAACTCTGTAGTTAAGTGCGCTCAGGCTAGAGTAGTACTAGGATGGGTGACCTCCTGAGAAGTCCTGGTGCTTCACCCCTGTGAGCATCACCTAGATCTAATGAGTGCTAAGTGTTCCATTTATTCTCATGAGAGATGGATTCATGTTGAATCACTACTCATGAAACAGGGTTCAATGAGTTTGACTCAAAAGTCACACAGTTAAATCCTGATAGCAATATCACAATTTGACTTGTTGTGGAAATTATCTCCTACTTATCAATTGATGAGCTTAAGGGGATTTGTAAGGATTGGTTCATAAGGCACAACACTTGGTGAAGGTTTTGCAAATGGGGTTGCAAGCTTTGGGTTTAACAATGGAGGAAATTCCGTAGTTAAGTGCACCTAGGCTGGAGTAGTACTGGGATGGGTGACCTCCCGGGAAGTCCCGATGCTTTAGCCCTGTGAGCATCACCTAGATCCAATGAGTGCTAAGTGTTCCATTTATTCTCGTGAGAGATGGATTCATGTTGAATCACTACTCATGAAACATGGGTCAATGAGTTTGACTCAAAAATCACACAGTTAAATCCTGATAGTAATATCACAATTTGACTTGCTGTGGAAATTATCAATTGATGAGCTTAAGGGGCTTTCTAAGGATTGGTTCATAAGGCACAACACTTGGTGAAGGTTTTGCAAATGGGGTGCAAGCTTTGGGTTTAACCATGGAGGAAACTCCGTAGATAAGCACGCTCAAGCTGGAGTAGTACTGGGATGGGTGACCTCTCGAGAAGTCCCGATGCTTCACCCCTGTGAGCATCACCTAGATCCAATGAGTGCTAAGTGTTCCATTTATTCTCATGAGAGATGGATTCATGTTGAATCACTACTCATGAAACATGGGTCAATGAGTTTGACTCAAAAATCACACAGTTAAATCTTGATAGCAATATCACAATTAAGAGTAATATTTTATTTAAATATTTCATGATATTTTACAAGCTAACAATTTATAACAGACAACAATATTTTTTAGAATCATTTACAAAAATTATTCTATTTTAAAACATATTGTTTTAATTTAGATTGAGTGATTTTGGATTAATCAAAGACATCATTAATTTAATACGTCTTTTTTCCTTATTTTTCTATAATTATATTCACTAAATCATTTTATATTATTTCATTTCATTTCTTATAATTTTTGGAATTTTTTTTAATTTTAAAATATATTATACCTTTCTATGTGTTCATAGATGAAACTAATTTAAAATGAATAATTTTGGATAAATATAGAGTAAAACATCGTTATTTTTTATTAGATAATTTTAGATGAATAAATCCATACATATTAATTTTCTGACGAAAATATATTGAACATTTTTTATTTAAAATGATCCAATGCCTTAAAAAATAAATATTTCATGATATTTCATACAAAATTATAGGAAAGGGATATGAATAATGGAAAAAATAAGACAACTTATTATTTTTCATTTTAGAATCCTTCTAATTTTGAACCAAAAGAAAAAGGAATAAAAAACAAGAGTATTTTCTAATTTATTTCTTTTTTGTTAGATTCACTATATTCTATTGACTTAATTAATGATTATTATTTTTATTTCAATAATAAAAAATTAAATACTACATATTATTAATAAAATACTTATATGTATTAAGAATTAAACCAAAATCATTTATCTAAATGTAAATATTAAATATAAAAAATAAATTTTAAATTTTAAAATTCTTAACAATATTTTAATTGACTTAAATGAATTTTTAGGGTAAAATTTATCTCTCAAGACTCATGTAGACATTGTGCACCAATCAAATATGAAACTTTAAAAATGAAATAAAATACTATTAAATTCTAAGTGAACACTAATTTGAGGTAAAAAAATTTTAACCATCAATTATTTTTATTAGATTCACCCATCTTATAAAGTATTTTATGTCGCTTAATTAGAGTAATTGAAAATCACATTTAAAAATCCAAGCTCACAAATTCATTTCATAGCCACCATTTTTATGGTTAAAACATGGGCATATCTGCCCACGAGTTCTCTTCAAATAAATTAGACATGTTTATTATTATAGATTCATACAAAATAAAAACATACATTTAATTAAAGATTCATATAAAAATAACAGAACATGATCATACGAATTAATATAGATTCAAACCAAAAGAATCATTGATTTAATTTATTAATATAAACTACAATATACCTAATTTTTAAAAATCAATACTTGTATTAATCCAAGCCTCACGTCTTCCATGACATCTTGCTTAACAAAAATAAGCAAAATCAATAACAAATTGTAGTATAAGTTCTTATTATAGTCCATTAATTTTGGACAAGCTCAACAAAAAGTGGGAAAAAAGACAAGTTTCTATTTCCTATTATAGATTTTTCTGTTAATTTTAAGGAAAGAACATAAAAGTTAATTTAATTAGAAAAGAAAATCTATCCGCGAAGGGTGACAAATTTCCGGCAAAACAAATTCATTTTCAGGAGCAAAGCTCCCACATATAAGCCTATCAGCTTAATAAACTAGCAATTGCATGCTTTTGTACATGCAACAATAAGCCGATGGGAATTTTAAATTTTAAAATGCCCTCAAATAATTTTTTAAAAAGATTTTTTAAATCTTAAAACGTGTCATTTACATCTACAACAATAATGATTTAATGAATCATTTGCTAACACTACTGAATTTTAAAACATATTTCTTTAATTTAGATTGAGTTATTTGAGATGAATAAAGAAAGCATAGATGACACTATTTTTTATTGAGTGATTTTTATGGATAAAATATGGGCATTATTAATTTATAAAATATTTTTTCTCCCTTTCTACAATTATTTTATATTCACTAGAAAATACCTCTAACATGTTATCTATTTAAAATTATCAACTTAAAAGTAATATTTTATTAAAATATTTCATGATATTTTACAAGGTAACAATTTATAATGGACAATAATATTTTTTTAGAATTATTTATAAAAATCATTCTATTTTAAAACATATTGTTTTAATTTAGATTGAGTGATTTTGGATTAATCAAAGACATCATTAATTTAATACATCTTTTTTCCTCATTTTTCTATAATTATTTTCACTAAATTATTTTATATTATTTCGTTTCAATTCTTATAATTTTTGGAAAAGTCTTTTGATTTTAAAATATATTATACCTTTCTACGTGTTCATAGATGAAACTAATTTCAAATGAATAATTTTGGATAAATATAGACTAAAACATCACTAGTTTTTATTAAATAATTTTAGATGAATAAATCCATACATATTAATTTTCTGACAAAAATATATTTAACATTTTTTATTTAAAATGATCCAATGATATTTAACATTTTTTATTTAAAATGATCCAATGCTTTAAACAATAATATTTCATGATATTTTATACAAAATAATAAGAAAGATATATGAATAAGATGGAGTATATTCTATTGACTTAATTAATAATTATTATTTTTATTTCAATAAAAATAATTAAATACTACATATTATTAATTAAATACTTATATGTATTAGGAATTAAACAAAAATCTATCTAAATGTAAATATTAAATATAAAAAATAAATTTTAAATTTTAAAATTCTTAACAATATTTTACATGACTTAAATGATTTTTTAGGGTAAAATTTATCTCTCAAGAGTCATGTAGACATTGTGCACCAATTGAATATGAAACCTTAAAAATGAAATAAAATACCATTAAATTCTGAGCGAACACTAGTTTGAAGTAAAAATTCTTACCCATCAATTATTTTCATTAGATTCACCTATCTTATAAATTATTTTATGTCGCTTAATTAAAGTAATTGAAAATCATGTTTAAAAATCCAAGCTCACAAATTCATTTCATAGCCATTGTTTTTATGGTTAAAACATAGGCATATCCAAGAGTTCTCTTCAAATAAATTAGACATGTTTATTATTATAGATTCATACAAAATAAAATCATACATTTAATTAAAGATTCATATAAAAATAACAGAACATGATCATACAAATTAATATAGATTCAAATCAGAAGAATCATTGATTTCATTTATGAATATAAACTACAATATACCTAATCTTTAAAAATCAACGCTTGTATGAATCCAAGCCTCAAGTCTTCCTTGACATCTTGCTTAACAAAAATAAGACCTTTCATATTGCCTTCAAGCAAAATCAATAACAAATTATAGTATAAGTTCTCATTATAGTCCATTGATTTTGGATAAGATCAACAAAAAGTGGGAAAAAAGACAAGTTTCTATTTCTTATTATAGATTTGTCCGTTAATTGTAAGAAAAGAACATAAAAAATTAATTTAATTAGAAAAGAAAAATTATAGGAGAAGGGCTGACAAATTTCCAGCAAAACAAATTCATTTCCAGAGCAGCTCTCACATATAAGCCTATTGACTTAAAAAGCCAAAATCACGTCTTTAATTTTTTTTATTTAAAAAAAAAAAAACAAACCCTACTAAATAGCTACATAATAATAGATTGATATAAAACCCCACATTAAAAAAAATCCATAAAATTTCCCTTCCAAGATAAAGTGGTCAAGATAGAATTGTTACGTAGCCATGACAACCTTGTTATAGGCTTCAAAAAGTCATGCGCGGTACAGAAGTTAATATTACCCTTCAAATATGATTGGACCAGGGAGCTTTCTCCATCCACGCATGTCCAAGGTAAAACAAATCCAGCGTAACATTCCATATTAAACATTAATAAAAAAGAAGAAATCCTCTCGTTGACACGTGACAGATAGTGAGAATCTTTGAAGTGGGCATTCATTAACTTGTTAGATTGTGCCACGAGAATGATGACACCCACAACATTACCTAAAAAGCTTCGATACTCAAAGAATTTCATGCATTTATCCCAACAAATTTATACTGTAAAATCATCCCATTCCAACCTTGCCACCTGCAAATTCCCAAATTGCTTGGCCCAACCAAAACCCACTCCTACGATGACGTCACCATCTCAATAAAAATCACAATTTTTGGGGGACAAATTGATGTATATCTAGGCGGACGCGCTTTCCATTTTGATATACAATAAGAATAATAAAAAAGAAATTCACCTTGAAAAGAATGAGTGGAAAAGTGGCCGTCGCGGAAAAGGCTTTCGGAGTTCTATGATGTTGTCATTCAACGGTTCCTGAAGTAAATATAGGCATCATTCATTGTCCCCAACGCGAAGGCGCTATAGTTGCTGAAAGATCGCCCTAAAATTCTCGCACTCTTAGAAGGAGACCGCCCTTCAGTTGCAGCCGTTACCGATCTTTGAACAGCGCAGAAAGCTCAGATTCTTCTATGTTGTTAAGAACACAGTAAGTTCGATTCTCGACTTTACATGTGCTTCAATCAAATTCTTTCTGTTTGCTTTTGGGAATCACGGTGAAAGGTACATGGATGAATTCAATTGGGCGTTCCAAGCTTTCATGGATTGTTTGCTGTTACTATTCTTTTTGGGTTGTCTTTTAGTTGGTAATGTTTGGGTTGGATGCAATTTAGTTTTGTGTGTCTTGACAGGCTATGTGGTTTGAGTAGGCACGCTTGGATTCTTTAGTGTATGTTTCAGGAGATATGAATTTTATGTTTTGAAAAGACTGCTATGTTTGGGGATATCAAAATTAGGATACCCTCACACCTAAAGTACTTTGAATTTGAAAATGGCTATGTGTATAATTTGATTCTGCCGGTGAGCCGTGCAAGTTTCTTGTGATGGTTGGGAGCAATTAGGAGTTCTTTATTGAATCTGAGGCTCAAAGTCGAAACCATCCTTATCAGAACTCCTCAGGTCAAATCTTGGGTGTGGAGAAGTCCTTTGGTAGACTGTTGGAGATATGGTGATTGCCCACGATAACTTTTCGAACCATCCGTGTAACATCTCAGTAGTTTGAACTTTGGAAATGGGAAAACCATCTTGTCCCACTTCAGAGAACTTGTGCTTGATGTCAAGTATGTAAGTTTTCTGCATTAATGGCAGTTTGTAAGTGTTTAAATTCAGCCCCGCTTTCAGTAGATTGCTGCAAAGTTCAATTCATTATAATTGCATTTGGGGTTGGTGGAAATTTCTTTACTGCTCAAGTACTCGTATGTAAATTCATTTTTTGAGTTTCTCTTCTCGGTATACATCATAGGGAGAGAAAACGGAGCCCGGGTAGAGAATGCTTTAAATATGTGCTACTTAGAGTAGTTTTATGTGCATGTTTTACATATAAGTGAATTGAAATCACTCTTTCGTTTTTACTTATTCATCATTGGCCCAACTTATTTGATATAAGTTTTACAAATATACATTGACTGCATCATTCAGCTATAAATTTTATCCCTGCCATGCTATGATTGATGAGCTTTTAATTTTTATATAGGCAGCTTCAGAAGAGTTGCGAGAAAGCAACTCTGGCATGCCAAGATATTTCTTCTTGTTTTCTTTGTCATTATTGTGGCATCTATGGTTTTATGTCTAAGTTTTTATGGTTCCTGTTTTGGGTTTTGTGGTTATCATAAACGCTTAGGTCTTAAGGTCTGTTTCAGCGAGTGTCTGCATGATATGTATATCTATCTTACCCTAGCGATTTTGGCATTTCCAGTTTAATGGTATATATTGTCATGGAATTACTACATAGGATTTATAGTATTCTATAAAACTACAGTGAAAAGCAATTGAAAGGTAACTAGAAACAAAATATGTCGGTTGGTTGCAACTTGCATCATCTCGAAAAGCATAACTGGACGAGCTTTATTTTATTTGCCTTTAATGATCTTTTTCTTTCTTGCAGTTAAGTTATAGATTCACACTTGTGCTCCTAGAAGTAATTGTTCTGGCATTCATAATGATGCAGCTCTCTTTTACAGTCAAAACTTACATTTCAATATGGAGACTGGAGTTGAAGGCACATATTTTTTGCTCTTGTTTTGTATATTAATTACTTTAGAGATTGTTCATATCTATCTGATCTAAATAGAATGCCTTTATAATTCTAGAAATACTCCTATACTGACTATACTGATATTATCTCATAGTGTATTCTTTTAGTTCTCAAACCATTTTCATATAGGCTAGCATACTCCAATCCATTATAGATCAGAGCCATTATTGGATGTCTTCATACTATTTTCATGTTGAACATTTTCTCGTGTTAAAATTCAATGGCTGATGAGATGGTCTTATTCATCATTGTTCCTCCTTTTGTTGGATTCGAAATTATAAAAATAGTTGTAAAGTTCTTGACGGAGCTATTGTCATTGTTTCTTTCTTTCAAAGGCCAAAAAAATTATTAATAAAAAAAGGAGCTTTGTAAATGTTTTAGAAATTATGGTATTCAAGATAGAATTCAATGGTCCAAAGACTCAAATGCCTAAGAGATTTAATCAAAATTGTGGCCAACTTGACCTCGCTTTTTAGAGGAACATTTTGAATGTGAAATGTGGACAACATTTAAAGCTTCAATAACAATTGTGTTGGAAGTGCACACTGTTTTCGTTCTGATGTTACTGTGTTAGCTTGTAAGGCATCAAAACACCGTATGGGTAGCAATATCAAGACTAAAGCTTGCCTTTCATTGGAAAAACTGAAATGGCACTGGATCAAACTCCCATAGGAGGCTTCAGTTTTCTGTTTTTGATGTTTGTAATTTTCTGCTTGTTGCTTAACCTGCATGCCTTTCCATGACCGGCAAGTAAAGTGTGTAGCATTAATTTTCCACGGAGCTGGGAGGAACCATCTAGACTCCGTTGATTGGTTGTCGTATTGTCCCTCTAGCAAAACTAGATTTTCTTTTTTGAATAAAAATGTGACTTGGAAAAATAAGTTACATTCAAAGAGAGGGAGGCCTCTTCAAAAAGGAATACCACAGGGACCAGACCTTATAATGCAATTGCATTGTTTGTTTGATCGCTGTTTTTGTTTCTGTATTCTTGATCTATCCATTTGGCCTGTCTGGTTGGTTTTTTGTATGTTGTAGCTGCTATTTTACACCAGCAGATAGATTGTGACCCCATCTTATCAGTTAAACTCCCTTATTAGATCTTAAATTTTCAAAGCTCAAAGATGACTTGGACATTACAATTTGCACTTTTAATTTTGTAAAAATATAGCAACCTTCACAACATAGATTGCCTCTCTTATAACACTGGAGTGAGTTCACTCTCAATGTTTTGGTGACAGATGGATGTGTGCAAGGATGCATTACAAAGCAAATTAGCTTTGTACTGATGTAAATGTGAATCTGTAAAGTTGTGGCACAGGTAGTGTTGGGTTGTGTTTTATGACACAGACAACACTGAGTAAAGTCCAAGGGGGTACTACCCTCTCTTGAATGAAGTCTGCAATGTGCTAAACAGATGAACTATGTGATCACATAGGTTGACTCCAAGGTTCCAAATGCGTCTGGGTTTTCTGTTCAGGACAGACTCTCATTATAGGATGATTTGCTGAAAACCTCCAAGGGGATTTGCGTGGTTTTTCAAGATTTTTTTCTCAACTTTGGATTGTTTTTTACTTGGAATTTTCTGGTTTAAATTCTTAAGAATTGTAAGACAATTCTAACCTTAAACTAATTCTATGAACTAATCCTATGAAATCTAGAGACAAAATCTCAAAAACTGGAATCTGAAACCTATCCTTGCTTCTCCAAATTCAAGGACTTGACAAGAATGGTGCAATCTTTTAAGGTATTCTGGGGATTAGTACATCACAGATATTCACCAACATTTTAACAATGAATGCAGTAATGAGTTTTTCTATCACAAGTTCAGACTAACTTTGCACAATAGTTGAAAATCATTCAACTATCAAAAGTATGAATGTATTGATTCCACAATGAAAATTCGCGTCAAATTCTTCATTCACTTTAACAAATTGAAATTGATATCTACTTTAAGTGAGACAAACCTTGCAACTTGTAAAAGATATCAATTTTCACCAACTGTTGAACAATGAATTTATTTAAGATTCTTCTGCAACAATTTGTCCAATTTTCTCTTCAGAAATGAGAGGAGTGGGATTTATATAGGAGTTCAAAAACAAATGAAGAGTCAAGATCAATTTAAGATTGACAATCAAGATTCAGTCAACCATACCATAGTTTAGGGATTACAGTGACTATCCAATGAGAATCAATGAAAATGTACAACTCAGATGGAGCTTAGCCTTTCCTTTGCAGCATATTTGATGAACTTGGACACCATATGCATGAAATTATCTTATTGGTGGAGAAAAGTGGTTGCTACCTCAATATTCTTGTATATGTGAATGAAGTTAACACATTTCTTCTTCATTTTTGGGAGACTAGGATTTTGGAAAATAATTCTCAAAGTGCATCATCTTTAAACCTCCTTGAACTCGGAATTTAAAACCTTTTGAATGTTCTTCATTAATCCTGGATTTTAGACTTCTTGGTGTGAACTTTGAAATTTGGAAAATGTCTTTGAAATCTTCCATTGTCCATTCATTCTTCTTCTTGTCTTGAAATTGTAGGTGATGAAGTCCTTGATTGTGTTTGTTTTCCTCATCTGTGAATATCATCTTTCCTTGTACCATTTGAATTCCTTCCTTTGATCTTGTTGCGGCATCTCCTATATCTTTGTTTGGCCTTGATTGTTCACGTTGCATTGGACCTGCAAAACAACATTAAGAAAATTTTCAATAACTCATATAGATGACTTCAAAAAGTCCTGTCCTTGGAATTACACTTTCAGGTCTTATTTTCAGGAAATTTCCCATACTTAGGCAATTTTCACCATTGCTTCTTTCATGATTTCACCCTCTAAAAATATCCTCTCTCCAAAATTCACATCTTCTCTCTTTATAAACTTATATCTCTTCTTTTCTATGCGTAAACTTAACATTTTCTCTTTAGAACTCGGTCTTTTCCTCTTTCGTGCTTGGAATTTTCTCTGGATAGTTGGTGACTTCAACATCAAGTGGCTTTGGTCTTCACCATATTCCAACTTTTTTCTGGATCCAGTGCAATTCATCTCTTGGTTTGCATTATTCGTCTAGTCTGTCAGCACTTACCTAATTTTTCAAGTCATCCTAAGCTGGGAGGAGTTGGCTTGTGCTTGTAGATTTCAAACAACTTTTCCAGTTTGAAATCAGGAATTTTACTAACTTCAATTTTCCACAACTTTCCAAAAAAAATTATGTGAATTTGAGAAATTTCTTCATTTTATTATCCTAATTGTATTGACATCCACCTCATTGAATCTGCACCAATTCTGATTTGCAGATTGAAATTCTGAATTTGGAATGAAAAAATCTTCAAAGTCTAAAAGAAATTGTCTTGAATCTGCAAGCATATTAGGAAACCTAAAAATCCTTAAAGAAAAAGTCTGAAAATCACCTTTTAACTTGAGAGAAATTAGAATTTCAACTGAAGATTCTTCTAAAACCCTTGATCTGTGCCAAGGACTAATGAAACTCAGTCTGAGAATTGTTCAAAATATTCACATTACATCTGAAATCAGAGGAATAATGCTAACTTCAGAGCTGTGTTCTCTTGTTTTTGAAGAATGAGATGGCAAGCTTCTGTATTTATAAGCATTGTGAATGTCAAGGAGAGATTGATTTGCTTATTTTATTGCTTCCTTTCTGATTTTTTTTCCTTTCTCCTTTATGGTCAATCCCTCTTGAAAAAATGAAACACTTTTCATTTTGTTGATTCGATAAATCTCTTTTCTTTCTTCTAAAACTCCTTGGAAAAAACCTGCTTTGATTTATTCTATAACTTCTTGAAAAAACATTGCTTTAAAGTGCTTTGTTTCTGTATTGTTTTTCCCCTCAAATCCATGCTTGGTTTTCTTTCTTGCCTTAAGTCGATCACTTTATCTTTGCTCTCTTTTGATTTGTTTTCACAGTTAGGAATCTTTTGAAAATAGCCAAACTTGGGCAGACTTGATGGAGAGTTGGGAATTTTCTAAACATTTTGCAATTTTCAAAGCCTTTTAGGCTGGGTGGACTTTACACGCAGTTGAGGAATTTTCTTTACTTATTGAATTTCATAGCTCTCATAGCTGTTTGGACTTCATATGTATTTGTGGAATTTGACTCGAGTCTCACCTTGGTCATACTTCATGTGGTGTAAAGGATTTCTCATGTTGGAAAAGTTGGACTTTGCCCCTTGTCAAGTAATTTTGCAAGTCAGACTTGGCATGGGTTTGAGGGTTTTCCTTATGGGAGAGAGCAGATGTCATGTGCGATGAAAGAATTTCTGAATTTACAGGGCAAAGTTTATGTTGATTCTTGGAATTTCAAGCATAAATATATTTTATATAAATAGAAATACTGTCAGAGAGTGGTTTCAGACCTCAAGAAGTAATAATGGACATTATAGATTTTGGAAGATCCGAAAAGTTTTCAGACAGCCAAATTTCAGTAATCAGCATGCTTCTATTAGTGTTCTTTTCCAAGATTTCTAATAAATTTGATACCAGAACAAGGAATTTCCAAGAATTTTTCAAAATCTTGAATGCTAAAGTTCATTTTGGAATCCAATTTCTTTTACCGCAGCTCATGCTTTTTCATGAAATCCTACAGAAAATAGGAAATTTATACTAGGGTGATTCTCAATTTTCTTGTTTGCAAACGTAACCTTCAGCCTTCCTAAAATAGGAACTTCTAGAAATAGAAATATTAAAAGAAATACAAAGAAGTAGACAAAAGCAAAGAAAACCTTGTTTCGCCTAAAGTGCCGAAAATGATACTTTCAAAAAAGGAAAAAAGAAAAAGAAAAAACAACTTTTCCTAAAAAGCAGGAGATTTTAGAATCAACCTCAAGCAATGTTGATCTTCATCCCTTGGCCCTTTTGAATAGTTCTGTGGCATTAGAATACTCATTTGATCATGCGTTTTTACTTTTACTTTTCAAAGACACTCCTGAGCTTGGCAAAACTCTAAATTTTTGTGAACTCCTAAACTTTGCAGTGGTAAGACGCTGACTATGAAACTGAAACACTTAAAACAGAACTCTAAAAAGCAAAAACTGGCGGTTCCCATTTGCAATGGGGTGATGTGCAATTATGTTACAACAGGTAGTATTTTGGCACTTTCAATGCTTTTAAGTATAATCATATTACGAAAACTCAGGTCTGTATTGAACAAGTGATACACGCTTTTAAGCAACAATTATACAGCGGCACATGTTTGCAGCAGTAAACTTTTTTCATCACATAGAGATATTTAAAGATTCTATAGGTAACAATAATAATTTAGATTCCAGGTTGGTTGTCTACTCTCCATGGTAGCCATTCTCACAAGTTCATAAACTATGGAGTTAGGCATCAATATATGTTGGCAATTAACACACTCTGTAACATGTTTGCAAGTGTTCTATCAAGAAAATGAACTTGGTTCCATGCATAGAGAAATTAATGATCCTAAGTTAACAAATTTCTGTCTGGATACCATGTTTTACGCCTAGCTCACTTTTGCTGAAGTTTTCCATTATAGAGCTAAGCATCTAGAGATTTAAAAAATTCCTTTTGCTGTAAGGAATTTGCTGCACCCCTTATACTGAACTCAATTGCAAGCCACCATCGTCCTAGAAGGATTGAAATTGTATCAATGAACTTGATTGACATAGAAATGGATTGATATCTAGCAGTCTGGGAGTCACTATCTGTTGCTGCAGTAGCAAGCATGCTAGATTCTGAATGGTCTTCAGTCATGTGTGATCACTTGAAAATTGGGAAGCCATCAGCAAAAATTAATGAAGTCTGTTCTGTCAAGAATTAGGCTTCTTTACTTGCTCTTAATTTGAGTTATAGAAGGTAAAACAAAAAACTTTTTAATCAAGCTTGGAATGGGCATAACAAATTTTCTCGCTGGATAATGCAATCTACAGAAAATATGATTAGTAGTTGATGGCAAGATGAGGTGCTCTGATTATTCTAGATTTGTCCATTATACGTTAATATTCAAGAGCGGAAAATTTCAATTCGAAGCTGTTAATGAAAGCATTTGGCGGTTCACAAATTTTCATATTTGATAGTTTCCAGCTTTCTATGGCTTTCTGCCATCTGTACCTGACAGCCGATTATAATTTTTAGATTGAATAGGTTCTCTCAGGTAGATTTTTAGATGCCAAATTAAGTATTCCCATTCAGCCTTTATTGCTTACAGAGCTTCCAATATTTTTCAGTGTTAATTCTTGTGTTTTGCAATCCTGTAGACTGTCTGATTATTTTTTATACACAAGACATTTTTGTTCTTGTGCATCCATAGGTAGTAATTCCAGAACTATAGATCCTTTGGCTTGTAATTTTATCACTCAGGCAATATCTTTGCTTATATTATATTTATTTCATCCTACAATTTTTGTTTCAACTTGCACTTGTCCAAAATCTACTTTAATAATGTACATTATTGCCTAAAACGTTCTTATGAGACAGTGCATAAAATCCAAGTTTTATCCAAGTCAGATTCTGGATATTCTACATGAGGTAGAAATGAATCCCTGATCGTGAGGGACATGTTATGAATCTTAACATTTTGTTTCTTAAAGAAATGGATAGGTGTTCCAACCTAGGAGAAAGCCAGAAAAACATCCTTGGCCTTTCTACTTTTGCAGGATTGCAAGGAGGTGCTGAGAATATTTCCCAGCTATTTTACTTGCTAATGAATAAGAGTTGGAACAATGGTTTAAGGGCTTATTAGTGCTTATGGGGTTAAAGGTAAGTTCAACAGAAATTGGGATTTGGGTCCAGTGGATGTATATTAGATTAACGGAGGAGTTTAAGAAATTGTAACATGGTCTGGTGGGTCGAGAGGTTCATCATTGAAGATAAAATTTGGTGGTGACAATGATGATGATGATTGAGAGGATGCAATGCCCTGCTCGGAGATCCTTGGAAATAAGAATAACCATAGACTATCATATCTTTTTTCCTAAGTTAAAGCATAAATACAAGCATAGAATCATATAAGAGATCGCAACAAAAGACAACTAACCAAACAACCAAATATCCCCAGGCATTGATCACTTATAAATGCATACATTTCTCACTACATGCATTAAGCATATAAGATTCATTTTAAAACCCAAATGTAAGTTCCTAGGTGGTTAATTCATACAATTTCATTTACCAGTTTAAAATATAACCGCTACGAAATGATAGCCTCTCAAACCTAAAAACATCTGATGAACAAACTGTTATGCTCTAGGAAGATGCAGGACCCAGAAGGGTATCCAAAAGTGCAAATTGCATCTTCTCGAAGTACTTGAAAACTTGGCATATGACAAATCAGGTAGAATGCTCATGTGAGGCAGGATTGGCTTCTACGTGAGCATTCTCCATGAGCCAAGCGAGTCACTTTCCAGGCTCGTACGAAACAACAAACTCTCGTAGGAGACTTTTCCATGCCATACGATAGATTGCTTTTGTTGCATGAGAGATTGCATTGTCGTACCAGACTTTGCTCTCCCATATGACAACAACAAGACAACACTAAAATGCTTAACAAGAGATAGAAATAAGGAAAAACCTCCACACTAGGGAGTATTACAACCACGAGAAGTGAGGAGAGAACACTCAAGAGCATCAATATGGATCAACTCTAATCATTCTAATCAACGAAGTATATTGCTACACTAAGCCATATTATACAACATCAAAGTAAAGCAATAGGCACTAAGTACAACATGTGCATCAAGAGTACCTAAATTCCATAATCCATAAGCATCCAACAATATAATCAAGGACATCTAACATGCTATTCTACCAAAACATTCCTAGTCCATAGCAACGATAATAAGACATCTAGATAAAGTAAATGCATAAGTAGGAAAGTACAACTACTCATCTAATACATATACAACATTGCAATGAAGGAACATAACTATAAGATACATCATGTAAACATGTTATCAAAGCATCAGAGCTATAACATAAATCACCAGGAAAGATACACTAGAAAGCCAAAGAATCCAAGTGAACATCATGCATCGGCCTCAAAATAGGAAGCAAATCATTTTTGTACACTGGTCCCCAGCAGTGGTATAGGTAGCTATGCCTCCCAACCGCATGGTACCCTGAAGCCCACACTTGTTGTATTGGTGGAGATAGTGATTAGACTACAATCACATAATACAATCACCCATGGCTTACACAAACACCAATCAAAGTATGTTACCAACAACTATATGATCATGAAGACAATGCAGTACATCAAGTCACTGGTCAGACCCACTATAGGATCACTATATAGGGACTCTAGTGGAGTGTAGGTCGCTTGGCATTAGAACTCCCAAGCTGTATATGGTATGGCTCAATACTCCCCAGGAGGTCATATACCTGGCATGACTCAACTCCAACGGGAGGCCACATGTTGCATCCTCATACTAACTTTCATAGAAGGCTAGTAACCGTACAGACACCACACCCTTGTATCTACTCCCTCAGGATGCTCGATAACTATATAGGTGTTTATTTTTCTTATCATCAAGTTTTATTACCCATTTATTAATTTGGTTATCACTTGTTAGAACCTCTTCACGTTACCTTGTAGGCCACTTTTGTGTTGGGATACACGAGAGAAGCTGCTCCAAACGTCTACCGTACATACCCATGCTCATCACACGATGACTGCCTATTGACAATGCAAGTTCCCAATCCAAACAGCAAATGAATGATCACTCTACTGACCTAAATCTAGGAGTTTGGGTCTTGCAAAATCCCGTCATGCGCACATGCATGTGCTTGTGTATGGGCACAACCAATTCCACCAATATATATCAAGTAATACCAATGCAAGGGTTGGATACAAGAAATGCAACAATGAAACAATTATAATAAACTCACTCAACTTGCCTATATCCAGGAGTCCAGAGTCAACACGAACCCCAATAATGCAATAAAACACCAAGCATCACAAACTTACTCAACCGACCTAAATCTAGGAGTGTGGATTCAACACATCAGGAAAGTAAACTTGGAATAGAATCCATTGCCACAATAAAACCCAAATGCCGCCAAAGTCCCAACAGACTATGGGTGGCACACAAAATGAGGCAAGATAAAACACCCAAATCCAAACTTCTCAAATAATAATGAAACTGAAAACCCAGTACTAAAATATGGTCAAACAACCAAGGATCCATTAAAATTCATGAACTAGGCTCATAAACCCCATCCAACAAATCTGACAAAATTTCGGAGTCCACAAAATCAATATGAAAACACAACTTTGAATCGAGAAATAAAATACCTTGGAATGTCCTATAACCATTTCGATTCCACGATCCTAATCATTTAGGCAAGGGCTACAGAATCGAATCCCTAACTATACCAAATGGGACAATAGGCGAAATGACACAAAATGAGGGGATGCCATAAACATCCAAAATTAAAACATCTTGGAATTAGATAAAATAAAAAACCCACTAAGAAAACATGTCTAAACTAAGGAAATTCAAATAAAATTTGACTTCTAGACATGCACACAAAAATTGGTAGCATAACAATGCCTAAACTTGCATTTTTAAATTCTACTAATAAGAAATGTTCATTGCCATTCAATCGGATGATGGAAAAACGAAGGGGAACACTAGTCCTCCACTCCCTAACATTTTGCAACCGAAAACAAAAACAAAAACGAAGTAAAACTAAATAAATAAGAAGGCCCTACCTCTCACATTTGGTAAAAACCAAGAACGGAGGGAATAAAATAAATACTACACTGAATTAGACAAAACCATTAGCATAGCATGTATGGTAAAAACCAAGAACGGAGGGAATAAAATAAATACTACACTGAATCGGACAAAACCACGGAGCAATCCTGATACGAATCCAGTGAGACTGATCTTGTGAAGATCTGCCCAACCAAACTCACGCAACAAGCAAAGCATTGGATTCTCCTAAGAGTGTTTTATAGAATTTCCTCCAAAGCCATGAAATAATAAAGTGAGAAGTGAGTATAGAAAACTCACCTTTGGCATAATATAAGCACTTTATCAAGTGACTTATAAAATAAACTATTAACCCACTTAATAATCTATTCGCCCCTTTCACAAATTAAATCGGGCAATTCCAATTAAATGACAAATTAGTTGGGAAATAAAATAAATAAAATAAAATAATTAAAATTCCTCTAACCAATTAAATCTGAATTTAATTTAATAATTGCTGCAACAATTGCGGAACCCTAAATGCAGACACACTCATAGGTCTTAATCATGTAATGCATTATGAATTCGGATTTACCATTTACTAGAGGGTTATTAATAACAAATATAAGGATACATCAGCCATACATGGGCAACATTGGCTCAACATGAAAGGCCAGATCACTAACTCAATGTGTCATTGCCGGGGATATAAGTCCTGCACAGTAAACAGACACAATCAAGTGTAGATGCACTGTATATAATTGCCGAAGCACCAATTATGCATAACCGCAAAATAAAGCTTCTAATAAATTTTTAATTTAAAGAATTCATCTAGATAATATAAATTGCATCATTTATAAGTCTACTGAAAGAACTTGATAATATTCGTAGCACATAAATTGATGAATCCAATATGGATAGCTCATTTTCAATTATTCTAAGCATTTAATAATGGAAATATCAACCAAATGCCCAACAACATAAAAGGCAAAATATAACACGATCTCAAATAATTGTCTTGTAGTAACATCACAACTCTCCAATATAAGATTCACCAAAAATATACACAGCAACCACTGATCACATCTCAAGGGTAATTATGGAACAACATTGTGATACCATAGTCATCTAGGTAACCATTGACACAACCTCAATGAAACCATCAAACACATTATAATCACATGAATCTAGCATAAAACATAATCAACTTGTTGATATAATATCATAATTCAATTTACCCCAAGGGTGTAGGCCACTCGTGGCTCCTAACAAGTTCACTCACAAATCAAGAACATCAAGATTGCATCTATCAGGATGATTGACATAAATCAAATGAGAGAGGCACTACATCGTCCCTACCCAAAAAACTAGGCTTTGCATTTAGTAGGATGACTAACGTAAATCAAATGGGGGAGGCACTACATCATCCCCACCCAAAAAACTAGGCTTACTCTTGGAAGCTTGTGACCCAAGAATAGAAACCAAGCACACCAAGTGCAAAACCAAAACCAACAAAACAAGAAAACCTCATTGACTTCTCCACAAGTTGAACCAAATTGCTCCAAAACTCACAAACCATTTTGTCAACCACATAAAAGGGTTAACCATGAGAGAGAGTATCATACAAACACAAAGTCCTTCAACAAGGAACAAAATGTGTGCTAGGAAAACTCATCTATCCAAGAACTCTACACTACGAGGTGAGGAACATACCACTCAACCTCATCATAAGGTGTTGGATTGCATCATGCACTTACCAAGTGACTACCAACCATGGTCTAAACACTATGCACTTCCAATCAAATTGGATCAGGGGAAAAAATCTAGAAATATCCAAGAACACTATGTAACAAATGAGCGTTCTTAAATCTAACCAGAATCTCACTAACTCACCAAACAAAAAGGATGATTCATTGCCAAAATTGCACTCTTTTGAGGGATACTACAACTTAGGGCAAAAGAAGAGGTACAATCAAACCAAGTTGTATAATCACAACCAATAGCACTCACAACGAGAAGGCTTGATAGTGGACTTCTTCCTAGTAAAGGGATACTCACGACATAACTCACCCTCAAGCATAGGAGCAATGTAGTCTCTATGGTGCAGAAAGCTCAACTATCACTAGAAACTAGGGTCACTTAATCCAACTAGACAAGGCATCACCTTCTGACAAAGTTGCAACGATCTCCACTAGTGGACAATGTCATATGTTTAACTTCTTACCAATGCACAAGATGCGTCCAAAGGTACTATGTCCCACTAGTTGCATGCTAGGGATGCTACACCAATCCTACCACTAAAACTCAATCTCCAACCTCGAGTCAACCAAGAAGGAACAGCTTGACCGAGATAACATTATGAAAATACATGTGTGAGAAGATATAACCACTAAGTGTCAAGATTTGGAAGGGAGTCTCACAACCTTTGCACTAAGTCAAACCAAGATGAGTTGGAGAAACTAGGAATATCACCAATCATCTGACTCTCACTCAAATCGAGCTACACTAATGGTGTATCCACACTAACCTACCCCTTCAAAGAGCAGCAAGCACAAGGGAAAATAACACACGTTGAAGCCCACGACGAGGATCCAAACTTATAGATATACTAAGTCACACCTAAACAATCAAAGGCAATGTCTACACCAAGAAGGGAACACTCATAGTCTGCACTTCACATCACAGGAGTACACTAGAGTCATAATGGTCTTGCAAAACACAACATGGATCCCAACCAAGGACCAAGTAGATCATGGAGGAACAATAACTCATCCCTTGAGACATAACATGAAGGTTTAAACTTCTCCAGTGTGCATAAATCCAATCTATCATCATTGAATTGACCTCTACTCGATAAAGGGTATCTGGAACATCAATTCACACCCTCTAGAAGTGCAAAAAAGTGCTCATTGTTTCCAAAACAACATTTTACATTAGCAAATTCTCATACAAAAATTCCCACCTAACTAGGCGAAATAATGATTGTCCCTAACGACAAAATCGCACGAGATTTCAAGATCAGCACAAAATTGCCTTCACTTTGGAGGCTGTAACTTTTGCGTCTGGACTGCGATTGACTTTGTTTAAAATGCATCGGAAAGCTCTTGATGAGCTCTACAAGATGATGGAACTTAGAGAGTCTTAAGACCTAAAAGTTTTAGTCACCACTTAAAAAAAACACAACATAGTTAAAAGTAGATAGTCTTGGTTGCCAAGACATGCAACAGACGAAACGTCCTAAACCACAATTAGAAGGCATGCCTGAACCAACATAAGACATGGAATGAAAGATAATTTACACATTCTAAACCAAAATGACTTTGTTTACATGATTTTCATTATCTAAACCATCTTACAAGGAGTTAAGAATAATGGAACTGAAAGATTCACAGTACAATGCATCAATAGTCAATTATCATCTAACAAGTACAAAGTCTTTATATTAATTTCTCTTTTCTTTCATGAGCAATATTTCATTTTATCAACATTTAAGCAAATTACATTTCATTTGCACCCGTACATCTATTAACAAATACACTAGTATGTTCTTTGTAATGTTCTCCCTTGTACATACTGTTGATGTGTGTTTTATGATTCACTAAATAGTAGAACAAAATACTGAAATATCTTATCCTCTCTTGAATAAAATCTTGTGTATGCTAAGATTGCTAGAAGATCATACAATGACTTCAAGGTTCCTTTAATGCCAGGTCTTGACTGTGGATAAGATCGGTGGTTGATCTGATTTGCTGATGATCACAAGGGGCCTTACGTGTTTATTCATATTCATTTCAAGCCATACTGGATGTGGGAGCTATTTTAAGGTTTTGCAATGAAGCGCTTTTTTTGGATTTTTCACAGACTATGCAGAAATTAAATAGGATGGGATTCAAGAATTCTATTCTAATCCTAAGGGTAGTGATAACAAAGAATAGTATTCTAGTGGACAAATTCCTCAATTTACTGAATTCCACTTCGCCAAGTTATACTACAACTAAGCATGAACCAGTGCAATCTTCAAGGGTTATGCCAAAGATTTTCATATCACCTCATACAACATCATAAAGAACAATGTATACAAATGATAGAAGTTGAGCATATGCATGAAAGGGGTTCAGGCTAACTTTACACAACGAATTAGAATAACTAAAACGTCAAAAGTATGAACCAAAGGAATTCATCAATACACCATCATATTCTTCATGGTGATCACCACACATTGACTATGCTAAACTTAATCTACTTGAAGAAATTTAGGAGAACAAGCAAGAACTAAGATACGTCAAGTATTCACCAAACTCCAATGAAAACTTTATTATCTCAGTAACTCATAGCAACAATCTCATAAAAATCTCCCCTTACAAATGAGAAATGAGGCCTTTATATAGGTCCTCAATTACAATGGGTGGCCCGGATGATCACAATAACCGATGGCCAAGATCATGCCACATCAGCCCTAATTAGGGTCAGGGCAATGAAAAAGAATCTACATTAATGCCACAAGGGATCCACTACCACAGTGGGTAATAAATGCCCACTATGCATGCTCGTTTAAGGAGTGGGGTGTAATAAATGATCCCTATGCACACCCACTATGCATTTAATGCATCTATCCTTAATTTCTTCGCCTGAAAGATCGAAATCGATCTAACACTGTTTCCAACTCCTCTATACTGATGCTTGGTGCAGAGTCTTGCTTGAATTTTGGAACTGCAATTGCTCTTTTTGCTTTTCCCAAGCTTTCATCCCAATCTGGTAGTAAGTCTTTAGTAGTGTGCATGGTATTTGAGAAGATGGAGAAGTTCTCAAAATTATCTCTTCCATATACATTTAGCTGAAAGAATTCCTCTAACTTGACTTTCAGATTATCAGTTGTCATTTCTTCTTCCCCCAGTCTTTGTGATAACAAGGATGCAACTGCATTTGATATTCCTTGCTTGATGTTATCAACAATCTTTTTCCATCGACTAGATTCCCTGTTAAAGCTCTCAAACATTTCCTTAGCCATGATCACTGCACTGTACCATCGAATAAAATCATAGACATCCCCCTCGTTGATAACTCGACCATCAATCAATTCTTGCTTTGGGGTATCCATCAGACTCTGAATGTCGATAATCACCTCTTCTTGGTAAATATGCTTATCCACCCATGATTCCTCCATGCACTGGATCCTAGAGACTGTAGCCAATGCCCTATTGTGCACTTGCACTAATTCTTTTGCATGTTTGAAGGCTACCTCCTGAATTCCTTCGATCCAAATCTTTGCACCCTGAGCAATCCGCTTGATTCTGTCAATATCACCTACCACTTCACTGGAAACACCTGTTGGAGGGACAAATGATGGACCTTCCTCTCTTACTGGATGAGGCAAGTTATTGATGTACTGACATAAGGGCCGAATTTCTCTTTTCTGCTTTTCATACCCTTCTTCTACTTTCTTCAGCCTATCCTTCAAAGCCTGTGTGGAGTCATCAAATTCTTCCAATATTTGCTCTCGGGAGGCCCGACCAAGATTTACTTCTGTAACATGATATTCATCTGGAGCAATCTAATTTTTCCCTTTGTCAACTGTGGGAGTCGCAATCTGCAAGATTCTGGATCTTGATTCTCCTTTGATGAATTTAGTATATCTTTTTGCTTTCCCTTGTTCTTTTGATCGGTTTGATCGGTCCAAAATTTCTTGTAATTCAATTGCTGGATCAACCTCCCTTTGTTGACGCAATTGAATTCGTTGCCTCAACCATTCCGGAATGGGTATACTTTGGTCCCCCGGAATTACCAATTGTTCTTTCCTTTGGACCGCTCGAATGTCAATCTCCTCTTCACCTCTTGGACTATCCATTGTAACCTCGGGAACTACAGCTTTGGCACTTGGAAGATGTATTGCTACCCCTGGAGTTTCTTCCTCTAGTGGACCATCTCCATCATTAATCATTTCTCGCTCTAAGATCGTAGCAAGACTTTCTTCTGTAGCAATATCTTGATCTCTCCCTCTTTCTTGCATGGATTTTTCATAAGCATTTATACTCAACCTATCATGAATTGGCCTATCCAAATTCTCTTCTTGCTCAAATCTCCTTATACTTGTCCCTACATCCTGCTTTTCAAAAGTTTCTATCTCTTGGACACTTGGAGTTCGACTTGGAGAAGAGGGAGCATCTCCATGTTTCTGCTTCTTATTTTGAGGTTCTTGGATGACTTCCTCAATCCCAGGACGCTTTTCTCGAGGTACCTCCTTCCCTTTCTTGGTTCCTACATCTTCGGATGGAGTTTCCCTTTCTTCAACACTCCCTTCGGATATTTGTCTTGATCTTTCGTCCCTAAGTGGTCTGTGGCCAAGCAACCTATATGTGAATCCATTAGCTGGTGCAACTAATTTTTGAAGCTTACGCTCGATCCACCACTTTGTAAAATCTAAGACTGGTTTTGAAAGGGCTTCGAGATCTGTAATTTCTTTCTTCTTCCAATCAAATGGTTGAGCTGTCATTTTTGGATTGAATCCTTTTTGCATCACATTTGGGTCCTCCTCCATTTGATCAGGAACCTTGAATATGTTGCATGTTCTAATAATGTTCAATGGTGGTCTTGAATGCAACCTTTTTCTAATCTCGTTCTCGTCTGCTGCATTTGCCCAAAAGTCTTCAAGGTGAACCTTGTGTTGGTACTTTGATCCTCCTGCTGATGAAATCTTGTTGTAAGGATCAAAATCATTCCTCTTTGGATAAAGCGGAAGGCGGAAGAAGTGGAGCTTATCTGATGATTTCTCTGCGGCTTTTAGACATGGGCATACCTCAGTTTTCCCTTCTCCTATGGAAATTGGAAACTGCAATCCCAACTTCTTCTTCCCTTTCTGAATCTTGTCATAGGTAGTAAGTTGTCGAGTAAGCTCTAACAAGACCATCTTATCCGTTGGATACCTGGGGAGTTTGTATGGCTCCGTGGAGAATCCTTGAACTCGGATGTATGAAAAGGTAGGAAATTGAATGAACTAGGTGCCATATTCTTCAACCAACTTCATTGCACCCATTGACATTCTTATATGTGGCCTCTTTTGTAGTGTTCTTACTATGTGCATGGCAAATATATCATTAACCCTCATGTAATCATCCTTTGAATACAAATGCAACTGCGGGTAACATTCATGGACTTTGAGGTGTTGGCTTCCGCATCCAATTGGTCCTTTGCATCGTAGTCCATCATAATTTGTCCTCCGTGCTAGCATGTAGATGACATAGGAGCTCATGTAAAATTTCCTTGTATGCTCTAGATTCATCAACTGTTCATTTAGATTATCACTTATGAGCCCAGCCCAATCTATTCTGTCACCTTCCTCCATCACCTGCACAACAAAATACCACATCCAAGATTCAAACCTATAAGAATAAGGCATGCCAAATATGCAACTCAACATCATGACCATATCACTATATTCCCTCTGCAAGTCGAGCCATACTATTTCTTTCAGAATCTTGGAATGGTGCGGTCTATTCTTTTTCAACCATCTTTTGTTGATTATTTCTTCACAAAAAGTGATTCCAGATGTGTAGATTCTCAGTGCTTGCTCTTGTGTTTTTGTGACCATCCTTGGATTTGAAGGAATTCCAAATGCTTCAGAAATGGATGCCGGAGAAAAATCTGCCAGAATATTTTGTTCAGAATCTTGGATGGTTCTGTCTCTAGGACTGTAATGCTTGGTACATTCCACGATTAACTCTGGATGCTGAAAAGAAGGAGGGAAACCAGCTGCAGCAAAAATTCCACTTCTCACAATTTTTGTAGCCAGGTGTGTTGGGTGATAGTCGTTATATTCGAGCATTCTCCAGTTAAAATCTTTCAAATCAAGGCCGCCAAGATTTGTATCTCCAATTTCTGTCCACTTTGACACGATTTTGGATTCAGGATAGAATCCTCTCCTTTCATTCTTTATCAATTGTCCTTGTGTTTCTCCTGTTCCCCTGGGCTCTGCCATTTTCCTTTCTTGCAAAATAGAAAACGTACATACATAAGACTATGCAAGGAAAGTATTAAAAACAACAGATATGACTTGTCCATAAGACAAAGATTTTGGATTTTCGCCAAAATTTCCATACTCCTTTCAAGATTCACTTTTTAACACTTTGTGAGAAATATGAAATTTCACAACTCACTGCAACGGAAATTCCTTTTTGATAGGATTCAAAATCTTCTGTCGTGAATTCCCAAAAACTCCTCAACAATTTCAAAAGATTTCCCAAAAAAAATCTGCTTGCTTGAACTCCTCGAATCTTACTCCTATTCTCAATTTGCTCTTCAAATTTCTGTGTGAGCCTGAATGAATGAGAGGGTATCTTATATAAATCATTCTTCAAAAAGATGCCTTTAAAGCTACAGACTAAAATTAGGCAGTTGCTTTACTTAACCATCAAGGTTTCCATTTTTTTCGCCACTTGTCGCTTTTTGCTGTTTGATTCAAAAAATTGCTATTTTGATGCTTCCCCATTTTGATTTTTTTTTCTTTTATTAATTAAATATCAATTAACAAATCAATATTTAATTAATTTCCATATGAAAAAATCAAATTCATTTCCAACTTTTCTCCATCTTTTATTTTTTTTGGATTATTATTCAAAAAAAATCAAATTAAATACTAGTAAACTAATATTTAATTTTTAATGTAAATCCAAAAAATACTTTTTGAAGGAAAATCATTTTTTCGCTTTTCTTCTCTGAATCCAACTTTCACTTCATAAGAAATTTCATTCTTTTCCTCTAAAATTTTGGATTTTCCACAAAATTTTCAATTTTCTCGCTTTTCATGATTTTTTAACAAATTCTTGTGCTCCAATCAATTTATGGAAGTGGGTTTTCTATGAAATCAAGGATTTTATCTTTTTCAAAATATTCCTTACTCCGTTAAAACTTGCGCTCCACACTTTTATGAAAGCGGAATTTTGATGGAGTGAAGGAATTTGTCTTTTCGATGACTTCATCAAATTTGCGCTCCACACTTTTTGGGATCGGGCTTTTTCAGAATGAAGGATATGCAATTTTAAAATCGCTGGAGATTTTCATTAGTTGACCATTCCCTTAGTTCCACTGACCTGAGCTCCATGATTTTCGAGAATCCTGAATCCCAAAACAGAGTAATCATGTGTACAAGGATCGAGTTTTTCGGTTAGAATCCAAATCCAATGAAGACCATCACTACAAAAGTCGGTAAGCACCTTCAAAATCTGCCTTTCCCTAATTTATACTTGAAACTCGTAGCTTCATCCGGTGGAGTGACAAGAGTGGAGCCTTCGAACATCGACTCCTGTCACATCACAGAAATATTGGACCTGTTGATTCATAAACTGTCATCTTGGAAACTGAATGTGCCTTTGCCACAAATCTGGTATCATGTAGCTTTGAAAGTTAACAAGAAACTACAAAGATTTCCCAGAGTGGAGGATTTTTCTTTGCATGAAATTTCCTTCATTCCTGCCGAATTGCGCTCGATCCACCACTTCATGAAACCGGAATTTTGATGGAGTGAAGGACTTTATTCTATTCCTCCATTTCCTTGAAACTGCGCTCCATGATTTCCGGAGTGGGCTTTTTATGAAATGGCGGATTTTGTCTTTTTCAAAATTTTCTGCATCCACTCCAAATCTGCGCCACTGCATGCGAGAGCAGGGTTTTTGATGATTGGAGGATTTTTCCATATTCCTCCACTCTTGCTGACTTGCGCTCCACGTGTTATGGAAAGCGGGATTCTTATGGAGTGAAGGATTTTGGTTTTTTCCGTGACTCCTTCAGTCTTGCGCTCCGCAGAAGAAGGAAACAGCTGGCAAAAATTTCAAAAAAACGGAAGGGGGTCCCAGGCATGGGCGTGGTGTGACAGGCGGTCACAACACATACCACCAGAGTTTCAAGTTGAACATGGTAAGAGTCACAACACAAGGTTGGGCAGCAATAGAAAACATTTGGAATAGTCACCATGAACAAAAGAAAAGACCCCAACAGGGGGAAGTGTCAATTCTAATAGAAAATCTCAAAAGTGCACGTTTCAACAATAAGTCAACTCTGACAACTATCACAAAGAGAGCAATAGAGAAATTTGATGACTGATCCAAGCAAGGAAATACCAAAGTAATGCTATCCCAAGCAACATGTGGAAAGATCCACTGGCCAAATAAAATAAGGCATTAATCAAGTCACATTACATGTAATGATTGAGAATAGTTACACAAGAGGGATAAATTGCCACACAATGCTAAGGAGTACATCACCCTAGGCACGTTAGAGAATACACTAACACACATCAAATAGTATACCATCAATGATCTCATGCATATGCATAACTACAATTCCTTTATGAATGCAAACTGTTATTTCTTTCCATGTAGTGCAACAATACAATATTCAAGGTCATAGGTACAAGATCTTAGGTTCATCTAGTGCCATTCAAACCATACATTATTAAATGCATCATAAACACATAACTTTTCCTATGATTAAGAAACAAGCAATTTGGGGACATAAGTCATTAACCCAAATGATCTATTGCAATAGATTATTTCTTTTCACAATAATTTCACAATATGCATTCATTTCTCAATGAAAGGTGTTGATTTTTGGATCTGCCGCAAATTTATTAATTTTGCCTCTTTGGTATATGTTTTTCAAATGCATCAATCTCCCTTGTATTTTAGTGGGAATAAGGTTATGAAGAGACATGTTCCTTCATGGGACATGTCTATTCATTAATTACTTAATTAATATAATAACAAATTTTATGTATATCATTATTAATTTATCTCATATAATAATAACCTTATATCTCATATATAATTATTCATATGTTTATCTTATTAAAGCTACAAAACATTAGCACTCCCTCTTAGCTAGGGAGGATATACACAAGCTAAATATTACACCATTGATAATATTAAGCATGGCAAATTTTAAGGATATCTTTGATCATTTGATATCCACCATTTGATATCATAAGTGTTGGCCTCTAGAATATTAACATGTAATATTACCAAATACTCTGAGTAATGACCTACAAAATATCAACATATGATATTCACCATGCACTCAATAAGTTTTGATATCACATATGATATCATGAGTATTGGTCTTCTAGAATATTGACACATGATATTCACCAAGTACTCAAAAATGTTAGGTATCACATCTAATATCATGAGTATTGGTCTTCCATAATCGACACATGATATTCACCAAGTACTTAAAAAAATGTTTATAAGGTATGTGCACACATTCTCATAATGCGTACCATATAAACATCCACCATGCAAAGTATACTCTATCATGTTTTGCATAGACATCGTAAGATATCCATCATAATAGAAAATTAAGTTTTTGTAAGATCGCCACCTTTCAATAACTTGATGATCATTTGGAAGTTGTCACTTTCTCATGATGAACATAGGGGGTAGGCCGATCAAATCATGCAATCATACACACGATATCAAAAGTTTACATGAAGTCAAAACTCCCTCTTATTCTGATATGATCAAGATCTTCAAAGATTAACTGATACATATCTTCTATCCGTTCCTTCAGACAAATGTGTTAGACTCCTTTTAAACATCAATCTTTTTAGCTCCTTTATTTTGAAGAAGTGTCACTCTCTCTGAATCTCCATTTTCCTGCAATAACATTCTCAGAGGAAAAGATTAAGGCACATAGCTCTTGGTTATATAAATAAAAATGTCAACATGAATGTTAGTAATTTAACTCATGCCCATTACTAACAACAGCATAAATGATTATAACATCTCTCTTTATTTTCTATAATAGAATTAAGATAACACAATACTGAATTTCTATATATACGACTTTCCCTTAGATGAAATATTCTCCTAGAAGTTCAATGTTTATATTTCATTTCATTTATATTTCAATAACAATATTAGTAACTAACAGTAATACTAATAACTTATATTGTTTAACATATTTATATGTAACGAAACATAATATTAAGTTATTAAACATCATTCTTAAATTAAGAGATTCTCCTTATGAATTCTCTTTTATATACATACCTATATAAAAAATGATGTTTGCGAAGAACTTAAAATAATATACCTCTTATATTTACTGCCCATTTTCCTTTATCATGTGTCGACTACTGTAATCAGGCGATTCATCACATTTGATCACTCATGATATGTATTCCGATCCTCTTTGATTCTAACATGGTGTTTTACCTTACTGTTATGATATTTTACCTTACTGTTACTTATATCATAAATGTCCTTTAATGACATTATTGGTGCTCTTGTTCTACGTGGCATTCATACCTTAGGGGTTGGTTTGTTATCATTTCGTCCTTTGCTGATGTTCCATCCACGTGGCATATTAAGAAGTTACGAAAGGGAGGTGATTGTTTGTGATAGTTTGTGAGCTCTGTCCACTACTTCACACATTTTCACAGATGCCCATTGGATAAATTTCCAAACTCATAATTATTTTCTATATCATTCCCAAATCTTTCCTATCCCTCCCATTTTCCTTTATCATGTGTTGACTACTCTAATCCGGTGATTCGTCACATCTGATGACTCACGACATGCATTCCGATCCTCTTTGATTGTAACGTGCTGTTTACCTTACTGCTACTTCTATCATAAAAGTCCTTGAATGACATTATTGGTGCTCTTGTTGTACGTGGCATTCATACCTTAGGGGTTCAACTTGTATTGTCTTCTGTCTGTTATCATTCTGTCCTTTGCTGACGTTCCATCCACGTGGCATGTTAAGAAGTTATGAAAGGGAGGTGATTGTTTGTGATAGTTTGTGAGCTTTGTCCACTGCTTCACACATTTTCACATACCCCCATTGGATAAATTCCCAAACTCATAATTATTTTCTATATCATTCCTTAGATCTTTCGCATCCAACCATTTTGTTGCAAATCTTGTTTTCCTTCAACATGTGCATTTCCAAATAAAGATTTATCTTTTATAAATGCTTTGAGGAGTGTGGAGAATGATAACTCGGGTAAAGAGGCAGCTGTTTATAACAAGGTGTGACTCAGTCTTTTCTTTCACATATCGCAAATATTTTTACCCAAGAGCTTTCAAACCTACAATCGCTACAAGTTTGATGCCACCTTTGTCCATGCTTCGAGGAGTGTCTAAACCAATTCCAATTGAGTCCAGAGGTGGGTAGAAGGAGTGCTAGCTGTAACAGGC
Organism: Cupressus sempervirens; assembly: GCA_028749045.1. NCBI lineage: Eukaryota > Viridiplantae > Streptophyta > Pinopsida > Cupressales > Cupressaceae > Cupressus > Cupressus sempervirens. Next base: position 289,559,752 of record CM053783.1, on the reverse strand, counting down.
TGCAAGGCATTAACTAGCATGAAAACCTGATGACTAATTATTTAGCGCTGAATACAAGGCAATTGAGTTCTGTCATAGCCTTCCAAATTACTTCTGACACAGCCTTCCAGATTTATTTTAAAAAAAAGACAAGCCAAGTTTGTCTTTTGTTTAGCGACCTATTATAAAGTCACTGTGTAAGCACAATGGAAGATATATATATATATATATATATTTTGTTCCTTCTATATGTATCAATGATTCTCAATATTTAATCACAACCCTCTTTCTAAACCCTCTTTGCTATTGCAGACATTGCAACATCGAACATGCAATGCTAAATTTTCGAAGTACATATATATTCTATTCAATTTGCAGTCTGGCTCTGTTACCATGTTGATTTTTTGGATCTGCTGCAAATGTATTAATATTTGCCTCTTCGGTATATGTTTTTCAAATGCAGCAATCTCCCTTGTATTTATATTGGGAACAAGGTTATGAAGAGACATGTTCCTTAATGAGACATGTCTATTCATTAATAATTAATATGACAGCAAATATATATATAATTATTAATTTATCTCATATAATTATAAACCTTATTTCTCATACATTATATCTCATATATAATTATTCATATGTTTATCCTACCAAAACTACAAAACATTAACAAAAGGAAACATTTCATTACTATAATGAGGTGACATTGAGTAACAAATACATTTCACATCATTCACTTTTAATTAGCAGAACACAATAACACAATGCACCATACTCTACACGGAACAACATGAGGCACTCAAGGCCAAAACAAGGATACCAATTAGTGACTCTAACTAAGGGGTCACACAAGCAACCAAGCCACGCTAAGGTACAACAATCCCAACTGCACAATAGAGGTTGACATAATGCACCAGAAGACATGCTAGACGAAGGAACAACATAGTCCAAGTTGCAAAGGCATCCACACACCTAGACCACACAGTGGTCACTAACCACTCATATCCTTGAGCAACAACCCACAAGATGGCCTAGGATGCTCTGATGAGGTTCTAACAAAGGGGTATCATCCATCCTTGAAAGGTGCACTGAACAAGAAGATTCTCTTCCTTCTCACATTACTTGTGTCACATCTACTGGGTAAGCAAGTTCATCCCAAGTAGTTACCCAAGCAACAAGATATCACGAGTTCAAAAAGAGACACTGGTACTCACAGAACAACATCATCAACCATATGGGCAACATATACACAGAGATCCCAATGTTTGAACATGGGCTCCAATACCAGATGTAATGCCCCACTCAGAGATCCTTGGAAACAAGGATAAATATAGACTAACATATTTTTTTTGGTTAAGTTAAAGCATAAATACAAGCATAGAATCATATAAGAGATTGCAACAAAAGACAACTAACCAAACAACCAAAGATTCCAAGCATTCATCACTTACAAACGCATGCATTTCAGACTACATGCATTTAGCATACAATATTCATTTAAAAACCCAAACATAAGTTCCTAGGGGGTTAAACCATACAAGTTCATTTACTGGTCTAAAACATACCCATGACGAAATGACAACTCTGACCCAAATACATCCGATAAGAGAAAAAATGGGATGGGATGCAAAACATGGCGATCCCAAAAACACCCTAAATAAAAACATCTTGGGATTCGATGAAATCAAAATTGAAAACCCGTTGAGCAAACATGTCTAAACTATAAGGAAAATCAAGCAAAATTTGACTTCTAGACATACATGCAAAATTTGGCAGCATAACAGCGTCTAAACTTGCATTTCTAAATTCCCACGAAGAAGAAATGCTCATCGTTGTCTAATCGGGTGATGGAATTGCATAAAAAACGGAGGGGAATACTAGTTCGCCACTCCCTAACATTTAGCAACTGAAAATGGAAACGAAAACAAAGTAAAACTAAATAAATGAGAAGCCCCTTCCTCTCACGCTTGGTAAAAACCAATAAGGGAGTGAATAAAATAAGTACCCTACCAAATCGAACGAAACCATCGACATAGCGGAGCAATCCAGATACAACTCCAACGATATTGATCTCGCGAAGATCCACCAAGCCAAATTCTTGTTGAATTCTCCCAAGAGGGTTTTGAGAAATTTCCTCCAGAACTATGAAATGATAAAGTGAGAAGTGAGTATAGAAAACTCACTTTTGGCATAATCTAAGCACTTTATCAAGTGACTTATAAAATAGATTATTAACCCACTAAATAATCTATTTGCCCCTTTCCCAAATTAAATAAGGCAATTCCAATTAAATTGGAATCCAATTGCGAAAAATTAGACAGGAAATAAAATAAATAAAATAAAATAATAAAAATCCCTCTAACCCATTAAATCAGCATTTAATTTAATAATTCCTGCGACAATTGCAAAACCTCAAATGCACAGACACACTAACAGGTCTGAATCACATATTGCATTATGAATCTGGATTACCGATTATCGGAGGGTTATTAATAACAAATAAAAAAATACATTGCCCATACAGGGACAACATTGGTTCAACATGAAAGGTCAGATCACTAACTCCATGTGCCGCTGGCGGCGATATAAGTCTTGCATAGTAAACGAACACAATCAAGTGTAGATGCACGGTTTATAATAGTTGAAGCACCAAGTATGCGTAACCATGAAATAAAGCTTCTAATTTAAATTTTATTTAAATAATCCATTTAAATAATCAAATTGCATTATTGTATAAGTCTACTATAAGAACCTGATAAATATGTAGTACATAAATCCATGAGTCCAATATGGATAGCTCATTTCCAATTATTCTAAGCATTTAATAATGAAAATAACAACCAAAATGCCTAGCTACATAAAAGACAAAATATAACACATGATCTCAGATGATCATTCTATGGTAACATTACAATTCTCCAATATAAGATACAAAAAAAATGTACACCAGTGATCACATCTCAAGGGTAATCATGGAATATCATCGTGATACCATAGTAATCCAGGTAACCACTAGCACAACCTCAGTGAAACCATCAAACATGTCATAATCACATGAATCGGGCATAAAACATGATCAACCTGATGATATAATAACATAAATCAATTTACCCTAACAGTGTAGGCTACTCACGGTTCCTAACAAGATCACTCACAAAGCAAGAACATCAAGATTGCATCCATTAGGATGACTTACATAAATCAAATGGGAGAGGCACTACAAAGGAGTAGATGAAAATGTTGTTGAGTTACTTGGAATTGGAATTTTATATGTTCTTAATGATATGCTTGTTTGTTTATCATAAACAATTTTTCATTTTCCTGTGAATTAGAAAAATTCCAAAATCAAGATAGGCAGTCTAGGAGTCAGAAATTTTGTTACAAATTTAAGATGAATAGAGCTAGCAAATATACTATTTGCTTTTCAAACATTAATATAACATTTGCTATTCAATTGAGGTTGTTTCCCTGCAGGACATGTTCTCATAGATCCTGCAGGACATGTTCTTATGGATTAACTTCTTTTTTCCTTCATTTTGTAGCAATAATCTCTGGTTAGTATTACATTCTCTTTTCTTCCAAGGTCCCTTGGAATTCTAATATTCATGTTCACCATGCTACACCAAATCTTCTGCAAAACTTTAAACTATTGTAAAGATCTTAAACAACTCATAGCTTTGTTTAATTGTTTTGGCTCTTTCATTGTTATTGGATAATATTCAGGCAGGTCCTGTAACCCCTTATGGTTTTCTACTCTCTTTCTCTTTCCCTCCTGTAATGCATGTGCTTCTTGCGTTCAATTTTCCTATTGAAGGCTATTTGGCATTGAGTTGACTTTTGTGCAGCTGTGCTAATCTTTCTCTTTTTATATTATATAGTTCGAGGTTGCTCTAGTTAAAAATTTCTTTGCTTGGTCTTGTTTAACAGTTCTTTTTCTGCTGTTTTGTTCTATGTTCAGTGACTGCTCAACTCTTTCGCTGATCATCATTTGATGCTTCCATATTTTGAAAGGAATTATTGTAATGTATTTTTTCTTTTGGAATTTGGGGATTATTGAATCTTTCCTTATGCCATCTGCTCTTTTTCTAATATTTTTCATACTATATTTGTATGGTTGTTATTTTATGGGCAGAGTCAGCGTCCATGCTCAATAAAGACTGTACATTTGAAGAGGAATTTTCATTAATACGTTGTTTTCCAGAACATAATTTAACGAACTGTTTATGGTTATCAAACTTGCAGAAGTGCAAGCCATTCTTTACAGGAGAATATGGTCTTATTTCATGTACAAAATCCTTTGACTGTGTACACAATATCTTTAATGTTTGCAGCCTGTGTGACATTGCAGCTTGAATGCAAATTTCTCTTCATCTGCATCTCATTATAGTACGCTTCTGTTACCTAACCAATAAAATCTTGTTTCTTTTCCTTGTAATTTTTGAGATACCTTTATTACAAAATCTCATAGGTTTTTTATTGTTGAAATTTTGGTAGTCCCATATTCTTTGTTAATTACACAATAACCATCTAGGATGGCATTACACATGATGCTAGCTTGCAATACTTTGCATTTATGGTTATTTCTGTACTTTTCCAAATAACTGTATTTTTGCAAGTGAATTGCTTCATTCTTTTTGTCATTATCTTCATCTTCTACATCTCTGTTGCCATCATATTGTCAATCTTTAAAATTGTCAACATCATTGACTTCTGCCATTTGCCTTTTCCAGCTGTGTTATTTATAATATTGGCAGCTCAAAACATGAATTTAGTTTGTAAGTCCTAAAGTGGATATGTCAACGCTTCCCTTCTCTAATAGTAAAATTGCTTTAGGTGCTTGTGGGTTCCATTGCCTTATAATTGTTAACAATGCACGTGAGAGAAAGATCATAGAATAATTGAACAATCATGAAATTTGGCCATCAAAGAGATGACCTAATACACACTTAAAAATCTCTCAAAATTCAAATATCTAAATCTAGAATCTTAAACATGAAAGTACTTTGACAGTTTTTAAGTTGGCAACTTGATCTTCAGCTGCAAAGCTAAGGATTTAGACATCAGCATGCAGACATTTTTTTTATGTTTGTAGGCTCATGGATGAAGACACGGTTCAGGTCATATACAGTTATCATAATTGCATTGGTGGACTCGAATATTTACGCACAAGTGAGACAACATTTAAATTGCCAACTTGAGAGAAAATAAATCGTCTCCTTGTTTCTTACAAAATTTCTGTACATGACAATGATACAGAACCAACTTTATTTGTAGGTGATTATAAGTGGTGTGGAAAACAGCTTTATGCTTTATTTGTTTTTCAATGTAAGTCTTCATGTATCTTTGATAATCAAAAGACATTTGTCTAAAACTATATTTTGTAACTGATATAAAAATTGTAACAAGACATGCTTGTAGAACCCTAGATATGAGAGCATTGACAAGTAAGTCATTGTTGACAAACTGACTTTTCTAAGAGGAAAAGAAAGTGGGGTTTTGCAGATATGTCAAGTTTAGTAGTTAGTTGTGATGTAGGAGCATCTTGGGTTGACGTGTTATCCTGCTCATTTGTGTTCATTCTGCTAGTTGTTGCCGAGTTGCAGCCATTGCCAAGTGCCAGTAATTTTGCAGTTAAAGCCGAGTTGAAGTTATCCCACGTCATGTTAACACTCGGGTTAGTGTGTTATCTCATCTCACTTTGCAGTGTGTGCCAAGCTATCCTCCATGTGTCGAGCTATCCTTTATCTACCAAGTGATCCTTCATGTGCTGAGCTTTCCTGTTGATGCTGAGTGTTAGCATTTTGGACATGCTTTCTGTGTTTTTGGTGTGAGCTGACTTGCGAGATTTATTTTGATCGCGACATTTATGATAAGATCTTGTCTTGGGATGTGTTCAGACCATTGTTGGGTCGACCTTTCTATTTTGTAATGTTCTAGATTGTTCTATAAGCTGTTTTGCAAGTATAAATAGGGTGTTTAGGCTTAGAGTTAGGGCAGTTTTTGGAGAGTTTAGAGAAAAAATGGAAGTTTGGAAAGTTTGTTGCATATGTGTCTAGAAGGTGCGAATTTGAAGCTAGATCTTGGATCTGGAATGTATTTTGTATCCGGCCGTAACCTAGAAGGCCTTACAATTGGGCACGTATGCTAATATTTTGTAAAATCAAATAAAGAATTTGTTCTCTCTTTCTTGGTGCTGTTCTCTTTGTGTGTTTGCTTCCATTGTGTTAACTCTGCAAGGTTGGTTTGGATTGCTGGGTGTGCCTTTGGCCCTAGTTATTCTTGCCCTCCTTGCATCAGGTTGTATCAGAGCTTAAGATTCGTCCTTGTGAAGATTGGATCATGTAGAACCCTGATTCGGATTTGGTTGTAGGTTTGCAGATCTGTAGATCTGCAGATTTGACCTATAACTTGCAGAGGTTTATGATTTTGCAGGAACCTGAATTTTAAAGATGGTTTGTGGTAGAGGAAATGTCGATAATGCCATATTGAATACATTGAGACAAATTGCAGCCAAATTAGATGCTGTGGAGACAGCCTAGAGGAGAGGAGCACATCTTGAGGATGTGAGTGATGATGAAGCGGTAGCACCAAACCCTAATCCAGAACCTGAAGATCAAGATGAGGAAAGATTGTTGAGAGTATTGTCTAGGGCACATTCGAAGCCTGCTATAGAAGTTGTCCCTTATGACAGAAAGTTGGACACCAATGTTGTGTTGGATTGGATCTCAGATATAGAGAAGTTCTTTGAGTATGAAAACACTCCTGATAATAGGAAGGTGAAACTTGCAGTTACTAGGCTGAAAGGTCATGCTTCATTCTGGTGGGAGCATTTGCAAACTGATAAGCAAAGCAGAGGAAAGGAAAAGATCAGAACTTGGGTGAAAATGGTGAACAAGGTAAAAAACAAATTCCATCTTGTTGATTGCCAAGTTAGCTTGTTGAGAAAGATGCAAAATTTCAGACAAAAAGATATGACTGTGGAAGAGTATACTGAGGAATTTTATAGATTGGACATTAGATCTAGACATGCGGATGATGATATTGAGAAAATTGCAAGATATCTAAATGTATTGAGATCCGGAATTCAAGATGAAATAAGTTATGTGAAATTGGAAGATGTGGAAGAAGCATATTAATATGAATTGAAAGCTGAGGAGATCTTGACAAAGAAGCATGAACAAAGACAAAGAGGTAGAGGTGGTAGATTTAAGAGAGGTAGAGGTAGATCTTATGGTGAAGGTGGCAGTTTTGACAGTTTTGTGCAAGATAAAGGAAAATTTAAATGGAAGAATGATGACAGAGACAAGATCGAGTGGAAAGGTGGTAGTGCATATCGAGGAGGTATTGGTTCTTACTGAGGAAGAGATAATTCTTATTCTAGAGGTGGTTTTCGTGGTAATTGTTTCAGATGTGGTAAAGAAGGGCATAGATCTTTTGAATATAAATCTTCTGAAAGTGGGCAAAATAATAGAAATGCTGTGATTCAAGAAGACATTGAGAGTTTACCAAGTGGACCTGAGATTAGAGAAAATCTGATGGTGAGAAAAACATTATGTAATAAGGGAAGTGATGAGGAACCTGTCCTTAGAAGAAGTCTTTTCAAAACTAGATGTAAGATGGCTGGAAAATGTTGCAAGGTGATCATTGATAGTGGAAGTTTTACAAATTTGGCATTAGAAGAGCTGGTTACAAAGTTGCAGTTGGAGAGGCTGAAGCATCTCAAACCCTATCATGTTTCATGGATCAAAGATGAGCATAAGATATTGGTAAGTGAGCAATGCATTGTGAAGTTTTAGATTGGACATTACATTGATGAAGTTTTGTGTGATATTATGCCTATGGATTGTTGTCATATTTTGTTAGGTAAACCTTGGCAATATGATAGATATGTTGTACATGATGGAAGATTGAATCAATATACCCTTTGAGTGAATGGGAAGAAACTTCAGATTGAAAGTCCAGATGAGGTTAATTGTACTGTAATTTGCATTGTTAATGGGAAACAATTTGAAAAAGAAGTGAAGAAGAATCAAGTTTGTTTTGCTATAATTCCTAGAGGACTGAGTTTGGGTAGTAATGACCGAGTGACAGCAGAAGCTAGTAATGACCGAGTAACAACAAATAGTGGTAGCCAAGTACCAGAAGAAATCACAGAATTGCTGAATGAGTATAAAGAGATTGTTGCTGAGGATATTCTTGATGGTTTACCACTATTAAGAAGTATAAGTCATTGTATGGATATGATTCTTGGAGCTAGTTTGCCGAACAAAACACCATATAGATTGACACCTACAGAGAACAAAAAAACCTAACAGATAAGTGCATGAATTGCTGCAAAATGGATTAATCAGAGAAAGTTTGAGTCCATGTGTTGTACTTGCTGTATTAGCACCTAAGAAGAATGGAGAATGGAGAATGTGTACTGATTCCAGAGCTATTAACAAGATCACAATGAAATATAGGTTTCCTATGCCGAGGATGGACGACATAGTGGATTGTTTGAGTGGAGCAAAGTATTTTGCCAAGATTGATTTGAAGAGTGGCTATCATCAGATCAGAATCGGAGAAGGTGATGAATGGAAGACTGCTTTCAAGACAAAAGATGGTTTGTATGAATGGTTGGTTATGCCTTTTGGTTTGACTAATGCACCTAGTACTTTCATGAGGTTGATGAATGAAGTTATGAAAAGATTTTTGGGTAAGTTTGTGATTGTTTATTTGGATGATATTCTGATATTCAGTAAGGCTAAGGAAGAACATCTTGAGCATGTTAGACAAGTATTATAGAGATTGAAAGAGAAGTTGATGATTAATCTAAAAAAGTGTTCTTTTTTGCAAGAAGAGATTGGGTATTTGGGATTTGTTATTTGAGCTGATGGTTTGAGAATGGATACTGAGAAGGTTAAAGCAATTTTGGAATGGCCTACACCTGAGAATGTGGGTGAGGTAATATCATTTCATGGTTTGGCTAGTTTTTACTTGAAGTTTATAAATAATTTTAGTGTTGTTTGTAATGCTATGAGTGAGACAATGAGAGGACATAAAAAGAATTCAAGTGGACACATGGAGCTGATAAGAGTTTTGAGACTTTGAAACAAAAGGTTGCTGAGTTACCTGTATTGGCTTTGCCTGATTTCAACAAGGTATTTCAAGTTGAATGTGATGCAAGTGGTAGTGCAATAGGCGCTGTATTAAGTCAAGAAGGTAAACTTGTTGTTTTCTTTAGCGAGAAGTTGAATGATGCTAAAATGAAGTATTCTGTGTATGATTAAGAGTTTTATGCTATTGTTCAAGCTTTGAAGAAGTGGAGACATTATTTGATTTCTAAGGAGTTTGTGTTGTATATTGATCATAAAGCTTTACAATACTTGGGAAGTCAACATAAATTGAATTAGAGACATATGAAGTGGGTTGAGTATATGCAAAGTTTTATATTTGTGATTAAGCATAAGAGTGGAGTTACTAACAGAGTTGTTGATGCATTGAGTAGAAGATGTTCTTTGTTGACTGAAATGAAGGTTGAAGTTGATGAAATGAAAGAGTTGTATGATATTGATCCTGATTTTTCTGAGGTGTGGAGAGAGTGCAGAGCACCAAATCTGATAGATCACACTAGTAAGTATGATGAATATTTCATTCAAGAAGGTATGTTGTTCAAAGTTATTCAATTGTATATTCCTAGAAGTTCTATGAGGTTGAATTTGATTAAGGAAAAGCATAGTGGTGGATTCGCTGGACATTTTGGAATTGATAAAACATTGAGTTTGCAAAGAGAAGTATTACTGGCCACAGATGTATAAGGATGTTCAGAAATTTGTGAAGAGTTGTGGAGTTTGTCAAGTTGCAAAAGGAGTAAGTTAGAATACTGGATTGTATACACCTATTTTTATTTCTGAGGAACCTTGGAGTGACATTAGTATGGATTTTGTTCTTGGATTGCCTAAAATAGCAAAGGGGTATGATTCTATATTTTTTTTGTGGATAGATTTTCTAAAATGGCTCATTTTATACCATGTAAGAAGACATCAGATGCTAAGCATGTTATTGAACATTTCTTCAAAGAGATTGTTAGATTGCATGGATTATCAAGAAGTATTATGTTTGACAGAGACAGTAAGTTTGTTGGTTATTTTTGGAGAACTTCGTGGAAGATGGGTATTGAGTTGAAGTTTAGTGCTACATTCCATCCACAAACTGATGGATAGACAGAGGTTGTGAATAGAAGTTTGGGTAATTTGTTGAGATGTTTAGTTGGAGATGAAACGCATAATTAGGAGATGGTATTGGCACAAGCTGAGTTTACATATAATAATTCTGTGAATAAGAGTACAGGGAAGACACCTTTTGAGATTGTTACTAGAATGAAGCCTAGAGGAGTATCAAATTTAAGGGATGTTGCTGGTGAAGAGAAGTGCTACAGGAGAAAAATTTGTTGATTTTATGGAGTCTTTGCTTAAGGAAGTGAAGCTGAAGTTGGAACAAAGTAATCATAAGTACAAGGAGAATGTTGATAAGTCTAGAAGACATCATGTTTTTGAAGTTGGTGATGAGGTGATGGTTCATTTGAAGAAAGGAAGATTTTTGGTTGGAACATATGGTAAGCTGAAGATGAAGAAGTTTGGAGCTTGTAAGATCTTGAAGAAGTTTGACAGTAGAAATGCTTATGAAGTTGAGTTACCTGATGACATGGATATATCTCTTATATTCAATGTTGCCGATCTATATAATATCACGAGTCAGATGATAAAGTTGTTGTAGCTAATGATTATCCTAAGAAGCAAATTGAAGAGGTTGAACAGATATTGGATCAGAGAGTTGGTAAAAGCACAAGAGGAAAAGACTACTATGAATATTTGGTGAAGTGGAAGAATAGACCAATTGAAAATGCTACATGGATTTCTTGATTTGAGTTGGATTCAGCTCAAGTTGTGACACTTGCATGATTCAAGAGAATCATTTCTTTCTACCCTGGTTGTTTAATGCAAGAGAATCTTGGGTTGATGTGTTATCCTGCTCATTTGTGTTCATTCTGCCAATTGTCGCTGAGTTACAGTAATTGCCGAGTTGCAGCGATTGCCAAGTGCCAGTAATTTTGTAGTTTAAATCATTTGAAGTTATCCCACATCATGTTAACACTTAGGTTAGTGTGTTATCCCATCTCACTTTGTAGTGTGTGCCGAGTTCCACAATGTGTGCCGAGCTATCCTTCACGTGCTGAGTTTTCTTGTTGATGCCGAGTGTCAGCATTTTGGACGTGTTTTTTGCATTTTTGGTGTGAGCCGACTTTCGGGATTTATTTCAATCGCAACATTTATGATAAGATCTTCTCTTAGGATGTGTTCAGACCGTTGTTGGGTCGGCCTTTCTATTTTGTAATGTTCTAGAATGTTCTATAAGCTGTTTTGGCAAGTATAAATAGGGTGTTTAGGCTTAGAGTTAGGGCAGCTTTTGGAGAGTTTAGAGCAGAACTGGAAGGTTTGGAAAGTTTGTTGCATATGTATTTGGAGGGTGCAAATTTGAAGCTGGATTTTGGGATCTGGAATGGAATGTATTTTGTATTTGGCTGTAACCTAGAAGGCCTTACAGTTGGGCATGTATGTTGATATTTTGTAAAATCAAATAAAGAATTTGTTCTCTCTCTTGGTGCTGTTCTCTTTGTGTGTTTGCTTTCGTTGTGTTAACTCTGCAAGGTTGGTTTGGATTGCTGGGTGTACCTTTGGCCCTAGTTATTCTTTGCCCTCCTTGCATCAAGTTGCCCCACTACATAAGTAATGAGTGATAATAGAGATACAAATTTAATGAATAACATCAAGTTAAGTTGGCTTGATCTTGTGGGAAACTCCATGATTAAGAGTGCTTGAGATGGACCCCATGGGAGGTTCTAGTGCTTCAAATGTATGACCATTACTCCTAGGTGATGGATTCTAGGTAGACCATGTGTGGTCATGGGTTGAAAACTGATGTGAAGCTATGAAGTTGAATCCAGATAGAACATCACATACTTCAATACACAGTGAAGAAGACACCATATACGTGATAATGGCATCAAAGATTAATTCGGAGGAAGATATGTGAAATTCAGCAATGGCACTGTATTTTGCTACAAGTATTTGTCTTTTGCTCATACTGATGATTAATGATGATGCCTTTAATACTCTGCTTATCATCCATATCTTTTATTTTGGTGTATAAATATGTTCCTAATCTTTGAATCATGATCAATCACATTTTATCTACTATTTTATTTACTGAACAAATGCTGTTGTTTATTTTTTTCTTCCAACCTTTGCTGATAAATTCAAGAATATTGTCAAGTTTGTGTCTTGTTATTATGGAGAATCTTTATGATTACGTATGGATTATAAAATGTGCAATTTTTCCTTGACAGACCTATTGTGGAAAGCAGATCTACTTCTCATAGTCAGTGAAAGAGGTATTGAATGATTTATCAGAAAGCAGTCTTAGATATGAGCAATTTAGATGATTGTGGTTCAATTACAATCTTATGTGATGTCTCTATGTAAAGAATCCCACCCTTGTTCTTGCTTCATAGTATCTCCATTTAAGAGTTCTTTCCTACTGGACTTTCTAGAGAAAAAAATATTTTCTTGCAAAAATCAATTTTATGCCCTATGAAACACAAGTTCCAGGAACACAATTGAAGCTTCTTTTTTCCTACCGTGCTTCTGTAATTGGCCAGACCATGTTATCCAAACCTATACTTGGATCTACAATATTTCAGAGATCTACAATATTTCAGATTCTTTGATTTAGCATTCCAGTTTGCCATGCTTACTTTTTGAAGTGGCAGTTCATTGTTAGAGGCTATCAGATATATGAATTTGAAATAACATTCTCTGATTTACTAGAGACTTTTGTTGTACTCAAGTAAAGAAATTAAATATTTGAAAATTCTCTTGCATTTGCAACCAATATCCTCTGCACTGATGGTACAGAATTTATTACTGCAACAGTTGAATTTGTTAAATGCAAATTGCATTTTTCTTAATTACGTTCTTCTTAAATGTTGTGCTTGTGGAATTCTAAGCTCACTGCCAGGTGTTGTTATTGAATATGACAGAATTGTTGATTCAGACTGATTATCTGGGGACTATGCTATACATCCAAGCTCCAGGTGCATGGGCATCTCAAGCTTTCTATTAATCAACTATTGACGCAGTTATATTAGTTTGGTGAATGCATAGGTTTGGTGGGAGACTAAACAAACAATATAAAAGAGAAAATTTTCCCCACTATTCCTTCCTTATCTTGAACCAGCACAAGTTTTGAGCCTCAGATAGAGTTTAAGAAGTAACCTGCAAACTTATTTTATGGTGTCTGGAGATGCTGTAAATTATTCAAAAGAGATGCATTTATATCACCATCCGTTCTGCCTGAACAGTCAGAAGGTGCGACTGGCTTTGGAGGAGAAAGGCATAGATTATGTGTCTCACAAAATGAATCCGTTGAAGGGTAGAAATCTGGATTTGGACTTCTTTCGCATGAACCCGACTGGGAAAATACCAGTTTTTAAGAATGGTGACGTCATCATTTTTGATACACTTACTATCATTGAGTATGTATCTGTCTTCACAATTCACTTTCCTTTCATTTTAAAAAATATATATATATATATATATATATATATATAGCAAATGACTGCCTTAGAGTAGTCTAGAATTTGAATTCAAACAGACACTTCAATTGTTGCAAGGCTTTATAACATCTACCTTCGATTATTTTTTACTGTTTAGAGCACCGTCGTTTTTTTCACTCTGTTCAGGATTTGTTTATTTTCTGAAGGATGTGGATCACTTTAATGCCCATTAATGCCCATGAAACTTCAGGTACATTGATGGCATCAATGAACCCTTGGGGGGAAATGATGTAGACCATAGAAGAATGCTAGTGTGGATGCAGAAAATAGATGAATGGAATCCAAAGCTGTTCACCCTCAGCAACATTCCTCACAAGTATATTTTGTTCTTTTCAAGATTCAAGAGACAAGTTGCGATAGCAAGAATGGCTGAGAGTCCTGATCTTGCAGACAAATATCATCTGAAACTTCGAGGTGCTTATGCAACAGAGGAGCAACTGAAGGACCAGGATGCTGTGAATGAAAGCACAGAGAAACTTGTAAGTCTTCTTGAGGATGCCGAAGCCCAATTGGCAGAATCAAAATTTCTAGCAGGTGACAAGTTTTCAATGGCAGATGCAATGTTTGTTCCAATTTTAGCACGTATCGAGTTGTTGAGAAAGGAAAATGAATATATTGGCATAAGAACTCATCTTTTAGATTACTGGAATTGTGTGAAGGAGCGTCCAAGCTTTGGTGCTGTTATAGGCAAATATTTCTCAGGATGGAGAAAATATAAAAGTTTTTCGAGTACCTACACTAGTGTTTGGATTCGAAATGTATTAAAAAGGTACTGACTGTCATCTAACAGCTTTCAGATTTTCACTGAATGAGTGCCATTGGAGATGTGTTGATTGTTATTGATGTATATAAATATAATGTTAAACTTAAATTTATTTTAAAGTGTTTTAAACATTATCCACAGTTACAGGAAGCCAATTAATTGGTATTTCCTTTTTGGCCATGTAAAGTGCAACTTCTAAGAGGATATGTAAAAATAAGATTTTTAGTTTTGTTAGTGTTCCAATAATTTGTGATAATAATCTACAGTTATGAGAGACCAGTTATGGAAAATATATTTCCTAAATTGTATATTTTTCTGCTCTTCTTACCATATATAAATCCGAGATTACTCATCCAATTGATAAAAATGTTTTGACGAATCTAAGAGATTTGAGTGCTGCAATTTACTGAGTCCTCTTGCCAGGGCTGTAAATTTGAAATTGGCAATAGTCTGTCCACATTGGTAGAAAGACATTCATGCATTAAATGTAATAATTTGAATTCAGTTGCGCTTTAGATAGCTGTATTATGATATTTTCAAGCTGAAGTTTTAAATAGATTCAACATGTGGATGGAGTACTAGTAAATCAGATCTGTCTAGGTAGTATTTGGTAACTTTTATTTTATCATTATCTGATTTTGAAAATGAATAAATCAAGTTTAACCAGGTTGACTTGAAATGCCTTCACAATCAATTAGATATAGAAATATTCAATGCAAAGGATAAATTTCTACACTTGAAAACGAGCAGCTTGAATGTGGACATCCATGTTTTAGGATGAAAGTCCAGAACTGTTTTGTTGTAGAGCCTCTTGTTTTAACTTTTGATATCTTCTAGCATTTGGTGTGTCTTGGCAGTGAGTTGAATCTTGCATGCGTTTGGTGGATTTTGTGACTGAGTTGACTCTTGCATGCATATTGTAAATGCAGAGCACAAATTGCTGAAAATTTAATTAAAATAATAGATTTTCCTGTGCTTTCCTTGTGGTCGTAGCGAATTAGACAGAATTTGTAAAAGGATTGTTTTTATTTTTTTTGTATTTTTCAGATATAAGTTAAACAATAATTAACAACAGCAACAAATATGAAATAGACTGGAAACAACGCGCAATAATACAATATTCAGTCAATTAGAATAGTTGCGAAGACCATCTATTGGAGTTTGTGTCCCAATAGCTAGGCTCTGGGGTTTGCGTCCCAATCCTCTAAAATGACTCGTGAAAGCAAAATCGCAAATACGAAGAATAAAGATGTAAAAGATGATGAAAGAATGAGCCAACATCTTTTTTTATCTCCCTCTCAAAGCCAATTGAACCTTAAAGAGAGAACATGCTTTTCCCTTTATTATAAAATGACATCTTCTCAATTAAAAGGCTTTTATGTATAAAAAAAATACCAATTTCCTCAAATAACATAACTCGAGGTGTCCAAAGGTTTTCAGATAATGAAAATAAACTATAATAATTCAAGATCTTCCCAACGAGCTATAACACATAGGCCTGCTTGATCCCTAATTACTTCAATTAGCTATGTAAATAACTTTATTTTAATTTATTTAAACACAAACTTAGGAAATATTGTTTTATTCAACTGGAAAGCCAAATCAACCAAATAACCAGTGAATTGGTCCTGTCACCTACCTATGATTGTTGTCGGGCAATGTGGGCCTACTGGCAGTCCCATCCCTAAAAATTAGGGATGCTTGTAGAAACTAGGGAATATACCCTGTCAGCCAGAAACTAAAATCATATATTGCTCTCAAGGAGCCTCAAATTTGATCATTGCCAAAACTTCATAACTTTTAGGGAAATCCTTAAAATTAAGTAATTGCCTCGACTGGCTCTCAAATTGAATGTAGAACCAACTCCGGTCATTGAGTATCTAGTATGAGTCTCTATCCACCATTGCTAGCCTACGAGAGTCCAATAATAGGCCAACTCTCATAATTTTGCTAGTCAGATTAGAGAGGGGATATGACTGCCCTCCCCTTGCGGAGATGCTTGCCCACAAGCAATTGCAATGCTAGATGCTGCAAAATGGGCTCACCCTCTCAGGTGGTGTCCTCTATGGGTAGACCTCTTCAGCTCACCAAGTGCTCCTAAATCACCCAATCTCTCAATCATCTCTCCTTGACCTCTAGAATCTCTTCGGGGACCAAAGTCAATTTACCCTTTTCATCCAAAGGAGGTAAATCACGTGATGCAATATGTTGTTGCAGTTCTTTCTTCAAGCATGACATGTGGAACACATTATGAACCTTACTATTTGGTGGTAACTCAATCTCATAGGCCACCTCTCCAACTCGCCTAAGTACTTTGTAAGGTCCATAAAAACGAGACTTGAGCTTCTTAGCTCCTCCCGTTTAAGGGTAATCTATTTTTAAGGCTGTAGACAAAGCAAAACCATGTCACACACCTCAAATGCTCTCTCCGTCCTATTTCGTTCAACGTACATTTTCTGTTGATTTTGAGCATGCTACAAGTTCTCCCTGAGAGATCTCATGATATCTTGGTTCTTTGGCAACCAATCCTATGCCAAAGGAACTCTGCTGTCACTAAAAGCCAAATCAACAAAATATAACGCCTTGTAGCCATAAAGAGTTTTGAAGGGATTCATGTCAATGGACATTGGGTGTGTAGTATTATAACAATATTCGCCCAAATATAACCAACACACCCATGCCTTTTGTTTCCTTGACACATAGTTGTGTAGATACCCCTCCACCCACTTATTATCTCAGTCTGTCCATCTCTTTGAGGATAACAGCAAGTGATGGGGGTCAACTATGTGCCTACTAGCTTGAAAAGTTTCCGCCAGAAGGAACTCATGAACCTATTGTCTCTTTCACTCACTATGGTCTTGGGGAGACCATGGAGTCTAAATATCTCTCTGAAAAATAACTCAGCTCCTTATGAAGTTGTGAAGTCCACTGCAATAGGAAAGAAGTGGTCATACTTAGTCGACCTATCCACTACAACATAAATACAATCCTTCCCTTGAACTTGAGGAAGACTTGTAATGAAGTCCATAGATATCCTTGTCCACTTTTGCTCCGGTATAGGCAAAGGCTGCAACAATCCAACCAAAAAAGTATGCTCTGACTTGTTCTACTGACAAGTCATGCATTCATGAACATGGCGTAAGACATCATCCTTGAGACCCTTCCAAGAGAATCTCTCTCGTACCGCCCTATAGGTCTTACCATAACTCAGATGTCCCATTGTAGGAGTATCATGGTAAGTATGCAAAACTTGCTCCTTCAACTATGATTCAGGAACAAGGTAGACCTTGCCATTATAGTAGATGACACCATCCACTACACTATATTAGTCATCCTGTGTCAACCCATCTATGATCTCACAAGCATGCTGATTTTTGGAATACTCAACTAAAAGTCGAGCCTTCCAATCTGCCGAAATCTCACTCAATGAACATAGGGCAACAAGTGATGGCTTCTTGGAAAGTGCATCAACAACATTATTGTTCTTCCCCTTGATGAACTCTATGTCAAAATCATATGCTTGCACCTTGATTATCCACTTTTATTGCCTATCATTAAGCTCTATCTGATCAAGGAAATATTTCAAACTATTATGGTTCGTCCTCACCACAAATTTTCTGCCAACAAGATATTATTTGAATTTGGCTAATGCATGCATGATAGCAAACATTTCCTTGTCATATGTGGAATACAATCTCTCATTATGTCGTAGCTTCCTACTCTCATAGGCAATAGGATGTCTATTCTGCATCAACACTGCCCCTATGCCTTCACTTGAAGCATCACACTCAAGTACAAATGGCTGCGAGAAATCAGTGAGTGCAAAAAATGGACAGTGTTTATAACCTCCTTGAGTCTCTCAAAGACTCCTTGTGCCTTCTATGTCCATCTGAAGGCTCCTTTCCTTTTGAGATCTATTAAAGGTGTTGCTAACTGAGAGAATCCCCTCACGAACCTCCTATAATAGGCACATAAACCAAGGAGCCCACACAACTAAATAACGTTCCTAGGAGAGGGCCAATCATGAATCGCCTGAATCTTCTCCTCATGCACTTTCACTCCCTCTGCATTGATCATGTGACCCATGTATAAAATCTCTCTGAGTCTAAATTCACATTTGAACAACTTAGCAAATAGAGACAGACTCTATATGATGCTAACTGCTTCCTCAATATGTTTGAGATGATCATCCCATGTCCATCTGTAAATCAATGTCATCAAAAAACATCAGAACCGATTTCCTCAATTGCTTGTTGAAGATGTGGTTCATACAGGACTAGAAGGTGGTAGGTGCATTATTGAGGCCAAAAGGCATCACCAGAAACTCATAGTGCCCATAGTGACAATGGAAAGCAGTCTTGTGCACGTCTTCATCCCGCACACGAATTTGATGATAGCATGAATGGAGATCAATCTTCAAGAAGTAGATAGCTCCATGTAGCTCATCTAACAACTCATCAATGCATGGAATGGGGTATCTATTCTTGATTGCCTTTTTGTTCAAGGTTTTGTAATCAATACACATATGCAAAGTCTCATCCTTCTTCTTAACAAGCACAACAAAAGAAGCAAAAGGGCTAGAGCTAGTGCGAATGAATCCCATATCTAGTAACTCGTGGATGGTCCTCTCAATCTCATCTTTGTATGCTCTAGAATGATGATATGGGGTAGTAATTACAAGCTTAGCCCCATCCTCCATCTCTATCCCATGCTCGAAACCTCTATCGGGAGGTACACCAGGATGTATGTCACCAAAGATTCAACCATGCCGGTCCATCACTAACTGTATATCTACATGAAAGGCCATGCCATCCTGAGGTGTAGGTATTTTGGACTTTACAAAACGACGTGTAGCCCAAAGTATGTCATCATGATGAATGATGGTCTCCATCTTGTGGGAAGTTACCTACTTAGGACCATTGTCTGAAGTCGCCCTCAAGATAGTCTTCTTCCTTCTAGAAAGAAACTCCAATTGCATGCGGTGATGGTCAATGATGCATTGCCCAATATCCTGTAACCATTGCATGCCCGAAACTACATCATAATCCTCCAGCGGTAGCACATAAAATTCATCTGTCAGAATATAGTCCCCCATTTGGATGCTAAGTTGAGGAATCCTTTGATTACAACTCAAAATGACATTGTCTGCAACCTTCATTCCAAAACTGACAAACCTCTCGGACTGGAACCCATGCTTGTCAACTAGCTTCTAGTCAATAAAGTTGCGTGTGTCACTTGTGTCTACTAAGCTCATAACCCACTGACCTCTTAATGTACCTTTCAAATGAAAAGCATAAAATCTGGGATAACTGGAGAGAGTAGCCATAGTCACTTTAGCTAATGTCAAAGGCTCTAGAGTCTAGCTCTAACTATGGGTTTCCTTGCTCAACCTCCTCTAGACTATCCTTAGTATTAGTATCAGGTATCTCCTCATCACCTATCTCAAATGTCACCTCTATCAAATGAACCTTGCATTTACCATGTTAATGATGTCTAGGCTCCTATGGCTTCACAAGAGAAGCATAGTTTCTTCTTCCTCATCTCATTCCTCGACTTCTGGTCCATCCTGAGTGGTCTAGAAGGTGGTCCCCCTCCGCCCTAGGAAGTGTTGGCCTTTTGGGGAGACTGAGAATCCCTGAAAGGTTTCTTATCTGCCTGATAAGGATCAGGAAGGGTGTCCAATCTAAATGTAACATCAATGGCCTCCTTGAGGGTGGCAGGCTTGAATGCTCATACCAGTTCCTTTAGCGTATCTTGTAAACCCTCTATGAACAACATCACACAATGACTATGAGACATGTCCAAAACCGTGACTGCAATATGCTAGAACTCATTCACAAAAGACTCCATGTTCCATGTCTACCCAATATGTGCCAACTCCTGGTAGTAAAGCTTCGTATCTTTACGATCAAACCTAGTAATGAGCCAATTATTGAATTCAGCATAGGAGTGAACCATGGCATGATCCTGGGTGACCAATCCATGGTGCCACCAATCATAGGCAACCCCATCTAAATGCAAAACCACAAATTGTATAGCCTCTCTCTCAGACATAGGTCTCAATGATAAATAGATATCTAGCTTGTGCACTTGTATCACCTATGCCATCATAGTTAGCTGGTGTGATCTTCCCATTATCTCTACTAAGGTCATTGTTTTGTTATGGTTTGTAGCCCCTATCTACTCTGAACTTGGTGTTATCTCTACATTGTGCACAATACTATGGAAAAGGAAAAACATCCCTAACCTCTGGGGGTAGGGCTCTCCACTCAGCTGTAGACAATTGCCATGATTGAATCCTGGAATCTAACCTCAAGTGGCTCCACCTATGTCGGTTGCTCAACTTGCCCAAACTGAGGCAATAATGGTCTATCTCGAGCAGGAACACGTGGACGCTCTTGCCTATGAGAATGAAGGAAGCTCCCTGCTGGTACATGGGATCGATGATTGCGCTAGCTTCCCACAATGGAAACTGACTTGCTCCTCCCCTATCTTTCCTATCTACCTCCGCACTATCCAATTCCATCCACTCTAGTGTATCCTATAATCTATCCATTGTTTGGACTATTCAAGGTTGCATAGCAATCAGAGTTCTCATGAACTCCTTTTCCTCTGCCTCTATAGGCATGCCATCACCACCAACACCTTGTGCCTCACCCATAGCTAGTGTCTCTACATCTTTGGCAACCTCTGCTCACCATTGGTTTCTCCTACGCTCATAGAATCTGTGTATTTCTCCACTATGATGCATAAAACATATATAAAAATAGATGCCAAATGCTGAAATGAATTATCAAACCCTTTTCTGTAACCTATTGTGATAATTTCATTGTACAGGCTGGCAAGATTCAGGATCTGATACTACTGAAAGATCCCAAACGGATCCTTTCATTGAACTTCTATAAATTTTAATTAAAATAATAGATTTTCCTATGCTTCCATTGTGGTTTTAGAGAATTATACCGAAGTAGCGGAAGGATCAATTTTTTTTTTTGTATTTTCCAAATATAAGTAAAACAATAATTAAAAACATCAACAAATATGAAATAAACTAGAAATAACGTACTATAATACAATATTCAGTCAACTAAAATAGCTACAAATTG
Organism: Cupressus sempervirens; assembly: GCA_028749045.1. Lineage (NCBI taxonomy): Eukaryota > Viridiplantae > Streptophyta > Pinopsida > Cupressales > Cupressaceae > Cupressus > Cupressus sempervirens. The sequence goes on along the minus strand of CM053783.1, from coordinate 289,538,247 downwards.
TGTCAGACAAGATATGCAATTAGTATGCCAACAAAGGTGTTTACAAAGAAGGAATGATTACACCAGTTGCAAGAATGGACCAACCACACACCAAAAGGGTAGAGATGACTAATGTAAACCAACCAACAAACCACATGTCAGTTGAAAGGCAGTCGTACGACTACTATAGTCACACTAAGGCAATAAGAAGATCCCAATATGCCAAACAAGATCCACAATGTGTAATGAACAAGCACCCCCAAATGTTGAACTTAACAATTTTTGTCAACTGCTGAAAAATATTGTAGAATGCTATGAAAACCTTCTGTTGGAGTTTGTGTCCCAATAGCTAGGCTCTAGAGTTTGCATCCTAGTCCTTTAGAATCGCTCCTCAGAGAAAAATCGCAAATATGAAGAATGAAGATGTAAAAGATGATGAAAAAATGAGCCAACATCTCCTTTTATCTCCCTCTCAAAGCCAATGGAACCCTAAAGGGAGAATATGTCTTTCTCTTTATTATAAAATGACATCTTCTCAATTAAAAGACCTTTATGTATAGGGAAAATAGCCATTTCCTCAAACAACATAACTCTAGGTGCTCGAAGGTCTCCAAATGATGAAAATAAGTTATAATAATTCAAGACTTTTCCAACGAGCTATAACACATAAGACTGCTTGACCAAATGAAGCCAAAATCCCCTTATTACTCCAATTAGCTATATAAATAACTTTATTTTAATTTATTTAATTGCAAACTTAGGAAATATTAAAATATTTTCTTTTATTCAACTAGAAAGCCAAACCAACTAAATAACCAGTGAACTAGTCTTGTCACCTGCCTATCACAAATGTTAGACAATGTGGGCCAACTAGTAGTCCCATCCCTAAAAATTAGGGATCCTCCTAGAAACTAGGGGATATACCCTGTCACCTTGAAACTGAAATTGTATACTGGTCCCAAGGAGCCTCAAATCTGATCACTGCCACAACCTCCTAAATTTTAGGAAAATCTTTAAAATTAAGGAACTGCCCTAACCGACTCTCACACTGATTGTAGAAGCAACTCCAGTCATTGAGTATCCAGTATGAGTCTCTATCCACCACTGCTAGCCTACGAGACTCCAATAATAGGCCAACTCTCATGACTCTGCTAGTTAGACTGGAGAGGGAACATGACACACAAATTGCTTAAAAATAGAAGCATAATGAAGTTGATATAAAACACATAGCAGTATAAAAGCAATCTCTTCATGTGAAATAAATAGCAGAAGAGATGGTTGCAATTGGCTCTAGTTGGATGGATGTCAAGAGGCTAAGGGTCCGTTTGGTTGTGGGAATAGGAATACATATTCTGGAATAGAAAATAAAAATACATATTCCTATTCTTGTTTGGTTTAGTTGGAATTTGATGGTGAATCACAAACCCAAAAATTTATGTTTTCTAAAATAAATAAAATTGGAAGAAGAATACGTATTCCAATTCCACCTATTTAGTTGGAATTAGAAATGCTCATTTTTGGGCCAAAATTGGAATATGCATTCCTATTCACCATTCTAATTTGGTGCACCCAAACAGAGAATTTGAAATTTTAAGAATTTACATATGCCTATTCCACTCATATTCCTGCTGCCAAACGACCCTAAATGACCAACACAATAGGTGAAAAGCACATTTTAACCATTGATTTATCCTTGATTTGATGGAGTGCTAAAACAAGTTTAGGCTTCAACCTTAAAAGCTTTTTAAAGTCAATTTTTGACTCCTATCTCAGAGATAAGAGCTCAATTTTCAACATTTTGGCACTGTAAAGGTGTTAATTGAATCTTGGGCCATATTTTACATTTAAGTGAAGTGAAGAGGATTAGACTTTTGATTTTCTTTTTGGATGAACAAGAAATTATCTCAATATTTTTAGTAAACCTCTTGTAACTAACTTCACCCTACTAGGGTAAAACATGAGCCAATAGTCTAGCTAGAGAAAGTGCTTGGGATCATTTCTCAACTTGACATGTTTTTAAAGACACTCCCCATTCATCAATTGATCAACATCTCTCATGATACATTTTGCAAGTTTGCTGCTCAAATGTAGCAATCAATGAACTTCTTTTATTTGGCAATAAATCAATGAGATGTTTAATGGGATGAGAGTAACATTATGAGGAAAAATATCATAAGATTCAAAATACTTTCTTTTACAGAAATCTATATTGAATCCCCAAGAGTTTGCTTGGGCAGTTTCTGAAGAAGCATAACCTTGTGAGGGCTGAGATTTGACATCTGTTGTGGATTATTGTATGGATTTTATATGTATCTTCGCAAATTTAAAATTTAAATGAATCATTAGGCTACATGTTTAAACTTTTCAAAAGATGTCACATATTATTTTAGACATTCAAAAATGGACATACTAGTGAATACACATTTTTCTGTAATTTTTTATTATTAATAAATGATCAAAGACCAACAATTAATAAATTCATGGCAGCTGAAGACATGACAATGGTGCTGGTGGGGTCTTGGTCCTATGGGAAGCACAGTCTCACGGTGGCCAAATGGCACCCTATGCTAGACCTGATGAAAGAGTTGAATAGGATGGCTCCAGTTTGGGTTAGGCTCTCGGGAGTCCCCTTGGATTTTTAGAATGAGAGGATCCTGAAATATATTGAGAACTCCTTTAGACATTATGTTGTGGAAGACACATTTACCCTACATAAGTCTAGGCTATTTTTTGCAAGATTCAGTGTGAATGTTGCGGTTGGTACTTCTTTACTTGAGTCCATTGTTCTAAGCTCAAAGTGGGGTCAGAAGGTGCAACCCATTATCTAAAAAAATGCGGGGCTTTTTTGCCAGAAATGCTCGTCATTTGGACACTTGATTATTGATTGCACTAAGAACTATAAGTTGGCTAAGAAGGGGATGTTAGCAGGGGAGAAGGAAGTTGTACTTGTTTCTTCAAAATTTGGAGAGGAGAAAGTTGTATCTTTGGATAGAGGAGAAGGATAGTTGGAGGGGATGGTGAAGATTGTTTCTTCACCTAGGAAGGGGCTAGAAGATGAGGCTAGTACCTATGAAGGAGAGGTGGAGATTAAAATGATAGAGGCTTCTAAGAAGTCTTGTGAACCAAGTGGGCCTTCTGGGGGGTTAGAGGAAGTTGAGATAGAGGATCTCAATGAAGATGAGACTTTCCCCTTTTTGCAAGGCATAGAGGACCTCCTTAGCACCGCTTTGAGAAACATGGTGATGGAGGAGGTATATGGGGGTTTGGAGGATAAAAGTAAGGTTTCAGAGAAAGGAAAAGGGAAAGAATCAGAAGGTGTGGAGGTAGCTAGAGTACTTTGTTGGAGTGAAGATGTTCCCCCAGATTCTAAGAGGGTGGAACTGTTGGCCACGCTTGAGAATGTTGAGGGAAAATGACAAAATCAAAGAAGGAAGACAAGAGTATCAAAGAAACTTGAGGTGGAGAAAGAGCTGAAGATGGATGTGGGGAAATCTGGGAAACAAAGTAGAATAATGAAGCAAATGGCAAGGGAGGTGGCTAGTGGTAAGAAACCTACCTTGGAGTCTTTGAAAAAAGGTAGAAAATGATCATTCTATCACGTAATATGAGGGTGTTGAATAGCCTTGAAAAATAGTTTTCCCTCAAGCAACAACTGTCTAACATGGAAATTGATATCCTTCTAATCCAGGAAGTTAAAATGACTATGTCTAACCTTGAATGTATTGCCAGTTATATTTGGCCAAGTGCTAATTTTTGTTATAGTGAAGTGGAGGGAGTATCAAGAGATGTGGCCACTTTCTGGAACCCAAGTACAGGTAAAGGAAGTTTCATACATCGTTCTAAAAACTATCTTATTACTAAAAATAGGAAAGATGAAACGATTTGGAACATCATTAATGTGTATGCCCCAAACTCAAGACAAGGAAGAAGCTGTCTTTGGGAGGAGTTGTCTGTTTTCCTCTCTCATAATAAAAATACCTTATGTATGGGAGATTTTAACTCCCCACTATACCCCTCGAAGAATGTTGGAGGAACGGTAGATTTTAATGAAAGTATGAAGGCCTTGGCTGAATTCATCAATAAAAATGATTTAATGAATATGGAGATGCATGGAGTGAAGTTCACTTGGTTGAACAATAGGAAGGGAGTTGACCTTATCAAAGTCAAATTTGATAGACTTGTACTCTCGGCTGGCTGGGAGGGTCTGACTTCCTCCTTTCTCATGGGATTACCCAGGACGGTCTTGGATCATTTTCCCATCCTTTTTAATCGGAAAGAAGTGTCTTGGGGGGCACAAGACCTTTTAGATATGAAATAATGTGGCAATCTCATCTCGACTTTAGTGCTTGGGTGGCGGAGTGGTGGGGGATTATGTGGAAGGAACTGCAATGCATAGACTCTCTACTAAACTGGACAATATTAGAAGGAATGTTTGACCTTGGGAGAAAATATTCTTTGGGGATATCTTTATGACTAAGGCAGAGGTGGAAAGGAAGTTAGAGGAACTCCATAAAGTTATGGAGGAGGGCTTAGCCTCTTAAGATATGATTCTGGAAGGGGATCTAACTATAGGAAGGTTTGGAAAGATACGATGATCAAAGAGGAGACCTTCTGAAAGAAAAGATCAAGGGTTTTATAGCTCAAGCTGGGGGATAGGAATACTACTTTTTTTCACAACTCGACATCCATCCAAAAAAGGAGAAACTCTATTGATGTTGTCAAAGATGATAATAATGTGAAGCTCACTAAAACTGAAGAGATAGGTAGTTGGGCTACTGCTTAATTCAAGAACTCTTATAAAGAGAAGCATAGAAATATCAAGGAGGAGGACAGATGATGGCTAATTAATTCCATACCCACAGTGATCGCAGTGGAGGAGAATGAAGAATTAACATAGTTGGTCATTGAGGAGGAAGTTGACAGAGCTGTCTTCTCTATGAAAGCCTATAAATCCTCGAGGCCTAATGGTTTCCCCTTGACTTTCATCCAAAACTTCTACGAAATGGTTAAATTGGATCTACTCTGGGCCACCCGTGACTTTTTTAGAATTGGGAAGCTTCTCAAGCAACTCAATAAGATGTTTATTGCCCTGATCCCTAAGGTCAAGGATCTAGGGGCCCTCTTTGATTTCAAGCCAATTAGCCTTTGTAACACCACTTATACAATTTTTTCTAAAATTATGGTGAGCAAGTTAAAAGCGCTACTACATAAACTTATTGGGAAAACCTAGAATGGGTTTGTTCCAAGGCATCAAATCCTTAATGCGGCCATCACCACTCATGAGGTGCTTCACTCTATGGAGAAGAGTGGTAATCCGGGTATGGCTTTGAAACTTGATATCTCTAAAGCTTATGATAGGATCAACTGGACCTTCTTGTATGAAGTTATGGTTAAAATTGGTTTTAGTCAAAAGGTTATAAGGATGGTTAAATCAATGATAGAGACTGTTAATTATTCGGTGCTGGTGAATGGTTTGCCTTGGGGGAACTTTGGAGGGGAGAGGGGACTAAGATGAGGAGACCCTATCTCTCCTTACTTGTTTATTATGGTGGCGGAAGTGCTGGGAAGGGCTCTCCTGAGAAAGACGAAAGGAGGGCAGATCAAAGGTATTAAGCTTGCTTCCACGCTTCTGCTGAAGGTGATACATTAGTTTGTGGATGACATTTTCCTGAGCGAAGAATCCTTTGTGGGCGAAGCTAGGGCTTGGAAATTTGTCCTGGAGGTTTATGCGGTCAATGCGAGACAAAAAATAAATTTGGATAAAAGGAAAGTTTTCTTCAACTCTATTCTAGATATTCAACAGAGGATCTTAAATAATTTGGTGTGTAATACTGCCTTGCTCTCTGATACGTATTTGGGCCTCCCTTTGACTATGAAAGATGCAAGTAATAACTTTTGGAGTACTGTCCTAGAAAAAATGGAAAAGAAGTTGATCGGGTGGAAAGGTAAAACCTTGAGTAGTGTGGGTAAGCTTCAGCTTCTAATTTCATCCCTTCAAGGCCTTCCTGTGTATTTCCTATCAATGTTCAAAATCACTTAGAGTATGGTGGATAAATTGGAGAAAATCCAAAGAAATTTCCTTTGGTCGGGAGGAAGTGGGAAGAATAGGTTAAGCTTGGTTAGTTGGGACACAGTTTGTAAACCTAAGAGTAGAGGAGGCTTGGGAGTTAAAAGGATATTTGATTTGAATAATGTGCTCCTCATGAAGGTGGGGTGGAATCTGATGAAGGAGGAGGCCAATTAGTGTAAAATTTTGAAAGCCAAGTATTTGGAAAATTTGAATTTCTCTCACTCCATCTGGAGAAATGATCTTCCTATGGGATCTAAGGTTTGGGGTAATATACTAAGAAACATAAGTCTTTCAAGAGAGAAGGTGTGAGGTGGTTGGTGGGTGATGGCAATCAGGTTAATTTATGGGAGGACATGTGGCTTGCTAAAAAACCTCTTACCAGAATGAAGTATGGGTCACTTCAGGATCACCTATAGGAGCAGGTGGGGAATAAGGTTGTCAATTTTATTGGCCTAGGGAGGAGGTGGAAAAAGGTTGAATAGCAACATAACACCTTTGATGGTGGGGAGCTAATTGAAGAGCTAAATGACCTGCTTGAAGATTATAGAATCTCGGGAGTGGCCCAAAATGATACTTTTATTTGGAAGGCTACCTTGATAGGGGAGTTCTCTATCAGATCTTCTTACAAATTAATGCTTGATAAAGCCTTAGAGCCTAATTATTGGGGGAATATTTGGTTTAACCATTTGATCCCAAAGATTAATATTTTCTGGTGGACCACCATTCATGGGAAAATCCTCACTATTGATAATCTCATGAAAAGGGGATTCCAATTATCCAACATATGCTATTTGTGTAAGAAAGTGGAGGATAATATTACCCATATGTTCCTTGATTGTAATTATGGTTCTAATGTTTGGGGGAGGCTATTATAGAATTTGGATTTAATTTGGGTGTTTAATAAGGGAATTGAGCAATTTGTTAAGAGTTGGCAGGCCCTTTTACCTACCCCCTCCTTGTCTGTATGTGGAAGGTAATCCCCCCCATGTCTGCTGGGGTATCTGGAAGGTGAGAAATAATAGGGCATTTAGGAATGAAGAGAGAAGTGAGGAGGTTGTTGTGGACAAGATCTACAAACTTCTAGTCAAAAAAATGAAGTGCTACAGGTGGAGGAAACCAATGATCCCCCCTAATCAGCTGGAAATTGGGATTACCAAGTGTTGGAGTTTGGAAGAGGGAATCATGGAGATTGATAATTCCAATTTGATAGTAAGTAAAAGGACATGATGGAAACCCCCAAGATAGAACTAGGTTAAGCTCAACCTTGATGGTGCTTCTAGAAAGGAGGGATCGACTGGTGGAGGTATAGTCAAACACAGAGAGGGCAGTATGCTTGTGGCCTATACCAGACATCTAGGGATAGTGTCCAACAATATTGTGGAAGCTATGGCTCTATTCTAGGGTCTAAAAATGGTGATCAGTGTTGGATGGGAAAACATGGAGATTGAAGGTGACTCAAAAATTATTATTAAGACTATAGAAGGAATCATGAAGGAAGGGTGGGCAATTAAATGCATTGTTGAAGACATTAGACACTTATTAATTATTTTAAATAGATTTGAATAGCATCATATTTTTTGGAATGGAAGCTTTAGGTCTAAATGTGAAGGACCTACGATGTTGGAGGGAATTTAGTGCCTTACCAAACTTGGTAAGAGATTTAGTGAATACAGAAATTAAGCATGATGAAGTCTAGTTGGAGGAGCTTTTTAAATTATAGTGACTTGTTGTTGAGTAGGCAGAAGGGACAAAGTCATTATGGACAGATGGCAAGGAGTGGCAGAAAAGGTACTTGTGATAATAAATTCTCATGGTCCAAAAAGGAAAGAATATTGAAGTTTGAGATAAGTGAATTTTTAATGATTTTTTTGTGTGTCCTTGTACTTCATGATGAGCAAAAGTTCAAATTTTAAATGGTTTGGGTGTATTGGGAATGATGGAAAATATTGGAGTAGGGATAGAGGTGGTTGACACGTGATAGTTATGTCCAAATGGGACACAACTATTATTAACAATAAAGGCCTTTATGTATGCTTAAGGCCCACTATTTTTTGTGCCTAAGTGTGATCGCATTCTAAGTAATTGCCTTTGGGTTTGGGAGAAGGAGAGAGTTTTAGGGAAAATTGCAAAGATGGAGGGTGATCTCTTGCGAATTGAGCCTTCTATGATAGAGGAGAGTGCTAGGAAGCCACTAGTTTGGTACATGTTGAAGGAGGGAGGATTTATCTCGTTCATGAAGGCACTGAATGGGTATGATGAGAATTTTTCTCTGCAATTTGTTAATTCTTGGGAGGATTGAAGAGTCATGATCAATGGTATCTAGTTTCATATCTCGGAGGAAGTTATCTCTTTGGCAATGAGACTTAATATGAGGGGAAGGACATGGCAAAGAGTGATAAGGGTAGCTGATGAAGTGAGTCTGAATCACTTCTTCCTAGAGGGGGAAGAACCTATTCACCATAGAGGAGGGTTTATGAGGGAGAAGCTCCTAGAGCCTTGGAATGAAGTTTGTTTGACATTGATGAAGTACTTCACTCTAAAGGGAGGTATGGTGTCTGTTATTATTATCATTTCACTCTTCTAAACCATTTTTGCCAATGTAATTTTATTCTGCTACACGATTTAGTTGATATGGTTGCTGATGTTAAGGAAAAAATGAGGAAGGGAGTTAATTATACCATTTTGCATCAAGGGTTGATGTTTCGTCTCTATCAATCCCACCTTGCTTTGGTCCTGGCTAGGATTGTTGAGATTGATATACTTGCTCCCCCCAACCCCCATCCCCAAAAAATCCCCCTTAGGATTACAGGCCCTAGAGGCCCTACCCCACAACCTTCGCCTAATGGGTCCCCTGTTGAGTCGAAGCTCTCCCCTCAGGTAAAAAAGGGAAGTCTAGAAAAGGTAAAGAGAAGGAAGTTTGGAGGAATCAAAGGATGAGGGGAGAGTTGGTAGGAGGAGGTCGAGGAGTATTGCGAAATCCAATGCTAAAAGGAAGTTGAGATCTAGGACCTTGCAAGAGGAGGATTTAGATTCGAAGGAGATGGGCCACCCTTAACAAATGATTAAACAGAAGGCTTCAAATTTTGGTGGGGGGAATATGGAGGAGGAGAAAGTAGAGGTTTCAGATTCTTCAAAGTCTAGCTCAGGAGATGTGATTAAAGGGAGGAAAGAGATGACACACGTTTCAATGACCATTGGGTTGGGATGTGTGGACCTAACTCGGGACCAGCTCCCTGATAATGTGGATAGAGTGCCCTCCCCTATTACGATATCCTCTCCTATAAGGGTTTCTTTCAAAGATAATGTAATACCTAACCCCTCAATTGTCCAGGATGTCACTAAGGAGTAGGTGGATGGCTGCCATTGTGGCAAATAGGAGGTCACTAAGGAGGTTCGGAAGATGGCTGGCAATGAGCTATGGGAGAGAATCTATGCCCTAGAGGAAAGAACGTGTCTCTTGACTAAATTTATTGTCAAGGTGACACATGTTGTTGCTGCCACATTACATCTGCTAAAGGACTAGGAGGGTGATTTAACCAATGAGGACTCCAGGATGCTATTCAACTTCCTTGCGGAAGATTGGGCTAAAATCCTCCTAAGGGGGAAGGATGCCAAGAAGCCTTAGGGCCCTTTCTCCCAGCTCTCTATGTTTTGTTTTTTGTTTTTTTGTTTTTGTGCTGGTTGTTGAACTTTGCTGGGTTTAAGGTGGTAGTGCCTTTGTTTTTATGCTTTCTTAGTTTTAGTAGTTCTAGTACAAGCAGTAGTTGTTTAATGCCTATTGATACTTTTATTGCCGTGTTTGTGAACAATGTTTTTGTTTTAAAAGTGGTAGGGGATAATTTTGGTTGGTGGTAATCTGTTGGTGATTTACTAGTTTGTCTACTTTATGGGCAAACCCCCTTGTTTTGGCTGCTTTTTAATTCAAAAATAATTAATAAATTATACACATGGATTTTAATTAAATTAATAAATTATACACAGGGATTTTAATTCATGAATTTATGTTTATCCTTATTGATCTTTTAATGCTTTCAATGATATTTCCATGTATCCTTTCAAACACTTAAGAAAATATCTGAACTAGTGCTTTCAATGGTATTTCCATGTTCCTTCCAACACTTCTTGAAAATATATGAACATTGACAAAGATTCATTGTTAGAACTTTTGAAGAAGAATAACAAAAACATATAATATTTAATTTTGATAATTTCCATTATGCATTAGAATTTTAAAACACACTATCATGATTATATTAATATAAACTTTTTATCTCCATAATGTTTACACTTTCCTATATAATGAAACAATAACCTAACAACCATTATTCAACCTTTCTTTATAAGTTTTAACTATAGAAAAATTTGCATACAATCATTTCCCATAAATTAATTAAATAATTAAGTTTATTTCATTTTTAATTAATTGATCATTATTGATTAATTAAAACTCATTTCTAAAATCTCATAGTTGAAAAAATTCTCATTGATGATTTAAATTAACTAATCTAATTTCTCTTAATTAAATTAATTCTCAAGCAAAAGGAAAATTGCGAGCCTATTATTTGAGAGGTACTTAGCTTGATAAATAATAATAATAATTGATCACAACACATAATAATAATTAATTCCCCTCAATTTTTTTAAAAAAATTAAAATTTCAAAAAAGTAATTTAATTTCACATCAATTTCAATTTCATATTAATTTTATTTAATTTCATCTAAATTTATATTTTTAGTTTGAATATATTTTTTCAATTAAATCTACTAAAATTGGAAAAACTAAATTTAAAAGAAATTATCAATTTTGAAAATTAAAACCAAAAATCTTTTTTTTTTCCTTTTGAAAATCATATATTCTTTTAGATCAGAGAAAACAAAATCTTTCTCTTTTTATTTGTTGATCTTTATTTATTTTTGTATCAATTGTGATAATCTATTTTAACTATGAATTCTATATAAGCAACAACTCTCTCTCTCTCTCTCTCTCTCTCTCTCCACACACACACACACACACACACACACACACACACACACACACACTTATGTAGGTTTTCAACACAAATTTATGTATCAAATCTCTTTCCAATTATCAACCATAATATTTTGCTATCATACCACTTGATCATACTTCTCAAAGTCCAAAGTTTAAGTGTTCCTAAAATCACAATTGAGTGCACACTTCATACAAACAAAGAGAAGCAACATAAGCTAGGAGTATTTGTCGGGTTGCATGTGTCATTTGTGTATTTGATTTTTGATAATAATGCTTCTAATTTTGTTGTTTGTAGGGTCAAATAAGTTTGTATGTTTAGTATTCTAATTTAATCAATGCTTCTAGCTAGTTTGTTTTGAGTCTTACAAATTCTACCCTTACGACAATTATTACCAAATATCCCCTAGCACTATTACTGCAAACTAAGAAAATGATTAATAAGTTTTTTCATTTGTGTTATATTGTAAGATAATTCTAACTTCTGGTTACTAACCATAATTAGTATTTTTTATTAGTATTTGCAATGGGATATACATGAGAAATCTATAAAATTTTGTGCTTTAATGAAATGTTTTTTTTTACCTAACCTGCAAACATTGGATTTAGTTAGAAAAATAAAGAACAAACATGTAGTCAAAGAAGAAAAAATAAAACAAGAATAAGAGCAATAAATTATTTCTTATTAATTTAGATATAGATATAATTACAATATCTAGTCTGTTGGGACTCAAAATTGCAAGCCTAGTTTTGAGTACCATTCTAAAAACCAAGTCTAAATGAGCGCCTACAAATGCTTTCCATGCATGTGTACCCGATTGACATTTTGAGGCTCATGATGTGCTCCAAGTGCTCATTACCTTTCATTTAGTTTGTTCATAGACCTCAGATTGTTAGTTGGAAGTTCCAAATCATTTTGTGAAGTGTCATTTTGAGCTTTTGAGAAATCTGCATTTTTGCCATAGTGCCAAACAATGATGGGAAGCCAAGATTGCGATTGAATATCTCCCACCCAAAAAAATTTCATGCCTCGTCACTTTGGGAGTGTCTAGCAAGCATGTGAGAGAACCCATGTTTCAGATTTCAATTTGTTTGGATATGTTTTGTATCTCTCAAAGTTGGTTGTTCATTGTTGTCATGTTCATACACATTGTTCAGAATTTTGGGAGGCCTTTTTGACAGTGAAATTTTCATGAGCTGTTGAGTGTTTTGAAGAAAGGGTCATACTACTACATTTTTTTTTATAAATGAAATCCTATGTTTGTATTTTCAAGGCCTAATGAATCTGTTTGATGAGTTTTCCAAACATATTCCATTTGCAAAAACTTAAAATTGCTTAGTTTCCTTTTATGACAATTAGCCACTAGCCCTGTTTGATAAGTTATAAGTTTGACCTAGTTGACCCTATTGAGAAAATAAAATTTCTCCTACATTTTAGGGGTCAGCACCATGTTAAGTTTTGGATTTGAGCCTATGAGGAATCCGTTTGATTAGTTTTCAAATGCGATTTCAAATTCAATTTCTTAAGTTTTACTAGTAATCATTTGCAGATTGACTAGGAGGCCTGTTCAAGATGTTATAACTCTGAAATTGTGATAGATGAAGCCAAATAGATGTTATACTGTGTTCCAAACTGGAAATACCTCAAGTGTGCTAGTTTTCAAATCTTGGCGAATCCATTTGCACATTTACAAAAAATATTGTTTTGATAGTATTCCCAATTCTACAAGTCCTAGAAGTCAACTTTGTACATCCAACAAATTTTCCTAGCTATTTGTCATGAGCCTAAATTGTGCCCTCATACCCTCCATATGAGAGTCAACCAATGTCCTGAGTTTCTCTTCCCCAATTAGTCATTTGGCTAGTTTTCAAAGTCAAAACATAATGCCTTATATGTTTCAAACATGTTCATTTGCAGGGCAGTTTGAAAAGAGGAACTTTGATAGTTGATAACTTTTGACTAGAGACTCGTCATGAGATGAACCATGATAGGATGAAAGTTTGTTGACCAAAGACTAAGTGTGCTAGGTGCCAAGGCTTGGTTAAGTGTTTCTCTTAGTTTTTAAGGCTGGCTCAATAACTTCCTAACACAAAATTGATAGTTTGAGGAAAAAGTAAACTCAATTAGATTTCAATTCTCATGGAAGTTTTTATAGCATTTTTCACAAGTCAGGTGTTTGGGTTTGAAATTTTTTTAGCCAGATCTACTTGGAACCTGACTCTTTTTCACTGTGACACTATAGAAGAATTGACACTTTTAGTTAATTGAAAGCTTATTAAATGAATTGCACATTACCCTAAATTGAACAAGTTGATGATTAATATGATCATCTTAGCCCCATTGAAATGAAGAGAGTCGCAAATCAATTACATAGGATATCTCCTAATTCTTAATGAAGCCTTTTCGTTTTCTTTTAATGTGCTCTCTATTGAGTTTTATGGAAGAATTGTGCTGTTAAATTATATATTTAACACCTAACTCCAAATAGTCGAGATACAAAGGGAAGCCATCCTATTTGAGTGCAGGCCTGTGATTTCCTCATATGACACAAAAACAATTAGACACCTAAAGGCCCGTGATAGTGGAGGTTTGATATTGACTGCACGGGTTTATACCAAGATGTGAAATGATGACATATGTGTGTACAAAGATGATTGGGCATTTGTATTATGACATCAAATTTTAGGAGAAAATATTTTTTAAAGTCATTCCATAACAATAAGGACACATGAAAAATGCCAAATCATTAGAAATGGCCCGTCTAACATAAATCATAAATGTTCAAATCGAAGTTGACTCGTATTTGCATCTTGATACATAGGATCGTTGTTTCCCGGTACCAAGAAATGGGGTTTCGATCCTAAGCAGAAGTCCATGCAAGGAAGAGTATTGCAGTGGAGAACATAAACGTCTGGGATCATAGACACAGTGAAAATTAGTGAGGAACACCTTTGATTCAGTTCCTGACCTACTCAATATGCTCACAAAGAAAATGAAACAAAAGCGAATGAACCTGAACCAAGCAAGCAGCTGGACGTCCCTTGTTCCATGATTCAGAAAGTTGAAGGAGAAAAAAATATTACATAGTTGGAGATGAATGCAGACGTTGAACTCAAAAAGAAAATAAGGATTGACGCGGGCTCCCTATTATAATCCAATGTTTCTTCCTAATTTCTATGTTTTTTGCATGGCGTGGGTTTTATAACATGGCTGGGTTCATTTTTGGTGATTTGGTTTATCATTTTTAGCTTGGTGATTGTGGCAATAACCATATTAAGCCTCAGTGTCACAATAGTTTTTGCTAAAATTATTGTGCTCCTGTGTAGTCTCGGATTGCTTGAGTCTTGAAAGTGATTAATATGAACATTGTTTAATCCTGTTCTCAAATCTGGAGATGCGTAGAATAAGTCAAATGCCCGCCAATTCTTTCGAAAACCTTAATAGGCAAATGAGGGATTTGTCATTTTTGTTCATGCCCGCAACTGTTGTGTGCAAAATTAAAAATGCCGTAGTCTCACATTCAACATGCATTGAGTCCTTTTGTTCTTTTTATATATAGTTGCATATACACTAAATGTCTAAAGCTTTGTGCTTTATGACAAGGAGGCATCTGCATGTCTGTCCATGGATAGTTTGATGTGACAGTAGCCAAATTTTGACCAAACTACCAATAATGTGGAGAGCACTTGGTAGATGACATGTAAACTTGTGAACGAATAAGAGGATGGCATTTGGCATAGATTTCAAGGCATGTTGAGTTGGACTGAATCAACATGTGATAGGGGCAGTGACATGGCACAATGACACATGGCACACAGAACAAGGCAACTAATAGGGTAAGGATGATACGTATCGAGCTGTTGCGATGTCGTGATGAGGTGGTGGTTAATGACACAACATGTTGACATGTGTAAGAGGTGATGACATGCAGGAACAGAGTAGGCCAAGATTGGAGCATCTAGATTTTTTGCCACATGGCACAAAATCAACAATTGTGATGTCTAGATGAGAAGATGCTTAGATGTTAACCATGATGACAATGTGATAGGGCGCCACGTGGCACAGGTGGGCCTAATAATGTGGCAGAAGATTAGACCAATCAAGAAGTGCTACATGGCATCAGGGCCCAACTAGATGTTGACAGAGAAGGTGACAAGGATAGGCGAGCCAATCAGAGGGTGAAACGTGTCATCAATGTCATCAATTGATCAACCATGTTTGACTTGAGTTTGAAAAAGGTTGGAAATTAAGAATTTCCAAAATAATAGTTTTTTATTATTTCCGTAAATGGACATGCAAGACAAATTTTAAATAAAAGGGTCTTTTATTATAAAGATTTTACTTCATAATAAGGTAGATATTTGCACATATTAATGGTTTGTTCAATCTTTTAAACTTGGAACTTCAAATGGATGCCTTAGGCCTAATTTTTAAGCCAACATAGCACTATCATAAATTGTTGGAAAGATCTTAGACTCTAGTTTCTATTTTTTCCATTAGGTTTTGTACATATATGAGTGTGTGAAATTTATTCTCAATTTTGTTCAAGGTACTCCATTTGCAACTGTATTTTGGGTAGACAGTTCAAATTCAATTCATGACAAAATGGTAAAGTGGGTATCTGCCAAACTTGGAGAGGGTCCTGTTGGTGATGTTAGTTTGCCTCCTAACTAGATTGGTGAAGCTTTTGGCAACATTTTATCAACGAATCAGGTGTTTTATCAAAATGAGTTTTTTCTCATCATTTGTAGAGATATTTGCAAGCTTTTTGGGAACAATGATGAGATTTGATTTGATTTTCAGTTCTAGAGAGAGGAGAGAAGCTTTGCTTAAATAATGGATGGAGATTCAAGTGGATATGTGGCATTTCCAAATTAGATCCAAGATTTTTATTCTCTTATATCTTCTCTTTCTCTTTCTTTATACAAGGTTGGTTCCAGACTTTTGTGCAAGTTTCCATAGTTGTGATTCCACCATTTTCTTCATTATTCTCTATTATATGAACAACATTAATGATATTCTACTATGTAGTTCATATCTATTTGGTGTTTTATGAGTTATTTCCATGCATCTTGAATGTACCTGTTTCAAGGAAATGAATAAAGAACAACAAAATTACTTAGTTTCATTTTTTATTCTTGTCTCCTATCTCTGTAGCTTGCAATCTCTTTTGATGTATGAACAAAGATCATAGATCTCAGTTGCAATTGGTTTAGTGTTGTATGTCTTGATGTGTTTTGCTATTGATTCAAAGAATCAAGTAAATGCTTGATCTATCTTGACAGAGTTGGAAATCTCATGGAAGGATCTGATGAGTATGAGATTCAGTTTGAACGTAGTTGTCTGATTCACAAAGTGAATGGATAGATCACCAATATCTTGATGTATGTTGTCATTTGTAGAATACCCAATTGATAAGGCATTGATTAGTCATAGAATATTCATGTATCATGTTGTTTCATATGTGAATTATGTTGATAATAAACTTATAATCAAAATATTTTTCCCTTTCATGTTGTAAAGCTAAAAAAGATACTTGCACTTAGCTTGTGAATCTCATAGGTCATGTTAGAAGTTATTTCATGCCTTTGTCATTGCATAAGAATAGAAGGATTTGCGACTTTCATCTTCTTAATATAGATTCAAATTTATGGTTTTTTGCACTGGTGACATAATGTAATCTAAGGGCTACCCGCCTAGGTCTTGTAGAGCCTAAAGTGTATAAGGAGTTTAGTCTTATACTTGGTCCAAATTTTGAACAAAGTGTATCCATTATAGGAGATAGCCACCCTTAGATACATTTTATTGTTAGCTTCCCGGTAGTTAAAATATCATTCACATCAGGAGCCAAAAAAATGGCCACTCTTTTGGGGATAGGGTTACAACAAACCTTGTTAGAAGAGTTGGAATTTCTAGTATAAATTGTATATGTTGATTCATGTTTTCAACTATATTTTTCCCATCCGAGTCACCAACAAAATGGTGACTCTTCTAGGGAATGTAATAAATCTTTCTATTAGACAAACCTTGAGAATCTAAAAGAAGATCCAATACAACAGGAAGAAAGACATGAAGAATTTTCTATAGCAGCGAGGTTGTGATGTTTTCTCTATTTCCTTGTTGAAGATTCATGTATGCCAGCAATGCTTTATCCATTTATTGTAGTAGCTTTGAGAGTTGGGTGTAAATTGCATTGTTACAATTGAATTTATCATTAATCAGTTTAGCTATGTGCAAAGTATTGTTGTGAAATTTAGAGTCAAGAATGATCAAAATTGTTTTTCCTCTTTGCCGAGTGTGTAAATATTAAAAAATGGTTTGATGATTTGCAAGTTTCCCACAAGTTGAAGGTCTGATTTAAATTTGTCAAGTAACAAACTATGCTTTAATTTCTTTCTCAGAAGTGTGAGTGGTGACTCAAAGATCTTTGTACCAGTTGCAATTGATTTCATATAAAAGATTTAAGAGACTTTCAACATTTTGTTGAGTGGATCTGAAGCTTTTGTGAGTAGTTCCTAAAAATAGAAGTTATAAGTTCTTGATTTACAAGTTCGAGTGTTGTTTGCTCCTACTAATTTCATGGTAGTTGGAGTGTAAAAAATAAAATTACAATGGTGATTTCATAGTCATCCTTTCAAAGAGGTGAAAACTATACATTGTTGTCATGTATGGTGTGAGAAAGGATTCATGCCTACAATAGTGCCCAATAAATAAGCAAAACTTTTGGCATCAACACTTAAGATACTTTAATTTTCACGAGTTTTCTTTCCATGAGAATTAAGTGGTAAAATTAGTGCCTCAATTTAGTGTTTCCAGCAATAGGAGAAAGAGGTATAATTTTAAAATGAAGTCAGATCTTGGATCTGAAAATGGTTTACGAAGTTATGAAAGTGTTTGTGAAGACATTGCTATCTTGAGAATGGAACTTTGTATTTAGCTCATCACTGTCTAAGGAATGAGGTAGCAAATATTCAAGGTCTAAATGATGTTCAGTTATGCATAAATTTAAATCAACACTCATGAATCTTAACGTCTCTTTAAGACCTAAGGAGGTTCCATGGCCAATTGTCTTTTTGTATGTTTTCATACCTATTTTAGTTAATTGGTTAGCACAATTAAGGTTAGAAAGGGTTATTCACATTGAGGAATCTTTGAAGAAAATTGAGAGTTATTTGATTGACAATGGATACTATATTGTTTCTTCGGATGATGAATGTAAAAGTTTTGAAAATCCTAGTGAGTGTCATGGATCATATGACGATGGTATATCTTATGATTGTGAAGATAAAGCTTCGCAACTTAGTGAATCAAATGAATGTAATCAATAATTTGAAGATGAAAATAAGACTGATTTTCCTTTTTATGACATGTATGAGGAGGAAAAGTATAATAGTAATAGAGATGATTCTTCTTGTGATGGAAGTGAACCTAATGAGATTTCAAGTATAGTTTCATATAAAAAAGAGGAAAAATGTTGTGGTAATGTTTTTTATTTTTCAGATTATGCTACTAACGATACAACTGCTATAAGTTTTCAACATCATTTAGATTATGATCATACCCAATAAGAACATACTTGTAGTGGAGTCTTCCAAAACACTAATGAAATTTTATTACTATTAGCTCATGAATTTGAAAAGTATGCAAATGTTTCTAAGGATGCCCCTATTTTCCCTTGTTGTGTTTTTTCCCATGATGAAGTCAATTCCCCAAAGTTTGACGTTGAAAGCAATACAAAATTAGAACATTTGTGTTAAGATTTGGAGGTGTCTATGATAGTAGTTCAAGTGTTAATACACATGATGACTTATCTAATGTGGAGAATATTACTAAAGGGAGATTCATTATTAATTCAAATTACGAATTCTCTTCTTGTGCTAATGTACCTCATGACAGTAAATTTGATTTGTTAAAGGTTTTCCACAATGATCTCTATAATGATATAAAGGAAGTGAATCAATTTTTAGGATGTGAGCACTTTCATGATAATTATTTTTGGTAACTAATCCACTATTTGAGGAATGTGAAGGAGTTTCATTACATGTTAAACCTAATTGGATGAATAACAAGGTTACAAATGATGAGAAAGAAGATTCCAAATACCCTTCACAAATGGATACATAAGGTGAGTTTCAAATTCATGATGTATGTAACTGCTTGGAGTAGAGTATGAATCCTTTGTGTTTCCATTGAATAACATGCATCAATCATATGTTGATAAAGAATTTCATTTTGATTTTGAAATCCAAGAGCATGTTGATCTGTTCTTTCATAATGAGCATTATGATGATTTTGATTTTAGTTTTTTTATGCACTATGAAAGTGAAGATGTAGAGTTTCTTTTTCCAAATGAACCACTTGAAGATGCACATATGGTTGGTGTAACTAGTATGAATGATACTTTCACTTTTCCTCAAGAGGAAAGGAATGAAAATCAATTCTATGCAAGAGGTAAGAAGTTATACTGAAGTTTGGTGGCCAAATCCATCACTTGTAAAGTTTAAGAGTAGATTTCTTGTTTTCAATAAAGTTGTTAGAGAGAATTTTTGGATTGGTATTCTTCACCCAGAGATCTGACTCCTTGCCATGCCCACAAGGGGAATGCATCCATAGATAGAGCCACTGTTGGGACTCAAAATTGCAAGCTCTTGATTTTGAGTACCATTATGAAAATTAAGTCTCAATGAGCCCCTATAAATGTTTTGCATGCATCTGTACTTGGCTGAAATTTTGAGGCCCATGATGTGTTCCAAGTGCTAATTACCTTTCATTTAGTTTTTTTCATACACCTCAGATTGTCGACTGGAAGTTTCAAATCATTTCATGAAGTGTCATTTTGAGCTTTTGAGAAATCTGCATTTTTGCCAAAGTGTCAAACAACAATGGAAAGCCAAGTTTGTGATTGAATATCTCATACTCGAAAATGTTTCTTAGCTTGTCACTTTGGGAGTGTCTAGTATGCATACGAGAGAACCTATGTTCCATATTTCAAGTCATTTTGATATGTTCTAATAAGGTTTTGAATCTCTCAAAGTTGGTTGTTCATTGTTGCCATGTTGATGCACATTGTTTAGAATTCTGGGAGACCCTGTTTGATAGTAAATTTTTCATGACCTAATGAGTGTCTTGAAGAAAGGGTCATACTACTACATTTTATTCATACATGACATCATATGTCTACATTTTCAAGGCCTGATGAATCTATTGATGAGTTTCCCAAATTGATTCCATTTGCAAGAACTCAAAACTACCCAGTTGCCTTTTATGACAGTTAGCCAGTAGCTCCATTTGACAAGCTATAACTTTGATTCAGTTGACTCTATTAAGAAAATTCTTTTTCCCTTACATTCTAGGGGTCTAAGACATGTTAAGTTCCAGATTTGAGCCTATGACGAATCCATTTGATTAGTTTTCAAATATGGTTCCAAATGCAATTTCTAAAGTTTTACTAATAACCAGATTTGTAGATTGATCAGAAGGCTTGTTAAGGACGTTATAACTTTGAAACCATGATATATGAAGCCAAATGAATTTCATCACTATGTTTTAGACTGATAATACCTCAAGTGTGCTAGTTTTCAAATCTTAGTGAATCCATTTGCACACTTTCTCATGCCTATCCCATTTACAAAAATCATTATTTTGACAATATTTCCAATTTTGCGAATCCTAGAAGCCAACTTTTTACATCTGCCAAATTTTCCTAGTTATTCATCATGAGCCTATATTGTGCTCTCATACCCTCCATACTAGAGTTAACCAATGCTCTGAGTTTCTCTTCCCCAAGTGGTCATTTGGCCAATTTTCAAAGTCAAAATAGAGTGCCTTATATGTTTCTAACATGTTCATTTACATAACAGTTTGAAAAGGGGAACTGTGACAATTGATAACTTTTGACTAGAAAATCATCATGAGACAAAACTTGATAGGGTGAAAGTTTATTGACCAGATACCAAGTATGCTAGGTGCCAAGGCTTGGTCAGGTGGTCCTCTTAGTTTTTAAGGCTAGCTCAGAGGCTTCCGGACACAAAATTGATAGTTTGCAAAAAAAGTAAAAGTGAGTTTAAGTGATCAACTGGTGACTGGATTGGGTTCCAATTCTCATGGAAGTTTTTATAGCATTTCTCACAGGTCAGGTGTTTGGTTTTGAAATTTTTTTAACCGGATCCACTTGGGGCCCAACTCCTTTTCACCGTGACACTATTGAATAATTGACACTTTTGGTTAATATAAAGTTTATTACATAGATTACACATTACTCTAAATTGAACAAGTTGGTGATTAATATGATCATCTTAGCCCCATTGAAGTGAAGAGACTTGTAAATCAATTACATGAGATGGATCTCCCAATTCCTAATGAAGACTTTTTCTTTTCTTTTAATGTGCTCTCAATTGAGTTTTATTGAAAAATTGTGCTCAAATTATGTATTTAACACCTAACTCCAAGTAGCCAAGATACAAAGGGAAGTAATCATATTTGAGTGCAGCCTGTGATTTCCTCATATGGCACAGAAAAACAATTAGACACCTAAAGGCCCCTGATAGTGAGGGTTTGATATTGACCGTAGGGATTTGCATCAAGATGTAAAATGATGAAATATGTGTACAAAGAAGCTTTATCATTTGTATTATGGCATCAAATTTTAAGAGCAAATATTTTTTAATGTCATTCCATAACAGTAAGGACAAATGAAAAATGCCAAATCATTAGAAGTGGCCCATCTGACATAAGTCATAAATGTCCAAATTGAAGTTGACTTATATTTCCATCTGATACGTATGAATTATTTTCAAAGCACTATTTAGAATAGTGGGATTCTACGCATGTTGAAGGTCTTCTAGCCCTTGAGGCACATATGCATGACAAGGATATGGAGAATTTGTAGAGCAAATGTAGAGGTATGCACTCGAGGTCCTCGGTTTGTGGGAGGATATGCGCTAATTGTTTCTAAAGAAGCAACAAGGCTCAAAGATGAAAGTGAATTTCCTCAAACTTAGAGCGCATATTGCAAGAAGAGTGTGTCACCAGTATTGGACGCATGCTAACAATGCGGACAAATGGAATGAATGGGAAAGTATTTCATGTCATACAAACATGCAACAACTAATGATATAAAAGAGAAATGCAAGTGTGAAATGTATGTTGAGGAGAAATGCAGTGATAGCTCTTATAGAGCCAATGACAAAAAAGAAGCTAAATTAAAGAGGAATGATAACGAATTTATTGTAAATTGTAACTGAAACAACGTTAGAGAAAACTAGAAGAAGATGTGGATAAAGGGGAGTTTTTCCCAAACAAAGGGAAGCTACCGTTTAGACTATGGAAGGCCATTGGAAAAATATCGATTAAGAGACTTGGATTAGCATTTGAATCTTATGGTGGCAACAAATGCATAAGATTCGGGTTACTTTACTGCACATTACCATCAGATTTTGAAGGAGGATTGTGTTTTTTTTTTGAAAAAAAATCTACCACGGGAGGTCTTCATTCGGACTGCGTTAGAAGTATGCTCAACCAAGTTGATTAGATTTGACACTCTTCTCGAGATGGTAAATAAAAGGGAAGTTGGAGCAGTGAGGCAATAAAGACATTTTGAGCATATCGAATATAGAGCCCAACCTGGTTTACACGAGCAATGACACCATATTAAGCCTCAGTGTCACAATGGTTTTTGCTAAAATTATTGTGTTCCTTCATGTAGTTTCAGATTGCTTGAGTCTTAGAAGTGATTAATATGAACATTGTTTAATTCTATTCTCAAATCTGGAGATGCGCAGAATAAGCCAAATGCCCACCAGTTCTTTCAAAAACCTAAATAGGCAGATGAGAGAATTTTCATTTGTGTTCATGCATGCGAGTGGGCCCGGCTTAAACTCCACACACTAAGCTCTTTTGACTGCTTAGGTGGATAAGATGGGGCCCAGCCATACTCCGTCTACCTCTGTTTCCATTAACGGTGCTGGTTCATGATGCATCGATGGTATTATGAACCAACTCTCGTCCAGTAATTCATCTTCCTATCTTATCCTGTCAGTACTATGGCGTTTCCATCAATCGATTGTCAGTAACATAATTATGTTATTTTCAAATTTGACCTTCTCCCGCCTGATAACTAGGCCTATCAGGACACTGTTCTTGACGACAGTGGAAGGCATTATTTCAAGAACTGTTTCATTGAAGGTGCTGCAGATTTTGTATGCGGTGATGGTCAATCTGTCTATGAGGTAGATTATATTGAACCAAACAAAATACCCATCTGTTAAGAAATCTGCTTCCCATTTATAAAATCAGCACCCAATTCATAAAATGATGTTGTGATCAATGAATTGCTTCCAAAAATGTCATCTGCATACAATTCCTCTGCTGAACGGAGCCATTACAGCTCAGAGAAGGCTTTCTGTAGGGGAACAAACGGGGTTTGTTTTCTTGAGCTGTAAAATCACAGGAGGTGGATTAATGTTTCTGGGAAGAGCATGGGGAGCTTATTGCAGAGTGATATTTGCTCTTACTTACATGGATAACGTCATCTTCCCTCAAGGGTGGGATCATTGGAAAGATACTTCTAGAAAAAAGTGAGTTTATTCAAACCCTAAAATGAATTCTTTGTCAATCCAACAAGATCATTTAACCCATATTTTCATTTGCTTCATTCTTAGACTTTTGAATATAACATCAATCTTTGGTTTTTTTTTTTGGTATGTGCAGGACTGTAACATATGCGCAGTATAAATGTTCAGGACCAGGCTCAAACAGCGCGGGAAGAGTTGCATGGTCATTTGAGCTGAGTGATAGAGATGCTGCCCCATTTCTGAGCAGCAGCTTTGTTAATGGCGAGTAGTGGATCAGGAAAATGCCAACTCATTTGACAAAGGCTACCGATCTTATTCCCAAAAACGGTTGATGAGAATTATTCTACACATTTCTATGAAATTGGAATTTGTTCCTCCTGGAATGTTGTTAATTGTTGGGGTGTAAATTGTCATAGCCGACATTAGTTAGTTTCTGTTGAATCATTCTTACTATATTTTATTTATTGAATTTGAGTTTGTAGTCTACAGTCACATCAAAAATTATTTATCCTTTCCCGAGAATTTTGTTGGGTTCACAGTTAAATGAAATATTCTCTTCCACTCTAGCGAAAATTACAGCTGAATTATAATTAGTATTTTTGTCATGATAAGGACGAAAAGTTTAAATAATAAAAATACAGTATTCTCGATAAATTCTGGTTTTAAATTGTTGTCTTATTTTAAAAATGTAATTCAACTTTTATTTAATTTCATTTTGGATTGTGTAATTTTCTTTGAATAGTTTTAATTGTTAAGCGAGGTTAGTATATCATCAATTTTAATGATAAAAAATAATTATTTAATTTTTTTAATGAAATAAAGTTATTTAAGATTTTTTTAATTATCTTTGTAATTTAGATGTACATTTTATCAATTAAGTTGTTATTTAATATATTAAAAATGAATTTAGTTTTTTCCCTTCTTTTATATAGCATTCATAGATTATATTATCATATAAAAAATATATGTTTATATATTATTGTTGTCTAAAATAGTTTAAATTTTTTTTTTTTTTTTTAAGCAACTTTAATACTTTATTGTCAATGAAATTTTTAATTATATAGAGTATAATTAAAAAATAAGGTAATCTTTTTCTGGCTTTGTGCAAAGAGATTACACTTTCTTAGATTAATGAAATAGGAGAAAATGGGCACACAAATGGAACCTCCAGCCTTCTAATAACTAACAACAATAATGGGTCTTCAATAAAGCAACTCAACCATTCAAATTGCTTAACTAAACATGGCACAAGAAATTGTCTAATATGTTAATCTCAGTAACAAAACACCAATTTTGATGTGTTTGTGATTGCTATTATTCATAATTTTGAGTTTAACAAGGTATCTTTGGGTATGAAAGAGTTTTGTAGTACAATGTTAACTATGATTAATGCTACAGACGTGTTTGGATGTTGAGTTGGAATTGATGTGAATGTTTTGGATGTGTATTTGTGTTTTTCATTTGCATTCTTAGGCTGTGTGATAACTGTATTGTTGGTCTATATTAATCGAGGAAATCAAAATTGCTATTTTGGTTGTGTGTGGGTGATTCTTTTGTATCACATTGATGCATGAGTATCCTTTTTGGTACTACATCAACTCCCATAGCTAGTGGATGTTTATTTTTTGTAATTAGTATAAATGAGATATCATTTTCTAATTGAGAGTGTGGGATGAGAGAGATGTGTATGTGAGGATGGTATGAGAAAGGTGAATGTGAATTATACTTAATTTGAACTTTATAGGCATAGGAGAGGGTTAGTTTTGATAATGTAATTTCCGTAGTGTTTTCTAAGTATTAAGCCTTGTAAATTGAGATATGATTTTTGGAAGTAAGGTTCGTGATTAAAATTTTAAACTATCATTGATGTCAATATGGTTGTCATTATCCTCGAAATCTTTAATTGGACCTTGGTTAGTTTTGATATTGTAATTTGAGTAGTGTCTTCTAAGTAGTAAGCCTTGCAAATTGAGATATGAGTTTTGGAAGTAAGGTTTATGATTATCATTTTATATTATCATTGATGTCAACATGGTTGTCATTATCCTCAACATCTTTAACTTGACCTCGGTCAATTTTGATATTGTAATGTAAGAAGTATCTTCTAAGTAGTAAGCCTTGCAAATTGAGATATGACTTTTGGAAGTAAGGTTCGTGATTATCATTTTATATCATCGTTGATGTCAATATGGTTGTCATTATCCTCAACATTTTTAATTGGACCTTGATTATTCTAGTGCTACATTGGTCATTGTGACATATTAGTTGGCTATATATTAATTATCATTGCCACTATGTCCAGTGATTCAAGTTTGTTCATGATTATTGGTTCAATATTAATTGATTCATTATTTTATGCCTCAAAAATTTCTTGGATTATGTTTTTTTTTAATGATTATTGGCTCGAAATTAATTGGTTCATTATTTTATGCCTCAACAATTTCTTGGATCATCTTTTTTTCATGGATCTTATGGTTAGAGGATACATCATATTGTGACATATGCCTTTCCAAATTATGAGAATGAAAAAAACACACAAAGGAAAACAATAATACGGCTTGCAAATATGGAATGTGACAACTAGATATAAATCTAGTAATTAATACGATAAAATTTGTGAAGAAACGGAAGAGAATGTTTAGCGGCAACATCTCTATTCGATTTTAAAGTTTCTACTAGATATTTTACAAGAATATACCTTGAAATTCTTGATCACAATAACAAATTTATTGAAAAAATTCAGGCCACGTCCATTATGTCTGTCAAAGTGTTATCTTCAACTAGATTGGTTATTAAAAAGAAGAATGGAGAAACTAGATTATGTAGTTGTAAATTTTTTAAAAAAAATTAATTGTTTGCTTTGCGATTTCCCTTCCTTCGAATATGTTGGGGTTTTGTATATTTGTTACCCGTGCAAGCGAAATTTGACCCAAGAGGAGACATGAATCTATAGGTAAGATTTACAGTGAAAAAATATTTTATTTTATAATTGTCACCTTTGACATATTGTGTTAAGAGCATTCAAGTCTTGATAAATTGTATTGAAGTATTTGTCTCCCAATTTTATTATAGAATGTGCATGATGAATTTTAAAATATAAGTTATACAGTAACATTATATGTTCTGCTTAATTGTGCCATTCCATTTTCTTCTGGTTGTGGAGGTGATTACATTTTGCAATAAAGAAAACAATTATGAATAATGAGAAGGACCGTCACCTATGTTGACCGTCACCCATGTTGTTATTGTTTTTTAAGTTTTTATTGTCAATAGTTGGAGGTATGTCTTATAGAGAATATAAAGACTGGTTTAAAACTCTTTCCTGAAATATTTTGAAATCTTCACCTCCATTTATCGTTTGCAATTTCCCCATATTTTATTTGCACTATCATAGTCTTTCAAGTCATCAAACTTGACATAGCTTAGGGCTAAGGAAATCTCCAACATTTCTTGACTGTATTCTTGCTTTTTCTTTAGTTTATCAACTATCAGAGGAGTAGTTGTTAGCTTTGCATATTAGTTGTCCACAAAGTTGATAAAAGCATCACTAATACTAGGTATATGAAAACTCATCAAGGTTTTCCATGCAGGAAAGTTCTCCTTGTTCATCTTTAGTACATCTCTTTTGTGAGTCATGATCTTTGGCTTTAAGTGCTTTCAAACTTTTCTTTGTAAGCATGGTGGTTTGATACCAATTATAAGAAATGTTTAGAATAATAGAGAGGGGGTGAATAAGTTACTCAAGGTTCATAAGTACCATTGCATAAATTAAACATAGAACATTCATTTTTTCTGCTTATCTTATTGTTACTCAGTCTCTATTGTATTGATAAACAAAATTATTGTCCTAATCATAACATACTTTACTAGATATAAACTATAAAACATATAAATAATTCAACACAATTTTTTCAATAGGACTTTACGTAGAAACTCAATTTGGGAAAAACCACCAGCAACATGTCACCACTTTTTCACTCTTTCGAAGTAAGCTCTATTAGGATCCAACCCTATTAAAGGTTTACAATACACAATGATAATGTGACCTGGTTAGAGGATTTGATCACTCTATTAGGAGTGGTCTTTTTAGAGGACTTTAATGATTTCATTTATAATGTCACCTTGTTAAAGGATTTACATAGATTGTTAAGTCCTTCAAATGACTATTGGATTAGCCATGTTAAAAGGATTTCAATACAAACTACTTATAATTATTAGAAAGAAAATAGTAGGGTTTTGATCTGTATGATTACAACTCACTTAGCAAGTTTGGATCATTGTTTGGTTCATGTGTTGATCCAATGATAAGCTCTCAATTATCATCTTTGTTCTTGATTCACTTGGAAACCCTTCAAGAAATCAATCATCTCCTTTGAAAAACACTCAAGCCATCTTTTTAGATTTACTTATCAATATTAGTAGCATTCGCGTAAGAAATTTTCTTTACCTTCACATTCACTCTCATACTTGTGCATCTCTAGTCAACCTTCTTTTATACACACCTCACACACACACTCATACACACACCCATTAATCCATCTTTGTGTCTCCTTAAATAGGAAATTCTTGCTTTATTATTTTCCATTATCACTATAGGTCATAGATTAAATTAGAATCAGGTTGAACATAATTACTTTTATCTATCCATCTTCTTGATCTTCCTCTAGAAACTTCTATGGAATCTTTCTGCTAGGTATTTAGCTAATCCATCTTCAACACAATTTACATCTCCCAAGAAATGAACCAATCTAGCTAGGATTCACAATTTCCTCAAATTTGTTCTCAACACTATTACTCAGCAATCACTAAGTTCTAACACTCACTCATCACTTAATCACTTAGTCACTATAATTTTTTTTGTCTTGGCATCAACTATCTTGGTTAGTCGATATTGATGCTTGGTCAACACTAGATTTTCTTGGCACTTACTATGGCTTGGTTGACAATAGCATCACTCGACATTCCTTAACCATTTTACTCTTTTTTTTTTTGCTTGGCTTAACTTTCTTGATATAAATAATCACTTTATCTCATCAAAGTCTATCTAATCAAATGTCCATTGTAGCTTCCTTTTCATAACTCAACCTTTCCTCTAGGTGTTATTGTTATGAGTAATTTCTAAAATCCTCTTCACTAATCAAATAGATATGACATTTAGTCTAGGTAGCAATATGTCTTATCAAATAGATTTGGCATCAATGACAAAACAACAATTGTTCCAATTGCTAGTTTCCAACAATACTCATAATAATTATTCAGAAAAATGAAAAATAGAAATAAAAACCATAAGATAAGCCTGTTGGAAATATAGATGAAGTAACTGAGAGGGGAGGGGTGAATCAGTTACCACAAAAACAATTCCATAAATCCCTTAGATGTCTATAATACTTACTTACTGTTGATACTTGGTAAATAGTGCAGAAATACTGTAACTCAGTAGGTTAACTAGTTACTACTCATTTAGCATTCACAGTTATTATATATGCATGCAAAGGTTAAATAAATGAACACAAGAGACACTAGATTTAACATGGAAACCCAATATGGGAAAAAGCACCAAGTAACTAGTCACCAATTTTTCACTCTTCTGAAGTGAGCCCTGTTAGGAGCCAACCCTGTTAAAGGTTACAATACACACTGTTAGGTGTGGCCTCGTTAGAGGATTTAATCATCCTATTAGGAGTGGCCTGGTTAGAGGTCTTTAGAACAATTCAAATGAACTGTCACCTTTTTAGAGGATTTACAAAATGGCTGTTAAACCAACTCTGTAAAGAGATTCTGGATTCACTGTTACAATGATTAGAAAGCAACAATGAGGTGACCTAAATGATATGCAACTTATCTTTTGCGGATTACAAATCTCTATTCTGCTTCACTAGATCCTTACTGGTCGAATACAACTTTGCAGCTCCTCCAGGATATCTAATCCTTCATTAGAATTCGCTCAATATTCACTTATTCCATCCTTATCCATATACTCATACTCACACTTAAATTCACAACTTGAACATCTATATATATACCTTTCAGATTATCAAGTCAGCTCAAATATAAGTTACAAGAGCTGAAAAAATCATTACATCAGTTGGCTACACTTATTGCACGAAACAATTAAACTTAATATCAAAACAATAAAATCCTTCACTGGTCGACCTAGCTCGGTAACCACTGCTCCAGAATGGTTTTCTAGTGTTAACCAAGTGAATCTTGGTAAACACTGCAAACCCTGGAAAAATCCTTTGGAGATCGAGTGAACTTGGTTAGCACTGACCTTCCTTTGTTGTCCTTGTGAGCTCGGTAGAAGCTAACTTTCTACCACATTTCCTTTGATGACCGAGTGAGCTCGATAGACATTAAATTTTCTTCGTTAACCTTGGGAGCTCGATTAACACTAAATTTCTGCTATAAAATCCTTTAATGCCCGAGTGAGCTCAGTAAGAACTGAAATTACTGAGTAATGTTCAGGAACGTTCGGTAGACACTGTAAATTGCTTTGCTAATCATCTAAGCTCAGTAGACTCTGTCTGATGACTGATATGACATTTTTGTAACATCAAAGACAATACACAATTAACAATTGCATCCAACAAATCCTATCTCTTTCCTATAGATACATTTCATGTTTAAAATTGAAGATCAACTGATCTAACTGGTTACCATTTACATTGACAAGGAAAGTTGATTTTATTGAAGGAATTAACTTATTCAATGGTATAAATCAATCTATCATATCTTAGACTAGTAATTTCATATATCACAAAAGTAAAATACTTGTTACCAATAGATGTTAAATGCATAACTTATCTCTCTCTTGTGCATATCTTGGCACCTAATGGAGAGGGGAAACATTGTCAGGGGCTTAACCTTCCAACCATGGACCCTTTATTGTCCCCACAAAATCTCATTTGAGAAAGGCCTCCCCTACCCAAGAATAGACATGGAACACTTTGTCTAGCTGCTAAGCTTCCTAGTACTTAATTTCACCACTCAACTCGATAACTGAGTATGTTTGGACAATCATGAGATAACTTAGATTTTAACAATTTATTTTTAAGATGTTTATGCAATTGAGAATCTAGTCATAGTTTGTTCTTCCTTGTAGGACTCCTCTCCTCTTTACCCATTCACGTGGCTTCACTAGCTTTGGGTGCATCCTAGGAGACTTCTATTAATAATGAGATATTTAACATATGATTTCCTTAAATACCTTCCTCATTCTTACCAAATATGGCATACAACAAATACTAGTGAGTAGGTCAGAGTATCATTATCACAAAATTACTTCATACAAAATATAGTAAAGAATATGTTATGGGGACTATGATGCACCTCTATATAGTTAGCATACAAGATTAGAAAAGAAAAGAATCAGAGATCATGTTTTTCAAGTTATACTACTATGATGACACGTGGTTGTAGACCATGGTAATTATAGGTTGTATTAAAAAGAACCATCATTCAATTGATATCATTAAAACTTGGTACTAATAGCAATAAATAGGTCATTCCCATTACCCTATAGGGGTACTTAGGTAAAGGCATTATGTGCAGTAGGATGGCCTCAGGCTCGAGAGGTTGATCCCAACACTTCAGAAGGTACGATGACACTCACCTAGATATCATTGAACCCCTCACTTTGGCTTTGCCATTTTTTTAACTTGATTTTTCGTATAAGCTTTAGAATACCTTTGACCTATTAGATCAAGGTTTTTTCTTCTAGCTCAAGGTGTGATTCCTTAGAGATCACATGGTTGTGTGGAAAAACTTGAGGCTCACTCATGGTTTAGCATTGGAACTCTTACAAGAAAGGATGCCTAGAAAATATTGAATTTTTTTTTTTGGGTGTATTTTTCACCATCTTGAAATGTATAATCCAATGTAAATTAATGAAAATTGGTGTATAATATAAAAAAGGGAGGTAGGCGAGGGCCCTAGCCCAGTTGGCTAAATCTTTCCTGTTGTAGGGGGTTGGTCATGGGTTCTGCTCTCTGTCATCCCCCTAGTGCCGATGGGCATGTCGTGCCAGTGCTGCCGGTCATGTTAAAAACTCTACCCAGTGAATTGTAGTTTACTGAGGGGCCATGTTGCACCTAATTCTTGTAGTCTAAAACCAATGGGTGGGAAAAAAATTCACATCAAGGTTGGGTAGATAGATATGAGAGTTTGTACATTATGATTTCCTCAAAAAGGATAAAATTATGTTTGTAAAAATGGTTATGAAATTTGTACCATTAAGAATTTTGCGAAAATAAAATTAAAAATATGTTTTGCTCTAAGTTCATCTATCTCAAAGATCTATGGTATCTTTCTCTTAAAATTATCAATACTATGTTTAATATATATATTTTTAAAGTTTATGCTTTATTTAAGTTGTAATATAAGAGAACTTATTGTTTAAAAAAAATACATACCAACACATGATAGGAAGTTCTTTTCTTAATTTCTTTAGGTTCCATGTTGGGGGCATTACACATCCACTCTAAACTAAGAGCTAATTATAATTTCTAAACATAGTATTAGGAAGGTCCATAATTACAGTCATTATAATAAGATTGTTTCAAATCCAGCAACACATGGATTAAGAGTTTGAAGAAAAGTAAAACATAATAGAAATAAAAATTAAGACATATAAAGAGGATAAATTCTCAATCTTTTTTTCCTCTGGTTGAGCTTAGAAAGTAGCACATCCATCTAGTCATCAAACAAAAATTGGTAAAACTTCACTACATCATCATCATATTATGGTCACCCTTCTTGTTATCCTATTGTATAAGTTGGAGGGTATTAGAAGCAACATGTATGACCTTGACCTCAATATCACCCAAGGTCATGAAATAGGTCTCGACGTTGATTATTTTTTCCTTCTACTTCTCCATATCTATCTACAACTTCTTCAACTCTATTTCAACCAAGAAGAAAGCATTTATGTTCAAACTAGGGGGAATGAGGGGACATTTGTGGGTGGGATAAGGGGAGAGGTGCGAGGGGGGAATGAAGTAGGAAGGCAGGCATGAGTTTGGGTCTTCCATGGGGTTCAAGATTCTATTTCCTTAAGGGGGAGCTAACAATTAAGTGGGAATGCATAGTACCCATGCTAAAAGTGACAGAGATATGGGAAGGTTCTAGAAAGGCTTCTTCGCTATTAACAAGGGACTTTTCCAAATAATCATCATTCTGCTTAGTGTACTTAATCCTCCTAACCTTTTTTAACTAAAGGGGTTGTTTCTTTTTTTTCTTACTATAATTGGACTCAAAGTCAAAATCAACCTCCTTAGTGCTTTATTATTTATCTACCTATTTCTTCCTACTAGGAGTATTGAGAAAGTAGTGGGATCTCCTTCTACCTCTGATAGACTCAAAAATTATATATCCAAGGTCTACTGCCATCTTAGGGTTTTATTTATAGATAGACACCATGGAAGGACCCTTATATTTCCTACTACTAGATAGAGGGGAAACTTGAGACAGAGAAGGAAAAATAGGTATGAAGGTAGCACCAACCAGAGGAGAAGTGTTATGCCCTAATGGTTGAATTAAGATAATATGCCTAGGAGGGAACATATCTCTATGAAATCTTTACAATTTCAAATCAAACCCTGGTGAAGGATGTTGTAATTTTTTCCCGTAGCCATATATTTCCACACATCCATAACCAAAGCTTCTAAATCAATTAAGAGGGGGGAAACAAAAACAAATTGTGTCATGATAAAAAAATTAATTCAATAGAAGGAAGTGGTAGTAAAAACTTACTTTGTGTCTTCTTTGAGATTAGGGTATTTTGTTATCAAGAAGTAGACATTATCTCATGGGCTTGGTAATTTGTCTCTAGTGAAGCCACCACAAGGAGGAACAAGCTCCTCACCTTCTTTAAAGAATTAATTCATACTATTCTTGTCTAGTTTCATTGTAACCCTTCTCAAAATATTTTATTTCATGGAAAACCGAATAGTCTAGGCTATAACATCCTCATTAATCTCAAACATAATGCCACCCATTGTCACACACCATTGTTGCCAAGTATTTATAGGTTGCATAGAAACTAGTATGACATTTCCTTCCATAGCCTCCATAAATAATAGTAGTCGACCCTCAGAAATATAAATCCACACACACACCATATCATCTCACTACTATTTGAAATGTCTAGGATTAATTTTGTCCAAATTTCCACCCATGTTGACTAGGAACTCTAGTTCCTCAAGATCTTTCATCTTGGAATTTTTGAAACTTACTTTGTTAATGGTGGTTTTTGTTTTGTAGAATAAAATATGCTTAGGAAGTAAAGCATTGTCATATTTATAAGAATAAATCTAGTAAATATTTTATTTTGTTGATTTGATCTTCTTGTATTTTAAGTTGGTGACTATTTTTTATGCATGTGCAAAGAATTCATAATTTTTGCATTTGATTTAATAAAACATACACCAATCATGGTACCTTGATTTTTAAGTGATAGTACATTTTATCTATTTTTATAATTTGAGGTTCATTATGTTTCTTTCATCATCATTGTATTATATTCTAAAACATTCTTCAAATTACTCTTTATTGTGTAATCTTAGTTTGTAGTCATTTTCTACAACTAAGGTTTCTTTTGTTCATCTTGGCTTATCTTTATATTTTCTCCTTGTTGTACTTTCACATTAAAAGTACATACAAATATTAAATTTAGCCTCATCACACAAGAGAGTTGCCCCTCTCAAATTCAAAGTAAGATTGTAATAGATTATTATTTCATCGAAATCAGTCCAACTCATGGCACAACTATCAGTACTTGTTGAGCCAATAGAGTAAATTTTGATGATAAAAGTGTAGTGAAAAATCCATTTACTAAAAAATATGGTTACCATCTTGCATTCTAAGATTTTCATAATGTTTGTTAGAAGTCAACTTGCTAGATAATTTCACAAAAGCATTTTTTTATAAATCTCTTCAAACTTTTCCCAAACATTATTAAGAGTCTACAAAACAATGAAGTTAGCAAGTTTTGATTTAGATACAACATTTGTAATAACATACCTTTCCTTCTATTTTTTTAAAAATGCTTCAATCTCATCACTTGTCTACAATCCACTCTTAGGGACACATAATTTATATTAATTTTCTAATGTGTCTTATAAATGCCAACCAATGCTAGGTATCATTTCATCTAATTGTTCTATAAACCATATTTATATCCATAAAATATAGGGGGTATTCAATTTTTGCACTATTAGATATACCTCAAGCTCTTAAGGTTCACACCAAGGAAGTGTGCTTGTTACAAGGTGTTGAATAGGCCAAATAAATGAGAGGGAGTGAAATAATTATTCCAAATAATCTTAAAAACTTTTAAAACTATTAGTTATAGAAAAAATATACATCCACTATTACTAGAGATATTCTAGTTAATGTGTAACAATACACCATCAAATTATAATCATTAAGAACATAGATACACTAATATAATGGACACTGCATATAATGTAAAATCTCAAACTCGGGAAAAACAAAGAGAAAGTAATTCTCATGAAACGAATAGCAACACTTATTAAGGTGACAATAATTAGATTATTTGACACAAGGATAGCTTCTGAGAATAAGTTTTATTGTGGGTAGTCTAGGTTCCTGATTAGATATGTCCCAAAATATAGAAACACTCATTGTCAAAATGAAGGATCACTCCCAGAATGAAAAATATAACAAAAAATATAATATAAAATAAAGCCTTTGCGACTACCAATTATTAAATGTCTCCAATTCCTTGATGAACTTGTTTATGATTACACACTTTTATTATAAATAAATACAAATTAGCAAAGTTTCATGCTTGACATAGTGCACACACAAGTAAACAATGCATATATCCCAAACTCTTGCCATAAATATATTGACCAAAGCATATTAATGAAGGGATACACCAGCTCAAGCAATGAGAAGACTATTGAGCATGCCAAAATACTTTAACAAGCATTGGTGCCAATGGATGTGATGAACACACAATGAGCAACTGTTGGGACTAAACAATAATGATGTTATTCATAAAAAATCAATTCAAAACATAAGATCCATGAAAAAAAAGATGATCCAAGAAATTGTTGAGGCATAAAATAATGAACCAATTAATTTCGAGCCAATAATCATGAAAAAAAAACACGATCCAAGAAATTTTTGAGGCATAAAATAATGAATCAATTAATATTGAACCAATAATCATGAACAAACTTGAATCACTGGACATAGTGGCAATGATAATTACTACACAACCAACTAATATGTAACAATAATGATGTTATTCATAAAAAATCAATTCAAAACATAAGATCCATGAAAAAAAAGATGATCCAAGAAATTGTTGAGGCATAAAATAATGAACCAATTAATTTCGAGCCAATAATCATGAAAAAAAAATACGGTCCAAGAAATTTTTGAGGCATAAAATAATGAATCAACGATAGTTTAAAATTTTAATCATGAACCTTACTTCCAAGAATCATATCTCAATTTACAAGGCTTAATACTTAGAAAACACTATGGAAATTACATTATCAAAACTAACCCTCTCCTATGCCTATAAAGTTCAAATTAAGTATAATTCACATTCACCTTTCTCATACCATCCTCACATACACATCTCTCTCATCCCACACTCTCAATTAGAAAATGATATCTCATTTATACTAATTACAAAAAATAAACATCCACTAGCTATGGGAGTTGATGTAGTACCAAAAAGTATACTCATGCATCAATGTGATACAAAATAATCACCCACACACAGCCAAAATAGCAATTTTTGATTTCCTCGATTAATATAGACCAACAATACAGTTATCACACAGCCTAAGAATGCAAATGAAAAACACAAATACACATCCAAAACATTCACATCAATTCCAACTCAACATCCAAACACGTCTTTAGCATTAATCATAGCTAACATTGTACTACAAAACTCTTTCATACCCAAAGATACCTTGTTAAACTCAAAATTATGAATAATAGCAATCACAAACACATCAAAATTGGTGTTTTGTTACTGAGATTAACATATTAGACAATTTCTTGTGCCATGTTTAGTTAAGCAATTTGAATGGTTGAGTTGCTTTATTGAAGACCCATTATTGTTGTTAGTTATTAGAAGGCTGGAGGTTCCATTTGTGTGCCCATTTTCTCCTATTTCATTAATCTAAGAAAGTTTAATCTCTTTGCACAAAGCCAGAAAAAGATTACCTTATTTTTTAATTATACTCTATATAATTAAAAATTTCATTGACAATAAAGTATTAAAGTTGCTTAAAAAAAAAAAAAAAAAATTTAAACTATTTTAGACAACAATAATATATAAACATATATTTTTTATATGATAATATAATCTATGAATGCTATATAGAAGAAGGGAAAAAACTAAATTCATTTTTAATATATTAAATAACAACTTAATTGATAAAATGTACATCTAGATTACAAAGATAATTAAAAAAATCTGAAATAACTTTATTTCATTAAAAAAATTAAATAATTATTTTTTATCATTAAAATTGATAATATACTAACCTCGCTTAACAATTAAAACTATTCAAAGAAAATTACACAATCCCAAATGAAATTAAATAAAAGTTGAATTACATTTTTAAAATGAGACAACAATTTAAAACCAGAATTTACTGAGAATACTGTATTTTTATTATTTAAACTTTTTGTCCTTATCACGACTAAAATACTAATTATAATTTAGCTGTAATTTTCGCTAGAGTGGAAGAGAATATTTCATTTAACTGTGAACCCAACAAAATCCTTGGGAAAGGATAAATAATTTTTGATGTGATTGTAGACGACAAACTCAAATTCAATAAATAAAATATAGTAAGAATGATTCAACAGAAACTAACTAATGTCGGCTATGACAATTTACACCCCAACAATTAACATTCCAGGAGGAACAAATTCCAATTTCATAGAAATGTGTAGAATAATTCTCATCAACCGTTTTTGGGAATAAGATTGGTAGCCTTTGTCAAATGAGTTGGCATTTTCCTGATCCACTGCTCGCCATTAACAAAGCTGCTGCTCAGAAATGGGGCAGCATCTTTATCACTCAGCTCAAATGACCATACAACTCTTCCCGCGCTGTTTGAGCCTGGTCCTGAACATTTATACTGCGTATATGTTACAGTCCTGCACATACCAAAAAAAAAACCCAAAGATTGATGTTATATTCAAAAGTCTAAAAATGAAGCAAATGAAAATATGGGTTAAATGATTTTGTTGGATTGACAAAGAATTCATTTTAGGGTTTGAATAAACTCAGTTTTGTGTAGAAGTATCTTTCCAATGATCCCACCCTTGAGGGAAGATGACGTTATCCATGTAAGAGCGAGCAAATATCACGCTGGAATAAGCTCCCCATGCTCTTCCCAGAAACATTAATCCACCTCCTGTGATTTTACAGCTCAAGAAAACAAACCCCGTTTGTTCCCCTGCAGAAAGCCTTCTCTGAGCTGTAATGGCTCCGTTCAGCAGAGGAATTGTATGCAGATGACATTTCTGGAAGCAATTCATTGATCACAACATCATTTTATGAATTGGGTGCTGATTTTATAAATGGGAAGCAGTTTTCTTAACAGATGGGTATTTTGTTTGGTTCAATATAATCTACCTCATAGACGGATTGACCATCACCGCATACAAAATCTGCAGCACCTTCAATGAAACAGTTCTTGAAATAATGCCTTCCACTGTCGTCAAGAACAGTGTCCTGATAGGCCTAGTTATCAGGCGGGAGAAGGTCAAATTTGAAAATAACATAATTATGTTACTGACAATCGATTGATGGAAGCGCCATAGTACTGAGATGAATTACTGGACGAGATGTACGTTGGTTCATAATACCATCGATGCATCATGAACCAGCACCGTTAACAGAAACAGAGGTAGACGGAGTATGGCTGGGCCCCATCTTATCCACCTAAGCAGTCAAAAGCTTAGTGTGTGGAGTTTAAGCCGGGCCATGCGAGTGTTGTGTGCATAAAATAAAATGCCTTAGTCCCACGTTCAACATGTAGTGAGTCCTTTTGTTCTTTCTATATAGAGTTTCATGTACATTAAGCATCTAAGGATTTGTGCCTTATGACAATAAGGCAATTGCATGAGGGGCCGAGGAAATCTTGATGCGATAGTAGCCAAACTATTGACAAAAATAAAAATACAAATAATGTGGAGAGCACTTGGAAGATGATTAACAAATAGGAGGATGACATCTCACACAAATTTTTTGAGGCATGCTGAGTTGAGGCATGTTGAGTTGGACTTAATTGTCACATGGCAGAATGTCACTATCTCACAATGACGTGATAGGGTGTTGTTGAGGCATACAAATAGATGACCAACTGAGATGTGGTAGGGGTGATGATGTGGCACAATGACACATGGCATGCAAAATGAGGCAATTGGCCAGGTGAGGATGAAATGTGTCAAGCTGATAAGTAGGAGATGATTTCCACAGCTAGACAAATTGTGAGCATCACCTAGATCCAATGAGTGCTAAGTGTTCCATTTATTCTCATGAGAGATGGATTCATGTTGAATCACTACTCATGAAACATGGGTCATCGAGTTTGACTCAAAAATCACATGTGTCAAGCTATCGTGATGTCACGATGACATTGCAATTGTTGACACAATATGCAATAAAGAGACATGCTATCATGTGTCAGAGGTGATGAAGTGGTGGAACAGAGTGGACCAAGATTGGAGTGTCCAGATTTGCCACGTGGCATGAGTTTTTGTAAAGTCAAGATGAGAAGATACTCAAATGTTAACCATTGAGAGAATGCGACAGAGTGCTACATGGCATAGGTGGGCCTAGTGATGTGGTAGAAGGTTAGACTAATCAAGAAGTGCCACATGGCACCTAGATTTAGCGAGCCCAATTGGATGTTGACAAAGTAGGTGAGAAGGACAAACTGGTTAATCAAAGGGTGAGACGTGTAACCAATTGGTCAACCATGTTTGACCCAAATTTGAAAAAGGTGGGAAATTATGAATTTCCAAAATAGTAGTTTTTAATTATTTCTGTAAATGGATCTGCAAGACAAATTTTAAATAAGAGGGTCTTTTATTATAAAGTTTTAACTTTATAATAAGGTTTATATTTGCACATTTTAATGGTCTATTCAATCTTTTTAACCTTGAACTTCAAATGGATGCCCTAGGCCTGGTTTTCAAGCCAACATAACATTATCATATATCGTTCTGATTACGTACAAATAGGTTTTAAAAGGACTCAAATCCTTATACAAAAGACAAAAAAAAGGGCCAAGCAAGCCCAATAGAGTTGTGTTACAAACACCAAAGGATCAAAGCCCAAAGAAGATAAAAGACAACAAGAAAACAAGGGACAACAAAAGCTACATATTCTTGAGGAGATCAGTAGGTTGATCTACCAGAATATTCATGTTGGTCATCGAGCCCTTCAACTCTCTCAATTCCTTTTCTTGGGACTCCTCTTCCTTCTTCGTATTAACTTGAGTCCTTTTACCAAGTTTGTGATCCTCCTTTTCTATGTTGCCCTAACTTTTTATGCTATTTTCTAGTTTTTTCAACATAATTTTCAGATTGTCAATAATAGCTCTAAGAAGAGCACCACTTAGATCTACACTCTTCTTAAGGACACAATCCATGTTGTCCATTCTCTTATCCAATTTGCCCACTTTTATCTACATATCCTTTATGAAGTTGGTCGTTATCTTTGGATTTGACCTTAAGAGGAGGCACCCATTTCATCATATTGGCCACTTCCTCCTCATAATTAAATCTCATGATCATCATAATCATGATTAGACACTTGCCTACATTCAAGTCTATCTAAGTCCATAAATGATTTCCCATCTATAGGAATGTCATTAAAATTACTCCAAATGACCTTTTCATGTCTCCTACACACCACATTGGTAGCCAGTCAGCAACTCTATTAGTTTCCCTATAGTTGTGAGTTATAACACAAACTTCAAAACAATTGATGACATGTATTGCCTTGTTAATAATATTTTGAATGGTCCATGAAGGGAGATTAACCTTATTAAGAAAATTAACTATGTTAAGAGAGTCCTATTCAAGCCATATTTTAGTAAGGTTCAAACTCTTAGCATAAGAAAGACCATAAAGAGCAACACTTGCTTCAGCAATATGATTAGTTTGAATGCCAATAGGTATAGCCATTGCACGAACAGTATATCCATGTTCATTTCTAATAACAACCCCACATCCAACAATTCCAAGGTTTCTCTTAGAGGCCCCATCAAAGTTAATCTTGTACCATCCCTAAGGAGGACAATTCCATCTGGCAAGACTTCTAGGATTGATCTTGATTTGAGCTTCCTTATTCTCATTCATATTCTGATTAAAGAGGACTTTAGAATCCCAATCCATCTTAGAATCTTGATTATTATTAATAAGTCTTACATTCTCAGTAACCATCTGTAAATCTTATGGAAGACCTAATTTGAGCTCAAATCCCTATCCCTAAAGATTCTATCATTTCTCTCCTTCCACACACCCCAACATAAGTAAGGAAATAGAAACCTCCAAAGTGTGATAATAGTGATATTGTGGGAAGGGTATATCTAAGCTGACCATAACTCATGCATGTTTGATGGAAAAATCCATCCAATATCAAAAAGTCTTAAGAACTTGTCCCATATCTTCTTAGTGTAAGGGCAATGGATTAATAGATGGTTCACAGACTCCTCATATTATTTACAAAGATAACATCTGCTAACAAAGCACATACCTTTTTTCATAAGGTTATTAGT
Organism: Cupressus sempervirens; assembly: GCA_028749045.1. Classification (NCBI taxonomy): domain Eukaryota; kingdom Viridiplantae; phylum Streptophyta; class Pinopsida; order Cupressales; family Cupressaceae; genus Cupressus; species Cupressus sempervirens. The sequence continues at coordinate 289,496,843 of CM053783.1, read as the reverse complement.
AGTAAGGATTTTTTCCTATAAAAGAATTCAAAAAAAGATGTTAATTTTGGGGGTCATACCCTTCAACCAGGTAGTAGCCCAAACTGGTTCCTGACAATCATCATAACTATTTCTATACAAAGAGGAAATTGAGAATTGTCCATTAGGGTTACCCTTCCAAATTAAGGGGTCCTCTTCATTGACTAGAAAGATAGTATTCAACCTTAAATTAAGGTCTTTTAGAGAAGCATCCACCATAGTTAAATCCACCCAATTTTCACCCTCTTGATAATCAACAACCAAAGACCCAAAGATAGTTTTGCATTGCATCATGAATCCTCCCCACCTTTGGTCAAATTTAAGGGTATGATCTAGGAGCCAAATATCATCCCAAAACTGAATAGTCATTCCATTATCAACCTTTCATCTAACCCCATTCCTAATTGCCAGCTTGCTTTTTTGAGCATGCTTCCATATAATTGATCCACCTTGCTCATTTTCACTTAAAAGGAAGTCTAAAAAAATTTATTCTCTAGGTTATATTTATTAGTCCATATATCCTTCCATTCACCTAAATCATTAAACAACCTCCATATGAGTTTGGCTAGTAAGAAATCATTCATTTCATTAACCTTTCTTAACCCCAACACACCTTTCTTAATAGGTTTGCAAACCTTGGCCCATGCAAGAAGGGCCATTCTCTTCTTTTTCTCCATATTGGTCCAAAGGAAGTTTCTCCAGATTTTATTAATGGAAGCAACACATTTTCTAGGTATCTTGAAAACACTTAAAGCATAAAGAGGAGAGCTCTAAAGGATAGCTTTTAAAACAATAAATTTCCTAACCTGGTTTAGGAGAGAGCCTTTCCAACCTGTCAACTTAGAAATCATTTTATCCACAAGAGAACTCCAAAAAGATTCAAGGGGATCCAAGAAAAGACATAATCCAAGATAAGTACCAAGAAGATTTCCCACCTCACATCCCAAAATTCTTTTGATTTTTTCTTGTCTCTTGGGATTGACATTAATAAAGTAAAGAGAACTCTTATTCCAATTAATGAGCTGCATAATGGCCTATCCATAGGTATTGAGGGTATTTTCAATATTATTTGCATTTTTAATTGAAGCCCCTCCCATCAAAATAGAGTCATCCACAAATTGTTGATGAGAGCATATTTGATTCTTAGATGAAGGTTTCAACCCCACAACATACCCTTTATGAACCAAGGCTTCAATATATCTACCCAACCACTCCAACATTAGAAAAAAGAGAAAAGGGGATAAGGGATCCCCTTGTCTTAAAACTCTAGAAGCATGAAAGAAAGGAGTAGGGGACCCAATAATCAAAACAAAAAAGGTAACAGAGGAAATAAGCTTATGAATTAGCTCCAAAAATATTTTGTTAAAGCCAAAGGCCTCTAATCCACACTTCAGAAACTCCCAATCTACCCTATCATAGGCTTTAGAGAGGTCCAATTTCAAAAGGAACCCTTCCTTTTTGTACTTAGTGAAGGAATGCACATTTTCATGAACAAAAATAATGGAGTCCAAAATTTGACGCCTAGGAACAAAATCATTCTACTGACTAGAGATGAGCGAAGGTAGGATTTTTAAAAGTCTTAGTGTAATAACTTTAGAAATGATCTTATACAATGAATTACATAGACTGATAGGGCGAAATTGGTCCAGAGAGTCAACACCCTGTCTTTTTGGAATCAAGGCAATAAAAGTACCATTCAGCTCCTTTAGTATCTTTCTTGAGCCAAAAAATTATTTCACCGCATTAGAAACATCCTCTTGAATAATTTCCTAGTAAGAGTGGAAGAAGAAGAAAGGAAAACCATTAGACCCTAGAGCTTTGCTGCCATCAAAAGAAAAGATGACTATCATATATCGTTGGAAAGCTCTTAGAATCTAGTTTCCATTTTTTTCTATCAATTTTTTTTGCAAATGTTAGTGACTGAAACTTGTTCTCAATTTTTTCTAAGGTACTCTATTTTCAATTATATTCTAGGTAGATAGTTCAGATTCAGTTTGTGAAAAAATGGTGAAGTGGGCATCTGTTAGTTTTTAAAAATGGTGAAAAACTTGGAGAGGGTCCTGTTAGTGATGTTAGTTTTCCTTCTAACTAGTTTGGTGAACTATTTGGCAATATTTTATCAAAAGATCTGGTGTTTTATCAAAAGGGGTTTTTCTCATCATTTGGAGAGATATTTACAAGTTTGTTGTGCACAATGATGAGATTTGATCCAGTTGTTAGTTTTAGAGAGAGGAGAGAAGCTTTTCTTCAACAATGGATGGAGATTCAAGTAGACATGTGGCATTTCTAGATTAGATCTAGGATTTTCATTCTCCTATATTTTCTCTTTCTCTTTCTTTATACAGGGTTGGTTCCAAAATTTTGGGCAATTTTCCATAGCTATGATTCCACCATTTTCTTTAGTATTATCTCTTTTATGAATAACATTAATGAAATTCTAATGTGTAGTTTAGATCTATTTTGTGTTTTATGATTTATTTCCATGTATCTTGAATGTGCTTGTTTCAAAGAAATGAAAATAGAATAGAAACATTGGTTTCATTCTGATTCTTGTCTCCTATCTCTGTAGTTTGCAATCTCTTGTGATGCATGAACAAAGATCATAGATCTCAATTGCTATTGGTTTAGAGTTGTATGTCTTGATGTGTTCTTCCACTGATCAAAGAATCAAGTAAATTCTTGATGTATCTTGACAAGGTTGCAGATTTCATGGAAGGATCTGATGAGTATGAGATTTAGTTTGAATATAGATGTTTGATTCACATAGTGAATAGATAGATCACCAATATCTTAATGTATGTTGTAATTTGTAAAATACCTAATGGATAGGACACTGATCAATCATAGGATTTGCATGTATTTTGTTGTTTCATATTTGGATTATGTTGATATTCAACTTATAATCAAAATATTTTTCCTTTTCATGTTGTAGAGTTGAAAAAAGATACATGCACTTAGCTTGTGAATCTCATAGGTCATGTTAGTTGTTATTTGATGCCTTAGTCATTGCATAAGCATAGAAGGATTTGGGATTTTTAACTGCTTAATATAGATTCAGATTTATGGTTTTTTGCATAAGTAACATAATGGAATCTAAGGTCTACCCACTTAGGTCATACAGAGCCTGAAGTGTAGAAGGAGTTTAGGCCTTATAGTTGGCTTGAGTTCTAAACAATGTGTATCCATCATAGGAGATAGTTTCCCTTAGATGCATTATTTTTAAAGAGGTTTTAACTACCAGGAAGCTAACATAGTCTTCCTCAAAGAAAAATGTGGAAGAAAAATTGAGTAAAATTGAAATATTAGATATATTCTTTTGATGAAGGGTTCTCCCCTCAATACCTTGAACCACATAATAGAAATAAAGAAATAACTACAATTAGTGAGAATACAATATGGGGTTCTTATTATCTTCACAAATGTGGAATTATACAATTCAAAATTACAATATGTTAAGACAAATGGACGCCTTCATTACAATAATTTGCAAGACAAAGCTGCAAACTATCACCTAGAGTTGTCCTAGACAATCTACAAGCATTTCTTAAATAGGAAATTTTATGTCACTCAGGAAGGTTCTAGATGCTGAAACTTAATACTTAGGGTTGACATAACCTAACGATATATATATAGTCAACCAAATACACCTTTGATATTTATTTTGGAAGTTTTGATTGGCCCAACTTTGGAAGGACATAACTTTTAAATTGTTGCTCTAATTTTCTATTATAATCCCTTTTGAAATCCTTAGCTTCTAATCTATATGCTGAGATCCACGCAAGCGTCCATCCATTGAGTTTTTGGGCCTCATCTAGGCACATTTGGGCCTTCAAAATCAAGGATAAATTTTTTGTACTAAAAATCCATAATAACTTCATCGATACATATGATATGACATTGAACCTCAACTGGTAGGCTGATATGACTGAGATATATCTCCAGCTCTTAAAATTAAGAAATAATGAGCTCATATGAATGACTTACTGAGTAGATACAATAGCTCCACATTAAGACAACTCTTGTTGAAAAAATTGAAATGAAATATTTTTGATTGATTGAAAATTTCTCTTACATCTAGGATTCTCTTGCATCAAACACCTAGGGTATTTTAAGAAGTGACCCCATCACGTCTTAGGTGTTCAGTGCAAAACCAAGACAATTAGCCTCCTCTTTTGCTAGCCACGATGAATCTTCTACTAGCCTCCCTTTCCATTTGTCCAAGTAGTCTTCATAAGTTCTATTCCTTGTACTTTTTCCAACATGTCTGTCTAGTATCTCTTTAATCGCCTTTGTAACTAAACTAGCTTCTGGAATACTCCAATGTGCTTTTGCAATTTCATCTCCATCACCTCCTTCATGACATATCATTGAACTTCATAGAATGCACAATTAACTCCCTTTGAACACCATACCATCTTGGATTATGAAATCCAACTACTTCTTCCTATCAAGTCTAATAGGTTCTGTACAATCCTTCTACGCTTCACCAAAATTAGTATCCTCTTGATATAGATTATTGAGTTCTTTGAACCCAACCACAAAAATCTACATTTCTATTATCAAAATTTGTCTTCTACTAAGAGAATCTACAACTTTGTTAGGTTTCTCACTACTCTGTTTCAAAACAAATGTATAGGTCTACAACAGATCAACTCACTCCAAATGCCTTTGGTTTATTTTTCCTTGAATATTAAAATATTGCAAAGGTTGATGATCAATATACAAAAAAAACGCTTTATGAATAAGATAGTATCTCCACTTCTACAATGCTTGAACTATAGCATGAAATTCCTGATCATAAACATAATATTTTCTTTTGGCATCATTCAATTTCTCACTGAAATAATTAATAGGTCTATCTTCTTGGCTCAAAATAGCTCCTATTGTACTACCACTAGCATCACAATCTACTTGAAATACCTTGTTAAAATATGGAAGTGTTAAAATAGGCTACTCTACAACTTTTTGTTTCAACATATTAAAAGTCTTATTTGCTCCTATAGTCCACTTAAATTTTTTCCTATCCCCTCTCATTGTTTCAATCAAGGGTCCATAAATACTACTAAAACCTCTTATGAACTTTCTGTTAAAAATATCTAGTCCATGAAAAGATCTTACCTTTGTAGCACTCTTTTGGAGTAGGCCATTCAAGGATAGCCTTCACTTTCTATGAGTCCATTTTCAAGCGTTCTACTGAAACTATAAATCCCAGGTACACCAACTCCTTTAGGTTTATCAAAAAAATTTATTCCCTCAAATTATCAAATACCTTTCAAATATGCATCAAATTTCCCTCCAACATCTTAATAAAGGTCAAAATATCATCTAGTTAAACAATGATAAACTTTCCTAGAAACTCCTTCAGTACCTCATTCATGAGCCACATGAAAATGCTTGATGCATTGGTTAGCTCAAAAAGGCATGACTAACCACTCATACAATCCTTCTATTATCTTAAAATAATCATTCCACTCATTTCTTTTTTTGATACAAATATGATGGTATCCACTCTCTAGATCTATCTTTCTGAAATATATAACTCCACTCAAACAAACCATAATATCATCCATCCTTGGCAATGAAAATCTATACTTGATTGTGATCTTGTTCATAGCATGAGAATCTATGCAAATCCTCCATTTTCAATTCTTCTTAGGTGCTAATACTGTTGGTATATCACATTGACTCATACTCTCTCAAATCAACCCCCTCTGCATTAACTCATGGACTTGTCTATTTAACTGTTCACTTTTTGCTAGTGTCATTCTATTTGATGCCTTATTTGGAAAACTTGCTCTTGGAATCGAATCCATCTGGTAATTGATCTTTCTCATTGGGATAGTTCATCAAGTACATTATCTGACACAATATCAGGAAACTTTCCCAACAAATCTGTAACTTCTGTAGGTACCTCCTCTACTTCTTCTTTACCATATTTTGGGATTACAAAAAAACACATATGCTCACTTCATACCTTGGAGAAACTCCTTTCCATCAACAAAACATATTCTAGCAGCACTACATACCTTTTCCTCTTTCTCCGTCAATGACTTCAACTTATGTTTCACTCCATCTTTTGTTAGAGTGTAGGCATTTTCTCACCCATTGTGTATAGTATGCCTATCAAACCGCCATAGTCTACCCAACATCATATGACACATGTCCATAGGTATGATATCACAAAGAACCTCATCTTGGTAGCTTCCAATCTTGAACTTCACTAGGAACTTCTCATTTACCATGACCGTATGGTCATCCTGCACCTAGTCAATATAGTATGGACATAGGTATTTCTATGTCTTAAGATTTGATTTGGTGACCATCTTTTCTGATACCATATTGTTAGTACTTCCACCATCAATGATCACATCACAACAATTATCTTCACATTTGCACCTAGTGTGAAACAAACTCCTACTTTGACCAGGTTCATTTTGTCCATTAAGAAAAAAGATCCTATTAACTAGGACTCCTCCCCTTTCAGCATCTTCAGAATGGGATGGTTTAATATCTTCATCAATATGTGCAACTCTAGCCTAGCCTTCACTTCTTTGATCTATCCTTTCTTAGTGTTGGAAACATTTAAATTCTCTATGCCCTTCTTCTCCATAGTGAAAGCATTTTCCATGGAAACCTCCTCTTCCAAATCCTTGTCCTCTTCATCTTCCTCTCTGATCTCTATTTTTTTTATCATGGAAATGATTGGAATTATTTTCCCTTTGGTTTTGACTTCTACTATCAACCCCATCCTTGTTCTTCTGATCATCATTTCAGCCTCAGTAAGGTCATTCGCTAGATCTTCCACTGTGACCTCTTCCACTATTCCTTTTTATCAAACTTTTTACTTAGATTCTCCTCAACTCTAAGGGAAAATTGATACACCTCGTCAATACTAGTCATTCAAACCAGAATCAACTCCTAAATGCTTGGCCTTAACCCATTAAGATAACGAGAAACTTTCTCCTTATCAGCTTCTGCATGCCTAGTTCTAATGAGAACTCGATAGAACTCTTCGATATACTCTTGAAAAAATCTTCTTGCTTGCTTCAACCCCTATATTTTACTGAATAGATCAAGAACATAATCCATGGGAATGAATTGTGACTTCCTTTTAGCTATCATTCGATCTCATTTGGTGATTTTTTCCTTCTCTCTTCTATTTCACTCCAACTAGATCTCCTACAACCAGATCTTTGTGTGACCCTTCAATTTGGCCTTTGCAAACTTAGGTCTTTTTCCAATCTTTGAAATGGCCTTAAAAAGATTTTCCTCTTCTAGGTTCAAAAATTCATCTTCTACTACTTGATCAACATTTCCTTCTCTTCTATCCTCACTTTCATCATATTTTATGACAAGATTCCTTCCTCTCCAAATTTTTTCTTGCAATGCTTGTATTTTCCTTTGGAGGGCTCTAAAACCCTCAGGTGTAATGCCTTCAAATCTCCCACCAGACTCTCTTCTTGGAGGCATCTTTGTGCTTATGCTAAAACCATAGTACAAACTGCCTCGTAGTCGGTGATCTACCTATATGTACAACCCAAACCACTATCCTAGTGCAATTTCCTCATGTTTAGTGATCTCTTTACACACTCATGAACTCTTTCTCTAATACCAATTGATGAAGGGTGCTCACCTTTATACCTTAAACACATGATAGAAATAAGGAAATAACTACAATTTGTGAGAACACAACATGGACTTCTTACTATCACGACAAATGTGAAATTACATAATTTAGAATTACAATATACTAGCCCACATGGGCAACTTCATTATAGTAATATGTAAGAAAAAGTTGCAAACTATCACCTAGAGCTGTCCTATACAATCTATGTGTATTTCTTAAATAAGGAATTTTATGCCATCCAAGAAGGCTCTGGAAACTCAAACTTAATACCTAGGGCCAACAGACCCTAACAATACATATAGAGTCAACCAATTACACCTTTGACATCTATTTTGGAAGTTTTGGTTGACCCAACTTCGGAAGGCCATAACTTTTGAACTATTGCTCCAATTTTCTAGTATAAACCCCTTTTGGATCCTGTTTTCACTTAGGTTTGCACCCTTTTCCAAAGCTTATGCATGAGGAAAACCTAGTGAAACATGGAAACAACCTCCAAGCTATGGGACTTGAACTGTGAGGTTGAGTCTCTGGAGAAGGCCGACTTCCTCTTACTATCAGGATGCACCTAACTACTCTTGGAGAGGAAAAGGGAGAGGGAGAGCATGAAAGAAAATCTACCTAATCTAATCTAAAGAGGTGATGCACCAAAATAGAGTGTTCAGAACAATCTCTGCCCATATATGCGCTATTGAACCAGAATGAAACTAAGGATATACACATTCAGACTTGCTTTAATCTAATAATCACATGCAGATCAAAAAACCAAGATGAATGACACAAGGAAAGAGAGATTCATTTATATTATCATTCATAGGCCATAAGAGATATAGTCATGCAAATTACAGACTTTCACAAAACAATGGCGAAGGCAAAGAGTTCTTGCACTTTCACACCAATGGCTGAAGGAGATAAGGTAGAGAATCATACAGTTTAGAGGCATAGGGAATTTTACACTAAAATTGCAAAGCAATAGCAGAGAAAATTCGAAGAATGATCAACCCTTACAAAATTCACAAAAATTGCCTTTATAGTTCAAGCATAACTGAGATTTTCCCTCCAAAACTATCCTGCAACCACTGCCATCAAGGCTCTGCTAAGAACAATCATGGGGATCTGAGGAAATCTAATCTAAGTATAGCCTTTTGGTACCATGAAATCTAATTTTTAACTAAAATAGGGCCTTGAGAAGACAGAGGTGGCGCCATAACTGTGCTCTAACCAAGTAGATGGATTAGATCAGAGGTGGAGTGCTCTTCCTTGTCTCACATTCACTCTGGGTTGGTTGGGATCAATCATAAGTATCAAATCGCGTAGAAAACTTGACCTCCTATCACTTTTGGTGCATTAATTAGCAAAGTCAACGAGTCAACCTGTCTTTGGCACTAGGATGAGCCACGTGGACTAATGAGTTTATTTCTTTTATGACCTCGCGGGGTCCTCCTAAGTTGACCATGCCTTTCTCTAACTTACCACGCCATCTTCTTAAAACCCTGACCATGACGACTACAATATAACCACCAGTCCTTATCTGTCAATCCTAGCCAGGCCCGCGAAGACACGTGTCATCTAGGCACTATGTCGCTATGCGTATTCTCTGGGAACTTTCCTATAGTGAGATAGCACCCACCATCGATTTGAACTGATTTGACAATCATGAAGACTCACCACAATACTGCGCTACCTCCTTAGAACCTCTGGGCCCATGAAACAACTCAGCACACCTAGCATCTAACTCGGCCCGAACTGGTACCATCCCTACAGTTCATCACCCTTAGCCCCACCCTGCTACATGTTACTGAGGTGCTATGTCACTATGGTTAAAATTATCACAGCTTTCCATAGCAAGATAGTGCCCACCATTGATCTCCACGAGATCAACGACGGGAAGATATGTGCTTGCCTCCATAAGGTTTCTGATCCATGAATCCACTTGGCAACCACTTGGCACATCCTGGCATATCCATCTTGGCGAGACTTGGCCCCACTGATCGACATGGCGAAAGGCACTATGTCGCTATGCGTAACATCCATGCAACTTCCCATAGCGAGATAGCACCTACCATCGATTTCCTTAGATCTATGATCATGAGCAGAATTGTACAACCACACACTGAGCTAGCTGAATGGACCAATGAAAAATTGCCATTGTACTATGAACCACTTGACAACTGCCACTGAGGATGAGCTGTAATATTACTTTGGAGAAGGGTGGGTCCATTATGTCATTCATGACATGTGTCACCGAGGCGCTATGTTGCTATGGTTAAAATTCTCGCAGCTTTCCATAGCGAGATAGTGCCCACCGTAGATTTGAACTTATTTGATGGTGAGCAAGATGGGTCCAATCTACCAGTGTACTAACTAATGAGAACTGGCCATGTGCCAAACTGTCTAACAAGTCCTCATAGGGCCCACATTCTACATAGTCACACCTTAGCCAATGAAACAGTTGACCACTACTGATGTGTCTGACAAATTCATCCATGGTATCCAACGGAGCACACTTGGGACCCACCGTATTTCCAAACTTCGCCACAAGATCACTTTTCGTTTGGGCACTATGTTGCTAATGGTGAGAAGCATGGATTTCTTGATAGCACCATAGCGCCCATCGCTGACTTAGCAAAACCCAGCGCTGGATAAATAATTAGGGAAAGGGAGGACCCCACTCGACATGTGGCAAAAGGGTGCTATGTCGCTAATTCAAAACAACATGCAACTTTCCATAGTGACATAGCGCCATCCGTTGATCTATCTCGATCCGATGATGAGGAACTTGCGGGCCTGTAGAAATGTTAAAATGCAGAGGGAAGAAATGTTATAAGGTTAGCCTAAAGTATTTTTTCGATATTCCTTTGGATGTTTAAAATAGCATTAAAATCGGGCAGTGTCCGTTGGCGGGTAAGCATTTAAAATTCAAATATTTGGTGGGGGGGGGGGGGCACAAAATGCAATAGATCCTCAGCTTCTGATCTATAGGCTTGAATCCACACAAGTACCCTACCATTAAATTTTTGGGCCTAATCTACACACATTTAGGCCTTCAAAAGTGAGCACAAAGTTTTTGTAACAAAAATTTATACCAAAAATCTACAATAACTTCACTGATACTTACGATATGACATTGAGCCTCGACTGACAAGGTGATATGATTGAGATGAACCTCCACCTTTGAATTAGGGCATTATGAGCTAGTGTGACTAACTTACTAAGTAGTAAGCTTCCATAGATAACAATTTTGCATTAAGATAACCCTTATTCAAACAACTAAAATGAAATATTTTTGGTCGATGCATGATTTCCCTTACACCTAAGATGCTCATGCATCATCTTTAGTTAGCTTTAAAATAAGTAATTGCAACAAAAAAAACTATCCTTGAAAGTAGAGATTAAAAAAATTAAAGGTTGTTAATTTTATTGTGTTAATACCTGTCCTTAGGTTTAATTAAGGAGACAAAATCTCGAAGAAAGGAAAGAGAAAAGAGAGAGAACTTAATAAGAACAAAATCCCACTAAAAATGTGAGATGTAAGACAAGTGTGGACAATTGTCTAATTATAACTATCATAGTGTTGAATGAAGAATATCCTTTGAAACTAGGATGACGATCAAATATTAATCTACATGAATGCCCCCAACAACACTACTCGAACAATGATTAGATGAGAAAGGCAAAATATCTGTCAACCAAAGATATAAAAGATAATAATATGAATAGACGTCCCATGCAATGAGTAACATTAGAAATAAGGATAAAAAGATTTATTATTCAAGGATGCATATGACACATAAATCTATACAAGTGACTCTAGAGACACTACTTAACCATGCAAGACCAAATTGATAGTTGAACATGTAGGTGGCATTTTTCTATAAAACTTATTAACTATATAACCAAGCAATCATCAACATGAACAATAGAAACCATTCCATAATGTTGGAAAGAGAGGCATGACATTTCCATTGAAATGGTGTATCACTAAGAAGATGATGAAGGTAGGACACATGTAAAAAGACATTATCTTGACTTGTTTGTAATGGAGAAACATAAATAAGTTTAGAATCTATTATCATGATTCATTACTATTTGATGTAAGGCTACTTCTGATCTTAAGTAGAATCTTTGTTCTCCATTTTAAATAATAATATAGAATCATAATTGTAAAGCTTAAAAATTTAATTTTTTTTAAAGTTCTAAATATCTTCAATACTTGCAACAAAACAATTATTCTCTTTTTCTAACAACCATGAGTTTTGATACCAAGTAAAATTTTCTACTCTAATTCCATGTAAATCTTTAGCTAACTTGCTAGCATTGAATCTAGTTAGAAAAGAAAGAACACACATACAACAAAAGAAGAAGAAATAAAACCACAATAAAAATAGCCAACTCTTTCTTACAAATTTATATATAAATGGAATTATAATATAAATTTGAAAAAATAAAATAAAATAAATATAATTTCATTGCACTCATGCTATTTCTATAAATTAAGAAAATCATTATTACCAAATATAACTCTATAATTGTAAATTAAAAAAATGATTAATATAGTTTTTTATTTGCATTACATTGCAAGATAATTTTAACTTTTGACCATGATTAGTCTTTTTCCTTAGTACTTTCAATGGGACAACTAAGATAAATTCTCAATGGATTACAAAGAATTCCAAATTTCTATGGTCTTAAGCTACTTCATTAATAAAATATAATGCGCATGCAAGATTATATTATCAACATTTTGTAGTGTTTTGTGACTAAGCCAACATTTGATGTCAATATTAACTAGTTAAACATTTTAGATAACATTATGCAGTGTATTATCATGCATCTTTGCATGCATGTGATCTTATATTCATTTATTTTGTTAGTTTAGTTGAAACATTATCAATGCAGTGACTAATTTTGATTAAGTTTAGGTCACTAAAAAATATTTGAGTGGTGAACATGTTTAGATATTTTCTGGATGATTTTTTTATTCATGATTAAGCATTTTCTAATGTTCTAACTTCTATTACTTGATTTAGACTCTTTTGGAGAATTGCAGATATAAATTTCTAGTTTGTAAGTGATGATTGTTTTAAACAAAGTTTAGAGCATTTGATGATTGTTTTTACCAGTCAATTATCTATAGAAGAAGAAGAAGAAAAGTTTGTGCCACAAGATTTTTCTAAGTCTGGTATGGTTGAAACAATTTTTTAGCTAATAGGTTATATATGGGAACTTTGTTCCTATAAAATTATTTTTTAGGCCAAAAAATGGCCAGACCTTGCCATTAATTATTTTTTGATTGATTTTTATCTCACTCCACTTTTAAATCTTTTTTTCCCAATTCTTTTAATTTAATTAGCTATTATCTCCACTAACTTAAAAATTGTAACTATAAAATAATAAAATATGTCATAAATTATTTAAATATTTCTATTTATTCAACTTAATTATTATTATCTCTATTGTTAACTATTACTTATTTATTTATTTTGATTAGTTTTTTTTAATATCGGTAAATGACTTTGAAGCCTTTATATTATTTTTAAAATAAAAAAATTCACAAAAATTAGTCCTTATTCAGTTGTAGGCACTGGGGAAAAAAGAAAGGGGAAAAAAGCCCTATTATCATTGAAATGAGATTGTTGAAGTCAAGAAGATTAATGAAACCTATCATGGAACAATAATTATTTTGTCACTGATGTCAAGCCTACTACTTGTTTGTGAGACAATTGCTTACTTTGTTATGAATGCTAATTTGATTGATTGATTGATGAAGAGGATTTGAAAAGAAAGGATAACAAGAGGACCTAAAAAAATGTTGAGTTATAAGGTGTATAAAAGGAGCACTAAGACCAAGCAAGACATTGATGATAGATTGTATCGTTTATCTACTTAAGGATATAATGAAAGGATACTTGTGCAAAGAATAGAAGAAGGCTAAGTAAAGAAATGTGTCCACCAAGCCTAACCAAGCAAACAATGCAGGCCAAGTGAAAGTTAGTTAAAGTCGAGGAAGTTCAATATGTTCCAAGCAAAGAGAAATCTAGTAGGTGTTAAGTGAAGGATGTTTAGTATGTGTCAAGCACTAGTAAAGACTTAGTGTATGTTGAGCAACCTAGTATTGGCTGAGTGTTAGAAGACAATGTTTGTTGAGTAAATAGCTTGTTATTACTAAGTAACAATAAAATGTGTTAGATCAAAGATTTGACGAATCTGAGCTGACAAAGTTGATTTCTTGAATTGTGTGAAGCCTGTGAAAGATAACTATAATGAGTTGGTGGCACAAAATTCAAGATAAACCATTTTGAGGTAAATTATAAGAGGATTGTAGAGGAAGTTTCTAGAGAGGGATAAAATGGAAAAGTGGGTAGATTCAATGAATCTAACCTAACCCTAAAATGGATGATTGTGGTTAAGCGAAAAATATCTAAATTGTCTATAAAAGGAGATAATAGGCTAGAAGCAATTATGTCATGTGCAGACAAGAAATCTAAGGTGTTTCTTCATATGATGGCCAAAGGGAAGAGTTTGCAGATGGCATGCTAAGTAAGAAGGCTTAAGATTATGAAGGCTTGAAGGGTGAACAAGCTATTAGAGACAAAGAGGATGAATTCCAAATAGAAAAGAGGATTGAATGTGAGATCTATAATCCAAAAGTGAGTTGTTTTATTATCAGATCAAGTCCCACTACTACTCTCTAACAATTATATCAGTCTGGATAAATCCTTTAGACTAAGGTTGTCCTAATAGTCATTAGTGAATCCTTTAACAATGTGACATTCTAATGGAATGTTCTAAAGTCCTCTAACAAGGTTCACTCTTAATAGGGTGATTGAAATCCTTTAACCAACTCAGATTTAACAGTTTACATTGTACCCTTTAATAGGGTTGGATATTCATAGGGCTTATTTTAGAAGAGTGAAATTTGGTAGCATATTACTGGTGGTTTTTCCAAAATTGGGTTTCCACATAAAAAACTTATGTCAAAATGTGTGATTGATTTTGTGGCATTGCATGTTTATATTTCTGTAAAGTTATTTTGACCTAGGATAACAATATGCAAATATTTAAGATATTGAATGATCAATGCATGCATAAGTATATGTTGAAGTACCACAAAGTTTTATTTGTATATTTTGACCTTGGATAGTTGATTCACCATAAAACTATGTACTGTTCCTACTACTAGTAACGATGCAGGCCAACTATGCCCCCCCCCACCCAACCTCACTCTGAGTTATTCTAAACATTCCAGCAATTGGTATCAGAGCTTCAAGTGCTTATGAAGAGAAAGTTTGAAGGTACTTAAAGCTAAAGATCAAGATGTACATAAAGGAGGTGCCAAGTTAAACAAGGAAAACTTTCCTGCATGGTAAAGTTTGATGAAGCTACATCTAGGAGGTATTGGAGATTATACATAATCAACTATCACCACTGAGCATGTTGATCCAATTGGAGCCCCAACTATTGAACAACTAAAACAAAAGAAGGAACACAATTAGGAAATGTTAGAGATTGCATTTTCCCTAAGCTATTCAGAGTTTGATGACATCAAAGGATGTGATTCTTCTAAGAAGATGTGGGATGCCCTATAGAAGATCTATAGAGGAGACAAGAATGTGATTAGAGCCAAAGATAAAAGTTTTAGAGGAGAATTTGATGAAATGAGAATGCAAGAAAGTGAGACTATAGTCTAGTATTCTGCCAGAATCAAGAATATTGTTAATGCAATTTGAGGATCTGATGGATAGATTGAAGATGAGAATGTGATCAACAAAATAGTGAGAACCCTACTACCTATCTATATTATTATTGTATCTTCTATACAATAACTAAGGTGTACTCATGGTAGTAATTTGATCCTTATGGGACTGGTTGGTAGACTCACTACTTTTGAACTTTCAAATTTTGATAATTTCAAATCTAAGAATGTTGAATCTACTTTCAAAGCTAAGCTAACACTAAAAGAACCAAAATATAAGAAAAAGAAAAAGGTCAAACCTATTGCTAGTGATAGTGATATAGATGATGAAGAGCTAGAAGAATTGGAAGCACTGCTAGCTAGGAAATTTTACAGAGGCAAAGGAAAATACAAAGATAAGTTACCCATCATATGTATTGATTGTAATAAGATTGGTCATAATGAAACAAGATGTCAAGACAAATAAAAATTTAGAAAAGATTACAGTAACAAAGATTATAAGGACAAGGGAAAGAAGGCTTGTTACATTGACAAAGAAGAATCCAATGATGAATCTGAAGATCGTGATGATGGAGTTGTCTATGTTTCTATCAAAGATGATTCTTATGAAGATGAGGCAACTACATTAATATGTTATGTGAAAAAAAGTAATAGATGGATCATTGATAGTGGGTGTTCATATCACATGACTAGACACAAAAAGTAAGTTCATTACCCTTGAGAATTACAATGGAAATGGTGTTATATTTGGTAATGTTGCACCCTTGTTAGTGAACAGATTGTCCTTCAAGAGAATATGTGGAAATCCGACCCTGAATGCCCAAGTGAGAGGACAAACTAGCACCAACAGTTGGATAAGTTATCATGGATTGATAACCTTCCTCTGAATTTTTATCGGGTACAACTCCCCGTGCAAAATTTATGATGAATTAAATGTGGATGCTTTTACCAGAAAGCACGAAAGGATACCAAGCATCTATCTGTAAATACAAAATAGATGTGAAACTTAAGGATTGAAAAGAAAGGAAACATAATACAATAGATTACACAAAGTTAATTTGTTGTACACTGTATCATGTAACAAGGATGAACTGTGTCTTTCATCTTCTTGAAATAATTAAAATCAGAGCCTTGTAAGATATTAAGAAATGACAACATAATAAAAGAACAATGACATCAGACTATAACTTTCAGAGAAAACTGAAAATGACTCAAAGTTTGAATTCAGTGGAAGGAAAAACACATTGTAATCAAAGTTAAATGCATTTCACCTCTAGTCTCCCTTCGCTGACTGTAAAGATCACAAAGCTTCTTTCACACATTACAATCCAACCATCATTTAAACCAAACAAAAATTCTTCTACCATATTACATCAAACATCAAAAGACTGTAACCCTCTCTCAGCTACAAAGTTTTGAAAAAGAGGCAGAAAAGCTCATGCTTTGTATCTCTCTGTCCCTCAAGAAGATTAAACTGTTTTGTCAAAATTTCCTCCTTCCTTGCCTGAAGCCCAAAGTCTGCAGTTTTGGAAGTTGGAAGAATTCGAAACCCCTGTCTTCACTTGTTGTTGCTTATTTATTCTTTCTCTGTCCATTGTGAAAGTTGTTTCGCCCCCCACCCCTTCCGTTATGAAAACTGATTCTTTTATTTACCATTCTTTCCTCATAAATTCCTTAGGAAATAAGCAAATGTAACTGATGACACTCACTGCATGGAAATTCTTTTCGACTTCCTGCAGATATACGTTGTCCTTATTTCCCCATATTACATGCACAACATATTACATTATGAGCTTGAGTATTCTTACGACATGCTGTGGACAGGTGGCATCTAATTGTCGTGTTTGCAAGGTTCTCATAACTGATATTGAGTATCAATATCCATTAATCTTATATATGTTTAGGATACTCAAATTTGGGCATAAGAGAAAGAAATGCAGGCTCCACACTATAACATGCCTCTATCTTTCCCGAATAATCAACATTGTTGATTGTAGATATCACAGTCAATAACTTGATGCGGTTTAAAGTAGGGTCTCCATTCTGTCATGTTCAAAACCACCGATCATGATTCAATACATTTTTCGTGTGGAGGATCAAATATATCATTTGAAGCAATTCAGAAGATGAGGGACCGAAGGCCTACACAAGGGTTTGTTGAGCAGAATTTAGTGCTCCTAAAATTGATTGCCGATCAATCTTTCTCAATGTTTGATGCAGTTCCAAACTCATCACCAAGCATTTTTGTGACATGAGAAATCTGATCCCACGGAGGAACCTGTAGCTTCCAACCTCACACTCACTTTTCAATTTGGTGACAGTTGTGTTTCATAAAAATGATATTTGGTTGAGCATTGTAAATATTTCACATAAAGTCTTCCTTGAGTGCTACCTTGCCCATCAAATGCTATTTTCTTCATATGTTGTGTAGTGTGTTGTAGAAGATCTGAATCTCTTGTCAAGGCAGACTTTCATAAAGTCAAATATTCAGATGGTAGCCATCTGCCCAACGAAGAACTTCACCTATTATGACACCCCGTGCAGGCCTTTCTGTAAGTGCAAGGGAAACTTCTTTCCTTATCTTCAAAGATTCAGTGCGGTTCCCTTGACACATAATCAATTGAAATTATTGATTATTATCATGAGTTTTCATTCGTCGGGTGTCATCGTCGGATATCACTGTGCAAGCTTCAAAATCATGAGATGTAATTGTAGTATCGGTGTTCTACTTCATTATTCTGTGGTTAAGTTATCCATCATGGACGGAAGCTAGAACTTGGTAATGTGTAATTACAATTACACTGGTATGACTAGCAGCATATGCAGGTGTATCAACCCGAATCCTTCAAATCCATATTGACACATTTTGAACTCATGCTCATGGCAAAGATAACGTCTCTCATCAAGACATTTGCAACATTCTTATGGTCTCGGGTGATAAATCTCAATGTTGTGGCACATGTGATTCATGATTTTATACTGAAATCAAAATCTTCAAGGGACCCCAGTGGTTTTTAGTGATGAAAATCACTGTCCATATTGTGTTCACGTGAAACAGCTTGTACATGTACACGGGACTCTGGATGTCCATGTCAATTATTGCATATTTGCATAAGGGAGAAAGCCGTGGTTTGTATTATTCTCTCAAAAGACCTTCTAGTTATAATAAGGAAGGATACATGTTGTGCTATTTCATTTTGAAGAAATGCACAGTTACACTCCCTTGGAGATGTCGATGCCCTTATTATATACTGCTCAACTTTCATTTTTAGATTGCCTGCAGGTTATTAACTTGATCAAAGTAATACAACCCCAAATGGAAAACTGAGCTCACATTTTATTCATCAAGATTTTATGATAGGACTATAAGGTTACATTCCACTTTAACTAACTGGGATCAAGAAGTCAGCCTTGCTTGGGTCTTTCAGATTAGTTGTAAGATGATGAACTCCAAATCTTGTAAAACATCATATTCTGAAACTTCAAACCTACAAACCTTCAAAGAATAATCCACACTCTGAAAACAATCCTCTGAATACATTTGTATAGAACCACTGATTTATTGAACCTTTTAAACTGTTGATCTGAACATGCATTTTGAACTGAGTGTGAATTTGGGTATTGGACTGAACATGGATTTTGAATTTTGCTTCAGCGTTTCCATTCTTGAACCTCTTGAACTAAGCCTTTAAATTCGTGAATTGACAAACTGCATCTTTGAACTTACACTACTGATAACTATCCTCCGGACATGTCTGTTATGCCAATTTAAACCAACAAGTCCAGCAAATTGAATTGTTTGAACCACTTTGAACTATCGAACACGTTGAACTACTTTGAACTGAGTTCAAAGTACTTCAAAGAGGTTCAAAACCTGAAACTAAAAGTTTTAAAACTATTCCACATTGGGTACTAACAACCCTGTCTGATAAAAGAAAAGGATCAATACAATTGATAGACAAGATCATGTGTGATAATACTTACTATGTGGAAATAATTAAATATAATCTAGTGAGTGTGTCACAATTGAATGGTTTAGGTTGCAAAGATGAATTTGATAATAGAAAGGCTAAGATCTATCACATTGATGGAAAACTAATTGGAAGTGGAGATTAGATGAGAGGTAATCTATTTTATCTTGACATGAATGTGTTGGAAATATTATGATAGGCTAAATTATTGAGAGGGGAGGCGTGAATCAATAACCAATAAAACTTAATCTTAGCAATTAATCCTTCATGTGTATTCTGATCTAATTG
Source organism: Cupressus sempervirens (assembly GCA_028749045.1). Classification (NCBI taxonomy): domain Eukaryota; kingdom Viridiplantae; phylum Streptophyta; class Pinopsida; order Cupressales; family Cupressaceae; genus Cupressus; species Cupressus sempervirens. The sequence continues at coordinate 289,477,246 of CM053783.1, read as the reverse complement.
CATGCATGAGAAACTAAAAACATTAAGGCATACATAATGCTTTTGACACACAATTTGATGACCTAGAAACATTCCAAATAGAAAGTAAAACTGGGGTAGGCAGAATACCCTCAAGATTTAGTACTGCAATATAAAGTTGGCTTGTTAAGGCTTACAATGATCACTTCTGATGAGCTTCCCTACTAGGAGCAATAAGGACTACTAGGTCCACCTTGCAAAAGGATTTACAAACATACAATAAAGTATGCACTCGATAAAGAGATTTACACAAGACTATTAGGTCTACCTTGTTAAAGGATTTGATTGATCCACCTATTAGGATGAAATAGTAGCTAATCTTTGATCTACAACTTGGTTTGCTGAATGAGATTCCTCTAAGTGTAGAAATCACCTTGCTTTGATAGATAAATCTTTGTTGCTACTTATACTACTTGTGGTTTTGTACTTTTCTCTTCTGCTCTTCTCTACTTGTTATATCACTCTTTTTTGTTCATTCATTTACATTGGATGTGATACAACATGTTTTATATATACCAATCCAATTTACAAATTACAAAGTCAGCTACAATACAAGTTTACACAAAATACATAATCGGCCCAAACTACAAGAACTCAAGTTTTGAAGACTAGCTTAGTGAGGTTCTAATAGTCGGCATCCACTGTCAATGCTCAATATCGTCATGCACTCAGTAGATGTAGAAGCTTGGTCCATACTAATTACTTTCAAAGTAGTTTGAACTTGGTTTGTACTGGTGACTTGGTGAATATTGTGAAACTTGGCATATGAATTGAATCACTACATGGCTCAGTAAGTGCTATCACTACAAGCTTGGTATAAACTGAATCACTTGGTTAACACTAAGTGGCTCAATCAACACTAGATTCTCATGTTGTAACTATAAAATTGGTAAGCACTGCATAACTCAGTTTGTACTGATAAACTTGGCATACACTGAGATGCTCAGTTTATACTGATGATCACCACCATAGTAGTAATTGCTCAGAGCAAACTGAAAATTGTCCCTTGGACTCGGTAGTAACTGTAGAACTTGGTAGATACTTATAATGTGAATAAGTGTATGTCACTAATAACAAACATGATTTTACTGTCAACAAAATGATGCTACTTGTCTTGTTGTACAATTTGATGATGTATGGCTATGGCACAAAAGGTTATGTCATGTAAATTTTCACAATTTGGTCAATATCAGTAAGATGAAAAGAGTCAAAGGTTTTCCAAACCTTAAGAAACTTGATAATATGATTTGCAAATAATGTTAGTTAGGCAAGATGAAAGTCTAGTTTTAAAAGTAAGACTCATACTTCAAAAGAAATTATGGAATTAGTTCATGGTGATTTATGTGGACCAATTGATGTGTAAAGCTACAAAGGTGATAGGTATATTATCTTATTTGTTGATGATTACTCTAGAATGATGACAATAATTTTTTAAAAGAAAAATACTATGCTTTTCAAGTGTTTAAGTGCTATCTAGAAAGAGTTGAAAAGGAGATTAGTAAAAGCTTGACATGTCTAAGATCTAATAAAGGTGGAGAGTTTACATCAAGTGAGTTTGAAAAAATCTACAATGAGAGAGGAATCAAGAGACAAACTTCTACACCTAGGACCCCTTCACAAAATGGGACTACTAAAAGGAGGAACAAATATGTAATGGATTGTGCTAGAACATTGATGATGGAGAAGAATGACACTTTGAAATATTGGAGAGAATTTTTCAATATAATTGTCTATACCTTGAACGGAGTACAAATCAAGAAAGGTACAAATTCTATACCTTTTGAATTATGGTATGGTTATGTTAGTTCAAGATTTTTCAAAGTCACCATTTCTTTTTTATATATTTTTTCGATTTGTTCCTACTTAAATTTTTTATTTTTGAACAATTAGCTCTACCTCTTGTTTGCCTTTTTAAGACAAAAATTTCCAGTAGTTCTCCTCCCTTGCCTATTGTTGACCAAGTTTGACCCTTGAAATCTCAACACTAAGGTGTACTCTTGTTATTAACTCAAGAGGTTCACAATTTCTTTAAGAAATGATGAACCACTTTGAACCAGTTATGAGGGGTACAAAGCATTCTTGAATCTCTTGTACCCCTTGTATCTGGTTTGATAGTTTGATGATTCCTTCAACTCAACTTGTTTAACATTCTTAAATGAAACTTTTTGGTGATCCCTAGCTAGATGTGATGTGAAATCCAAGTAGAAGTTGCACTACAACTGGATGCCATTCAGGAATTGACACACTCATGTGCAATTTAATCATTTGCAAAAAAGTGATGGATCATTGATATTTTGAGATCAACACATCATTAATAAATACTCTAAAATATTGATTCATGGATCCACCGTGTGTGAAACCAAAATAAGTTTTGAGTTTCTTGTTGGGTAATTAATGCTATTACGTTGTAATAATCCCATATCCCCTTTTCACGATATGTCAAGATTTATTATGTCAGTCTCAGAATTAAAATCTTGTCCTTGTTTCAAATTTTATATGAAGTTAATCATTCCTGCAAAGAAACACATAAGTTTCATTACGTAATTTAAATGCTAGTTATAGGAGTCAAGAGAAAGAGTCAGCATTCATAGTTTCCATAATTTTTATTCACCAAGCAACTTTCATAATTCCCATTCATGCATTTCATCTTTTGATAAACATGATAGAGATTTTTTCTTTTATTTCCAAAGGGTGAGATTCTAAGTCATGAAGACCACTTTGCACGTGTTTAGGAATACTCATAGTTTGTATAGTAGGTCACTCATCATATCTGATACAAATCTCATGGATGTTAATTTAGATGGAATAATAGAGAGGTTGTGTGAGAGGCTTTCAAACCCATTTCCCACTAAAGTATTGGATTGTAATTTTATCATGGCCTCAACTTTTCCACCTACATATCCTTCTCCAAAGTTGATCCAAGATTGTGTTCACATGTATGATGTGCCCAGTAACAACATTTTGAAAAAAGATGGAAGTGTGTTGTTAAGTATTACCAAAGAATCTATGTACAATCTATTTCATCTTGAGGAAAAATATTTTGCCAATATGACCCCCACATCATCCTTGATAAAGTTTTCACTGACCCGAGATGTCTATAGGAATGCCACTGTGAGAAGCTGGACTATGTCATTTTACAACGGTGGTTCAAGGCTACTGAAAGTGCTTTAGAAGGATCTTATGTCCCCATGATGACATAATAATTCTACTGCATAGGATATGTGGTTCTCTGGATGTGAGTATTTTTGAAGACTAGATGTATTTCTATATTCAAATAGTGTTGGAAGGGTCACAGTTTTTGGACTGGGTTGAGCTAATTGCTAGCTCTTTGAGAAATCAGCTCAAGGGGACTTTGAACTTAAATAAAGATTTTTATATTTCCTCATATTTGATGTACATATTACCTAGTAACAAAGATTTGCAACACTTACCCCATGAGCCCTAGACTGGAGGTATCACTATATACAATTATTTGCCCATGTTGCATAGAGACAAAGCCATGGAAATTTTTAGGAATGTCAATGATATTTTCTCTAGAAAATAATGTTTTAAAATGAAGGGTTCTCTTCACCATAAGTTTTCTCATGAATCTCAAAAGCTTGTTCAGTCCTATGGGAGTATATATATTCAGTATCCTAGGTTTACTGACCTAAGGATCAAAGTCTTTGATGATGGACCTGTGTAACTCCCCAAATATGCTTTTGACTATTTTCTCTTAGTAGAGGCATCTCAATAACTAGTTGCTGTCATAAACAAGTTTTTCCCTAAGGAGGCATTAGACATTATCTTCCTACTTAAATTAGGAAAACTCACTTGTAAGAGTATGGAAAATGCATTGTGCATAGGTGCAGACTTAGTTAATTTATGTTTTGGCTTCTATCATGCTATGTGTAATTTTAATAATAAAGGGATATTTCATAGCTTTTTTAGAACTAATACAAAGCTTGTGCCTACACATAATTTTGAGGATTTTTGGTAAGATTGTACTAGTGAACTAGAAGTATGGGAAAGAGAGTCCTCCAGATTTACCATTTCTCAAATTAAATTGTATCAGCTGAATATGGATGAAGACACCTCAGTTGTTGAAGAAGACAAATCAAATCTCATTGATACTCAAGTAGTTGAGTCCTTAGTTTACAAATCAATTGTCATCAATAATATCATTGAAAGGATAAAGGACATTTTTGAAAGAACAAATTCTTGGTTTAAAATAAGAAAGAGCAAGAATGTTCCAAAATTTTCTAATTCTACCCTTAAATTTGTAGGTAGAAGGAGATCCTCAAGACCTAGCAGTGTGAAGGGTATTGATACTTCCTTAGTACATAAAACTCATTCCAAAAGAAAAGCTAAAAAATCAACATTGGTAGGGTATAATGAAGCAATTTAGGTCAATAGTGAACTAACAAAGATTAGGGATGTTAACTTATTGATAATTTCCAACGAGTCAAGATGATGGTGGGCACATCCCCTCAGAGGATTGAAGTTATGAGTTACCCAACCAAGAATGATGAACCTCATAAAGTTGTTGCTTCTACTTTGAATTGGCTAGTTGCTTTAGTGAATAAAAAGTGAAGCCTAGGACCTAACTATTTCCCAATAGATGATATTGTGAGGAAATATACTACAAAAACTCTAAAGCCTAAGAGAACTAAGAGCACAACTAGAATATTGTTTGACAACATAATGGGTAAAAGAATTATTGAGGTAGTCATGTATAATCACAAGGAAGGTACTGATGAACTTGACCTAAGTAACTTTGAAGTTACTTTCATTGACCTGGGAGTGTTCAATCATGAAACTAAAGAACATTGGGTGGAGGCATTAACTAAATAGATTGTTTTGCAATCTCAAAAAGATGGAATCAAGAAGAAAAAATTGAAAGTAGAGATAGGTGAAATGGCTAAATATATAAGCTCATTAAAGGGATGGAGTTTGGTGTCTAATGATCTGTCATGACTCATATTTTATCCAAGCATGTCTAAAAATCAAAAATTGATGAATGATATGAAAAAAGGAAAGGCTATGACTATCATTGTCTATAACTGGATTGATCAAGTAATAAACTTGGTGGCTAAGCTCATGATAGATTTACATAAAATCTTCACTTTGGTTGATGTTTTGCTTAATGAATCTCATCTTTAAGTGATGATCTAGAAAGAAGAGGTTGATTGATTTTCATCTATGGTCACTCAATTGTTGGAGGTAGAAGATTACAGTTCAAACAAGTTCTTGGAAGAGAATCCATTACAACATGTTGATGCAGGATTGATCCATGTGCTGTGGAAAAAAATATCCTGGAGAGTGTTGTTAGGAATAAGGTGTCTCAACCTTGGATAATTCCTATTCCTATTATTATTTTTGTAAATCTTTTTTTTGTAAATAATTTAATTAAGTGTGAGTGTACATGTCTAGTTGGCATGTTGATGTGTCAGTCCACTTGCATGTGTCGACATCTTAAACTATGATAGATTCCTATGATGGATTCCTATGACAGATTCCTATGACGGATTCCTATGATGTGTAAGAGATATCTTTGGAATATGTAATTGTGTGTTAGGAGATCATGACTAAAATGGTTATGACAGATTCCTATGATGTGTAAGAGCTATCTTTGGAAGATTTAATTGTGTGTGAGAGAGAGTGACTAGTGTATTGTTGATTGCTACTGGATAAGTCTTCCATGTCTTGAAAGAACTTGTATTACAAGTGTGTTGTAACCTTTTTGTTAAAGATAATACATTGTACAGGTTTTGGAGAGGTGGGGTTGTTTTACCGAAAAGTTTTTCCCCACCAGCATATCTTTGTGTTTGTGTTTTCTTTCTCTATCTATTTTTTGTATTCATGTTTGACTACAATATTGTTGTTTACATAATATCAAATCTATAATTGTAAGGATTTTAAAAGAATTTGCACAATACTTTTCCTTTAGAGATTAGTGTACAAAGCTATTTTATCACTTGAGTTTCCTTACAAGTGGTATCAGAGCTTGATTAATGTTTGATCCTAGTTGTTGGGTAGGGTTTTTTGAGCTAATCTCATATTTGAGTGGGAGTTTTGTGTAGAGCATTTTGAATATTATTTTTAGATTGAGATGTCTAGTTCATCATACCAAAAAATGGAGGTGAAGAAATTTAATGGCAGTAATTTTGAGTTGTTGAAACTTAAGATGGAAGACTTGCTTGAGGATTGTGATCTATGGGAGGTGATTTCACTTGATGTGAGACCCATAACAATATCTCAAGTAGATTGGGATCTCAAGGATAAAAAATCTAAGGGTCTCATTACTCTATCTAGCTAATTTAGTTATCTTGAATGTTCTTGATGAGAAGATCACAAACAGTTTGTGGATACGGCTTGGGTCTATGTAGTAGGCCAAATTGTTGGTGAACAAGTTGTTCCTAAGGAAGAAGCTATATTCTCTAAGACTAGAGGAAGGAGGATCTGTTATAGATCATCTAAATTCTTTTAATTTACTAATTACATAGTTGACATCATTTGGTGTCAAGATAAATGTCATGCCCAAAACTTGAAGGCAAAAACACACACACAAATTTTTTTATTTTAATAATAAATAATAATTAAGCATGCTCTAAGTTGAAACGATAGATAAACTTTTTAGTACAGGTTCTCTACATTAACCTTCAACAATGAGAAACCATTAAAACAAATCTGAAAACTTAAACTATCTAAATCTAATATCTATACTTAAATAATTCAAAACTTTATAAGATAGTAAAACAATTAAATTAATTTAAAACTAAACTAACTCCAATTGAATACTATCTTAATTTTCTTATTTAATCAATCATACATTTAATTATAACTAATAGTCGTCAAAACTCACTTTACATAATTATGATAATACTTTAAACAATCATTATTAACATTTCTCGCCAACTTCTAATCTAATCTTTTGATATTAGATCAATAAAAGAATGTACTAAATAAATTAATATTTATCGACTAATCACTTGCCAGACTTAAATGATACATCTACCAACTATTTTATCATTATCTAACTTATACCAAGATTGCGTGTATGAATTTTAATTTAGAACATAGTAAGACACTAATATCAATAATCAATTTAAATGTTATAATTGTGAATCTTAACTTGTCATATATTAAATTAACTAACTAGTAAATTAATTTTAACTTAAAACTAACTAAATCTAAAATAGAAGAATTGAAAAAAACAAACAAACTAATTTTAATACTTAATAAAAGTAACCCATCTAAACAAAATTTTTTTTGAAACTTTTCTTCATAAAATAAATGTAAAAATTTGAATAATTTAATAAAACATTTTCTAACTAGTAATACTAATTTAAATATCAACTAAATCTGTGAAACTTAACTACATATTACATTATAAATCTACAATTATACTAATAACTAAAAATACATTTCCAACTAAACTATTAACTAACTTATATCATAGATGCATTAAACTAATTTGTAAAATAACTAATCCTTTTAGCAATACTATACTAACAAAATAATAACATTAAGAACTAACTAATTACAAATTTTATCAAACAAAAACAAAACCTAACAAACTAATACTAAAATAAAAACTATCCTAATCATCTAACCTATGATCTTTATAAAATTAAGCTAACAACATAACATAAACCAAACTTAATTTTAATACCAACACACTACTAATATGAATACAACCTATACTAACTACCTACTAACTCCCTACAACCTAACCCTAGCCGCCCACCTTCCTACCACACCGTTAACCCACCTTTACTACCCACGTGGCCGCCCATTACTGACACAAAACGTGTGGAGGCACAGAGGAAAACCCAAGGCTACACAAAAATCATCTTACATTAAAACTAATACATCTCCCAAAAAGAAGAGCGCTAACCAAGGAGGGGCGATCTAAGGACAAGATCAGAGCAATTGATTTGCAAGAGGATCTGTCCTCCACTCTCCAAACGCAAGTACCACCGTCCAACAATGATGGGGGTACGAAGAAAGTTCAAAACTTAAACAAAATGGGAGCAATATCAAACGCATGATGGAAAGAAAAGCAGTTGAAAGTGTCCTGACAACGTTTTATTACTCCATCCCATCCATGCAAGGAGATAAGCGCTGGCCAAGTGGGAGGAGATGTGCAGGCAAGAAGGTTAGAATTTCGCACCAAGTCAGGGAGAGTGGTGCAGGGGGTGACGTCATCCCTGATGACATTGACTTGCAATAAAACATTTTATCTCTTTTTTTTTTTAACCCTCCATTCAACTGACGTCCAAGAGAAGTTAGGTTATAAATGCAATAAAGTTTTATAGGTAACAATAGGATACTTAGTATTGACTTTGTTTAATAATGTACATATTTATATATTCAAAATTATGCACCCAAGAGATGAACATGATATTTATTTTGTTTCTTTATTCATTTAGGAAGGAATCTGAGCAAGAATATGCTCTGTAGTTTGGAAGCAATGAATTTTCTCTCCATGTATTTTCCAGAGAGTTTTTACTCCTGGGAGTGCATATTTTTTTTGAAAGCAAAAAATTTGACAAGGCATGGTCATGCTAATTTATGCATTTCATTCAAGTTGCTAAGGATTTGAATAAATCTATTATTAACATTTCTCCTTAATACAAGTATACCAATGCAAAGGAGTACATTAGGTAAAGTCTCTCAATCTCTAGTTAAACCTGTATGTTTAATATTAATTCTTCAAGGACATGGTATGAGTTCTATGTTCTGATTATTATTATTGTTGATTTCAAGAATACAACCTCTTAGTCCAATTGATCATATTTGAAGAACTTAGAAGGTGAATGATACTATACACATAATAAAAGAAAAGGTGGTGGATTATTCTCATTCAAATTTGATTGTAACCACCATGAAATTTATCAAGAAATGAACTATCTTTGATTTCATAATATATGGTTTGCTCTTGATTGATCTCATCATAATACTTATACATCAAAATTGAAACTCACTATATCAATTCAACTCTTCATTATCGTAATTAAAACTTGAACATTCATAAATCAAGACATTATCTGTGATTCTATTCTCCCATTTATATATATGCTAATTAATTTATTCTATTTTGATGAGCACTCTAACAACTGAACATTATGATCAAATATTATGAGAACCAAATACACTCAACCATTATTTTATTGGCTAACCTGATTCAAAGCTCAGCCGGGAAAGAATCTGGAAGAAAACCCGGCTTCGTTGCCATATACAATAAGATTTAAAAATATAATTTTCAATAGGATCTCAATCCCAATTATAACAATTTTATCCAATTTTCTTCATGATCATAATCAAGAATTTTGTAATGTTTTCTGAATATCATTTCAAGAGCCATGGAGGAAACCAATAACTGATCGGGTTACAACCAAGCAGAACCAAAGGAACATCAAGCATGCATAATCATACATGGTTTACACAATAGGATTCACAATGAATCAAGACTAGGGAGAGGTGGATTCATCCAACTGGAGAAGTCAAGCACAACACCAATTCAAATGCCCAATCAGGGCCAATAACCAAGAACTTCCGTTCTTCCATTTAAACTTGCCATACTCATACCAGGTTTGTACTGATGGGTAGGGGCCCATAACACCCTACCCTTTTATCCCTCTTCTCATCCTGAGAAGAGACTCTACACAGGTTGGAGTCCAACTAAACAGACCTCTCCCAAAATTGGTCACTTCTACCCTCTCCTAGGGTGAGTAATACCAAAACACCCATGCAAGGAAACTCAAAAATTTCAAACAAAGACAAGAAAGGAAAACAACCAAAATAACAAGGTTTACAAATCTTCCCCACATACCCACAACCATACAACAGTAAAACAATAACAAGGTAACAAGAACATGAAACAAATCATAAAAACTAAATAAGGGAGATGAGAGTTTCCTACCTTCACAAAGAGGTAATGGCAATGAACCAATTTGAGTAGAGTATCCCTCCTTCCTTCAAGCTTCAAGAAAAACCTCTCTAAATGTAGAGATTGGGTAACCCCCCCACTAGACCAAGGAAGGCCTCTAAATAAGCCTCCAACCCAACCACCCAAAAGGAGCAATAACTATTTCCACCCACTAGCCACACTAGAAACTCCTCACTCAACCTACACCATGGTTAAACCTTAAAAGGAGGTGGGGTAAGACAACTCATGACAACCACTTGCAATTTTCGCACAAAGGCAAAAAGGGACTTTTTGAGTGCCCTCAAAAGTCAAAGCTAGGGGCTTAGGGGTTGGAAAAGACCCCTAACCCATACCCATACCCTATGGTTAGAATAAAAACATGTTAAAAGCCTTAGGAAGGAGTTTTAGAGACAAAATAAAATCTAGGAATAAAATAGGTCCATCTGACAATTCTAACTAGCAAAATAAGCACATAAACATTTTACGAGTGTCAAGCGACACTGAAAGAACATAATTACAACCAACAGGGTTTCCAAATTTTTGCACATGGAGATCAGTTTTGTTCCTCCGTAGGGTTTCTCGGCTAAATATCTGCACACTCATTGCAAACATCAGTAGTCCCATAAAATCACATGTACATATATGTATACGTATTAGAAATTTTCATAATTTAAAACATACATCAATAAAGTTTCTTCATCCTTCATAATTCTTTAACCATTAGAAATATCGTAAATCAAATCTCAATCCTACATCTACTGATTTCATCAACATACATATACATGAACATTAAATGACAATCATCAAATATATCTGGAAATAACATCACACAACATGAAATAATAAAATATGTTCTAAGCATCAGATAATGTCTCGACATCTCAAGTCGTGAATAACAAAATAAGGGTAATGTATCACTATGCTATGATGGGTCGGGGTGAGGCCTCACAATAAAGGAGGAGGATTGATGTATGACCCTATTATGTTCCTTGCCAGATTCATGGGACCATCTTGTGATGGCTCTTAGAAGTACTTTAGTCACTTTTAGAATGAATGATGTGGTGTCTTCACTGTTGTCTAAGGAGATGTAGAGAAAGTCATCATATTCAACTAAGGAAGCTCTTGTTGTTCATGGAAGATCTAATGACAAAGACAAGAAAAATGAAAAAAAGTCTAGAAATGGTAGATCCAAATCCTGTGGAAAATCAATGACTCCTAGAAAGTCCAAGGCAAAATATTGGAACTGTGATAAGATTGAGCACTTTCATAAAGATTGTAAAGAGCCAAAGAAGAAGAAGGCCTCAAATTTAGGTTTAGAAAAATCTAAAGAAGGTGGTGATGCTTTCATTGTAGCCTTGGGAGTGCATGCATCTGAAGATGTATAGCTGATAGACTCGAGTGCTTCTTTCTACATTACCTCTCATCAAAGCTGGTTCTTAAAGTATGAATTTTTCGATGGTGGAAAGGTGTACTTGGATGATGATTCTCACCTAAAGATAGTTGGATGAGGACATGTCACTATCAAATTCCTTGATGGACAAGTAAAGGAGATCAATAGGGTAATGCACATCCCTAGTTTGGCACGAAATCTATTATCTATAAGTATGTTGAATGATTTAGGTGTGCAAGTTATTTTTTCTAAATATGGATGTAAGATGATGAGAGGAGCTATGGTGCTTGATAAGGGTACTAGGAGAGGTACTCTTTTTCAGCTTGATGCATGCATTTCTCAGTGCAATTTTTCTTCTATTTCAAAGAAGAGAGTAGCTATCACTTATTCCCCACCATTTGAATGAGCAGTAAAGAAAACTATGGTTATTGGTTCCAATGGTAGTGCAACATGTGTACCTAAGGGTGCAAACACATTGGAAGGAAGGCTTCCTACAAAAAAGACAATGTTGTGGCATATGAGATTTGGCGACATTGGTAAGAAGGGTCTTAGAAGCCTCAAGAACAAGAACCTTGTTGAGGGGTTAAATGATTGTAATCTCATGTTTGACTTTGGCAAACATTGTGTCTATGGTAAACAAAATTGTGTTCAATTTTACTCTAGTTCTCACAAATCTTCTGATGTTTTGAATCTTATTCATTTCGATGTATTTGGTTCTATAAAAGTTTCCTCAATCTCCAAGTCTATTTTTTGTATCTTTCATAGATGATTATAGTCGAATGACATGGATTTATTTCTTAAAAAAAAAGACACTAGTCTTTAGTCAGTTCAAGGATTTTAAAGCCCTTGTAGAGAATTAGACTAATAAGAAGATTAAGTGTGTGAGAACTGACAATGGCAATGAGTTTTGCTCAGCAGAGTTTGAACAGTTCTGTAAAGAACAAGGTATCGAGAGGCATAAGACAAATCCTTATACCCCATAGCAAAATAGAGTTGTAAAAAGAATGAACATGACACTAATGGAGAAGGCTAGGAGTATGCTTAGTGGAGCTGGTCTTGAACAGAAGTTTTGGGTTGAAGCAATGGCCATTGCTTGCTACCTAGTTAATAGATCTCATACATCAGCTCTTGTTGGTAAGACACCCATGGAGGTGTGGTCTAGTAAGAAGCCTTCAATTAGACATCTTTGTGTTTTTGGTTGTGAAGCTTATGCACATGTTCCAAAGGAGAAAAGATCTAAGTTGGAAAACAAAGCTATCAAATATATTTTCATTGGATACATAGTTGGTATGAAAGGATACAAGATTTGGGACCTTGTGACTAGTAAGGTGTTGTATAGAAAAAATGTTATTTTTAGAGAGCTAACATCTTCTCCTATTGTGCTACAACCAAATGAAAAAGAAAAGAAGGAATATATTGTCCAGTTGCCTCCTACCCCTAAGAAGACTTAATAGAGAGACCACGTTGGGTCTAATGATGAGGAGAGATCTAGTAGCTCTGATAGTTTAGAAGAAAAGGAAGAAAAAACTCAATCTCAGCCCTTGAGGAGATCCACAAGAGTAAGGAAGAAGCCAGAAAGGTTTGGTTATTCTATGTTAGATTCTAGTTGTGCCTTTTCTTTGATTACTAACACTGATGACCTTAGATATATGAAAGAGGCTTTGGATATGGAAGATGCAAGTTCTTGGATTGAGGCCATGGATGATGAGATGGCTTCATTGGATTAAAAAAAAACTTGTGACCTTGTTCCTTTGCCTAAAGGAAAAAAACATATTGGTAGCAAATGGGTGTTTAAGAAGAAATTCTATGCAGATGGCAGTGTTGAAAGGTACAAAGCTAGATTGGTTGCAAAGGGGTATTCACAGGTACAGGGAATAGATTATGGTAAAATATTCTCTCCTATTGCAAAGTTGACACCCATTACATATCTATTATCTCTTGCTACATCATATGATTTAGAGATAGAATAGATGGATGTGAAGACAACTTTCCTTCATGGTGATTTGGAGGAAGAGATTTATATGTGACAACCTACGCACTGCATTGTTAAAGGTAAAGAATATTTGGTTTGCAAATTAAAGAAGTCTTTGTATGGTTTGAAATAATCTCCTAGGATGTGGTACCTTACGTTTGATTCCTTTGTGTTGTCAATTGGATTTGTAAGATCAAAATTAGATCATTGTGTTTACTTCAGAGTTGAAAATGATTGCCTTCTTATTGTTGCATTGTATGTTGATGATATGTTGCTATTTGGGAAGGGTAAGGGTATGATTTTTTATTTTATATCTCATTTTTCAGTACAATTTGAGATGAAAGATCTTGGGGTAGAAAGGTACATCTTGGGTATGGAAATCAGTAGAGATAGATCTAACAAAAAGCTTTGGTTGAGTTAGAATAAGTATGTGAAGTCTATGTTGGAAAGGTTTAGCATGGTAGACTGTAGACCATTTTGTGTTCCTATTTCAATGGGAACAAATTTTTCTATAGATGATTGTCCAAAATCTCTTAATAAGGTGGAGGACATGAGTAGACTACCTTATGCTAGTGTAGTTGGCAATCTTATGTATGCTATGGTCTATACTAGACCAAACATTGCCCAAGCAGTGGGAAATCTGAGTTGATTTATGGCTACAGTTAAGTGATTATTTTGATATTTGAGGGGTACATTAGATTACTTCATTTTTTATCATGGTAACTCTTCTAGAGCTTCACATTTAGTTTTTATTTGTGGGTTTGTAGTTTCAAATTGCGTAGGTGATATTGACAGCAGGAGATCCACTAGTGCTTATGTGTTCACTATATTTGGTGGTGCCATCAATTGGATGAATTAGTGACAACCTATGGTTGCTTTTTCCACTACAAAAGCTAAGTACATGGATGCAAATCATGCTTGTAAGGAAGAAATTTGGCTTATGAGATTGTGTTATGATATTGTTGTTGATGTAGGACAAAATATTATTTGTTGCAATAGTCAGAGTGCTATTTTCCTTGCAAAGAATCCAACTTTCCATGCTAGAATGAAGCACATTTATGTGCAGTTTTACTTTGTGAGAGATATGGTGGACGATGGGAAGGTAAATTTGGAGAAGGTAGATACTTTAAATAATGTTGTAGATGCATTGACCAAACTAGTGACCATAGAGAAGTTCAAATGGTGTTTGGAGTCTATGGGCCTTTCGGTCTATAGCGATTAGTTCTTGTTATGTTCTTGTTTCTCTTACAAGGTATTCGACAAGTGGGAGAATGTTAGGAATAAGGTGTCTCAACCTTGGATAATTCATATTCTTTTTTTTTTTTTTTGTAAATGTATTTTTTGTAAATAATGTAATTAAGTGTAAGCATACATTTCTAGTTGGCATGTTGATGTGTCACTCCACTTGCATGTGTCAGAATCTTGAACTATGATGGATTCCTATGATAGATTCCTATGACAGATTCCTATGACGGATTCCTATGATGCGTAAGATCTATCTTTGGAATATTTAATTGTGTGTAAGGAGATCATGACCAAAATGGTTATGATGGATTCCTATGATGTGTAAGAGCTATCTTTGGAAGATTTAATTGTGTGTGAGAGGGAGTGAGTAGTGTATTGTTGATTTCTACTAGATAAGTCTTCCATGTCCTGAAAGAACTTGCATTGCAAGTGTGTTGTAGCCTTTGTGTTAAAGATAATACATTGTGCAGGTTTTGGAGGGGTGGGGTTGTTTACTGAAAGCTTTTTCCCCACCGACATATCTTTGTGTTTGTGTTTTCTTTCTATATCTATTTCTTGTATTCATGGTTGACTACAATATTGTTGTTTACATAATATTGAATCTATAATTGTAAGGATTTTAAAATAATTTTCACAATACTTTCCTAATATTGAGACATTGATTAAGCAGTATAAAGGGTGCCTAAACTTGATTAAAAATAGCTCAAATCTCACCACCTCTGATCTCACCAAGGTAGCCAAAGTAGAGTCCATGATAGACATGTGTAATTGAAAACTTCCTGAGTGCCTTAACATTGTCACTAAGATGAAGCAGGACAAAGACACATGGAAAAACTAACTTTAGAGCATAAATTTTTTGAATATAGCTCCATGTCCAAGCTCATGAGTGTGTTTAGGGGATGGAAGTTGGCACATGGACTAGTAAATGCAAAGGATAACTAGGATGAAGAAGAGTCACTTAAGTCGCAAGAGGATGATTAACTATAAGAATTTATTCCTTTATGTTTTTGAGATAAAATTTAGTAGTTAGTTTTTGGTTCTACGTACCCATGATTTGGTTATTAAAACTACTTTCTTAAAATTGTTCAAGAATTGAGCTTAAATGGAGATTCTCAGACATAGCATGCATGAAACTTAGATGTAGTAAGGGTTGGCAGTTCTTGATTGACATCAAAACTAAAGACTTTAATTCAGTTTCTAGTTGCATTTAAGAATTTTCTACAAGAATTTTGGATCATTGATAACATACAAAAATGGAATGATTTTTGTATAAATGAAGGTTTTATAATCTATTCAAAGACTTTGTGCTTTGAAATATTCTTGGTTAGTTTATTTGTGAATCAATTCTAAATTTTGAAGCTTTTCTCTAAATATTGGATATAAATATGGTGCAAATTGTAAAAATTGTAGTTGATTTGTTATTATTTCTTTTGTATGCATGTGACGGTGGAGAAAATGTGTATTTCCATTATTATATGTGTGGTTTGTATTAATTCATAAATTTTTATCTAATCTCTCCCCCTATCTACGAATAGATGGGATGCCTTATTATTCTCTCATTAAAAGTAATTCTTATTTGAAAGTGTTTCTATTGAAAATATGATAAGGGAGCTAAATCTTAGTAAACTTCAGAGAAAAAATTTAGAAGCAATAATTCTTTAACTATTGAAAAATTATGTTTTTCTTAACAGATTGGGCATAAAGGGTTTTTATTTTTTATTTTATTAAAAAGACAAGTATGTTTAACAACAGGTTACTCACCTAATGTCAGATATTTTAAGTTATTTGGAAGCAAGTGTTACACTCTTAAGAACAACAAAAATGGTAAACTTGATGCTAAAAGTGAAGAAGGTATATTCATAGGTTACTCGATTGGAAATATAAGGTAGGCAAGGTTATTGAGAGGGGAGGGGTGAATTAGGACAATAAATTTTTATCTTACTTCTCAACTAATCCTTCATATAATATTTTTATCTAATTGCATGCATGAAAGAAAGAAAGCAAATAAAAATTCACAACAATTTGATAGAAGATATGGTGACCTAGAAATCTTCCAATTAGAAAGTAAAACTAGGGTGGGGATGATACCCACAAACTTTAGTACTATAATATGAAGTTAACCTGTTAAGGCTTATAATTGACCACTTCTAGTGACTTTCCCTATTAGGAGCAATAAGGACTATGAGATCAACCTTGTTAAAAGGTTTACAAACATACAATGAAGAATACAATTGGTTAAGTTATCTAGAAAATACTGTTAAGTCTACCCTATTAAAGGATTTGACTGATGTACCTATTAGGATAAATCAATGGCTAATCTTTGATCTGTAACTTTGATTTTTTGGTTGAGATTCCTTGTATTACAATGATCACCTACCTATGATAGATAAAACTTTGTTGTCCCTTATACTACTTGTAGCCTTCTTTAATTCACACTTTTTCTCATTATATTCTCTCCACATACATTCTTGGATATGATATAATGCATAACATATATGCCAATTCAAAACACAACTTATTGGAGTTGGCTATAATACCAGTTTCATCATAATCCACAAAATCAACCCAATTGGTGTAACTTGAGTTCTGAAGACAAACTCAGTAATGTTCTAATACACCAAAAATACTATCGACACTCAAAACTAATTGGCACTTGATTGAACTTGAAGCTTGGTCCATACCAATCACTTCCAAGTAGCTTGAACTCATTCAACATTGTGTGACTTGGTGAACTCTGAGAAACTCGGTAGCAATTGGATCACTAGGTTGACACTGCATGAATTAGTCAACACTAGATCCACTTTGTTAACCATGTGAGCATGGTAGACACTTATGGTCTTGGTTAACACTAAAAAGCTCAGTTGACACTATGATCTTCTTCATTTCCACTGACTAGCTCAGTAGCATCTATTATGCTTAGTTTGCACTAAAATTTGTCTCTAAAGCTCAATAAACACTATGTGGCTCAATATACACTAAAAACTGACTCAGGTGCTTGATAGACACTATATTCTAACTACTTAGCTCAGGAATTATTGAATCAGTTGGTCAACACTGTGAAATAAATGATAAACTTGATAGCAATGTAATCAACTGACTAAGTGTTGAGTCACTGTAAGTCAAAACTTCCTTTTCCATCATTTTGTGTCTTCAACTTGGTTTTGACTTCCATATCCTATGGCTTAGTAACATACTTTATTTTTCTAATTTTTCAAAATTTCTTTTGTAAAGGGATTTTTTGCTTATTCATACTACACTATACTTCTCCCCCATACATATATCTCCCTTATATACATGCAAATGGAGTATAGTATACTTCTCTTTCTTTACATATTGCTTCTCCTCCATTCTTATTCATATTCACTTCTCCCCCTTTCTCCATTCTTATTTATATAATATTCACTTCTCCCTCTTTTTGACATAAATTTCAAAGGTGTATAATACCTATATGATAATACCAAAATGTGACAAGAATTCATAATGTACCTTTATAATAAGTACCATTGTCTTGTCCCAATTCTCTTATAGCACCTTGCTTGCATGAAATGCAATTTGAACTTATGTTGATAACTCCATCATGTGATCAACTATGGAGAAGTTGTTATCATGGATGAGTGTCTTTGCATGTGCAATGTGTTTCTGCAATGCATCCATGTTTGGAAGAATCATGCCTTGGATTTATGCTAGTGTGGCCCTGATGCTAGCTTCTTCCTACAGATTTGTTAGATATTTGATCTTTGAATAATGTGCAAAACTATGGCTTGGGTCAAGTGATAGTTGGTGTACACTTGCCTTCACATCTTCATCTATCTTGGATAATTTATCCTTAATTTCATTTGTAAAGATAGATGTGTCACTTGACAAATAATGATACAACATTATTAACAGATGTTTCCAGTGTCTTAGGAATAGTAGCAAACTCTACTTGATCTATTGTAATTCTTTGTGCAATTTGTTCTAACACTCTATTCTCAAATTTTCTTTCTTCTCTTTGAAGTAGCTTCTCTTGTCCATTCAAATCTTCATTGAATTTGTGGACAATTTCTTCTAACTAATCAAGAATAGGTTGAGTACTATCAACCTCAATACTCCGAGTATCAAAAAATATGCTCTTTATGTCTTCAAAATTTTGATTTTATTTCTTCTTTTGATCTCTAAGCTTTTTCTTCTTATCTCTCTTCTTTAGTAGTTCTCCCATTGTATTCATTTGATCAAGGGTGAGTGTAGAGATATCCCAATTTGGAATAACAATATCCTCATCCATATCAATAGCTTTAACTTCTTGCCCTTTTTCTTCAAAATGGTGGAAATAATTTGTTTTCCCTTGTCTAGGACTATAGTACTCAGTTGAGACTAGTTCTTAACTATCATTGTACTAGCTATGGATACATGTGGAATGGAAACAATTGTGGAAACTAATGGACTAGTAAAAAATGTTGAAATGACACTAATAACAAGAATACCTTATTCTTGCTCAGTCAAGCTTGATGATGGAGGGCCTTATTGCTTGGCAGATTAAGTGTTGGGAACTTTTGTCAATGTAACATTCAGCTAAACAAATTCAGAGCTTGGTTGGGTCCTTGGTATAGCAGTGGTATCCACAACCAACTTAATAGAAGCTATCTTTGAGCTAGATTGTACTAAGTTTGTGCTCAAAGAGTGAGGAAATGAGGAGATGACTTTTGTTGCAATTTTCTTTGCATTAGTTTCCTCAATACCTTGTATCACTAGAAGACTTCCTCTAGGAGATTCTTATTCTTCCTCCTCATCATCTAGATTGACATCATCAGGTTCATCATCTTTTATTTCTATGTCCTCTTCCTCATCTTCATCATATTTGTCATCAACATGAACAAAAAAGTCACTAGGTTGATGTAACTTGTAAATGTCCTTCCATGTTGTTGTAGGTGCCTTCACTACATATTCAATGTCCTTAAACAATATCATAAAGGTGTTCAACTTGAGAGTGAACTTATTTTCACTCTACTTTAAGGATTCTTTGACTCCCTTCTTACTAAGATTAGTCATGAGTTGCTTTAAGGACTGCTCAAAGATTTCCTTAGCTATCTTCTTTGCATGCTCCCATCTAGACTTTATTGCCTTCATAGGTTCATTAGGAGTTTTCCATGCAAGCTCATCTAGAGAGTACTTCTATTTTCCTAGCTTGGTCATAACAACATCCTCAATTTTCCTTTTCTCTTCCTCATTCCTTGTCTCATACTTGATAAATTTGAAAATTTCCATGCCATCTCCTTCTTCCATCTTCTTTAATCTTTCTTGAAGTGTAGGTGCAGATCTCTTGAAGATTATCTATTCAGCTTCATCTTCACCTAACTTCAATTTCTTCCTTAACTTGGTTGTCCTTCTTGTGAATATAGTAGGGGGAGACTTAATAGGTTTGGTTATGATAACCTTTCCTTTCTTCTTTAGAGGCTCTTCTTCCCTAGATTTTGCTTCTTCTTCTTCAATATCATCACCTTTTCCCTCCATAAGCATTAGAGGGGAACCTTCTTGCTTAGTTCTTTTTAGTGGCTTCTCTACTCTTTTCATTCCTTTATTCACTACTTGAGGTAGCTTAATCTCAAGCTATATTCTTTCCTTAGCTTCATCATATGTTTCGAAGTATGTATCTTTGGGATCTACAAGCTTATTCAATAGAGCCTCTATGATATTCTTGGTGTCATCAATGTTAACCTCATACTTTAGATGCTTAACCCATGCCACTCTAGGTCTAGCTACCTGAATATATACCTTTTTAGAGTCTACCATGAAATAGATATCATCCTTATAATCTTCTACAAGTTTCTTAGGGATCCTATATCTATTATTCATGTTCTCCTTGAATGTTTCTACATAGATATCCATGATGCTATCAAAATTTTCACCCATCTTTGCTATATACTCATCATTAATTTAACATTAAATAGGAACATCTTTCCTCCATAATATTGTACCTTTGGAAGGGAAGAATTTATAAACAAAGAATGTTAAACATGTGAAAAGAGATATGAACTTACATGGATTATTCGTTGATCCTCTAATGCTCTCCATATTCTTGTTGAATTGATTCAACAATAACTCAGCAAGGTCGAGGATAGGATATTCTTCACAACCTTGTAAGCAAGATCGATAGCTTCACATGATATGTTATTTAATCTACTAGAACTGCAAATATATGTGCAATGAAATGAATGCCAAACTTTAGTTCCATGTCAGTTACACTACCAAGCTTCATTCCTCTTTTGTCTCACTCAGCAAGAGTTCACTTTTCCAGTTCGACCTGACCTAGGGTTTTGGTTATCATTGATTTATTTGGCATTGGGAGCCTAGTGATTCTATGAATGATTTTCTTAATTATTTGAATAGGTTGCTCCAACCATAACTACCCATTGTGTACATGGATTAGAATATATCTCATCCACTTGACGTGGAAGTCTCTTGGCATATGAGAGATATGTGTCAAGCCCTTAGTTTCCAAATGCTGATGTTCAAGTTTCAATGCACCATCCACATACAATTCCCTAAATTCCTTATTCATCTCTAGGGTTCTAAGTTCTTGGATTGAGAAATAATAAAAAGAATAGATGTCATGCATGAGTAATACCTTAGGCAAAATTTGTCACTGTGCACCAACTAGGTCGAGAACCTCTACAATCGTTGGACTCAACTTGAAATTTGGTACCTTATAGTCGACTCCACAAATAAATATTTTAGAACCTTTCTTTACTTTTTTTCTTTAAGATGCCATGCTCAGTAGGGTTTCTAAAAACTTCAAAAATCCTTTGACAAAAAACACTTAAATCATTTAAAGGCTTTGAATTCTCTCTTCACAACTTGCTCTAGAAATTTGTAGTGAAAAAATGCCTTCGATTTCTTTTTTAAAACAAATTTCCTCCTTTCAATCACCATTAATTCTTCATACTTCATACTCTCTTAGTGGTAGGATGTCTTCCACCCAATTTAGTCTTTAAAGCTCAGAAGACATCTATAGCTCAGTAGAGTCACCATCACTCGATATGAACAACCAACTTGAGTCTACAACAATATGTAACTCAGCCATGCTTGGTAATGTATTCTACTTTCCATATGCTTAGTTATCCCTATGCAACTTGAATGTTGATTGGATCATTCTGCTCTCTAGTTGGAACTGTAGTTAGATTACTTCTTTTGAATCATAGTTCCAGTGAACTCCATAAGGAACTATGTTGAAGTGTTTGGACCACCCAACTCATTGAATTAGGTGTCATTTACCTCATGATCTTGGTTTGCATGCTCTAGAGATTTTGGTACCCATTGTTGCCTTATTTGCTTTTTGATATTGTCAATGTTGGTTTTCTTTTCATCTTCAATTCTACCTATGTTCATATAGTTCTTGGAAATATGTCCAAGTTATGTACAAATAAAACATATAGTATCTCTTTTCCTCATATGATGTTTTACACAATTTGCTCCAATGTACCCAAATTCACCACAATAGTGACATATACACCGCGTATTGTAATCCCATCCAAATATTGCTTTCACAATTTTTTCTATTGGGTTATACTGCTTGGTTTTGCACTTTGAAGATTTGTGTCCTTGTTTCTTGCAGTTGTGACATTTACCTTCAAAATTAGGTTTCTCTTTACATTCACTTTCTCTATGACCATGTTTATTACAACTATAACAGTTTCCATTGAATTTTTCTTTACCATTACAACAACATTTGTTTTTATGTATGAACTATCTTACCACAATGAATCCAAGTAGGTCTTTGATTCTATTGAGCTCCTTGTTGAGATGATTCACTTTCTTTTGTGTATCCTATTCTAGCTTTTCGTTTGTGTCTATATAGATTTTGTTCATTTAATTGATTCATGTTTTCCTAAGATTTCATCATTAATTCATAAGTTTCTTTTTCAATGTTGATATCATTCTACAATCTTTCATTCTCTTATCTTAGATTCATAAGTTCTTCATTTGCATTAGTGAGTTAATCAATGAAGTCTTCTTGTTGAAGGGATTGTTGTTGGATTTCATTGTTCTTTTCTTCTATCTCTTCTTTGGCTTTGTCTTTTCTTCCATGACTTCACATAATCTGATTGATTGAATTTCTGGTTCTCTTTTTAGCTTTCTGACTTCTTCATGAAGATTGCAATTCTTTTCTAATAGATCTTTGATTGTTTCATCAAGTTCATCAGAATTTCTTTTAGGATAAATATCTTCAATTCTTTCTTTAGTGAAGAGATTATCATTCATTTATACTACAAGATCTTTCCTTCTTTTCAATGATTGAGAGAGTTGCTCCTTTTCTTTCTTGAGTTGCCCAATAGCCAATTCAAGATCCAACTTTTCATTGTTAATAACCTTATCTAGCTTGTATACTTCCATTGTCTTTGATCTTTTCTCAAGCTGTTAAACTTCTAATTTGGTTGTTAAACCAATAAAAATTTATCTTACTTCTCAATTAATCCTTCATATAATATCTTACCTCTAGAGCCACCTTGTTGGCTTGTACTTGGATCTGCATCATTATATTATTACAAATGCACACTTTAATGTACATTAGCAACATTTATGTCAAGAAAACTATGAGTGAAAGGAACAACATTTCTATCTTTCCACAATGAACAAAATGTCCATCCTAAAAGTATGCCAAATCTAGGTAAATTTTCTAGGGAACCTAGGAGAATCACTCAAAATAACCATATGCCAAGAAAAGGGTTCAAGCTGAAATGACTTAAAGAAATCATGAATCTAGTGCCAATAATTTTGAGCATGTCTACATAACCAAAAAATATGTAGGAAAGACTTTGGTTGTCCACAAAATGGACACCGAGGATTCAAAACCCCAAAATGCTTAAGCTGAGGCCCAAGGGTAAGACCTTGAAAAGCCAAGAACCAAGAAAAATGTGCAATCTTAGGTTCTATAATGGTATTCCAAATAGTGTCATAGTACTTTCTCTATTGAGAAAGGGAAGACTACAAATGCCAGTGTTGATTGAGGGTATCCACCATCGGGAGATGGGGAGAAATCCCTTGATATCCCAAACTTGGGTTGTAGCTAGTGAATGTAGTGGTAGGATACCACTTCTAGTCAGTACACCAAGGTTGAACAAACTTAATACCTACCTTGTGGATTGAGTGACCTGGAATTTCAGCAAGCAACAAGTCAAAAGTTTATCAATCTGAATGAGCAAGACAAAACTAGACTTACATATCTTCCCAAGATCTAAGACTCATGGGGACCCTAGAGAAAAGATCTTTAGGAGTTGTGATGCCACGTTTGAAAAAATGCAGAGCACTAGCACCTTGAGTCTTGGCTAGAGGAATACCCTAGATGGAAAATAGAGGAGATTAGGAAATGTTATGTTGGTTCAAAGAGAGCCCATCATGAAACTCATCACCAAACTAGTGAAGCCAAGACTTGACAGATTCCCAAGCTTTCCATATGCTTTTAATAACAAAAGATCCCTGTATGTGCATAGGTTATCGCATGATGAGAAGGTTTTGAAAGCCAATCCCCTTCCATGCAAGTTTGTTAATAGGAAACCTAGAGGAAATGCAATGCCAAACTAGAATCTTCCAAGCTCCATCTCCAATGATGACATGAATAATCCGTTTTGCACAAAAAGTGACGCCTTGCTTTTGTGTGAAGAGAAAGCCAAGGCCTCCAGACTCTTTGGCGAGACAACAAAAATCCTAAGAAACTTTGTAAAAGCCATGATGGTCAAAACTAGAAACCCAAATAAAATAAAAAAGAAATCAATCTAATTTATAATAGGAGGCTTTGGAAGGAGCCCAACAAAAAGAATAATAGACATCTGCAGCTGCAATAACTTTAGAGCAAATCTAGAATTTTCCCTAAAGAGAAAGAGGTTTCATAAGACAATATTTCAGCTTCTTTGCAATCTTGACAAGCACGACATTCCACAGATCAATAGGAAAAGCTTGAAAGGAAAAAGGAAGGCCCAGAAAGTGGAAAATCTCCCCGTGTGTAACTCATTTCCATTCAAATTGGTTAAGCCAAGGTAGAGCTAGCAAAAGAGACTAGCAATAATAGATTGTTTTATGCCATTGAATAGCAGAGCCAGAGGCTTGACAAAAAGTGTCAAGGAAATTCAAGGCATTAGTGACATTTCCTTTGTAAAATTTGATGAAAGCCAACTTCACAGCTTGCCAAGATCACTTGCATGCAAATAACCTATCAAATGGAAACCAAAGAAATAAGAGGTGGAGCTTGGAAAAACTAAATAGACTGAGAGAGAAAACTATTGCAGAAAACAATTGCTATATAATATGATATGAAAATGAGTTATGAGTTATGAAATACAATAAGAGAGCCCAAATATAAAGGCCTCAAGGAAGCTTGTAGAACAAGCTAGAAAGTGCTAGAAGATAAGGTTGACAACTAAGCATACATCCACAAAAGTTGGAATATCCTTGATTAAGGTGAGGATATAAGTATGACTTAGGTAGGAGCAAACTCCTGTGTTGTCAACAACTTCTAGATTACAACTAATAAATAAATGTATTAACCTAAGTAAACTTAAGTAAAAGTGTAAATAACAATTATTTACTCTTACACCCCCCCTTAAGTGCAATTTAGGGGAATGCCTTAAGCTCACAAAAAACTAAGATGAAATGTAGAATGGGTATTGACAACAAGGCCATGTTAGGTACCCATGTACAATTCAAAGAAATGCAACCTCTAAAAATAGGGAAAGAGGGAAAACCTCATGGGAAAAACCCTCCCCCAAAAAGAGATAAGAAAACCTAGTGAAGGACTAAAGAAGCCTCCAATTAGAGGAATGTCCCAGAAAATAGGAACAAAGAGTGATCATGAAGAACATCACTGAAGCATGAAGAAGTTGCAAACTCTGTTAGAAAGAAACTTCTAATCTGAAGATCCTCCATGAAAATATAAGGCACAAACCGAGCATGTCTATATGGTAGATGATCCATCTCACTGAAAGGCATAGGTAGCTAGCCACTGCAATCACCTAGTATATAGGATAAAATATTGAATACATAGCTCACGCTATAGAACCATCAAACCAAGGAAGCATTAGAACAATAGAATAACCCCCCCTTAATGCATATGGGGTGAGATGACAGAAAACTGAGAAAGTGGGCCAAAATTCTCCTGCTGAAAGAACCGAGAATGACAAGAGAGTTGAAGAGGTACAAACACCTATAAAGACACGGTCACTGACTTTGCATGGGGCTAATATTATGGAAGGGACACTCACTTGACAAAGGAAGAGGGCACAAAAATGGCAACTATCCCCCCATGGTGCTTTATAAAATAGTGCAAGTACAATTGTCTCAAAACAATGTTCATGATCTCAAAATGTAAGAGTGACACTTTATCTCAGTGCATTTGCATAAAGATTCTTACAAATGATATCAATAGTGATTAGAAAGAGAAGAAATCTAATACAAAAGATAGTACAGCCCAAAACAAAAGATCCCATGCCATGAAAATGATTCTTAGACCTAGAACACCGAAGATATCCACCATAGAGAAAAAAAATGCCAAAACCATGATAGAAAGAGCATGGGGTAGAATCTAAAGGAAGTGATAGCATTTTTGAAAATATGAAAAAACCAACTTTCCAAAAATATAACGATTTCAAAAAATGAATATGGGACACAAAAGAAAAGCTTGTTGGAGTGAATAAAGAACTTCAAACTTTGACAACAAAAATGAGCCACAAAACTACATCAAAACCACAAATGCCGATACCAATGACTTCATCTTGGAATCAGCTTTTTGGCACTTCTTTTGGATCAAAAAAATACCTCTGTATGCTCAAGTTATGGCCAAAAAACCACAAGTAGGTTAGAAAGGGACCTGGAGTGCTTGCAGGGGTGTTGATGTAGGCTGATGTCATGCTGACATCAGCAAGTCACACCATTAAAATTGATGACCTGGGGATTGTTTTAGCAAAAGAGAGGCCACGTAGAAGCCACATGGCAATTGCTGATGTGTGCAAGTGACGTGGCAGGGGCCACGTGGCAAAGTGCCAACATGGCACCCGTGCTACATGTCACTTGTAGATTGTGCCAAGTGCCTTAAAAAATTCCATGTGGGCAGGGGTATTGGTGGGGCTATAGGTGGGTGGAGCAGAGTAGTCATAGGTAGTTGAGTGGTATCAGGGGTGGCAAAGACTAGGGGCACCACCAGGAGGGCAGCAGGCTGGCCAAGCAGCAGTGGTCGCGGAGTAGTAGTTGCACAGCGGCTGCCCCGTGGTTGCACTACCAATGGCAATGATGTTTGGGCTGAGCACAGGTGGCGTGGTGGTGACCACTGGGTGGTGCCATGGTGATGTGGCCTATATTCAATTTTTTAAAAAAAATTTCCAATAAATGTAGGAAAAATGTGTTCATACAATCTCCCAGCTAAAAACTTTTGCCTCCCAGAGAAACTTTCTCCAAAATTGGAAAATTTTATATGGATCCTAACTATAGAAGGCCTTTTGAACTCAATGGAAATGTCTGTTTAAGCCCAAAATGCTCTAAAAAAATTCTCTTTCCCTGGATTGAAGAAAAAATCACAAACAAACTAGGGTTTGTGTCTCTGAATCGCAGCTTCAAAAATCCTTCAGCCAAGGAGTAGCAAGGAGGCTCTAATACCATTTAGAAGTTGATGAAAGCCAACTTCACAGCTTGTCAAGATCACCTGCATGAAAATAAGCTATCAAAGGGAAACCAAAGAAGGAAAAGGTGGATGTTGGAAAAGCTAAACAGACTGAGAGAAAAATATTGCAACAAAGAATTTCTATACAATATTATATGAAAATTGAGTTATGAGTTATGAAATACAATGAGAGAGCCCAAATATAAAGGCCTCAAGGAAGCTTGTAGAACAAGCTGGAAAGTGCTAGAAGATAAGGTTAACAACTAAGCATACATCCATAAAAGGTGGAATATCCTTGATCAAGGTGAGGAGATAAGTATGACTTACATAGGAACAAACTCCTATGTTGTCAACAACTCCTAGACTACAACTAATAAATAAATGCATTAACCTTAGTAAACTTAAGTAAAAGCATAAATAATAATTATTTTCTCTAACATCCTTCATCCTCCAAAGGAGTGAGAAAGAAATCATTAGCAAAATGACCATTGACCAACTAGGAAGAAGAATCTGGTAAGGAAATGTCATGAACCAAACCTAAAGAGATGGAGTGGGCTAGAAAGTAACCAAACCCTTCAACAGTAAGAACATATAATGTTGGAGCTAGAGGGAAACCTTGCCTAATGGACTGAAAGAGATCAAAGGCTTTATATTGGGAGCTATTGATAGTAATACAAGCATTAGCATCTCCAAAAAGCATCACCACAGACTGAAGAAAACTGGGACCGAAACCAAGAACCTAGAGCACAGCCAAAATGAAAGGCCATTCAATCCAGCCATAGGCTTTAGCAAAATCAATTTTCAAATAAATAGATAATTGATTGGACATGCAAGCCCACTCCATGCCTTCCTAGACAGAAATGATGTTGTCAAGAATATAGCTAAATTTGATAAAGCCATTTTTCTCTAGCTGCACAATTAAAGGAAGGAGATGGAAAATTTTAAGAGAAATTGCCTTAGCAATGATCTTATAGGACACATTGAGCAGGGTAATGGGTTGCCAGTTACCAATATCCTCAGGATCACCAACTTTAGGTATGAATTTGATGTTTCCTTTGTTGATAATAAATCCTAAGCTTTTAGAATGTAGGTTTCAAGATAAACTTTGTGTAGGTTGGGACCAATATACTTGTAGAGGTGTTTGTAAAATTCACAAGGAAACCCATCACACCTGGGGGACTTGTCATCAGCCATGGAAAAAACTACCTCTTTAAGGTCTTAGATGGTGAGAAGCTGCTCACAGAAAGTACCTTACTCAACCACTAGGCAGTTTGGAGTAACATAAATACACTTTCTGAGGGCTTCCTCTCGAGCAACTGAATTTTCCTGTGAAGAAAACATGTTTTCATAATGGTGAACAAAATTATTGTTTATTGACTTTTCACTCTTTCTTCAAATTCATCTTTCTTTTTTTCTTTTATATTTCAACAGTTAGTTGATAGCTCTTGGATACCTATATTTTGTTTTACTCAAGCACTTGCACTTCACGGTTAGTCATTAGTTTGTGGTCAAAATAAACTTCCAGATTCATTGATGTTCAAGACTTTTATAATTCAAGTAAAGCCTTAAAAATATATGGTTTTTGAAACCTTTGGAAGCTATAATGTAAATAGAATTGTTATAAATATAAATTTAACTTTTTACTATTTTCCTCTTATAATTTTAGAATCTATCTCAAGTTGTTGAATGAACTTTGGTTTTAGTGCTTCAATCCAGATATATAAATGAAATTTAATGTACTACATCAATAAATCATTTGAGACTCTTCTTTCATTTATTCCTCTTTACTAATTAATAAATTCTTAGCTAGAAATTCTAAAAAATTGATTCAAGAGAGTTAATCTTGGGTTAAAATGCTTGATCCTAATGTTGCTTCCCAATCTTACTTTCATATTAGGCTTGAGTTAGGGATTATTATCGGATTCAACATATCGTTGAAATGTGTTATTAGGTGATTTAATAGGTAGAAAAGACATGGATAACTAAATACTGCTTTATTGTAATCAAATTTTATTATTATTATTATTGGGAGATTTATTTCATTCCAAATGAATTTGTGTTTATATATAATAACATTGATCATAAGTGAATACTTTCCGCTATATAGCTATTACCGTTTATCTTAATATCTAGATATTTTGTATCTAACTCAAAAAAGACTATTATAAAAATTAATGAAATTACTCTGATCCCAACATCATTTACATTAATCATCTCTAGTTAGTATCTACACTTTTATTAAAAATAAATATAAGTTTAGTCATCTAGCATTATCAGAGGTGATGATGGTACATCGTCTTTGTCTGTCCCTTCCACCTACTGTAGCTATGCAGGTTGGGTCTAATTGACAAGCGATAGTCCTACTTTAAAATATTTATTAAATATTATTTTATTTTCAATTAGAAATTATTTATGATTTAATTTATTCACATAAAATTTTATTTAATTTATAGATTTTAATTTATCTCTACTGTTAACTGATATTTTTTCCCTTGATTATTTAACTTTTGATTTTTAACATTGATCAAATTTTTAGTTTTTTAATTATTTAAATTTATTTTTTACATTAGTTTAGATTTTCACTTTAAATATTGATTTTCATTTTAACCAATATAATATTTGTGGGAGGAATTATTTTTTAAATATATTTTTTATATTTATCATACAAATTTTTAATACTAAATTCTTTAATGGAGGTTTTTTAAAATGTTTTTTTATTTATGTATTTAAGCATATAGACTTTACATCAATTCAATTTTTAGTTTTTATAATAATTTTAGTTTATTGTTTGCTCCAATTTATGTGTGTGTTTTTTTCATGTTATTTTCCTATTAGTTTTATGTTAGAATAATTAGATATTTTCTAATTAACTCTATTCTACTTCAGCTAAACTTTAGGCATTTAATAATTAATTCTTTTTATTAATTATTATAATGCAACCTAGGTTTTACCTTTTAGGGTTTTGTTCTACTTTATAAGGATTGGTCTCTTTGTAATTACTTATTCACTCAATATATTTTTGTTTGATTCAATTGCAATGTCTCCTCTATGGATTGGGGAATTCTAGCCTCCATAACTTTTGCTTCTCTCTTTCTAGAATAGGTGTTTGCATGCAAGTAATTCTTGGGAGTTATGGGATTGATTTTTTATCAACATTAGCATGGTATCAAAGCACTAGATCTTTATGCCTCTATTTTGTTTGTGAGATGTTTGGCTTGGTTTTTAGATCTGTGTTTTCTCTTTCTAATGGTTTTAGTTTTTAGAAGTATTTTGTATTGGATTTGGGGGGCCTATTTTTTGGAGCACTTTAAGTGCAAACAGACATCACTGTTGAGCTCAAAGCACTCAAAACCCCCCATTTCCTTATAAATACATCTAGTTTGGACACTATTGGCTTCTAAGGCAAAAAAATTGTGCCCAGGTTCTATTGACCTATGCATAAAAATCGAGACGATTATTTTATATTTTTTCAAAAATAAAATTGGAGTCATTGATTTTTTTTGGTTACTTATAAATTTTTAATGTGATCAAATTTCCACAATCCATCATAGTTTTGTAAATCAGTTTCTGGATTAGATTGTGTGACGATTTTTACCATCGTCACACAATCTAATCTAGAAACTGATTTACAAAAATACTTATAAATTGGCTTATGAAATGGGTGTATTATTTCTTGAAAAAAATAGAGAGCCCTTTGAAAAAAGATTGTGGATGAGAGTGACTTTTTAAAGGCCAGGGTCATACCCTACCTTGTGGCCCCCTGCCACCACTTTTTGGGAACTGCAATATTTTTTGGCATTAATTTCTAGTCAGTAGATATATTTGTTTTTGGGCACAATTTTATGGGGATGTAGCCATGTCTGCAGACCCCTCAGACTTTGCACCTTGGGCCCCTTGTGATTTGCTTCCCTTGGGCTTGCATCTGCCAAATTAGTGGCTACTCTAAATTGCCTCTTGCAAGTTCTGTACCTAGGCACAGGTGTAATTTTTATCTCACCTTTCAATGCTCCTAGGCTCATGTGCCCTACCTTGGGCTTTTCACCAATTGATCCTCAAGAAAATTTTCCCTTTTTTTTGGATGGACACACATGCACTGTCCACCTTGGTACGCAATGCTTATTTTTAGAGACAAGCATTTGTTTGGCACATTGATGTTTGATCTATCCCTTAGCACTAATTTTTGAATGCCAAGCTCATTCCACGTTGTGGGCCCCTATGTTAACATTTTGTCAGCCCCATGTCATGTTGTGTACCCTACAAATCTCTACTCAAAGTGCATATTTATTTTAGGGAAGGTACAATGTACAACAATTGGAGGCACTTCATTTTTGGTCATCGTGCCTTGGGTTTGGCATTTTACTTGGGTGACTAAGCCTCATTTTTGGCTTTTCACAAGCTTTTTTTTGGGAGATTATTTTTTCCAATTTAAATGTATTTTTCTAACACAACATTTGTTGGTGGTTTGAACTTCTTGCATGGTTTTTCTTTGCCATTCCAGTGACACTCAACATGCCTTATTTTTGGGTCCATGCTCACCTCAATGTTAATCCCATGCACAACTTTTAGTGATTTACCACCTTTTTTGGTGGTTTCAAAGAATTTACTATGGTTTCAATGATTATAGTGGTTTCAAAGTTCTTTGGCAATTTTGTCACCAAAAATAGTGGTTTCTTTGTGTGCAAGGAATTTTTACAGAGACCCTCCTTAATTTTTGTGGTCATTTTCTCATTATTTGAGTTTCCATAACATGGTGGTTTTTTTGTAATAAAAAACTATTGGTGTTTTTCCAATTTTTTTCATGGGAGTTTCTTCAAATGCATTGGCATTTTTGCCCTTTTAGTTTGATCCTTGTGTCATTTTTTAGTATACAAATCTAGTAAATTTTTTCACATATAAAATTTTTGGCCACCAATTTTTTTTTTACCACTAGCTTGGTGTTTTCCTAGCTATTGGATCATGTTTTATGTATTTTTTTTGCCTTGAAAACCATTTGACTATCAAATTTGGACTCATTACTTGCTAACATCAGTGTTGCATCAACACTACATGTTTTTCCTCCTAGCTCAGTTTGGACCTGCCTTTCCATTCTTACTCATATCTTGAGAATACAGACTTCGTTTCACAAACTAGATATCATTGAAAAGCTAGTTTTGAGCTCGTTATAGAGGTATAAATAATATTTAGTTTGGATGCATTTTTTATGGTTTTTCCTGTCAAAGCCGATATTTCTTTTTTGCACTTTGAGAGACATATCATGAGCATTTGATCTCCAATTTTAGAATTATTTATATCATTGGAGAGGTATTTTAGAGCTCTTTCTATTGAGGCTAATTGTTTTTCCAGATTCTACTCTAGACACATTCTATTCATTTTATTTCTTTTTTGCATTATAGTGGATATCTTAGTTGTTTCAAGTTTTGGGATCAATTTTGTTGCTTTAGATGATTCATCATGGTTTGTACTATCTATTGTATTATCCTTGTGTCTCTTCTAGTTTTTGTCGACATTATTTGCATGCATTCTTACAAATGCACTAAGATAAAGTGTCATATCACATATATATTTTTGTTTAAGTTATTTTTCCTTCTAATTTGAGTAATGTCATATGAGGAAACTCATGCAAATGATTGTATTCTTGGGATTTATTATATCTTGTGTCAATTGTACATGCACTACTCTGATTAAAGTGCCATGGAGGGTTGATGCTTTGCCTACATTTTCCATCTTCCTTATTATTGGAATTTTATTGGGAAACTAAGATACTAAGAGAAGGGGTGGGGGGGGGAAGTGAATCAGGGTCACTAAAATTTTAACCTTCAAAACAACCTAGCTGCATTCACCACATTATCCATCTCACGTCTAGATTATGCATAACATAACTTAAAACTTCAAATGTTGAAATAGATCTAACTATGTATCACATCCATCAACATAAAAATGTGAACACATAACACAAAGATTTTTGTTAGCTAGAAACCCTCCAAGGTGAAGGTAAAATTGGGATGGGATGACACCCACAAATATTCTCACTACTACAATAATAAAATTAGCCTGTTAGCACTACAAATTTGATCACTTGTGATAATCTACCCTGTAAGGGGCCTGCCTTGTTAGGATCCATACAAAGACTATTAGGCCTACCTTCATTAAAGGATTTAATAGTTACAATGAAGTAAGGACTTTGTTAAGATATTTACATAGGTTTGTTAGGACTACTCTATTAAGAGACTTACCCTAATTCACTTTTCCAAAATGATTCAGTACCTAATCCTTCAATTTGTAATTACACTGATTATTATGGATCTCCTCTTTCCAATCTTTTATTTGATCTCCTATATGATATATCTTTACTCTTTGCTTCACTATTTCACTAGGTCAATTAACTTGTTAGTTCACAACTTTCACTTGTATCCTACAAAACCTAACTCGTTTGCATAATTCTTTGCTTAATTGCTCTTCACTCGCACACACTTCTCATTCTATGTGAAATAGGGTTTGTATCTTCCCTTATAAAGGCATTTGTATCTGATTGGTTGTCTTTTCTTTTATGGTGGGGTGACAAGTGCTAGGGCTTTACCCTATTTCTCTGCACTTTCTTCCTCTTCCTTTGCATCATCTTTACTATCTTGATCCTCTCCAAGACCTTATGTGATCATTAAAGGTCATTTATCTTTAGTTTGTGTGCCTAGTTTTTCTTCTAGGCCTTCAATCATTTTGTTCCTTTTCTTTTCAATAGAAGTAATCTTAATGTCCATTGTTATTCTTTATTTTTCTTCTTCATATTTTCAATAGGGCTCAGCCTTTGCATCAATATCTTTAGTAAGTGGTGTAGTAATTGTTGCACTCACATCACCAATATCAATTTCATATCCAAAATATTTAAGCCAGGCTACCCTCGGATTAACTGCCTGTATATATGTGTAATTAGTGACAACTAGAGTAGACACATAATTATAATACTTTTCAACTAAGGATGTAGGAATCCTTGTTAATTTTTCTCATTTTCTATTTGAATTCATCAAAGTAGACATCTAAGAAATCTTCAAAATTGTCTCTAAATTTGCAATATATTCACTTATATACCTTGTAGTAGGTTTGGATTGTTCCCATTCAACATTACCAGTGGTAGGAAAATAACTTTGTACATAAAAGAAAATGCACATTATCAATGATCCAAACTTACACATTGAATTCTCATCTTTTTTATTGATAAAAGGTTCTCAGTCAGTTGTAAGCATTCGAGCTCGGCAAGATGATATTCATGATCTATAGCCATATATGGCACATTGTTCAATCATCTCAACTAGTTGAATTTTTGTGCAATCACTTTCACTCCAAACTCAATCAATTGATCAATGATATTTGAAATAGACATGTCACATCCATTCCACTTAGCCTTGGTAATTTTCTTAAATGTGTCATTACTTTGGCATCACATAGTCTTCTTTTTATCAAATGTTGGGTATCTTATGATGGCAAGAATAATCTTCTTTGTGATTTTGATTGGTCCATTTTTGAATCATAAATCCTATTGGATATAATTGATTAATTGTGTGTAGTCTTTGATGTTACACAAATTTCATAATCATTATCAGTCAATATATGTCAAGCTCACTCGGGCAGTGAAGAGAGGTCTTAGTGTCTATCGAGTGTTCCTATGTTTGCCTAGTTTAGAATGTAGTGTCTACTAAGTTCACTCGGGTGTCAAAGGAAAAGTTGTAGAAAGTGAGTGTTAACTGAGCTCACTTGGTTAACGAAGGAAATTTGGATGGAATAGTGTTAACCGAGCTCACTCATTTGCCAAAGGATTTTTGTAAGTTTGTCGTGTTAACTGAGCTTCTATTGGTTAACAAAGGAAATCATTTTAGAGTTAGTTTCTATCGAGTAGGGTCGATTAGCAAAGGATTTTCTTATTAAGCTCAATTGATTTATCTATTGATTTTAGCCGACTAAGGTGATAAATATTGTTTACTGTAAGTTGTATTTGAGCCGACTTGACAAATTGAAAGGTATAAGTATAAGGTCAAGTTGTGATTTCAAAGTGTGAAAGCAAGTGTGTAAGTGAGTGCAAGAGAATGTGTGAATTATGGTGATGTGATTGAAGATCTATTGGTAAGCAGAGGAAGTGACTTTGAAAGATAAGCAGAATATCCTTGTGGTGCAGCAAAGTCATATTTGATCAAGAAGGATCAAATACAAGCCAAAATAGAGATCTAAAATCAGCAATTAAGTTGCATTCCAATTAGGTCATTTCATTGTTACTCTCTAACCATTGTAGCAGTGATCTAAATCTCTTAATAGAGTTGGCTTAACAGCTATTTGTAAATCCTCTAACAAGGTGGCAATTCCATTAAATTGTTCTCAAGACCTCTAACGAGGCCACTCCTAATAGGGTGATTAAATCCTTTAACAAAGTCATACCTAATAGTGTGTTTTGTAACCTTTAACAAGGTTGGCTTGTAATAGGGCTCACTTCAAAAGAGTAAAAATTACTAACTAGTTGCTATTGGTGTTTTTTCCCAAATTGGGTTTCCATGTTAAATCTTGCTATCAAATGTGTTCATGCTATTTTTTTTATGTGTTTGAAACTAAGTTAAAGTAATGGTAATCACAGATAATATCTAATGGTTTATATGTTAACCTTTTATCAAGCTAATCCAAATACTACCAAGTTATATCACTCTGTGTGTTTACCGAGCTTCAACAGTATTCAATTATTTGTTTTCATTTTGTACTAACATTAGAAGGGATCTGGGATTTATTTTTGTAGTAATTGATTCACCCTTCCCCTCTTAGTTACTCCTCCTATATTTCCAACAATTGGTATCAGAGCTTTTGGTGCTTGTAGAGAAGGTTTCAAGCACCTAAGCTAAAGATCAAGATGTCTTACAAAAGAGAGATTCCCAAGTTGAACAAAGATAATTTTGTAGTATAGCAA
This sequence comes from Cupressus sempervirens, assembly GCA_028749045.1. NCBI lineage: Eukaryota > Viridiplantae > Streptophyta > Pinopsida > Cupressales > Cupressaceae > Cupressus > Cupressus sempervirens. The sequence goes on along the minus strand of CM053783.1, from coordinate 289,441,148 downwards.
GGACTTATGAGATTACATCTAGCTGCCATCAATGATTCAAGTTACAAGTATCTTGATTCTAAATATAAGACTCCCACAGGAACTTTATCAGTTGAAGATATTCCTGAAAAGAAGAATCATAATATCATAATGATTGATATTGCATCTGCTCTCAATTATGCTAAATTTGATGAGGTAAAAAGATTGCAAAGCTACTTTTGCAATGTGGAACAAACTAAAATATATATAATGGAGGAGATGAAAATGTAAGAAGAGCCAAAGCAAAAAGCCTTAGAGGACAATTTGATCAAATGAGAATGAGAGAAGATGAAAACATTGAAAAATATGTAGAAAGAATCAAGGCTAGTGTAAGTGCAATCAAAGCAATTGGAGGAGACATCAAGGAGGAAACTATTGTAAGTAAAGTGCTTAGAACTCTTCTTCTTGTTTATGAAATTAGAGTATTTTCTATTCAAGAAATGAGATGTGATCCAACTAATAAGATAGGGTTAGATGCTCTAGTTGGAAGATTAACAACTTTTGAGTTAGACAATAATGATAACTATGTTCTTGCTTCAAAGAATATTGAATTTTCATTTAAAGCTAAACTCTCACTCAAAGAAAAGGGTAAAAAGTCAAAGTCCAATCAATTAGGCAGTGAAGAAGATGGATATCAAAAGAAAGTTTAGACAATTATCTTGTTGTTGTTGAAGTCCTACTTGCAAGGAAGTATTCCAAAGGAAGAGGGAAGTACAAAAGTAAAGTTCCTCTGATCTGCTTTTCTTGTGAAGAAATTGGTCACATTGCTGCTAGGTGTCCAAACAAGGAAATGAAGGATGAAAAGAAAAGCAACAAGCATAAAAGCCAAAAGGACTCCAAGAACTACAAGAACTTCAAGGACAAAGGTAAGAAATCTTGTTTCATAGCTAAAGATTCTAATAACAGTGAAGATGAAATGGTTTATATTGTTGTGAAATATGAATTTGATGATGGAGAAGATAAGATGACACTTATCTCTAATGTTAGCAAAAATTATAAATGAATTATTAACAGTGGCCGCTCACATTATATGACTGGTGAAAAAACAAAATTTGAGCATATGTAATATTATGATGGTGGTAGTGTAAGATTTGGAAACAATGAACCTTGTAATATAAAAGGAAAAGGATGTATCTTGTTAACCAAAGAACTTGCATGTGATAATGCTTATTGGGTTGAAGGACTAAAGCATAATCTACTAAGTGTGGCATAGTTGAATAACATTGGATTCAAGGTAGAATTCATGAATGGTCAGGCCAAACTGCTAGATGGGTAAAGAAATTTGGTTGGTTCTTGCAAGTGAAAAAAAGGTAATCTATTTTATCTTGATCTTAGTGATTGTTCATGTTTTATTGCTCAAGTAGAAGAAAGATGGCTATGGCACAAAAGGCTATGTCATTTGAACCTTGATAATCTAATTAAGATAAGAAAACATAAAAGAGTAAGAGGTATTCCTAGTTTGAAGAAGCCTAACATGGGTCTATGCAAGAATTTCCAAATTGGTAAGTTGGGAAAGACAAGCTTCAAAAGCAAAGACTATCAGTCAGAAGAAGTCTTGGAAATCATTCATACAGACTTACGTGGACCTATTGGAATAGAGAGTTATAGTGGAGAAAAAATTTTCATTCTCTTTGTTGATGACTACTCTAGAATGATGATAGTAATGTACCTAAAAGAAAAATCAAAAGCTTTTCAAAAATTCAAGTGGTATCTATAAAGAGTAGAAAAGAAATTGGAAAGAAGTTGAAATGCCTAAGATAGACAAAGGTGGTGAATTCATTGCCCATGAATTCAACAATTTATGTATTGAAAGCAAAATCAAAAGACAAGTATTTGCTTTTGGTACTCCACAATAGAATGGTAAAGCTGAAAGAAGAAATAGATCTATCATGGATTATGCAAGAACCTTGATGATTGAAAAGAATGTTGCTCTCAAATACTAGAAGGAAGCTATCAGCACTAAAGTTCATACCTTGAATAGAGTTCAACTAAAGAAAGATTCAAATAAGACACTTATCGGCTATGGTATGGCTACAAACCTAATGTAAGTTACTTGAAGGTATTTGGCAACAAATGTTACATATTAATAGAATCTAGAAAAGGAAAATTTGATGGAAAAGGTGATGAAGGCATATTTCTAGGATACTCTTGTAGAAGAAAAGCATATAGATTTTTGAATTTATCTACTTACAAAATTATAGAAAGTGCACATGTCAAATTTGATGAATATGTAGAAAAGAGTGAAGAAGAAAGTAGTAAGGAACTTGAAGACTACAAAAGATTTTTTTACTATGAACCTGATACCCTTCCTAATCTATCTAAAAGAAAAGATGCTTCAAGTCCTAAGTCCCTAGAAACTCCAATAGCTACCGAGTTGCAGATATTACAACCTGAGTTGCAAGGTCTCGAGTCACAAATAGAGGCTATCGAGCTAGTTCAAATCGAGCCTAATGGACCCAATTCATAGACTAGCGAGCTTGTATTAGCAAGATATGTCAAAAGACATCATGCACCTGATCAGATCATTAGAGATAAATCAAATGGAACAATGACAAGAAGAAAATTAAAAGGTACATGTTTACTTGTTGAATTTGAACGTAGAAGTGTTAAAGATGCTCTAGAAAATGAAACTTGGATTGAAGCAATGAATGAAGAGATAGAACAGATAGAGAAGAACAAAACTTGGACTCTTTTTCCTAGACCCAAGGATTCAAGAAGAAGATAATGGAACTCATTCAAAGACTAGCGAGCTTGTATTAGCAAGATATGTCAAAAGACATCATGCACCTGATCAGATCATTAGAGATAAATCAAATGGAACAATGACAAGAAGAAAATTAAAAGGTACATGTTTACTTGTTGAATTTGAACGTAGAAGTGTTAAAGATGCTCTAGAAAATGAAACTTGGATTGAAGCAATGAATGAAGAGATAGAACAGATAGAGAAGAACAAAACTTGGACTCTTTTTCCTAGACCCAAGGATAAAAATGTAATTGGTAAAAAATGGATATTTAGAAATAAGCTAAATGAAGATGGAAAGGTATTAAAAAACAAAGCAAGATTGATATGAAAAGGTTACTATCAAGAAGAAGGTATTGACTATGGTGAAACTTTTTCTCCTGTAGCAAGACTTGAAGGTGTTAGAACTTTACTAGCATATATAGCACATAGAGGATTTAAAGTATATCAAATAGATGCTAAATGTGCATTCTTGAATGGAATCCTTGATGAGGAAGTTTACATTGAGCAACCAGAAGGTTTTGTAGATCCTAGCAAAGGAGACATGGTTTGCAAACTACACAAAGCTTTATATGGTCTCAAGCAAGCTCCCAGAGCTTGGTATGAAAGACTCTGTAATTACTTGGTACAGATTGGTTTTCAAAGGACTAATGATAACAATAGGCTATATATCAAGGAAGGACCAGATAAGAAGATTGTGTTAGCAGAATATTTTTTGATGATACTTTATTTACAAGAAATGATGATTTATGCAAAGCATTCTTAGAAGAAATGAGCAAAGAATTTGAGATGTCCATCTTTGGTGAAATAAAATTCTTTGTTGGATTGTAAATACAATAGAACAAGAATGGTATCTATATCACTCAATCTAAGTATGTCAAGGAGATACTGAAGAAATTTGGAATAGAAGATTCAAGACTAGTTGGAACACCTATGTCTACTAGACATAAGCTTTCCAAAAATGATGATTCCAAAGAAGTAGATAAGACTACTTAAAGATCAATGATTGGGAAACTATGATATGTAGTTCACATAAGGCCTGATATTACTCTAGCAGCTAGAATAGTGGCAATATTCTCAGCAAATCTCAAAGAAAATTGCATGATGGCTATCAAGAGAATCATGAGGTATCTAAAAGGTAATAAAGACTATGGTTTATGGTACAAACTTGGAGGCAATTTGGACTTAAAAGGATTTTCTAATGTTGATTGGGTAGGAAGTCCTAATGACAAAAAAGCCACTAGTGGTGGAGCATTATTTCTTGGTAAAAGACTAGTATCTTGGACAAGAAAAAAGAAAAATTGTACTTCTCAATCCATGGCAAAGGCAAAATACATAGCAACAACAATTAATTGCTCTAACATTTTTTAGTTCAAACAATTGTTGAAAGGAATGAAGGTAGAAATCAAAGATCCAGTTGTTATATATTGTGACAACAGCAGTGCAATCAACATATCAAATAATCCAATAATGCACTCCAAAACAAAGCATATTGCTATAAAATATCACTTCTTAAGAGAATTGGTGCAAGATAAAGAAGTTAGGTTGGAATATGTGAATACAAAGGAATAGATTGCAGACATATTCACCAAACCATTATCTAAGGATGCATTTCTATATCTAAGAGGTAAGCTAGGGGTCATTCCCCTATCTAAAATTCATTAAATGAAGTTTAGTGAATGCATCAACTAGAACCTATTGAAGATCAATCAATTGGTGTAGAATTGGCAAGGGCATATTGCAGATGAATCAGTACTTAAGGTACACTGGAATTTATAGAGTTATTATCTTTGGCATGTGTTGTCAACGAGGGAGAAGTTTATTGCCATATCTTTGAGAAAGTTTTGAACCAGAATAAAGTCAGAAACTAGAGAGGGAGAAGTCCTCTAAAAGATGAAGTATGTTGAAAGAGGGAGAATGTTCTTAATGAACTTGGTAACAATTGTTTCAGATAGAATTCAGTAAAAAGGAAGAGCCCATACTGATAGAGGGAGTTCTCAAAACAAAAATTTCATTGTGCTATGACATGTCATGTTGCCATCAAAGCCAAAGAGGGATATTGTTGGATACAATTGATTAATTATGTGTTGTCTTTGATGTTACAAAAATGTCATAATCATTATCAGTTAGTATATGTCAAGCTCACTAGGGCAATGAAGATAATTCTTAGTGTCTATTGAGTGTTCTTATGTTTGTCTAGTTCAGAAGGTAGTGTCTACCAAGTTCACTCGGGCATTGAAGGAAAAGTTGTAGAAAGCGAGTGTTAACCGAGCTGACTTAGGTAATGAAGGAAAGTTGGATGGAACTAGTGTTAATTGAGATCACTTAGTTGCCAAAGGATTTTTGTAAGTTTTTTGTGTTAACTAAGCTTCTGTTGGTTTAGAGTTAGTTTCTACTAAGCAAGGTCTACTAGCAAAGGATTTTCTTATTTTATTGTATTAAGCTTAATTGATTTATCTATTGATTCCAGCTGACTAAGGTGATAAATATTGGTTATTGTAAGTTGTATTTGAGTTGACTTGATGAAATGAAAGGTATAAGTATAAGGTCAAGTTGTGATTTCAAAGTGTGAAAGAAAGTGTACAAGTGAGTGCAAGAGAATGTACGAATTATGTGATCTAATTGAAGATCTATTGGTAAGTAGAGGAAGTGAATTTGAAGGATAAATAGAATATCCTTGTGGTGCAAAAAAGTCATATTTGATGAAGAAAGATCAAGTAAAAGCTAGAATAGAGATCTAAAATCACCAATTAAGTTGCATTCAAATAAGATCATTTCATTGCTACTCTCTAACCATTGTAGCAGTGATCTAAGTCTCTTAATAGAGTTGTCTTAACAACTATTTGTAAATCCTCTAACAAGGTGGCAATTTCATTGAATTGTTCTCAAGACCTCTAACTAGGCCACTCCTAATAGGATGATTAAATCCTTTAATAGGGTCACACCTAAAAATGTGTTTTGTAACCTTTAACAAGGTTGGCTCCTAACAAGGCTCACTTTAGAATAGTGAAAATTAATAACTAGTTGCCATTGGTGGTTTTCTCCAAATTGGGTTTCCACATTAAATCCTGGTGTCAAATGTGTTCAAGAAATTTTCTTTATGTGTTTGCAACTAAGTTAAAGTAATGGTAATCATAGATATATCTAATGGTTTATATGTTAATCTTTTACCAAGCTAATCTAGTTATTACTGAGTTATAGCACTTTGTGTGTTTACCAAGCTTTAGCAGCATACAATTATTTGTTTACATTTTGTATTGACATTAGAAGGGATCTGGGATTTTTTTTATAGTAACTAATTCACCCCTCCCCTCTCAGTTACTCCTCTTATATTTCCAACAAACTCCATGTCATGAATTCAGTGCAATACAACCTTGATCCATTCAATTTTAAAATTTCTTAAAAAATCTATGGTAGGCATTAACCCTTTCCTTGTTGAAAATATAATAGGGAAAGTAAACTCTGAGGGGGAGTGTGAATCAGTCCTTCAAAACTTTAACCATAAATTCATTCACCACACATCCATCTCACAATTTGCATATAAAATAAAATAGCTAGCTAAACATATTCATCCATAGCATGAAAGAAAATAGCATTCGGCACATGTATGACACAAAATATTTGGCTACCTAGAAACCCTCCAATGAGAAGGTGATAATTGGGGTTGGAATGACACCTAGAAATCTCCACTACTACAGTAATAAAGTGTATCCAATGAAGGCTACAATATTTGATCATGAGACATGATCTACCTTGTGATAGGTCTTCCCTATCAAAGGCTTACAATATTGTTAGCTCTTACCATGTTAAAGAATTTCAACACCCTATTAGAAGTGTGCTTGATTAAAGGACTTTAACTTAAAATGAAGTTACAATAGCTTGTTAAGAATACTTTGTTCATAGATTTAACTAATTCACCTACTAAAATGTATTAGTAATGATCCCACGATTAGCACTCTACTGCTAGATAACAGATCACCTCTTTCCTAATGTGTACTTGATCCTTACTGATCAGATGTATCTCTTCTATCCTCTAATTCTTTTCCTCTATTCTTCTCTAACCAATTCTACAATGTATCTCAAATCACAACTCCTTAGTCACTATAAATGCTTTCTTTGCACATGCAAACTTCTCTCTTTTCTCCTTTCACATTCATCTCACAGTTTAGGATTTGTCCTCCTTAAGAAGAGCTAGGTGACTTAGGGTTAGGTATGAATCAATGATTGTGATTCACCCATTTTTTCACTTAAAATATCCCTTCAACTAATTGGTTTCATGTACTACATAGGGATCCTCAATAACTATTCATTCTCATCATCTAGAATCACAAAATAATTCTTAAGTTGGCTCACAAATGATTTATATAGAAGTTTGTGTCATTACAAAAAACTATGCCCAAAACTATTTACTTGACATTTGAATGACTTGACACTTACTATCTACTCGACAAGTGACTTAGCACTTACTAGTTACTCAACATATATTGTATATCTCTCACTTGGCATATAGTATCTGGTAGCTTATGCTTGGCATACATTACTTGTTTTACATGAACTAAGTAAATGACTTAAGTATATTGTCACTAATATGTCAAAACCAATCTAAAATTAGCATTCATCTCAACAATTTTGAACAATCCTTCAATACTCCATCATCACACAACTTTTGGTATGCCAAAAAAATTTCATAATCTCCTACTTTACCAATTTTACACATATAACAGCTCTATATATTATGAATCATAATAACCTTAGGTGGTATCGATGATAACACACCCATTGGATCTCCTTTCATATCAATTTCATGAATAGCATTCTATTTAGGTGGAGGACAAGTGTCACTCTTCACCAATTGAGCATTTCACGCCTCTTCTCCTTTATTTTTCACTATTGATGATGATGATGTCAGTTCTACATTAGGGTTTTGAGATTTTTCTTTCTGAACAACTTGCACAATTGATAATCAATACTTGATCACACTTCAATCAACGAATTCACTTTTAATTGCATTAAAAATCACTTCACAATTTTCTCCAATCATTCAGGCTCTAAAATCTGAATGCAATGTGTATAAAATGCTTTAAATTTTTTGATATATAACTTTATTCATTCAAATTAGGGTTCTCATAAATGTTGTGTGCTTAGTTAGGTTCAATCTAGTTTTCTCAATCATCATTACATTTTTAATTCAATCTTCATTATACAACTCATTTAATAACATTTAACTTGGCCTATACATTAGTTTGGTCATTGTGGATACTCAGTCCATATTACAATGCTCAATCAATATAGACAATATTACTGATGCTCGACATCCAATCATGAAAATGATTCTTTTATACTATTCTTTCTATAAATCTCCTTTAATACATCTTGTCCTATGTAGCTATGAACTTGGGCACAATTTATGTTAGGAATTGATGTAAGATAAGTCATTAAATATGTATTTCATTACATACATTTCTTGATCAATTTGAGAAAATGTGATCACCTTCTCCATTGGATTGGGTGATCTTAGCTTCATTTTTTCCATTGCTTCCATCTTCTACCTTTTTCTTCTAGGTTTGATCCATCTCTTCTTTATTTATTAAACATCCACTTTTCTATTTCCCTCAATGTATTCAATGTTTGGTGGTGGTGTTTGGGTCCTACAGTTCTTGCTTACATGTCCAACCTTGTGACAATTAAAACAAACTATGTTTTCATTCAACCATTTCTTGTAATTACCTTTGAAATGTGTTGTTATGCAATTTTATGGAATATGACCATGCTCTCCACGATAATGATAATTATACTATGTATTATAATCCCAATTGTAAGAGTTACCTTTCTTAGGTGCATTGTCTTGCTTTGTTGTCTAGTTAGACTTTGCCTATCATCTGTATTCTTTTTCTCCATGTCCATTCTTTTGATAATTGTAGCAATATCCCTCAAATATAGGTGGAGTAGGTGTATTTCTCACCTTTGATCTAAATTCATGTGCTTGATGGCCTTGCTTCCTATAATTAAAATTGTTTCCAGTAAACTTAGGTTTAGGATTTTGCTTACTAATCTTGCTTTTGCAAATGTTTGTTGTATGTCCAATTTTTCTACAATGATAGCATCTAGGCTATCCTTTTGGTTTTTAATTTCTTTTCTCTCCACTCTTGGATGACTCTCCTTCTTTTGTATATGAATTGTGCTTGATATGCCCTAATCCATAGGTGTTACTGGATGACCTAGGTGATCTCATCAGCTCTTCAAAATATCATATTTCTTTACTGGGATTGTTCATCCTTTCCACGAGTTCTTTCTCAAATCTTAGCTCATTCCTTAGTTGATCACTTTGTGATTTTAGATTTTCTATCTCCATGTCTTTCATGTTCAACTCTCTATTTTCAAGTATCAATTGATTCATCATGTCTAGATGAGTGTGTAAGCTTTTATACATTAGATGACCTTTCTTAAAGTCTAGTAGATATTTTCCTTTTTTCTTCTTTAGCTACAACTTTATCTTTATTATCTTTCTTCTTTTGTCTAGTCACTTCACATAGCCTTACTGATTGGATTTCATGTTCTCTTTTCAGTCCTTTAACTTCTTCATTCAGAATACTATTCTTTTCCAATAGATTTGCAATAGTTGCATCACTTTCATTAGAATTTCCAATGTCAATAAATCCTTGGGTATCAACTTCTTGATAAAGTGTGTGATTTTGTTGAATAACCATATCCTTTCTTTTCCTTAGGGATTTTGTTACTTCCTCTCTTACTGTTTCAAGTTTTTGTAGTATGAGTTGGTCAATTATTTGATCATCAATGACCTTTCCCAATTCATAAGCCTCCATTTCCAAGGTCTTAACTCTCAAGTGATTAAACTCCTTCTAAGAGAACAATGCTTTAATACCAATTTTTGGAAGTTTATTGGGAAACTGAGATACTAAGAGAGGGATGAATCAAGATCACTAAAAATTTAACCTTCAAAACAACCTGACTACATTCACCGCATTATCCTTCTCATATCTTGATTATGCATAACATAACCTAAAACTTAAATGTTGAAATAGATCTAACTATGTATCAGATCCATCAACATGGAAATGTAAACACATAACACAAAGATTTTGGTTACTAAGAAACCCTCCAAGGTAAAGGTAAAATAGGAGTGGGCATAACACCCACAAATCTTCACTACTATAGTAACAAATTTAGCCTATTAGGAATACAAAATTGATCACTTATGACGATCTACCCTGTGAGGGGCTTGCTCTATGAGGAGCTATACAAAGACTATTAGGTATATCTTGATTAAAGGATTTAATACTTGTAATGAAGTAAGGACTTTTTAAAGATATATATATATATATATATATATATATATATATATATATATATATATATATATATATATAGGAGATTTAACCTGATTCACTTTTCCAAAATGATTCAATACCTAATCCTTTATTCTACACTTACAAATTTTGAATATAGATCTCCTCGTTCCAATCTCTGATATGAATATCTTTGCTTTGCTCTTTATTGCTTCACCAGGTCACTAAACTCTATTACTTCACAACTTTCGCTTGCAACCTCCAATACCAAACTCCTTTGCATAATGCTTAGCTTCCTTTCTCTTCACTCACACATGCTTCTCATTCTATGTGAAATAGGGTTTGGATGTGCCCTTATAAAGACATCTGTAGAGTCTTCTAGAATAAGATCAATAATATAGATGTTGTGATGTGAATATCAGGATTTAACTGTGTGATTTTTGAGTCAAACTCGATGACCCATGTTTCGTGAGTTAAAAGCTTTGGGTTTAATTGTGGAGGAAACTCCGTAGTTAAGCGCGCTCAGGCTGGAGTAGTACTGGGATGGGTGACCTCCCGGGAAGTCCCGGTGCTTCACCCCTGTGAGCATCACCTAGATCCAATGAGTGCTAAGTGTTTCATTTATTCTCATGAGAGATGGATTCATGTTGAATCACTACTCATGAAACATGGGTCATCGAGTTTGACTCAAAAATCACACAGTTAAATCCTGATATTCACATCACAATTTGACTAGCTGTGGAAATCATCTCCTACTTATCAATATAGATGTTACCATTTTTTCCTCTTCATCTAATTGGTTGTCCCATCTTCATAGGGATCACTGATCCACTTCAAAACATGTAACAAACTCTACGATCACTATATGTTTATATGTGAGCTCAAAATGGTTTACGTCAAATTTTGTACCATTTCAGACATTTTTGTACAAATTGTGTTACTTGGCACATACTATCTCTAATTCTCAATCATAACTGTTCTTCCTATTGATACTCCGTCTCAACTAACTCATCTTCATTTGTATAATTTGGCATCTATATGCTTTATTTCTTCAACATTTAGTAAACTTAGCTTATATAGGAATATTCGGCAACCAAAGACTTACTCATCTCTTATAGAGATTGATATACACATGATTATTTACAAGTCTTTATAGGTACATGAATTGGCTTGTAAAGAGTGACTTGGTCATAGTGATGACTGACCAACTCTGCCTTATATATGACTAAGTAATTGACACTAATAGACAAAAAAACTTAGAGAGATCAACACTTCGTCCAATGAGATTATCTTATGTGAAATTAGCCTCATGATGTGTCTAAGATTGATCACCTAAATATACATATATGTATTCTTTTGTGCATCTTGATCATGGTTCCTTGACATACAGTTCCTTTTGAAAATCTTTTCCAGTTGCCTATCACCTTGCCCTTGTCTACATTAGGGGGGAGGTTCTTCTATTTTTTATTATGCTCCCTTGGTCTGATGGAGTGAACTATGTATTCAATATTTATTCCTATGTACTAGGTGGACATAATGGTTGGGTACCTATGCATTTCAATGTGATGGGTCATCTACCATATAGACACTCTTCTTTTCATTCCTACTTTTGATGTAGCCTTCTATGTTTAATTGATCAACTCTTCAAGATTTGGTATTTGATGCCATCTATATCCTCAAGTTTAGTTGTTTGCCTTTGTCAGCCTCCTTATTTGAGTAGTGTCTTATGAGAGAACTCATGCAGATTATAGTTTTTTCTACATAGTCAGGTTCTATTTCAGTGGAGGTTCTTCAAATCAACAATTATCTTTGACAGAGCTTTGCAACTTCTACATGCTTCAATGGTGTTCTTCATGATCATTATTTTGTTCCTATTTTTTGGGGAATTCTCTAGTTTGGAGGCTTATTCAGTCCTTCAAGAGTTCTTTTAGTATTGTTTCCATCTCTTCTTGGAGTAGGATTTTTCCCATGTGATTTTCTCTATTTCTCCTCTTTATAGATATTTTATTATGCTTGGGTACCTCATTAGACTTCGTTGTTGGGACCGAAATCTACTCACTAGTAAATTTGGACCTATTTTTTGATGTAGTGTTGGTCAAAATTTTGATAGTTCAACATCAAAAGTCAACATCACTAGAATTCTATCAAAATTTTGGCACACTCTATGGTTTGTCGATGTATCAATGGGAAGATTCATTGAAATACATGCCCATCTATGTCACATGTCAGTGCCAGACAACTAATTCAAAATGTTGAACTATTGATGCCAACCAAAGATGATTTGATGGGTATGTTATACCATCAATGGAAACCTTGTTGAACTATTGATGCCAGCCAAAGATGATTCAATGAGTTTTTCATACCATCGATGGAAAAATGCATAAAAATTTTAATGACAACTAGAGTTTTAAAAAAAAATTAAAATATTTGGTTGGAATTAGCATACTAAAATAACCTGGACTTTTACATGCAAGGACTGAGAGAAGCTAACTTGGTGATTTTATGGATTCTTCTTACAAGATTGCAATAACTGTCAATTATAATAAAGATGAAGTCCTACCATTAGATCTTGAACCTCATTTGTCTGCATAAAAATATCTTCATTAGAAAAGTAGAGAAGATTTTTCTTTCACAAATAACCTCTTAAAGAGTAGAGTACATAAGTTTTCGATGTCCTCAACAAAGTCCATGAGAATAAAGAAGTTTTGACAGCCATGAAAATTGTGAAGGAGATTCATTATATATCACTGAATTTCAACGAACACTGTTCGATTTCTTTTTCTACTCATTGGAAAGATTGATCAGAGAATATTATCAATGTTATTCATTTATATTTTTTATTTGCTGATAGTAGACTACTATTTAGAAGATCCTTAATAGCACATGTTCATTCTTTTACACTTGTGAGGATTGTCATTTTTTCAATCGGTATCGTTAACACCCCCATTGATGTATGATTGTATTATAAATTTAGCACATTGGAGCTATATTTTTAGATTTATGGTGTTCCTAACTATGTTATGTTAAAATTTGGTTGTAAATATGGGAGATATGGAAGACTCATAAGAAGATTCCCTTATTTGTGATGAACAAAGTGGGATGTAGAAGTTTCATGTAATTTGTAGGGGGCAATGAAATTTCATGTAATTTGTAGGGGAGAAATGAAATTGGTTCATTTACATGTTCAAGTGAGTTAGGAAAGAGGATTGTGAATGAATCATTGAAAATACAGACTATTACATGGTTTGCCATATTCAGTCACCTCGCTCTAAATGGAATAAGTGTTGTGACTCAACCTTTTGTAGGACACTTGGGAAAATTAGAATTGGCTATCATTGCCATACCCAATATTGTCATTTTGGGATTCAAATTTAGGACTCTTTCTAAGCATATGAATTTGAATGCAAAATTTTATCCTATTCCATTTTACTTTACTCATGGCACACCATGTGTATTGGTCATTCTGCAAATCAACAATTGTAATCATCAAATTCTTGACATAAAAATTTTGACTAAATTATTCATTGCTTCTTCCTTTCTTTTATATGTTTATATAGTCCAATAAACAGTTCATGTAAGTCAATTGGTGTCTTATCTCCCAAGAGTAAATGATCATGGTCATTGCTTGGATATATATAGCCCACAGTTGGTCTTATCCTTTATGCCACCTATGGGTTTTGACCAATGATATTGATGTGGACTAGGCTATCTGAAACTTATATGCATTTTTCAGAAAATCCCAAATCCTCAATATGTCACACAATCTTTCACTGTTTCAAGTAACAATTTTGAATTAGCAATAGCTGTTGTTGTTACAAGTTTTGGTATAGGTTTTGAGGAAGCCCTAGCTGCAACTATTGGACCTTTAATTAAGGTTCCATTGTTACTTTTATTAGTACATGTAATACTTTCTTTTAGAAGATTCTGGTTTGGAGAAGTTGCTACCAAGTTTGAACATATTTGACATCGGTTGTGCTTGCAAGAGATGCTTCTGGGACTGGCATGTATACAACACTATTGGTGTTTATTTTGTTAAACTTATTTCATACCTGTTACTTAGATAGTGCATTTTGAGCCATGGAGCTAAAAATGGATGTCTTTAATAATTTAAATTTATTATTTTGACAACATTGTTGGTCTTGATTTCAAATAATGATTTATCTATTTGGGCTTAAGAACTAGTTCAACAACCTAGAACATTCATCCTTTAGTAGCACATAAACACATAACATTCAATAACATGTTAAATAAGGTATTTAAACATGCATCAACCAATTATGATTTAAGTTTGGATCACCTACCTAATACATACATGGTTAAGTGCTACCTAACTATGTACAAGGCATTTGTACATTGGAGGCATACTCCACCTACCAGGCTACCTATATACATGGGATCAAGACCCTTGAACTAATCACTCTAATAGATATGTAGTTCTAGTTTCCAATTATTTTGATGTAGTTGTATTCCTCTTACCACTAGTGAGCTTTACTCACCTAATACAACTCTTTGCCATCATACAGCCACTTGGGCTAATCAAGTGGTTGTCTATAATTACAATCTTGTAATGCCCTAGTGCAACCTTTGTGTTGTAGTTTACAATTAATGTAAGGTTAATCTATATATGTCCTAACTCACTCCTTATATAGTTCTATTTAAAATCTTGTGACAATAATCAATGGGTCTAAATAGACTAGTCAAGTTAAAGCTAGCTGGGAACAACTGATTGTTCATTTTATTGTACCTAATCTGATGACAATTCTACAGGAATTTGTAATCAACCCATCTAATCAACAACTAAACCAATTGAACTAGGTTATGTCTTGTCACTTATCATAGGTTGAGTGAGTTTATTATTTTATTATTTGGATTCTAGAATATGTATGCAACTGGAATAATATTTATGTTGTGCTAATATGCAATAAGCAACTTAAAAAAGATTTCTCTGTATATATAAACACTACAAGTTGTGCATTTTTTCATGTATTGCACCTACATTTTCTTTTCCATTTTTTAAGTTATAAGAGTGTTTCAAGGTTGGGAACCACTTCAACATCTTTTCCATGGTTTAGAGATAGTGTCATTGTGGCAGTGAAAATAACTTCAGTGAAGAGTTGAGTGTAAGGAGTTACTACCCTAAACATTCAAGAAACATTCAATTACATATGAAATAAGGTATTTAAACATGCCTCAACCAATTATGATTTAATTTTGGATCACCTACCTAATTAGTTTGGAATTTTGTTCTCACCAAAAATCATAAAATGTAAGAACAATTATGCCAAAAAGAACATAAAAAGATTATTATCGTGAAAAGATGATTATTGTGCACAATCCCTTTTTAGCGCTTTTGGCACAATCATTCT
The DNA here is from genome assembly GCA_028749045.1 of Cupressus sempervirens. Classification (NCBI taxonomy): domain Eukaryota; kingdom Viridiplantae; phylum Streptophyta; class Pinopsida; order Cupressales; family Cupressaceae; genus Cupressus; species Cupressus sempervirens. Next base: position 289,425,717 of record CM053783.1, on the reverse strand, counting down.
TAATTTTTTTTAGCTCAATCTCCAACTAGTCAGTATGTGTTTTGAAAATTAATTCTTGGACTCTTGAGTGAGTTTTATTATTATTTTATTTGGATTAGAGGTAATGTCATTGTTTTATTATTTGGAACCACTTCAACATCCTTTGCATGGTTTAAAGGTATTTTCATTGTTTTATTTTTTGGAACCACTTCAAACACCTATGCCAAAGTTACAACACAATGTGAAGTTGATTTTAAATTAAAAATAAAAACATGACATAAATTATTCCCAATTTTATGTTCACAACTCAAATGCTCTCCCATGGCCTGATCTCTTTATTGTGCCAAGATCTCTCTATTTATATACATACATACATACATACATATACACATATGTATACATATACATGTGTGTGTGTGTGTGTGTGTGTGTGTGTGTGTGTGTGTGTGTGTACATACATACATATATATATATATATAGTGATCACAAGGACACAACAACAAAATCCTAGATCTCCACTAATCTCCATAATCCACAAGGTCTCTCTCTCTCTCTCTCTCTCTCTCTCTCTCTCTCTCTCTCTCTCCACACACACACACACACACACACATTTTCATATACAATTTTATCACCTTAGAAGGCATTGGAAGGCATTTGACTAGAAACATGGAAAAGTTGCAAAAATTAACAAAAATTTGTCATGCAACAAATATTGTTGTTGAGCAACTATTTTTGCAAATTTGGAAAGTCAAAAGTCAGAGTTTTCTTTTGATTGAAAAAGTAGGAATTAATATGTAAGGTCAAGACATATAGCCTATAAATGAATGTTCTTCAACCTAGGAAAAGGTTGGAATTGATATGTATGAATTTGAATCAATAAGAAAGCAATTTTGGTGGGAAAATTTGTGCAGACAACAAGTACAATTTTAAGATCTCCTTGCAATTTTATAGTAGGTACATGCTAATATTATCAAAATTTGTGTTTTTGATTCCTAGAAAAGGTGCTAATTAGTTTGAGCCATGTAGGTTAAACTTGAAGTAATTTTGATTTATTTTGTATATGTTGGTTACCCTAATATGTGCTTAGGATTTTGATTTTTTTGTGTCTTCTGGCTATTTTGTGTTTGTTGGTTACTCTATTTTTTGTTATGTAGAAGGGGTATAGGATGGAGATGAATGTTTTACTTCTTATTTTCAGAACACCCACCTACTTGGAGTACCTAATTCAAGGGAAAGTAAGTAGAGATAGTGCAAGAGATGAAGCCACCTAAGATGTTAAATTCACCCAATAGGATGGCTCTAAAATGACATACCTATTTCTTGAGATGAATGATTTATACATTTTTTCTCAAAATAAATGATTTGTCTCTACAGTCATCTTATAATGACTAGATGCATACTTCTTGTTGAAGCAAACATGTTCTTCAAATGACACCTTCTCAGTACTACAATTTAATGTCAAATATCCTAAACTAAGGAAGAGCTCTCTAAGTGATTGAGACTAGAAATTTTTTCTTTCACCTTTTTTCGAAGTGTGACAAACTATAATCAAAGCTCTGATAGAGTATGCAAAAATTACTCATGTTTCTTGCCAACTTTCATATTAAGTATATGAGGCTTGGAATAAAGATGGAGGATCTTGGTTTGTAATGTAGAGAATCATAGGCCAACTAGCACTTACTAGGAAATTTTCCATTTTCTACTTTGTTTTGGAACAAACCTACCTTCTCAAGTCTCCATGCTTGATCATCTCACACTTCGTCAACTATTTGGACCAATCTCCAAGGTCCCCAAGCTTCCACTCTTAACATTGATCACACATTTAAAGCATCTCAAACGCCAATTTAATATTCATAGGATCAACCTATAGATCCACATATCTGACCACAATCACAACTCTTGTTTCTCTCAAATGACCCTCAATGGTCATGCCTCAAGCATTAGGCCTACTCTTAAATCCTCTTACCAATGCTTTATGCATCCACTCAACAAACAATCACTCATAGACTTAGAAATTCCACTAATCAAAACAACTTTGATCTAATCACATTTCTAAATCCGATTATCATGCCACTACTCTCCATGACAAAAACCAAACCTTATCCTTCACAAATCCCAACTAGGATTCCTCACTTTCTATGATTCTACCAATGGCATTCTCAATCCATAATTCCTACTACAACTACCATCTCTGTACTCAATGTGATAATTCCCAAACACTAATACCCCTTGACCATATATTGCCCCCAAACACTAATACCCATACCTTAATTATGTCCAACATTTAGATAGCCAGTCATGTATGTAACTCCTTTGTAGAGACAACCACCAACCTGAACTTAAATTAAGTGTTCCATTGTTCCTAATAACTTAAGAGTTAACACACCCTCATTACTCACCCCTATATATTCCTAATCCATTAACTCTTGTACAAATGCCTTTTATTGTTCAAACTCCCAGACTAGACCAATCTTTAATAGTGCAACCAGTCTGACACAAAAATTCAAACATTTTTATTATTGGATCCATGTTCAATTTGATGCATGATTCACTACATGAATCATATTTAATAATAAAATACATGGTTACCCTCCATTACACTATTTATAAGGCTTTGGTACATGTAAAATAGTATAGATTTACATTTCTTTCTCTCGCTCAATACTCAAGATGAGGGTTTTGATAGTCTAAAGAAAAATCATTATAACTTTCCTGATACTACATGAAATTAGGTGCCACAAAGCCCAAAATAAAGAATATTCAGTAAACTACCATCTAAAATAAGTGGATAATTAAATGGACATCATTCTCATGATGAAAAACATGAAAATTAGACAGTTAAAATGTGAACAAAACAAGGGTATTAGTAGTTTTTATAGTTAACTTTGTGTACCTACATATTCTGAATGATACATTAGATTTTGATTATCTTATCATTCTTTTCATATGCAATTTAACTATTGACAACTATTGTTCTTGTCTAAAATATATTTCTTATTTTCATATTAATCATTTTCTTTGTCAACTAAAAATATTGCACTATAAATTTAATACTTTTACACAAATTCTCCAACAATCATCCATGATTGGTACTTTAAAATGGCAGATTTGATCTAATTAGTTATTTTTATACTTAAAAATATAACTACAATCTGATTATGGCTTCTCATGTTACTTTATTAATCCCCAAATTATAATCAATAACTATAGGGATTTTAATTTATTTAATAATATTTACATGCCAAAGAGATTCAATCTCATTCAAGGGTCTTAATCTTCATTAATCAAATTACCACCTTTTGAATTATCAAATGACATAGGCAAAGGATGAATAACTAGAGCCAAAGGCTCACCCAACTATCCAAACCACCCTACAAGAGTTAACGCAACAGAAGCAAACACAAGGAACAACAACCAAAGGCAGAAGAAGAGAGAAATACTTTTATTGATTCATCAAAACATCTTCATACATGCCCAGCTATAAGGCCTTCTAGGTTATAGCCAATTATAAATACATTCACATTCAAAGATCCAACTACAAATTTGCACTTTCAATTCTTCTCTCCAGAATTCCTCTTCCCAAAAACTTGCCTAACTCTAAGCCTAAACACTCTATATATATTTGCCAAAATGGCTTATAGATTATTCTAGAATATTACATAAGAGGAAGGTCAACCCAACAATAGTCTGGACACATCCCAAGAAAAGATCTTAACATAAATATTGTGATTGAAATAAATCTTGCAAGTCGGCTCATAGAAATCACGTCCAAATGCTGACACTCAGCATACATTGGGTAACTCAGCACATGAAGAGTCACTCGACATACATTGGGTAACTCGGCACATGAAGGAATTTCTAGGCACATGAAAAAATTGCTAGACACATGAAGGAATTTCTACAAAAACTTGGCACATGAAGGAATTGCTACAGTAACTCAGCACATGAAGGAATTGCTAGGTGCCAACTTGCAGAATGAACAAAAATGAGTAGGATAACAAGGCAACTCAGGATGATCCTACATCAGACAACTGGGGTTGAAAGAAATGATTCTCTTAATCATTGAGATGTCACAACCTAAGTTGAATCTAACTCAAATTGAGAAATCCATGAAGCATCTTTAATAGGTATGTTCTTCCACTTCACTAAATATTCATAGTAATCTTTTCCTCTTGTGCTCTTTCCAACTCTCTAATCCAATATCTATTCAACTTCTTCAATTTGCTTCTTAGGATAATCATTTGATACAATAACTTCATCCTCTAACTCATGATACTTATAAAAATCAGCAATACTAAATATAGGAGATATATCCATGTCATTAGGTAACTCAACTTCATAAGCATTACCATTGTCAAACTTCTTCAAGATTTTACAAGGTCCAAATTTCTTCATTTTTAGCTTACTATATGTTCTAGCTAGGAATCTTCCTTTCTTTAGATGAACCATCACCTCATCACCAACTTGAAAATTATGGTGTCTTCTTGATTGATAAGAATTCTCCTTATACTTCTGATTACTTTGTTCCAACCTCAACGTCACTTCCTTATGTAAAGACTCCATAAAATCATCAAATTCTTCTCCTGCAGTGCTTCTATTTTCTTCACCAGCTACATCTCTCAAATCCGATATACCTCTAGGATGCATTCCAGTAACAATCTCAAAAGGTGTCTTCCTTGTACTCCTATTCATAGAATTGTTATATGCAAATTCAACTTGTGCCAATACCATCTCCCAATTACTTGGCTTATTTCCAACTAAACATCTCAGCAAATTACCCAAGCTTCTATTCACAACCTCTGTATGTCCATATGTTTGTGGATGGAATGTAGAACTAAACTTCAGCTCAATACCCATCTTTTTCCACAAATTCTTCCAAAAATAACCAAAAAACTTACTATCTCTATCAGAAATAATACTTCTTGGTAATCCATGCAATCTCACAATCTCTTTAAAAAAAAGTTCAACAACATTCTCAGCATCTGATGTCTTCTTACATGACATGAAATGAGCCATCTTAGAAAATATGTCCACTACAACAAATATGGAATCATATCCTTTCATTTTCTTAGGCAATCTAAGAACAAAATCCATATTGATGTCAGTCCAAGGTTTCTCAAGAACAATAATAGGTGTATACAAACCAATATTATGATACACCCCTTTTGCGATTTGACAAACTCCACAACTCTTTACAAATTTATGAATATCCTTATACATTTGCAGCCAATAATACTTCTCTTTCAAAAAACTCAATTTCTTATCAATTCCAAAATGTCTAGCTAATCCACCACTATGCCTTTCTTTAATTAGATTCAACCTCATAGAATTTCTAGGAATACACAACTGAATACCTTTGAACAACATGCCTCTTTGAATGAAATACTCATCATACTTACTTATGTGATCTATCAGATTTGGTGCTCTGTGCTCTCTTCACACCTTAGAAAAATTAGGCTCAGCAGCATACAACTCTTTCATTTCATCAAAACAAAGAACTTCAACCTTCATTTCAATCAACAAAGAATGTCTTCTACTCAATGCATCAGCAACTCTATTAGTAACTCCACTCTTATGCTTGATCACAAATGTAAAACACTGTAAGTACTCAACCCACTTCATATGCCTTTGATTCAATCCCAAGTATTGTAAAGCTTTATGATCAGTATACAATACAAACACTTTAGGAATCAAATAATGTCTTCACTTCTTCAATGCTTGGACAATAGCGTAAAATTCTTGATCATACAAAGAATATTTCCTTTTAGCATCATTCAACTTTTCACTAAAGAAAGCAATAGGTTTACCTTCTTGACTTAATACAGCTCCTATTGCATTACCACTTGCATCGCATTTAACTTGAAATACTTTGTTGAAATCAAGTAAAGCCAATACAGATAATTTAGCAACCTTTTGTTCCAATGTCTCAAAACTCTTATCAACTCCATATGTCCATTTGAATTCCTTTTTATCTTCCCTCATTGTCTCAGTCATAACACTACAAATAGAACTAAAATTCCTTATAAACTTTCTATAAAAACTAGTGAAACCATGAAATGATCTTACCTCACCCATATTCTCAGGTGTAGGCCATTCCAAAATTGCTTTAACCTTCTTAGGATCCATCCTCAATTCATTAGCTGAAATCACAAATCCCAAATACACAATCTCCTCTTGCATAAAAGAACACTTTTTTAGATTAATCAACAACTTTTCCTCTTTCAACCTCTGCAATACTTGTCTAATATGCTCAAGATGTTCTTTCTTAGTCTTTCTGAATATCGAAATATCATCCAAGTAAACAATCACAAACTTACCCAACATTTTTTTCATAACTTCATTCATCAACCTCATAAAAGTACTAGGTGCATTAGTCAAACCAAAAGGCATAACCAACCATTCATACAAACCATCTTTTGTCTTGAAAGAAGTCTTCCATTCATCACCTTCTCTAATTCTGATCTAATGATAGCCACTCTTCAAATCAATCTTGGTAAAATATGTTGCTCTACTCAAAAAATTTATTATGTCATCCATCCTTGACATAGGAAACCTATATTTCACTGTGATCTTTTTAATATCTCTGGAATCAGTACACATTCTCCATTCTCCATTCTTTTTAGGTTCTAATACAATAGGTACAACACATGGACTCAATATTTCTTTGATCAAACCCTTCTACAATAACTCATGCACTTGTCTATTAAGTTCTTCATTCTCTGTAGGTGTCAATCTGTATGGTGCTTTTTTTGGCAAACTAGCTCTAGGAATCAGATCCATACAATGACTTATGCTTCTTACTAGAGGTAAACCATCAGGAATATTATCAAAAATAATGTCTTTATACTCATTCAACAATTCTGTAATTTCTATTGGTACTCAACTATCACTATCTATTGTCACTTAGTCATTACCAGCTTCTGCTACTCGACCATTACTACCAACACTCAGTCCTCTAGGAACTATGGAAAAATAGAGTTGATTCTTCTTTACTTCCTTTTCAAATTATTTTCCATTAAGCATGCAAACTTTCATTGTAGTGCAACTAACCTCATCTACACTTTCAATCAAAGGAAACAATATTTGCTTCTTCCTATTCACCCAAAGAGTATATTGATTCAATCTTCCATCATGCACAACATATCTATCATATTTCCTAAGTCTACCCAACAAAATATGACAACAATCCATAGGCATAATATCGCACAAAACTTCATCAAAGTAATGTGCAATCTTGAACTTCACAAGGCATTGTTCACTTATCAATATCTTATGCTCATCTTTGATCCATGAAACATGATAGGGTTTAGGATGCTTTAGCCTCTGCAATTGTAACTTTGTAACCAACTCTTTTGATGCCAAATTTGAAGAACTTCCACTATTAATAATCACTTTGCAGCATTTTCTAGCCATCTTACATCTTGTCTTGAAAAAACTTCTCCTTAAAATAGGTTCCTCATCACTTTTCTTATTACATAAGGTTCTTCTCACCATTAGATTTTCTCCAACTTCAAGTCCACTCGGTGAACCCTCATCATCTCCTTGAATCATGATATTTCTATTATCTTGCCCACTTTTAGAGGATCTACATTCAAAAGATCTATGTCCCTCTTTACCGCATCTGAAATAATTACCATGAAATCTACCTCTAGAATAAGAATTACCTCTTCCTCAATAAGAATTAGTGCCTCCTTGGTAAAAATTACCACTTTTCCATTCGGTCTTGCCTTTGTCATCATTCTTCCATTTAGATTTTCCTTTATCCTACATAAAATTGCCAGATCTACCACCTTCACCATAAGATCTACCTCTGCCTCTCTGGAATCTACCACCTCTACCTCTTTGTCTTTGTTCATGCTTCTTTGTCAAGATCTCCTTAGCTTTCAAGGCATATTGATATGCTTCTTCTACACTTTCCAACTTCACAAAAGTTATTTCATCTTGTATTCCAAATCTCAATCCATTAATGTACCTTGCAAATTTTCTCAACATCATCATCCCCATGTCTAGGTCTGATGTCCAATCTATAGAATTCCTCAGTATATTCTTTCATAGTCATGTCCTTTTGTTTCAAATTTTGCATCTTTCTCAACAAGCTAACTTGGTAATCAACAAGGAGGAATTTTTTATTTACCTTGTTCACCATCTTTCACCAAGTTTTGATCTTCTCCTTTCCTCTCCTTTGTCTATCAATTTGCAAGTGCTCTCACCATAGTGATGCATGACCTTTCAACCTAGTGACTGCAATCTTCACCTTTCTATTATTAGGAGTGTTTTCATACTCAAAGAAATTCTCCATATAAGAGATCCAATCCAACACAACATCGGTATCTAATTTTCCATCATAAAGAACAACTTCTACAACAGGCTTTGAATTTTCCCTAGACAACACTTGCAACAATCTTTCCTCATCTTGATCTTCTTTAGGTTCTGGATTATGGTTTGGTGCTACTGCTTCATCATCACTTACATTATCAAGATGTGCTCCTCTCCTCTGGGTTGTCTCCATGACATCTAATCTAGCTGCAATTTGTCTCAACTGATCCAATATAGCATTATCAACATTATTTCCTCTACCACAAACCATCTTTTCAAATCAAGTTCCTGCAAGATTGTAACCCTCTGAAAGTTATAGGTCAAATCCATAGATCTGCAACCCTAAAACCAAATTTGAATCAAGGTTCTACACAATCCAACCTCTGCAAGGGTAAACCTTAGTCTTTGATACCAACTGATGCAGGCAAAGGATGAATAACTAGGGCCAAAGGCTCACCCAACTATCCAAACCACCCTGCAAGAGTTAACACGAAAAAAGCAACAATCAAAGGCAAAAGAAGAGAGAAATACTTTTATTGATTCATCAAAACATCTTCATACATGCCCAACTATAAGGCCTTCTGGGTTATGGCCAATTACAAATACATTCACATTCAAATATCTAACTACAATTTTGCACTTTCAATTCTACTCTCCAGAATTCCTCTTCCCAAAAACTTGCCTAACTCTAAGCCTAAACACTCTATATATACTTGCCAAAATGACTTACAGATTATTCTAGAACATTACATAAGAGGAAGGCCAACCCAACAACAGTCTGGACACATCCCAAGAAAAGATCTTAACATAAATGTCATGATTGAGATAAATCTCACAAGTCAGCTCGTAGAAATCAAATGCTGACACTCGACATACACTTGGTAACTCGGCACATGAAGAGTCACTTGGCATACACTAGGTAGCTTAGCACATGAAGGAATTGCTACAGTAACTCAACACATGAAGGAGTTGCTACAGTAACTAGGCACATGAAGGAATTGCTAGGCACATAAAGGAATTGCTAGGCACATGAAGGCTTTGCTAGGCACATGAAGGAATTGCTAGGGACCAACTTGCAAAATGAACGAAAATGAGTAGGATAACAAGGCAACCCAGGATGCTCCTACACCATCAAAATAATACTTCTTCACAAATTTTATCACCTAAGTATAGGATACAACCTCAATTCCTAAGCACAAGCATGTACCTCAACATATATTTGAGATTTTTATTTTTCATTTGAAATTGAATCCTATCAAGTGCATGCCTAAGTGGGAATCCCCCTTTAATTTGTTTACTTCCTTCATCTCATTCCTATGAAGACATATGCTAATTAGAACTACTTCTAAAGTTATCTTAAATCAAAATTCTTTACTCCACACTTTCTCACATGTCAAAATATTAAAATAATCATAAAATTTCAACTTCATTGTGCACTGCAACATAACCAACCCTTAATTTTACACCTTAATATTCATTAGCAAACACACAACTCTCAATATTTCTCTTGCACCTTCAACATGCTTACCTATCAATAATATTTCACTTTTGAAATTGAGTTTCTCTTTACCAACATACACCTCAACAAGCATTCATTAGAAAACTAAAAGAAAAACTCACCTTAAAGCATGCCCCTATATGCATTGTCTTAATTCTTCTAAATTTTATTACTTGTTGTCGTTAATAGGTGCATAGCTCTTTATAAGAAATTGATTTTTAGAATTTGAAATAAATCTTTGTCTAATAAGGGTGTACTTCAACAAGAATCTTTCCAATATGCCTCACAAGAATCTTGAGATGGTAGACATTTTCTATACAAGCAATTTTTCTTAGGATAATGATGGTCCAACATTGAGTTCATTAGTCTAACATAGTGAGGCAATTAAAGTGGAAGAGGGTTGGATATCTATTAGGGGTAACATATCTAAGAAGTTTTAATCCCTCTTTTGACATGTCTCTTCGTTCCCAAAAGGGTGGGGTTAAATGGAAATCTTGATGATTTAAGGTTGATTTGGAGGTGTTTGATGGTGATTTCGAAGAGGGTAAAGAGGATGGAGATGGTGTGCTCAAATGCCAGTGAATTTGGGATTTTTTTACTATCATACTATAGCATAATAATAATAAAATATAAGACTTAGTATCTCTTACTCCCAACTCAACACTGAAAACCTTACCTTGAACAGTGCTGAAAAACTCTTCGTCATGTCACTGGAAGCCCACACTTTGTAGCATGAATGAATGAAGATTCACTTTACACACACACACACACACACACACACACACACACACACACACATATGTTAAAATTTTGATGCTAAACTTAATTGTCATTAAAATTTTGACGATATTGGGAGCATATTTTTTATATAATGAATTTAAAAAGCCAAATTGGCTTGTCATCAAAATTTTAGGTTGAAAATGACCCCCAAATGTACTAGTGACTTTTAATAGTAGTTTATACGTTTCTAGTTACTCTCTAAGTTTATCTTAAGGAGGGGTGTTAGAGTAATTAGATATTTTCTAATTAACTCTATTCTACTTAAGTTAAATTTTAGGCATCTAATAATTAATTGTTTTATTTATTATTATAATACAACCTAGGGTTACCTTTTAGGGTTTTGATCTCCTTTATAAAGATTGATCTCTTTGTAATTACTTATTCACTCGGTATATTTTTGTTTAATTCAATTGCAATGTCTCCTTTATGGATTTGGGAATTCCAACCTCCATAGATTTTATTTTTCTCTTTCTGTGATAGGTTTTTACATGTCTTGGGAGTTGTGGGGTTGATCTTTCATCAACTTCAGCATTTTCAATAATAGATTTTTTATGTGAAGATATTTTTAAATGATAATTTATTGGTATATGATAAATTAAATAAATAAATAATATTTATTTAGTCTATCAAAAAAATATTTTACTTGAATTGAAAATTAATTTTAATTTATTTTACACACATTAAAATATAGTTTAAAGAATATTGGTTCATCATTACAAGCACAAAATATTGTAACTCCTAGTTTATTGGGTGTTTTTCTTGGGTAGAAGATTAAAAAATGAACATGTGATACGACACCATGCACGCGAGGGAAAAGCCTACTCAAAGGTAATTATTTTCTATGAAAAAATTTAAAAATTTAGTCTGAGGGGTTTCTTGTGCGCATTAACATTTATCTCAATCATATCATAATTTTATATTCTTTTTAATACTCCAAAATGTTCATTCCATATTTTCTATTGAGAGTTGTGGGATTGTGATGGTTCCTATATGTTTAATTTTCCACTCTTTTTCAAAAATCTTTTGTAAACAAGTTAGGTTAGAAGAACCATTGGAGCAATAAAAAAAATATTTTTAATACCATGAAAACTTTTGATAATAAGGGACTAGCAAACTTGTATAAAAGGTTTTTTTTTTTTTGGTTGTTGGAAAGGTTTTATTTCGAAGTATTTTTTCTATGTTTTTTAAAATAGCAACAATGAAATAAGGGGCCTGGCTCTTTTTACAGATACAAGGTTTAAGAAATAGCAACATTTCATAAAGACCACACAAAGTTAGCACAAGGGGTGCTAATAAAAAATAGAACTAAAAAAAAAAGGCATCAAGGCCTTTTTTCAAACAGAGCAGGCCAAAACTCACACTGCAAGGGAAGATGGGAGAGAAATATCCTAAGCTTTTGAATAACTGAAATAATATAAAGGAAAAGACCACAAAAGAAAAACAAACTCACACCATAAAAGGAGGAAGTTGTGAGTTCCTTCTCTTCCTTTGGACAATCGTTTAAGTGATACAATCATTAGGTTCCCCAAAAAATGAGGCATTATTAAGGATGTTGACAACACAACAAACAAAGTGTTGAAGAAGCTAAGAAATTTTAGCAGAACCATGGTGCAAGGCCATAGGAGAAGAGGAAGCAGAAGTGCCCACTTGGTCTAAGGGTTGAGCATCAACATAGTAGGTGGCAATAGTAGGAAGACTTAGAACAATAGCTAGAGCTTGTTCACAAATAAAAGATTTAATCAGTCATAAAAAATAGTAGGTACCTCATCAAGAACTTTTGTAGGGGTAACATTTTTGTTGGCAATTTGGAAGCCATCATAGGAGGACTCTAAGAGGAAGTCATCAACTTGAATAGTCAAATGATGGAAACAAACAACCTTCCATCAAGAAGCAACACCTTTGTGGTGTAAAAGAACATAATCCAAAGCCAAGTGAGCACTAGAAAAATAATATCAACAATGGAAGGGGAGGCACTCATAATCATACACTTATGTCGACAAATGGTCTCTAATGATGAGCACCATCTCACCAAGGAGTAGTTGAAACAAGTCCAAGTCAATTAAAATACAAGATAAGTAGTATGATACAATATTGTCGTAGCTTCATCAGCCTTAAAGAACTACCCAAGGGAGTTTCCAACATCCTCATAGCAAGACATCTCCTAGAAATGTAGTGGGAGATCAGGAAGATGAACCTATACTAGATGCACATTAAGTGGTTCAATAAGAAGATTGAAATAAATTGTGCAAGTTTTGGAAGAAAGGGAATAATTTCCCCAAACCCACATCTTGATTGTGATAATATCTCAATCTTCATAAGAACATAAGGTGGCAATAAAGAAACCCTTAGCACATGGATAAAGCTCAAAATCACCAAAGATAAGGGGTTTCAAATTGTTAGTTACTCTACACTATAGATCAAAGAGAGAAGGCCAAAGACCTAAAAATTTACCCACCAGCCCATGTTGAGGATGGCAATCAATTTTTGTCCACAAACCACCATGGGTGAGGCCTTGGAATAGGAAATGAGATGAGCTTTCACTCTTGAGGGGTCATCAAAGGAAAACTTAGTAGCATGAACATAACTCTTGTAACTAGTGGCAATATTTTTTTTTTTGGGGAAGCCCTCCAATATTAGGCCTAAGGCTGCCAACACTAACCACCAAGGTACTTACTAAAGGAAAAATAGGGTCCCTTGTAGAAGGGACCAAAGTGGCTACATAAAAATTAGAAGGACCAAATCAAGGTGGGAGTAGAGAGGATCCCATCTTTCAACCAAAAGCCAATATCATGGATGCCACAAAAAAGACAAGGCACCCATCATCAACTAGTGACAACATAGTAGAATCCCTAAATGTAGTAGCAATAGGAGTACATGTAGCAAGAACAAAATCCTAAACTCAATGATGATAGGAGTGCTCATCACAATGTCTAATTTAAGACTTAAGGTTTGAGAGGTAGAAAAGTCATTTGGAGTATGATCTTAATATTGTCTTTTATTATTATATCTAAAAGAGATTTAAATCATGATGAATAATGTAATCGAGGATCATACCACCACTTTAACCATTTGTGCTCAACTAATTAAGCTACAATTCTTTTTTTTTTTTAATTACTTCTAATTTAAACAAATTTTAGCAAGTATAAAAAGCAATATATTTTACTTAACTATAGGCATGAGACCCATTATAGAAGAGAAACTAGAAATTTAGAAACTTAGAAGAATGAAATGACTTAATTCATCTCAACATTTAATAGATGGTTTTCTAATGTTTTGATCCGATATGTTTGGATATATTGAAAGTAGTTTATGAAATCTAATCTTGGCAATTTGTATAAGATTAATTGCCAAATTGGTCCTATGATTTGGAAGCGTGACCTTGGAAGTGTAGTTGATCCTTTTTATGCAATTTTGAAGTTTGAATGTTGAGGGTTTTATTACTTACAAATTATTTTTTATGGTTGTTCTATTTTAAATAAATCAAAACGAGTTGTATTAAGAAGCATCATAGAGATTGAAAAGTAAAAATTACAAGGAAGTGTACTACTCTCTTATGATTGCTCAAGTCCTAAGAAAAAGGTGCTAGTGTAAAAGAGACCATGTAGTTGGAGATCAAGGTTTGATATTGAAATTGATAGTTTCTCAAACTTTAAAAATGTTGTGATAAATAAAACAATATGTCATCATTCAAACATACATTAAAATATGTTATATTGATGTTCTTTAATTTAAAATATAATTACAAGGTTAAACATTTCTTATTTTGCAATCTCCACCTTATATTTTTGTGTTCAATTCGGTGCAAACCCATCTAGTATGTATTGAAGAGTGTTTTCAAGAACATTTTCATCTAATTTTGGACTTGTACTAACCATAAGTATAATGTAAGGCATCCAAACTTGTAAATAGTTATGTTGTCATCTCCATAAATTTGGACAGTTGTATCACCAAGGACACCTACACCCCTTGTCATTGGTGTAAAACTATTTAAATTTCAAAAATTAAAGGGTCTTTCATTTTGTGCCCTAATCTATACTATATTTTCAATGGTCACCCTCCTATAAATATTAATATATTCTTGTTTAAAAACACATTTCAAACCCTTTGCTCATAGAACACTTACAAATTAGAAAAATTATTGGCACTTATGTCCACCAATGTATTGGTGGGTTGCACTTACTATTAAAAAGAATGGTAGAAGATTGATATTTCAAAATTTTGTACCTAATTTTTGTCATTAAAGCCATATATCCCATGTGATCTTATTATGATCTATTTCCTATCCATTTCATCATTCCCTCATAATAAGCCATGTTTCTTTTTCTTTTTCTTAGGAAACTAAACTTTGAAAATCCTTACCTTTGCTCCCTTCTTTAGATCTATAATGATTTCCTTAATTCTTCCCTTGTTTGCATCTCCTCATGTGATCTCCATCTTTTTGTTTGACTATGCCATTTCACACAACACTTGTGCTTAACTATCTCTCCTAGGTTGTGTCAATATGTTCATAGACATCTCCACATTCTCATTTACAATTGACCACCAAGTTTTCATGCACTTGAGATTATTAATCTTATTGTGGAAGATTGCAAACAAGATATTAATTTATACAATATCTTAACATCCTTTTATCCCTTCTCCCTAAACTTAGCTCATGTTTATTCTCACTCAAAATTACGCATACATGTTTTATAAGAAAGATTAGCACCGTAAGTTAAAGATAGAAAATTCTTATAAATAGAAATATTGGATCCTCAAACACTTTTCCAAAGGTTACATTTACTCTTTAACACTATTATACAACCCCCTTGATATTTATGCATGAAAATAGAGAGACATAAATAGAAGTGTGTTGATTACTAAATGGCCAAGCCCATGAATCTATGTGGCATGTGTTATAACTTACAAGTAAAAGCATGTTGTGAATTCAATGCATCTAAGTACACCATAGTGATGAGTTATAGATGGAACAAAATATAACCATGAAGGAGATGAAGATATTTACACAATATATAAGTAAATAACACATGTAAGGAAATAATCATACTTAAAGAGAGTCAAAGCTTGTGTCAATATTTTAATAGAGTTACTTCAATACAATTTCTCCCTCCAATTTATACAAAATATATCCTAATTCAAGCTACACTATATAACCAGAAAATAATACATGAACTATATAAATGGTATATTCCCTTTGTTTCTCTATATATTATGTGGCATCCATTGATGATGCAAGAACAATATACACACTAGTAGATTTGGTGTTAATTTTTTACCTTAATTTTGACCTTATGCCATTTTCCATTTGATTTTAACTTTATTTTTTGTTAAAATCTCAAGTTGGTCAAAATTTTGACCAACATGGATTATAAACAAAAGAGAGAGAGAGAGAGAGAGAGAGAGAGAGAGAGAGAGAGAGAGAGAGAGAGAGAGAGAGAGAGAGAGAGAGAGAGAGAAAGAAGTGTGCAGGAGGAGGGATTTTCACTATGAGCTCATGGGCGCAGGAGGAGGGATAACACAAAAGATAATGAGGTGAAATAAAAAAACCCCTAATTTCACCAATAACTACAAGAATGATTTCACTGAGAACTAGTGTAGTGATAACATAAAAGCCGAGTTCTATTCTTTACTTGGTCTCTATGCTACTGTACTTCCCTTTTACAAAGTGATACAATCTAGAGTTGCCCAAGGTATCATTGATGTCTTGAAGCATGGGAAGCGAATTCATGTGATTGATTTGGGAATTCGAATTGGGTGTCAATGGACATTGTTGATTCAATCCCTCTATATGGGATCTTCTTCTTCTATAGTTAAGTATCTCAATATCATAGTCATTGGTGTGAATTCTAATAACCTAGAAGATAGAAGATGAAGACTTACATGAGAGTTTGCTAATTCTCTGGAAGTCCCATTTTGGTATAGCCTAATAAAGATCTCAAAGTTGGAGGACATTAATGAAGGTTTATTTGATGTGAAAGCATGCAAGTTTGTGGTCATGAATGTTCCAACTATTTTCATAAATTTTTTATATGAACTTGACAAACAAAGCTCATTTCTCTAGTAAGTCATTTGTTCGGGGGGGAGTGTTCCCAAACAAAGCTCGGAGACATTATTCGAAAGGAGTGAAAAATCATCAATTTATGAGTTATTTAATCTGCTATTTTGATGCTAGTAACTCGTTCATCATCTACTCAATGGAGGAAAATGTAAGAAGAAATCTTTTTCTAAGGCCCTATTCTTAACATTTTGAATGATAGTGTGTTTTTATAGGGGGAAGTTTTATTGTTTTTCAATTTACAAAAAAAGTGCCCGAGTTAATCTAGACTTTTGGAATTTCATTATTTTTCTATAGATCGTAAACATTTAGATACCTAAGAACATTACACTAAAAGTTTCTTTACAGTAATGCAGAATAAGGGTTGTCGTATAGTTGTAAAAAAAAAGCTCATTTGAAATAGGGGCAGGGGTAGGGGCATTTGTTGTCCCAAACAATCAAATTAAAATTTTTGTTAAGCTATTTTTCCTCAATGTATGGTTTTGTGTATAGTTTCCTATGTCTTATTGTGGAGAAACAAGTGAATTTCTTTGAGCATTCTTGCTAGTGCCACATTCATATGGCTACTTTTAGAGTGGCTAGAGTACCACTTGTTGATGTTGATTTGCATCAGCCTTTTATTTTGTATGATGATCTTATTTCTCTGGTTGAATGTTGCATTTTTATTTAACAAGTTAGACTTGTTTTCATATTGTATTATATGTTAGGCTAATTTTTCTATGTAGTGGCTCATAGCCTATGTCATGCCCAAAATTTAAAGGCCAAAACACAACCACAACAGAAAAAAATTTAATACATACATATATATATATATACACACACACACTCACACACACACACACACACACACACACATATATATATATATATATATATGTATGTATGTATGTATGTATGTATGTATGTATGTATGT
Source organism: Cupressus sempervirens (assembly GCA_028749045.1). Lineage (NCBI taxonomy): Eukaryota > Viridiplantae > Streptophyta > Pinopsida > Cupressales > Cupressaceae > Cupressus > Cupressus sempervirens. Next base: position 289,408,175 of record CM053783.1, on the reverse strand, counting down.
ATGTATGTATGTATGTATGTATGTATATATGTATGTATTTAAAATTATTAATACTATTATTGTAAATTTATTTATTCAAGAGTCATCTACTCATGGTCATATCAGTTTAATGTTTTGGTATAGCTTACCACACTTAATCTCAAAGGGTACGACCATAATGGGAAACGTCATATCAAGTGCACAGCCTAACACAAGCTTGATTTGCCACTATGTTGTAGGCTCTAGCATTTCTAGTATTACAAGGTTAATCATCAACTACGTTTCTTTGTTCTTGTTTTCTATGGTTTAGTTACTCCAAAATTCGGTGGATGTTCTAGGATGTTGATTTTATGACAAGTTCCTAATAGGTTCCTGCTCCTTTGACTAGACTAATGACCATGAATTAAATATGCACTGACTTGCTATTATTGTTATTCTTAATATTCTCTAGTATCCTATCATTAGTTATCATTGACCGTTGTCAATTGACACCCACATCAAACTTTATGAATGTAGGTACATTCGTCTTGCATCCTAACTTTCAATTACTAGACCAACTAATTAGGGTAAATATATGTGCAACAAATAAAAGTTTAATTTCGAGATTACCCTCTAATTTTACTCCCTACTTATGGCCTTACCACTTCCTTATTAGTGTTGGTTAAATGAAAGTAACTAAAGAACTTGCATGACAAATTTGAATCCTATATTTATTTAGTACATATAAATTTCTATAGTCCCCACTAATCTTATTACTACTAGGGGTTTGCATACCATTCAATGTATCCTTTCATAAATTAATTGTGTGGACGTACTGAGACATTATATAGACTAAGTATTTGTCACCAACATTTGTTCCTCATACTATTTTTAATTATTCATTCATTTATTGTTATTACTTCTACTTTATTGCTTTATTATTTATTATGATTTTATTCTTATTTTATTTAGATTTAGATATTAATTTCAAATACATCCTTGGTTTATTAAGGTCAATCACCCAAATGTATTAACCCACATAATGTAACCATACCATTTATTTCAAGACCCCTAAATTACTTCAAATATCCAACCTTTCAAACTACTCCTAAATCTTACCCTATCTCATCACTTCCCAAGACAATATGTCTTTATATCAATTAAATGTCATTTTCTACATCCCAACCTATGTTCCCATGACTAAATGTATTAGAAGAAATATAGGAAAAAATCAATCATTAATAATTAACCACCTATTCTTTAATTACTAACACACTGCCCTTACATCTTAATTCTGCATTATACTTATTTCTAGTAATTACCTAACATGTTGTTAAATTCCATATAATACTCTTACATTAATTTGGACTACATTGATTTATTAGTACTAGATTAATCCTTAATTTTCAATGCTATCGTATCCACCTAAGCCAACTCATCTACTAACTTTGCCAAGACCGAGGCACTTTGTCTTAAGAAGATAAGAGGACATACCCCTTTTTTGGCACCTATGAATGATGGATGCGACCAGTCTAACCTCCTGCTTGTCCTCACCTACATAAGCACCAAGTTTTGGTTTATTAGGAAATAGTTTTCCTAGAACAAGGGGTTTTTGACATGTGGTAGAAGGATGTCACCTTCGGCACCGGCTACGGTGCGACATATTTGCACCGAGCCGGTGCCCATCTACACGCCTTGGGCTGTCCTTCACTGACGGCACAGTCTGCCAAATATTTCTTGTCGTGCAAAATTACTGTCAACGAAATGACTCTTGCCGTGCCATGGGTTATTTTTTTTTATCAAATCTTTTCATATATTTTAAAGTTTAGTGTAAAAATTATAATTTTTTTTAAATATATAATATTTGCATATGTGTTGTCCCTCTAACATGGAAACGTGCAACTACTTATTTTTAAATTGCTGACAACAAATTAAAACTTTAGATAAACTTTAAAAAAAAATTAAACTCCAATTTTTAAATATTAAATGGTTTAATTGCAAGGGTAATGGTAAAAATCATAGATGATTTTTTAAATTTAGAATTAAGATAAAAATATATATTATTTAGTTGTAAATAGTTTATTGAATAATAAGTTTTAGATCTTAACTTTATTATTATATTATATTAAAATAAATAATATTTAAAATATTTTTTAATCAATTAGATATATTAAGCATTATATAATATAAATTTTCATACTAGTCAAAATTATTAGACGCACGATGACTTGATTCTAGTGGACTCTTTTGTGAGTCATTCAACTTCACCATCAATCGACCAAAGGTCTATTGACATAACCTTGTATTTTGTTGTTGTGATCCTCTTTAATACTGTTTGAACTATTTGTATCTATGCTTTAATAATAATTAATAGAAAATAAAATAACATATGTAATATAATATCAATAATATAATTATTTCAATATATAAAAACTTGAATAAAATTCAAATCATTAAACATAACCACTAACATAGAAACTGTGTTTAAATCATAATTAAAACTAGGAAATTGCACCTTTAATAAGGTGCAATAGGTAAGCCTAGACTAGGTGTATTTTTAATAAAAAAAATCTTAGTTCAAATTGTAAACACAATCCTAACCCATTATCCTACTATGAGTATCACAAAACTAAGCATACTTTTTAATGTAATCTCAATTCTTACCTTAACACCAACTCTAATAAAAATTGGAACCCTAATTATAATTCTAACTATGATTAATCCTTTATTTGAAACTTTTAAACCTTAATCTAATCACAATTCTAACTATGAAATAAAAAATAAATAAATTTAAAATATTATGTATAATATAAAAGATAAATTTATGAACACTAAATTAAATCTAGATATATATTGGAATTTAGAACTAAAACAAGACCTAAATCTAAAACTAAAACTAAAATATATTTTATAAGACTTAAATCTAAAAGTAAATTTATTTATTTTTTAAAATTTGTTATTATAATATTTTGTAAATCGGTATCCTTATCTTAACACTCAAATTATTTAAAATGTTATGAATAATAATAAAAAATAGATATTTATGAATAATCAATTTAATTTAATTTTTTTAATCGTCAACACTAATTAGCTCGTATATGTATTTTTTCTATGACCGCAAGTAGATTTGAACCCAAGACCAGAGGCTCACAAATAACCATTGTGTTGTAGGCTCTTGCCTAATAATCAATTAAAATTAATCATATATTACAATTTAATTAAAACAAGACTTAAATGTAAAAGTAAAATTCATTTTTAAAAAAATAAAATTATCATTATAACATTTGATAAAATGGTTGACAAATCAAATTAAAGCTTTAAAATAATTAAAACATGAAAATAACAAAAAAAATCTTTACAACTTTATAAATAAAATAAAAATCTTATGATTTATGAAAAAAAAATTATTTTATTTTTTTTCTAAATTATAACTTAAAACTAAAATTTGAAGGAAACCCAAAGATACATGATTGCTCCCACATATTTTAGATTAGGTTTAATTTTTTTACTATTGTCATGTTGGAATAACTTTCAACAAGTTTTTCTGCCTATAGAGTAATTTTTGGTTGGTCTTTATTATAGACAAAAGTAATGTTAGCAAACTAAAATATAAATTCATAGAAAAAATACATATATGAGCTTTGAACATATTGATTGTGAATTCAATAAACATTCTTGTAGGAATTAGTTGTTTTTATTTTGATGTACACTCTATCGATCAAGAGATGATGTCCTACACATGGAGAAGAAATTTTGTTTAATAATTACTCTTTTAATTTTTATTCAAATAATGATTTAATTCACAACCTTATAATGCATCATTTAAATACTAATTTTATATTACCTATTTTTATTAACTAAAGAATTATGAAATAATACTTATAAATAAGTTTTCAATAAAAAATATTTTATCATTTTTAAAATGAATTTATTATTTTAATAGTTTTAAGTTTGAAATTATCTGAAATTAAACAAAAATAATAATATTTTTATTATCTATAATTTTTAAATTTTTAGACATTAAACTAAATCTTAAAATGTATAAAAGATTTGGTTAGAAAAAATAGAATATATTCTGTGCTATAATAAGTGAATTGCATGGCAATCAGATTTGGTTAGAAAAAACAGAATATATTCTGTGCTATAATAAGTGAATTGCATGGCAATCATTGTTTCGCTGACAGGATGAATTATTTACTGACTGTGTTGTCAGCAAAGGACATCACGGTGTGGGCAGCCTAGGTGCGTAGACGGGCAGCGGCTCGGTGCAAATATGTTGCACCGTAGCCGGTGCCGTCACCTTCCAAGGTAGGTACTTTATGTTAATCATAGCTTGTTCTTTTTTTCACTTTACATTCCCCTCTACCCGTGCCCCTTCCTCCCCACTTCCAAGGTGATGTGACTTGGTCTAATCATCCTTTAATGTGCAAGAAAGGTTAACATTGGCTTGACTTTTTACATGGTGGGAAAATCTCTGCAAGGTGGTTTCCATAAGGCTTGCGCTACATAAGCCTTATGGAAGGATTTTTGGCGCCTAGGTTGGGGTGGCAGGGACCTCCTGTCCTTCCACCCCATTTAATACTTTTATTTTATGTTTGTTTAATTTGGATGAGATAGTCACCTAGGCAAGTGGAAGTAGATAGGGCCTAGGGCATGTTTAGCTCGTAACTTCTTCCTTGAATGGTATTAATGCCCAATTCGAATTCTGCTTTAATATTACTTGTTATCCTTATTATTATTTTACTTTGCTTTGGTTTGGTATGATGCTGACTTTCAAGTCACGAGACTTCCCATATGCATCTTATAGAATAAATGGTTGTGATGTCAAAGTATTTCTTCTTAAGATATACATTATTAATATTTAATGTACTAGATTCAAAGAATATTCTTATTAATATTTTATTGTCCCTAATAGGCATGGGTAATTTCTCACATTCTCATACATTTTCTAGAGAATGAGAAAGTGTAACTATAGGAGGTTTCCACAACAAGCTTAACGTATTTCTCTTTTTACTCATTTTGGAGATCATGTTTAGTTGACATTGACTTGATTAACTCCCTTACTAATTTCTAATTGTAAGTTTGATAATGTTGTAGCATCTACATCACCAATGATTTATTTAAGCTTGAAATTCAAATGAGCTATCTCTATCCATATACAAGGTACTATCAAAGTATGATAATGTCCATCCATTGTCTCAATAGCATAACATATGATTTTACAAAGTAATCACCTATACTTCAAATTGGATTGACTATATCAATAAAAATTCTTCAACCCATAATCTATGAAATATTTCCACCAACAATTTTATAGACATCATAAGAAGAATCTTGTTTCATGACTGTTCCATAATACATAAATCACATAAGGTGAAATTTTACCATGAAGATTTTCCTTACAAGTAATTATATATATAAAATCCTCAAACTTGCCTTGTACAATTCAACTTTATACAATGATATACAACTCCTTTTACTTCACAATGCAGGAACAATAGAGACTTGATCTCACAACACAATTAAGAGGACATGAACATTAAGCTCTCTTTGCACACTTGAATCATTTCAACTTTATCAAGGGTGAGACCCTAATGTCTTCAAGCAATCCGTCTACACAAAACCTGCATACACACACAAACTAGGAACCATGAAGGCTCACCTCCCAACCTAGGCCTCAAGGAGACCACCCTCGCGCTAGTGGAAACAAGGCTCAACCAGGATATATTCAAACAACATCACAATAACAAGAACCAACATGAATACCATAGTTTAACAACACATTTACAATTACCAACCAAGGCTTGCACAATGATTCACAGATGGAATCATAAACATTGGGTGAAGGTGGGCTCTTCAAGGAGGAGAATGCCATATCCTTGTAAAACAACAAATCTTGCAATTGTAATATTCCAATAAGGCTTCCAAGAAACATGCCACAACAAGGCTATTAATAACACATGCCTCAACAAGGCTATCAACACTTACTCCTCTTCACATATCCTCACTTATACCTCCCATAGAACAAATTACAATATTTCAATAAGGCTTCCAAGAAACATACCACAACAAGGCTATCAATAACACATGCCTCAACAAGGCTATCAACACTTACTCCTCTTCACATATCCTCACTTATACCTCCCATAGAACAATAGAAAGGCATATGGCTTCAATGGAGCCCATACTCCATGAAATCTATCCCCTCTCCAAGAGAAGGATTTCTCAACTCCAATGTCAAGCCCAACTAACCCCTTCACCCCAAGGCTTCTCTTCCCTCCCAAGGGTGAGTGAAGCCTTCACACCCAACATAACATTCAATCCACCACAAAAAATTCAAGAAACAAGATCAAATGCAAGTAAATCCAACATGCTCATTTACATACACAATAACTACTACATACACTACATGCAACACTTAAACCTTACAAGAAGAGATAAGAAAATTCATGGCACGAAGCACTAACCTCTTTCCAAGCTAATGGCTATGAAGTGGTGATGAAGAGCTTCCTTCTATTCTTTCAAGTCTCCTCCTACAAACCCTAAGTGTCTCTACAATTAGAGAGTGGGTGAACAACCCCTAAGTTTGGTACAAGCTCCCTAAAAAGACCTCTACTTCCAACCCCACCTATCCCCCATTACACCCTTGTACCTTTCTACCAATAAGAACTTAACCAGGTGGAGGGTGAGGAAAGAAGTCATGTGACACTCTAATTTTCGAATTGGCTTGAAAATGACTAGTTTAGAGGGTCTCCTAAGTCCCCTAGGCCAACTTATGGGTATATTTAGACCCCAAAACTATACTACTACCATGTGGGAGACTTATTTTCACCAAAATAACACTTGGGAACCACTTTTAGGCTCTCTAAAGTTCCTACCAAATTTTAAATTTGAATCATGAAGGTGACTCATCCTAACACTCTCCAAGGTGGGCTAACTTAATTTCATAATGGGGATTAAATTCAAGTTAAATAACTTCATGCCTAAAACCCTATATGACATGCCATTTACACATAGACAACACAAGTATCAAATGACACACACATTAAAACACTTACACATCACGATGACATGTCTCTAAATAATCATGATCTTTAAACTTATAACACCCATGCACAAACACATTACAAAATAAACACAATACAATGAGGTTTTGAATCTTCCAAAGATTCACCTTGGCTTAACCATGTTCACATGGGTTTGAACCTTGTTTCCCCGAATAATTTCCATGGTTCCACTTTCCTACACACTCAATTTAATGTCAGTAGCCCAATAAAATAATATAGAAATATATGCAAATAAGTGCAAAATAGTCCAATATCACTTAATTCACATTAACATATTCAGTTAACTTCCATCTAATTATTTTCATAAAGTATTCAAAACATTGCAATATCAAGATATGTGTATCAACATTTATCTTTCTTATCATAACAAAATTACCATCTAACACTACTACGATACTTGTCTATCATAGCCATGAAACACTGAGGTCATATCTATTACATCATTAAAACAAATAAATGGATCCTAGTATATGTCTTAAGTGGAGATCACTAACATGGAAACATGTAACTAGTATCTCTTCAGTCAAGTTAAACATAACAACATTCCTATCAATACCCCTTTAGTACATTACGAGGGTGTGTGTGTTTTAGGGTTAATCCCTCAAGCCATTAGAATGTTCCAAAATTATGTCATCGTGATTTAAAAACAATCTATGAATGCAACCATTTATATTTTGTTGATGTTATAATCTACATCCACTGTTATCCCTTACAAGAGAAAATGTTAATTCTTCTTTTCTAATTTTGGCTAGTGAACCATTCTTTGAATCCTTTGATCGAGTCCCTCGCTTGAACATATAGAGTTTCATTTTCATGTGATCTTATCTACTCAACCGAATGTTATTGAACAGGTATCACACTTATAATAACCAAAATATGCTTTAGTCTCTAATAGGTTCTCATAAATCATTATTAGTAACAAAAATGTCAATCATAACCTAATTAACTCCTAATCATATAAGATCTATAATAGGGTACTAGTGTGGGCCTTACAGCCTAGTCTATCTTTAAGGGGTTTTGTGGTTTAAAAAATATTCAAGTTTCATATTTATTTCTTTTCAAGATTTGTCCAAGTGTTCCCCAAATTTCTATTCTGAAGAATATCTTTATTGACATTGTTGTTACTATCAGAAATGAAATTAATTGGTTCTTAAGCTTTCCACAAGATGTTGAAGTAGGGAAAGATGTCAAGACATTCCTTGTGGTATTTTTCTTTTCTTATATAATGTTATTTCCTACAATCTTATATCATATTCATCCATTAAAATTTGAGTCGTGGATTCTAAAATACAAATTTTGAATTTTGTAGGTTGTAGGAGTTTTATTTATTGCTGCTATAATTAGCAGTTATTGCAACATTTATAACAATATTTTACATAGGTAAGTTATTAAGAGCTTTCCCTAAGTTTCTTTTTACATCATTATGAATAGTTTATTTCATTTGTTTTGAGTTGGATTGGTAGTTGGTCTATTTAGAAAGAGAGAAAAAATATGATTTTGAAATGTAGAAAGATGTCAATGGTTTTTTTCAGATGCTCATCCATAAAATCAAGAAAATATGATGATTTTGCATCCTTTTAGTCATGCTTGTCCTCTCAAGCCCTTAGATTGGGATATCACTAAAAAATGGAACCTTGTGGAGTGTTATAATAATTACAAAAAAATCATGTTTGAAATAAGAAGAAATATAAAATGCCCCCCTAAACCCTTGTTATCGGTTGTTGATCATATGATTGACAATGATGTGGTGGTATCTCATATTTTTGGAGTGTAGTCTAGTGATTTGGTTTTAGATATTGAGAAATTGTTGTTACATTATGACATTTATTATCAGTGCATTGAGAAGGAAATGGATAAGTATAACATTATATTATAGGTATGGTCCCTTGCTATTGGTCAAATTGAGACATGTATGGAGGGAACTAATATCTTCTTCAAATATTGTCTATAGTAGCATGCCATGTAGTTGCCAATTTTCAAATACAATATGAGTAGATCAAGAATGATATTAGTGATATCGATAAAACCTACAAATTTATCAAGGATTTGAATGGTGTGTACAAGAAAAGAGTAAGTGAGCTATAGATTGAGTTTCTACCTCAACAACAATAGAGGGAAGACTTGATCAAGAAATTTTGGCTTACAATGGATATGACTAAAGTTAGGATGGGGCAAGTTTCTAATCTATTAGCTCAAGCAAAACCACCTTCTCAATGCTATGGTATCAATACAAAACAACAATAAAAATTTCTTGAACTTATCCAAGTGGCTTGTTTTGCAAGCTCTCATGCACTTGCTCATACACAAAGCAGAGTCAAATATCAAAAAAGGAATCAGCCAACCATAACAAAAGAAAAGAGTTTTCTTACCACACCACAATGGTGCATATAGATGTATGAGAATTAAACTATTTTTTTCTTGCAAGCAATGGACACTTCATACTATAAGGAAATTAACCCTTCCCTAATGATGACAAGGCATTGCCTACTTATCTCCTCTCTATGGATTCACTGCAAGTCTTTCCCTTAACATAGGGTAATGGATACGTAAAAAAAATTATTCAAACACATTCCCCCACCACACACACACACACACACACAAAATCACACAAAGATACTATATATATAGTGTCCTTGAGATTGGTCAAAGACATAAGAGTGGAAGAGTTTCCATGGGCAAGGAGTAAAATTAGATTAAAAACAAACATGAGATTACCATCCCACACACCTAAAAATGTTCTTGATTCTTCCATCTCATGGAATATCGTAGCTACCCAATATGTCTAGCACAAGAGCATGTTGGCGAATGGGCAATCAGCATCACCAAATAAGAAAATCATGTGCTATCAAAATCTAACTTAAGTTGCTAAATCTTTTCAAAGGAACCTACATTGATACCAACCATAAGGGAGACAGGGGTGAAATAATATATGCAATTTTAAACTTAATTTAACTTTAATATAGCTATTATTAATGAACTATAAAAAAAATACACAATATGAAATCTTTCACAAGTACACAAGAGTGGTAAACTTATGTGAAAACCCAAGATGGGAAAAATCATGGGACAATCAGCCTCACAAAAATAATGAATCATTTATGATAAGAAGACAAAAACCAGCGTGAGACACAAATCTTAGATTGAATATATGACCACCAACCAATGTATTACATTTACATCTTTTGCCTGATGATTGAGTGACAACCTAGTGACAAGGACATCAATCTTATAGTATCCCCTCATATTAATTATTAGGAGTTAGGGACAATTAACTCACAAAAATCGATAAAAAATTATTGAAAGAGGGAGATTGATTGATACAAGTATGATAAATGTATTTCAATCATTGTTTTTCACTAATGTCAAACCTTCTTTTTGCTAGTAAGACAACTGCTTATATAATTTAAGTACTATCACTTATTTAATTGATGAAGAGGATTTGATCAAAAGATAAAACAAAAGCACCTAGAGTAAAGGTTGAGTTATGATATAAAGAAAGAGTACAAGAATCAGCTAAGACAATGATATCATAGTGCATTAATAATATACTTAAGGTTACAAAGGTTGGTTACACTAAGCAAGTTTAAAAGAACAAGTTAAACAAAGTTTGTCTACCAAGCTTGACCAAATGGATAGTAGGTGCTAAGAAAAGTTAGTGCAAGTCAAGTAGAAAAATAGTTGGAGAGGAGTTAAAGTTCATTTTAGTGTATGCCAAGCAAATAGTGGATGTCGAGTAAAGTTTAGTTGATGTTGAGCACCAGTGAACTTTAGTTTGTGTCGAGTAATTTTTTAAAGAATGTTGAGCAACATAGTATGCATTGAACATCAGAAACAAGTTAATGCCAAGTGTCAGCATTATTAGAAAGATCATGAATTGGATGGATCTGAACTAACAAATTTGTTTTCTTGGATTGTGTGAACTAGGTGGAAGATAAGATTGATGAGCTGGTGGCACATAATTTATGGTAAACCATTTTAAGGTGAATTCAAAGAGGATTGACAGAGAAGTTTCTAGAAGTGATATGGAATGAGGGGTAGATTTATTGAATCCTACCTAATTTTTCCTAACCCTAAATTAGATGATGGAGAATAAATAGCAAATAATCTTAATTCTCTATTTATAGGGATGGTTGGTTAGAAGCAAGGGTTGTCATGTCCGAGAACCTAAGGAAGACAAGGAGTCAATGGTATTATTTCAACAAGTCACCCAAGTGAAGAGTATCCATCGGCATGTTAAGCATGAAGGCTTAAGGGTATTAATGCTTGAAGGGTGAACAAGCTATCAGTGTTGAAATGTGTGAAAGCCAAGTAGAATGGAGAATTGAAATAGAGATATGTAATCTACAAATCGAGTTGTAAGTTGTTAATAGATCAAAGTCTTATTGTTACTCTCTAATAATTGTATCATTTTAAGGTGAATCCTTTACATTAAGGTTGACCTAAAAGTTATTTATAAATCCTTTAATCAGATGACATTCCAAGTGAATGGTCTAAAGTCCTCTAGCAAGGCTTACTCCTAATAGGGTGATTGAAATCCTTTAAAAGGGTCACATTTAATAGTGTGTATTGTAACTTTTAATAGGGTTGGCCTTTCATGAGGCATCACTTCAGAAGAGTGAAAAAGAGTAGTGTGGTACTGGTAGTTTTTCCCAAATTGGGTTTCCAGATAAATCATTGTGTCAAATGTGTTGTTGAATCTATTATGTTTCATGTTTACACTTATGCAAATTGATTTGATAGTAACTTACAATTTTTTAAGTGAATGCATAATCTTATGGATGCATGAATGATGATAAATGTTTTATGGGTTCAATAAGTTGTGAAATAAGTTATGCAAAGTTTTATTTAGACATCTAGACCTTGGATAACTAATTTAACCACCCCTGCCGTTGCGCCCCCCCTCTCTTAGTTATTCTAAAGAATTCCAACAATTGGTATTAGAGCCATCTGCTTAAGAGGACTAGTTTGAGGGTACTAAAAGCACAAAGATCAAGATGTGAAAAAGAGATGTGCCCAAGCTTAATTGAGATAACTTCCTTGCATGAAAATTTTTGATGAAGCTACAACTTGGAGGACTTGGAGATCATGCACAATCTATTATTACTATAGAGCATGTTGATCCTGTTGGAGCCCTAACTATCGAGGATATGAAAAAGAAGAAAGAACACAACCAAGCAATGTTAGAAATTGTCTCTACCCTAATCTATGCTGAATTTGATGATATCAAAGGTCTTGACAGTGAAAATAAAATGTGGGATGCTTTAAACACCATCTATGGAGAAGACACCAATATTCTAAGAGCCAAAACTGAAAGTCTCAGAGGTAAGTTTGATGATATGAGAATGCAAGAAGGTGAAAATATTGCTCAATATTGCTCAAGGATAAAAAAATGTTGTTAATGCAATTAGAGGAGCTATTGGTACAATAGATGATGATACTATACTAAGAAAAGTTTTAAGAACATTACTACCTATATATGCCATTAGAGTTTTTGCAATACAAGAACTGACATGTATACCAGGGAATACTCTATCCCTTGAAGGTTTGGTAGGTACACTCATTGCTTTTGAGCTACCTAAGTTTGAAAATTACAAACCTAAAATTATTGAATCTTCTTTCAAAGTAAAGCTATCATTGAAGGAATATGATGAGAAGAAGAAGAAGAAAAAGACAAAGTATGTGTCTAGTGACAGTGACATAGATGAGGAGGTTGTAGAACAATTTGAAATACTACTGGCAAGGAGATTTCACAAAGGTAAAGGAAATTTTAAAGGTAAGTTACCTAGCATTTGTTTCAATTGCAATGAAGTTGGTCATATTACAGCCAGATGTCCAAAGAAGAAGAATTATAGAGGTGGTGACAAGTATAAAAACAAAAGAGATGAAGACAACAAGGATTACAAAGACAAAGGCAAGAAGTCTTGCTACATTGCTGAAGAGATAACAAGAGATGAATCTGATGAACATGATGATGAAGTGGTATATGTTGTAATGAAGGAAAATTTTGATGAAGATGAGGCAACAACACTTATGTCTTGTGTGAACAAGAATGACAGATGGATCATTGAAAGTAGATGTTCACATCATATGACTAGAGACAAAATAAGTTCATTGCCTTAAATTGTTATGATGGAAATAGTGTAAGATTTGGTAATGATGCACCATATTTGATAAAAGGAAAAGGTTCTATCAAACTCACAGAAAATATTCTATGTGATAATGCTTACTATGTTGAAGGACTTAACAATAATCTATTGAGTGTTTCATAATTAAATAATTCAAGATGTAAGATTGAGTTTGAGAACAAGATTGCTAAGATATATGATGTTGCTAGAAAACAAATTGGAAAAGGTGATCAAACTATGAGTAATCTATTATATCTTGATATAGAGGATGCTACTTATCTAATTGTAAAATTTGATGATGTGTGGTTGTGGTACAAAAGGTTATGTCTTGTTAATTTTGATAACTTGGTTAGTATCAGTAACATGAGAAAAGTTAGAAGTTTGTCTAAGTTGAAGAAGCCTGATAATATAACGTGCAAACAATGTCAATTAGGAAAAATGAAAAAGTCAAGTTTTAAGAGCAAAACTCACACCTCTAAAGGAATATTAGAGATTGTTCATACTGACTTGTGTGGACCAATTGAAGTGAAAAGCTACAAAGGAGATAAGTACTTTATGTTGGTTGTTGATGATTATTCTAGAATGATGATAGTTATGTTTCTAAAAAAAAATCTGAAGCTTTTCAAATGTTTAAGTGGTACTTGGCAAGAGTTGAGAAGGAAAAAAGTAAGATTTTGAAACGTTTGAGATCTGACAAAGGAGGAGAATTTACATCAAATGAGTTTGAGATGTTCTGTAATGATAAAGGAATCAAAAGATAGACATCAGCTCCTAGAACCCCTCCACAAAATGGAATTGTTAAAAGGAGGAACCAACCTGTAATGGACTATACTAGGACACTCATGATGGAGAAAAATGTTGCTTTGAAATACTAGAGAGAAGTTGTAAGTACAAATATCTATACCTTGAACCATGTACAAGTCAAAAAAGATACTCATTCAACACCTTTTGAACTATGGTATGGATACTCACCAAATGTAAAATATTTTAAAATATTTGGAAGCAAATGTTTTATCCTCAAAGATTCTAGGAATGGTAAACTAGATGCAAAAAAAAAAGGAGTATATTCCTAGGCTATACCATAAGAAGCAAAGCTTATAAGTATTTAAATTCTAATACTATCAAATTTGTGAAAAGTGCAAATGTAAATTTTGATGAATATATAGAAGTTCATGAGGCTAAACCTATAAAAGAATCAGAAGAATACAAATCATGTGTATACTTTTATGAAGGTATGCCTGATAAAGAAGATGTTGCAAATCAAGCTACAAACCAACAGCAAATTTTAGTAACTTCTGAGTCACATAATATGAATGTTGAGTTGCATTCAGGAACCAAGCCACATTCAAATGTTGGGTTACAAAATGAAGTTGAGGCACATTCTAATTTTAAGATTAATGTACATGAGAGAGATGTTGAAATACCTAATAGAAATGTACATAGTGACTCTGAAGTAGATAGACCAAATGAAGAAACTAGAGTTGAACCAAGACTATCGAACTATGTCAAGAGACATCATCCTACTACACAAATCATTGGAGATAAAGATGCTTGACCAATGACAAGAAACAAGTTGAGAAATTATACATGTTTTTTTAGCATAAAAGAGCCTAAGTCAGTAAAAGATGCCTTAGAAGATGTGGACTAGAGTAAAGCCATGGAAGAAGAGATTGAACAAATTGAGAAAAATAAGACATGGACTTTAGTTCCTAGACTAGAAGACAAAAATGTGATTGGCACCAAGTGGGTATTCAGAAATAAGCTAGATGAAAATGGTGAAGTCACAAGAAATAAAGCAAGATTAGTATGTAAAGAATATGCACAAGAAGAAGGAATTGACTATGGAGAAACATTTGCTCCTATTGCTAGATTGGAAGGAGTGAGAACTCTGCTTGCTTATTCTGCAAACAAAGGTATGAAAGTTTATCAAATGAATATTAAATCTATATTTTTAAATGGTATATTAGAGGAAGAAGTTTACATAGAATAGCCAAAAAGATTTGTTGATGTTAACAATAAGAACATGGTATGTAGATTACACAAAGCTCTATATGGTTTGAAACAAGCACCAAGGGCATGGTATGAGAGACTTCATAATTATCATGTGAAGATTGGATTTGAAAGGACTGATGATAATAGCAATCTATACATGAAGAAAAAGAAAGGCAAAGATATTTTGTTATCTAAAATTTTTATTGATGATATCATATTTGAAGGTCAAAAAGCTTTATGTAAGGCTTTTGCAAATGAAACGAAGCAAGAATTTGAAATGTCTATGTTTGGAGAGATCAAGTTCTTTGTGGGTTTTCAAGTATATCAGATGAAATATGGTATATATTGTTGAAAATATAAAAGAAGTAATTGAGAGGGGAGGGGTGAATCAGTTACTACAAAAATAAATCCTAGATCCCTTAGATGTTAGTACAAAATAATTTTGTGAAAACTAAATTCTCTTGAAGCTTCGTAAACACACTTAAAATGTTGTAACTCGGTAAATACTAAAAAATGCTTGGCAAACAATTAATATAAAAAATTTAGATGTTATCTGTGATTACCATTACTTCAACATAGTTACAAACACTTAAAAGATATAGCATGAACACATTTGACACCAAGATTTAATGTGGAAACCCAATTTGAGAAAAACCAACAATTGCAACTAGTTATTGTTTTTCACAATAAGTAAGCCCTATTAGGAGCCAACCTTGTTAAAGGTTACAAAAAACACTATCAGGTGTGACCCTGTTAGAGGATTTAATGATCCTATTAAAAGTGGTATTTTTAAAGGTCTTTAGATAATTTAATAGAACTACCACCTTGTTAGAGGATTTACAAATAGTTGTTAAGCCAACTCTGTTAAGAGATTTAGATCACTGCTACAATGGTTAGAGAGTAATAATGACATGACCTAATTTGGATACAACTGAATTGCTGATTATAAATCTCAATTCTGGCTTGTATACTTGATCCTTCCTAATCGAATATATTTTTTCAGCTTCTCAACGATATTCTTCTTATCCTTCTGATTCACTTCCTTTCAGCATCATTAGATCTTCAAAAATCTTTTATGCATTTACACATACTTCACACTTTCTAATACTCAACTTGAAATTTTATTTATATCTTTCATATTGTCAAGTTAGCTCAAATAAAACTTGCAATAACTAATATTCATCTTCTCGGTCAACTAGAACCAATAGATAAATCAATTAAACTTAATATGCCAAAATAAGAAAATCCTTTGTTGGTTAACCCTGCTTGGTAGATACTAACTCAAAAATGATTTTCCTGTGTTAACCAAGTGAACTTGATTAATACTGCATACTTGTAGAGATCCTTTGGTAGCTGAGTGAGCTTGGTTAGCATTATTTCCATACAATATTTCTTTCATTAACTGAGTGAGCTCGGTTAACACTCAACTTCTGCAATCTTTCCTTTGACACTTGACTAAACTTGGTAGACACTGCCTTCTGAACTAAACAAACTTTGGAATTCTCAATAGCCATAGAAAATTTTCTTTAATTCTTGAGTGAGCTTGACATATACTGACTGATAATGATATGACATTTTGTGTAACATTAAAGACAATACACAATTAATCAATTATTTCAACAATCTCCCTCTTTGGCATTGATGGCAACACAACATGTCATAACATAATGAAATTTTGGAGCAAGAATAAAGTAAAGAACATACCCTTAGTTTTATTATGATTCTCATCCATGAGAACTCCCTTTGTCAGTGTGAACTCCATCTCCAGTTTCTCCCTCTATCAAAAAGCTTTTGTCTACTAGAACTTCTGCCAAGTTCATTCTCCCTCTTTAACAATCCTTTTTATGATAGCAAACTTCTCTCTCTTTTCAAAAAAAAATTCTATGAGATATGACAGTAAACTTCTCCCTCTTTGACATCTTATGCCAAAGACAATATTCAATAAATATCAATGTACCTCAAGCATTGATTCATTTGCAATATGCCCTTATCAATTCTGCATCAACTAATTGATCTTCAATAATGCTTTGGTTGATGCATCACTAAACTTCATTTAGTGAGCTTTAGATATGGGAATGACCCCCAGCTTGCCTCTTAGATACAGAAATGTATCCTTAGGTAATAGCTTGGTGAATATGTCTACATTTTTTTCTTTTTTATTTACATATTCCAATCTGACTTCTTTATCTTGTACCAATTCTCTCAAGAAGTGATATTTTATGGCAATATGCTTTGTTTTGGTATGCATCATTGGATTCTTTGATATATTGATTGCACTAGTGTTATCACAGTATATGACTATTGGATCCTTGATTTCTACCTTCATACATGTCAATAGTTATTTGAACCAAATAATGTTAGAACAATTGACTGTTGCTACCACATATTCTGCCTCTACTGTAAATTGAGAGACAAATTTTTTTTTTTTACTTGTCTAAGACAATAGTCTTTTATCAAGAAAGAATGCTCCAACACTAGTGCTCTTTCTCTCATCAATACTTCCTACCCAATCAACATCTACAAATACTTTTAAGTCCAAATTGCCTCGTATTTTGTACCATAAACCATATTCTTCAATACCTTTCGGATATCTCATGATTTTTTAACTGTCATCATGTGATTTTTTTTGAGATTTGCTGAGAATATTGCCACCATACCAACTACTAATGCAATATGAGGCCTTGTGTATACTAAATACTACAATTTTTTAATCATTGATTTGTAAGTGGTTTGATCTACCTCTTTGGAATCATCATTTTTGGAAAGCATATGTCTAGTAGACATAGGGGTTCCAACTGATCTTGAATCCTCCATTCCAAATTTCTTTAGTATTTCCTTGATATACTTAGATTGAATAATGTAGATACCATGTTTCTTCTGTTGAATCTACAATCCAACAAAGAATTTTATTTCTCCAAACATAGACATCTCAAATTCTTTACTCATTTCTTCCAAAAATACCTTGCACAAGTCATCATTTCCTATGAATAAAGTATCATCAACAAATATTTATGCCAATGCAATCTTCTTTTATTATCCTTCTTTGATGTACAAACTATTGCTATCATTTGTTCTTTGAAACCAATCTATATCAAGTAGTTATGAAGTCTTTCATACGAAGCTCTAGGAGCTTACTTGAGACCATATAATGCCTTGTGTAACTTGCATACAATGTCCTTTTTGCTAGGATCTACAAAACCATTAGGTTGTTCAATGTAGACTTCATCATCAAGAGTTCCATTCAAGAATGTAGATTTTACATCCATTCGATAAACTTTAAATCCTCTATAAGCTGCATATCCTAGTAAAGTTCTAACACCTTCTAATCTTGCAACAGGAAAAAAAGTTTCACCATAATCAATAACTTCTTCTTGAGAATATCCTTTACATACCAACCTCACTTTATTTCTAAAAAAATTTTCATATTCATTCAACTTGTTTCTAAACACCCACTTTGTGTCAATTACATTTTTATCCTTGGGTCTAGGAACAAGAGTCCAAGTTTTGTTCTTCTCTATCTATTATATTTCTTCATTCATTGTTTCATTCCAACTTTCATTATCCAAAATATCTTTAACATTTCTACGTTCAAATTCAACAAATAAACATGTACCTTTCAACTTGCTTCTTGTCATTGTTCCATCTGATTCATCTCTAATTATCTAATCATGTGCATGATGTGTTCTAACATATTTTGCTAACACAGGTTCTTTGGAATGGAATGAATTTCACTGATTTTATTATGAACTTCAGTATCAAGCTCTAGGTCCATTATTTATTACTCGGGTCCATCAGACTCAGTTTGCTCTAGCTTAGGTCCTTTAGATTGTAACTTGGGTTGCACTATCTGCAACTCAGTAGCTATTGGGGATTTTAGGGACTCGGGGGGTGAAGCCTCCTTTCTTTCAGATAGATTTGGTAGGGTATCAAGTTCATATTAAATAAATCTTTTGTAATCCTTGGGCTCTTTTTTGCTTTCTTCTTCATTCTTTTCTGCAAACTCATCAATTCTCACATGTTCACTTTCTATGATTTTATGAGTAGAAAAATTTAAACATTTGTATGTTTTACTTTTATAGGAGTATCCTAAAAATATGCCTTCATCAACTTTGACATCAAATTGGCCTTTTCTAGATTCTTTCAAGATATAACATTTGCTACCAAATACTTTCAAGTAACTTACATTAGGTTTGTAGCCATACCATAGCTCATAAGGAGTTTGATTTGAGACTCTCTTTAGCTGTACTCTATTCAAAGTATGAACTGAAGTGTTGATTGCTTCCTTCTAGTACTTGATTGCAACATTATTTTCTATCATTAAAGTTCTTGCACAATCCATGATTAATCTATTTCTTCTTTCAACTCTATCATTCTTCTCTGGTGTACCAAGGGCTGATACTTTTCTTTTAGTTCCTTTTTCAATGTAGAATTCATTAGGGATAAACTCACTACCTCGGTCTGATCTCAAACATTTCAATTTGTTTCTAGTTTCTTTTTCTACTCTTGCTAGATACCATTTAAATTTTTGAAAAGCTTCTGATTTTTCTTTTAGATACATTACAGTCATCATTCTAGAATAATCATCAAGAAAAAGAATGAAAAACTTTTCTCCAATATAACTCTATATTCCAATAGGTCCACATAAGTTTTTATATACAAGCTCTAACATTTCTTCAAAATGATAGTTTTTTTTTTTGAAACTAGTCTTTCCCATCTTACCAATTTGGCAATTTTTGCATAGATCTATATTAGGTTTCTTCAAAATAGGAATACCTCTTACTCTTTTGTGTTTTCTTATCTTATCTAGATTATCAAAGTTTATATGACATAATCATTTGTGTTATAACCAGCTTTCTTCTACTTGAGCAATAAAACATGAACTTTCACTGAGATCAAGATAAAATAGATTACCTTTTGTTTGTTTACCAGATCTAAGCAAATTTATTTTTCCATCCAGCAGTTTGGCCTTTCCATCCATGAATTCTACCTTGAATTCAATGTTATTCAATTGTGCTACACTTAGTAGATTATGAATTAGTCCTTCAACCTAATAAGCATTATCATATATAAGTTAATTGGTCAAAAAGATACATCCTCTTCCTTTTATGTTACAAAATTCATTATTTTCAAATCTCACACTACCGCCATCATAATATTCCATGTGCTCAAATATTATTTTGTCTCCAATCATATGATGTAAGCACCCACTATTAATAATCTAAGTATCATTTTTGTTAATATGAGAGATATGTGTCATTGTATCTCCTTCATCATTAGATTCATCTTTTATAGCAATATATACCATTTCATCTTCATTGTTATCAGAATCTTTAGCCATAAAAAAAGATTTCTTACCTTTGTCCTTGTAGTTCTTGAATTCCTTCTTGTCTTTGTACTTATTGCTTTTCTTCTCATCCTTATTTTCTTTGTTTGGACACCTAGCAGTGATGTGACCAATTTCTTCACAATAAAAGTAGATTAGAGGAATCTTGCCTTTGTACTTTCCTCTACCTTTGGAATATTTCTTTGCAAGTAGGGCTTCAACAACTTCAAGATCACTGCCATAACTTTTTTCTTATTTTTAATCACTTCCTAATTGATTGGCCTTTGATTTCTTACTATTTTTCTTGAGTGATAGTTTGGCTTCAAATGCAAATTCAATACATTTGGAACTAGGAACATAGCTATCATAGTTATCCAACTCAAAAGCTGTCAATCTTCCAACTAGAGCATCCAAAGTTATATTGCTATTTGGATCACATCTCATTTCTTGAATAGCTGACACTCTAATTGCTTAAATAGGAAGAAGAGTTTTGAGTACCTTTCTTACAACTATTTTTTCATCAATGTCTCCTCTAAATGCTTTGATTGCACTCACACTTGCTTTGATTCTTTTCACATATTTTGCAATTTTTTATCTTCTCTCATTTTCATCTAATCAAATTGACCTTTGAGACTTGCTTATCTTTTACTTACCAAATTTAGCATAACTAAGAGTAGATGCAATATCAATCATCATGATGTTATGAGTCTTATTTTTAAAAATATCTTCAATTGATAATGTTCTAGTAGGAGTCTTGTATTCAGCATCAATATATTTACAACCGGAATCACTAATAGTCGCCAATGTAATCTCATAAGTCCTTTCCATG
The DNA here is from genome assembly GCA_028749045.1 of Cupressus sempervirens. Classification (NCBI taxonomy): domain Eukaryota; kingdom Viridiplantae; phylum Streptophyta; class Pinopsida; order Cupressales; family Cupressaceae; genus Cupressus; species Cupressus sempervirens. Next base: position 289,386,881 of record CM053783.1, on the reverse strand, counting down.
CTACAAAATTGTTTCTATTCAACTTGGGAATTTCTCTTCTATAAGACATCCTAATCTTTAGCTTAAGTCCTTGAAACCTTCTCTACAAGCACCAAAAGCTCTAATACCAATTGTTGGAAATATAAGAGGATTAACTGAGAGGGGATGGATGAATTAGTTACTACAAAAATAAATCCTAGATCCCTTAGATGTCAATACAAAATAGTTCTTTGAAAATTGAATTCAGCTGAAGCTCAGTATACACACTAAAAATGTTGTAACTCAGTAAATACATAAAATGCTTAACAAATAATCAATATTAAAACTTTAGATGTTAGCTATGATTACCATTACTTTTACTTAGTTGCAAACACATAAAATAAATAGCATGAACACATTTGACACCAAGATTTAACGTGGAAACCCAATTTGAAAAAAACTACCAATTGCAACTAGTTACTATTTTTCACTCTTCTGAAGTGAGACCTTTTAGGAGTCAACCCTATGAAAAGTTACAAAACACACTATTAGGTGTGACCCTGCTAGAGTATTTAATCACCCTAGTAGGAGTGGTCTTATTAGAGGTCTTTAGATGATTCAATAGAACTACTACCTTGTTAGAGGATTTACAAATAGCTATTAAGCCAACTTTATTAAGAGAAGTAGATCACTACTACAATGGCTAGAGAGTAACAATGACATGAACTAATTTGGATGCAACTAAATTGTTGATTACAAATCTCAATTCTGGTTTGTATACTCTATCCATCCTGATTGAATATATCTTTTTAGCTTCTTAAGGATACTTTGCTTATCCTTTTGATTTGCTTCCTTTCAGCATCATTAGATCTTCAAAAATCTTCCATGCATTCACACATATTTCATACTTTCTAATCCTCAACTTGACCTTTTATTTATATCTTTCATATTGTCAAGTCAACTAAAATACAACTTGCAATAACTAATATTCATCTTATTAGTCGGTTAGAACCAATAGATAAATCAATTTAACTCAATGTCTGATAGCTCCTATTTTCACTAAGCTTAATTTTCAAATTTTATGGTGAAAATACTCAAAAATATTTTGATTATTAGGGTTTTATATTTATTTTTTCATATATAGAGGAAAACCTAACATGTTTCTACCCTAATTTGATTATTTATTTTTTATCCCAAGTGTGAGTTTTGGTGCCTTAGTTTTTTTATTTTAACTTAAATTACAAGAAATCTTCATAAAATTAGAGTCTAGACCATAACCCTAGGTTCTAAAGCTGGATTTCATTTGTCTTTTACATCGTATTCTATGATGTTATGATAAAAGGGCTAGCAGAGTATCATGAGGAAGAGTTTTCAATGTCCTGATCTTAAGATAAAATGTTGTGTCAAGGTATCATGGATGATAAAGTTAGTCTTCTTGATCTTACAATTTCATTTGCGTCGTATGATTGTTTGGCAATTTGAATGATTTGCATCTCTTTCTCTACAAAATTATGACAAAGGAGTTGATCATGGCATTGAGGATAATGAAAAAAGGTGTTACGATGTTACGAAGCAAAGAGCATCTTAAGATTGCAAAGGAAATGTTTAGTTGTTGTGATGTTATGGGATATTTATGATCATAAGATCATAAGGAGAAAAAATACAAGTAAAAGTGATAGTGCACTATCAAACAGATGTCTAGTTCTAATTGGCTAGATTGTGACATGAATACAAGATGTATGTTTAGCTAGGTTAGAGGGACCAAAAAATATTTTTATATAAAGTAATGGCATTTAGTGATCTTTGATCTTATGATATATAGTTCATCATAAGATCTCAGGGTGATAAAAAATGTTCTCCAATGTATAAGTAAGCCAAGATCATAAGTTTGCAAATGGAATAGGCAAAGCCCACAATACTATGGTAGAAAAGGTTGACAATCTATTTTAATATCATAGACATTTGAAGGGTAACCGAAGATGTTACGACATAACAAAAGTGACCACAATCATAAGATTGTATGGTGAAATAGGTCAAGGTAAGATGTTATGCCATTTCAATGAAGCTATTTATTGTAAGATTGTAGAGAAAGAAAAGGTCAGTGCTAATGCCACAACAACTAAGAAGTTGTAGGATCGTAAGGGGGTTTTGTCATGGCTTCTGACAATTCAACAAGGGTTTTTTCAAAAATTTTGGTAACATCAAATAACTATTTCCTCAATTGTATGGTAATATGAGGAGTCTTTTCAGTAGTCATGATAGTAGGATCATAGGCCCTTTTTGACATAAAGTGTGTTAAGTCACTTTCCTAAGCTGAAAACAACAATGAACTTCTCGACCAATAAGTAGTGAGCATCGTATAAAATGAGCCTTTCTGAATAGTAATGGCAATGCTCCCCTGAGTTGACAAAATAAGTTGATATTATGTTTCAAGCATGTTGAAAATTAATGCAAAGTGAACATTGATTTGCATAGATTAAGTTGTAAATATTTTCCTACTTGACAATTACAGTTCACCATTTGCAAAGAAAGAGAATTTGAGCAATTACAAAGTTTTTAGTGTATACAGATTGTAATTTCAAAGTTTTGACAATAGATTCCATACCCTATTTGCTAGCATATTGTCAAGATGTCTGATAAAGAGGTGGAAGAAATTTAAGCGTCGGATATGGGAGCTGCAAAGCCTTCAACTTCTAAAGGAGGGAAGACAAGATAAAAGACACCAAATAGGTTTGTAGAAGAATGGATAAAACTTTTTCCTGGTTCTTCTAATGCTAATGTTATAGATGATCATGCCTTTATTCATCCATATGCTCTTTGTAGAGATGTTATGTGCCCTGTTGTTACTAGTTCTGAGCTTTTCAAGTATTTCTATCATAACAAGGAAAAGAAGATTCCTATGTGTAATCCATGGAAGAACTTAGCCAAGTTGATATTTCCAAAGTTTTTGTAGATGTAGACTTGATGAAGGCCCTATTTCATTGCTACAATCTGGCCACCAAATCCTTTCACAGGAAAGATGGAACCATTCTCTGCACTCTTGATCGTGAATCATTCATTGAGGCTTTTGGACTAGATGGAGCTATGGGCCAGCTTGTAGATTTAAAGGATTTACAGAGCAAATTTGATGTGAATACCAAGGCCTATACTAGGAAATCTATGTTACAACATATTCCCATGGATTTGAAGAATGTGAGTGATTACCTTAAAAAGATAGAAAAAATTATGCCACTGGACAAGTTTAAAAACTATTTTGTAAAGATACTATATGGTGTCCATAAGGTGCTTGGCAAGGATGGAACTGATGCAGTATATGGAGTTGAATTCATAATTTCCAAAGATGTGCAAGACTCTTACCATGTTGGAGAGTATGATTATGTGAATTACATTCTGGAGGTGATGAAAGAGAATATTGCCAAGGCTTAGAGTGAAGAACTAAAGGATTTCAATTTCCATCATTATTTATTGTTGATGCACTTGATCCTCTATAAGAATGTAGGTTATATAGGTTCTAATTTCATTGACCATATTTCTGATACAAATGGAGACTTACCAATTTAGTTGTGGACATAGGTATGGGATAGCAATTATCATTTTTCTAATTTAGTTTCATTCTTTAATAATTTTAGTACTATAATAATTAGAATGTTAGATCCAATTTACTTTAGGGCACCTAAGATATTAAAAGGCCTTTTGAGACCAGCCCTGCTTCCTAAAGGAAAAAGATTAGACCATAACTAGGGAGACATTTTCTTATTCCCAAACTTCTCTTTGATGAGATTTTATGGTTGTCCTCAGCCACCCATTTATTACCAAGGTTTATCCCTCCTAGATTGGGTATAGTTGAATTCATATGGCAATTATTTATGGTTAATAGGGAGTATCTAGGACCCAAAGTGCATAAGGGTACTTTCTTGTGTAGATGTTTTAGGGTTGGGGATTTTACAATTGGAAAGAAGCCCTGGATTAAATCCATTCTTATCTCCATCATTACAATTTGTCAACTGGTCCTTATAGAATGTATGATCTTGACAATTGGATGAGGGTCATCCTCAAAGAAATGAGAAATTATGTACTACCTAGCACCAAGGAATTACCCCATGAGGATGTCATTTCAAACATAGTTGTAGAGGGTGAGGCAACTGACAGGCTAGCAAAGTAGGATGATTTTTTAAGGGTAGAGAGAGAGATGAAAAGAGCAGATCCCCAATTCATGGGATTTTACATGGATATTCCCTATCCTCAAAGGATTAGGAATTTTGTCACTAACCATGCTAAGATCATGACTAAGATGCCTAAAGGACCAATGGGAGAAGAAGATAGGGTTTACCTTGATAACCTTGAACCTGATGTAACCCTAGAGATAGAAGAAGATGATGTCCCTAAAGAATCATGGATCATAAAGGGAAATAAGAGATAGAAGATTATCCATATCACTACTAAGGTGAAACAAAGAACATTGCAGATCTTAGCTGGGAATAGTCAGTATTTTGCTGACTTAAGAAAAAATTACCTCGAAGATAGAATAAATGCAACTGAGAATACACCCATTGACATGGAATTAGCAGTAATAAGGCTTGATGATAGGATCATCCAAGCCCAACAGTATATGGAAGATGATGAATTCATCAAATCTATTGAATTCAAGAGCTTTTTATATAAGATAAAATAGAGTGAGCTAGTATTAAAGATGAAACCAGGAGAATCAGATGAGCAAAAGGTGGAACTAGTGGAAAAGCTATAGACCTATGATCCTAAAAGTGAAGTTATGACTCTAGAGGAGGCCAAAAATTTGGTACAAAGAAGTGGTTTATTATTGGTTCCTAGATGGGACTTGGAACATGCTTTCATGCTTGATCAAATAAGGAGGCAGGAAAATGCCATTTCATATGAGGCATTTGGTGTAGATGGATTGTAGAGAAGATTTGGTTTTAACATTAATACCAAATCTTTGGTAGGTTGGAGTATGGCTCCTTCATCCAACAAGCCAAAATTAATGGATGTACAGAGCACTGAGCAAGGTAACATGCTTGTGTGGACTCTATAGAGCACCTCTAGCACAAAAATTTCTAAAGCTATGGAATATTTTTCATTTATGAATGAAGCCAAGGTAGAGGAAATGGAGACTAGACTTTCAAAATCTATATATGATTACATAGATGTGAGAAAGCTCTATGAAGATGAGCTTAGAAAAAGCCATGTGTACAAGGAGAGAATTGTATAGCTTGAGTCCAAGGTCCAAGCACTAGAAAATGAAGTTGCATCACTTAGGGAGCAACTTGTACAGGAAAAATAGATGGTTACAGCAGAACAAAGAGAAGAACATGAATATCAACAACCAGCTAGGAACACAATTGAGGCCCTAACACAAATAGATGATTTGGGGGAAGAGGAAGCATCAAAACCCAGGAGGATGAGCATTTATACTCAATATACTCATTAGGGAGGTGAGATAAGGACAATTGTCCTTAAGAGTATGATGAGCCGTAGAATTGAAATTCTGAAAAATATGTCACAGCAAGCTCATAGATTTTACATTGCTTTATAAAGTGTTGAGTAATTTTGCAATGAGGCACTTTCATGGCTGTCACCCACATTTAATCTTTGGGGGCCATACATTCAATTTTTTGAGAGGCTAATTATATTAATGGCTAAAAAGCCAGATTTGGCTGACAAAATAATCACTGTGAAGGAAAGCCTTGAGATAGTAAAAGGATTGATTGGTTTCTTCATTGGAAAGTTACAAATTATACATGGAAAGTTACAAATTATACAAGGAAATTTAAAGGTTTTATCTTAGGGAGTACATCCCTATATACCATCAATTTTCGATGCTGCTAGCACACTGATAGATTGGAAAGAATGGCCTAATTTTTTTGACCCCATTTTAGCTTAGGAGGCTATAGTATTAATTTTTGAAGATACTTCTGATATTCCCTACAATAAGTTAATTGATTCCCTTTTTAAGGCAGAAATAGATCTGAATAAATTTATTATTGAATCAAAAGTAGTTATGGATACTAGGTGGACCAAAGCCACTCAAGATTTGCAAGAGGTCAAAGCTATTGAGTGGCCCACAAAAAGGGAAATTTATGTTTGGGAGGTGGTAGGAGAGATTAAAGCTTTGTCGACAAGGAGTAGTTGAGATATTTCTCATGAAGGACAGTAAAGGACAAAGAGGAGAAAAATCAAAAGCATGATATAAATGTTCACTTATTTTCTCAACTACTTTTCTTTTTTTGATTGATCTTTTGGAAGAATGTATTACATACCCTTTTGTTCCCATCTTCCAAGGTTTTTATTTTTGTATCCATTCTTATTTTGACATGTTTCCTCTTCTCATCTGTAGCTTGTTGCAACCCTATATATGGATTTCCAAGATGAAGAGTAGAGGTCGATTGTCTGTAGAATTTTTCTCATTGTCATGTATTATTTTGTAGTCTGTCCATTTGTTCTATGACTATATGAATGAGTTCAATGCTTGCATACTTGAATACAAAAAAGTGAATATTTGATGCCTATGGCTTGTCTCTAAGTAATACTATGAGTTTCTATTAGCATTAAGATCTTAATAAGAAGGAATTTTCTTTAATTATCATTGTCTTTGAGTTTTGTCTCCTTTCTTATATATTCACAATCTTGGGAATGATATGAACAAGTTTCATTTAATTTAATGCAATTTACACAAATTGTATATCGCTTATTGATTGTTGCTAATTTAAAAGAATTAGGTAATTACATTATGTAATGGATAAGGTTTAGGATTTGTGAAAAGGATATGATAAGAATAAAACTTAGAGTTTAATGTTGACAATTTTAATCACAAGTTGATAGAAAGGGTCCAAATTTGCTAATCTTTGACTCTATATCCCACTGGATAAGACACTAGTCTCTTTAAAAATTCAAGAACAAATTGATGATTCACTTAATTGCAAAATATTCATAACAACAAATCAATTTACCATTTCATGTATAAAGAACTAAAAGTGTTGGTCATTACTTATTTGCATCTACTTTTTGGTTGTAGTTAGCTACTATGCTCAAAAAGCTTATTAGCAAATCATAAAAGAATGTTGACTATTTCTGCTATAGGGAACAATCTTTAAAGAAAAGAAAATCAAGTTTACAAGATTAATCCCTTAGGTTTCCTTGCCTTGGCCTTGCAGAGCCTAAAGTGAAGTGAGTCCTGATGAATCTGTTAATGTTGGCCTAGAACTAGGATTTATCCTTGTTGAATATAAGATTTAGCTAATCCTTAGGCTTGTCCCTGTCATTTTGTTTATTGGTATTAAGTTTAAACCCACATGATATGTTCCTCACCGGAAAGAACTCCAACAATGTCAAAATAAGAAAATCCTTCGTTAGCCAACCCTGCTTGGTAGACACTAACTCATAAATGATTTTTCTATGTTAACCCCGTGAACTTGGTTAACACTACATACTTGCACAGATCTCTTGGTAACCAAGTGAGCTCAGTTAGCACTAGTTCCATCCAACATTTCCTTCATTAATTGAGTGATCTCAGTTAACACTCAACTATTGTAATCTTTCCTTTGACACTCAAGTGAACTCGATAAACACTACCTTCTGAACTAAACAAACTCTAGAACACTCGATAGCTATAGAAAACTATCTTGAATGCCCAAGTGAGCTTGGCATACATTGACTCATAATAATATGACATTTTGTGTAACATCAAAGACAATACATAATTAATCAATTTTTTCAACAACATACATCACTCAGTCAAAGTATGTCAAGGAGATACTATTTTTTTTTTGGATTGGAGGATTCCAAACTAGTAAGTACACATATGGTGATAGGCCATAAATTATCAAAGAATGATCACTTGGCTAAGGTGAATCAAACATTAGACAAGTCTATGATTGGAAAATTATAATATGGAGTACATGGAAAACCTAATATTGAATTATCTATAGGGATAGTTGCAAGATTCTCTGCTAATCCTAGGGAGAATTATTTGATGGCTATAAAGATGATTTTGAGATATTTGAAAGGAACAGAGGAATATGGTCTATACTATAAGAAAAATGATAAATTTAAATTAAGAGCCTATATTGATGGTAATTGGGCTAGAAACATTGATGATAGAAAGAGCACCAATGAAGGAGCATTTTTCTTAGGCAAGAGGTTGGTTACAATATGGACTAGCAAGAAACAAAACTACACTTCACGATCTATTATTGAAGTTCAATATGTTGTTGCTGCTATAAATTGTACAAATATTGTATGGCTCAAATAGCTACTCAAAGGTATGAAAGAAGAGATCATAAAACTAGTGAAACTTTATTGTGACAATACAAGTGCTATAAAAATATCAAAGAATCATGTGATGCACACAAAGACTAAGAACATTGCAATCAAGTATTATTACTTGAGAAAATTAGTTTAAGATAAAGAGGTGAATATGGAATATGTTAACACAAAAGAACAAATTGATGATATCTTCACAAAAGCATTACCTAAGGATGCTCATGATTGTCTAAAAGATAAACTAGGGGTGACACCCCTATCAAAGGCTATGTGAGTAACAAAAGTAGTGCCCTACATCAAATAACCTGATTGTCATATATTACAAATTGATGCATAGGATCTTACTTTAGGAGAATCCTAAAGTAATAAAAGAGTTGAAACTAAAAATCAGTCACAAGCAAGGTGACACAAAAGAAATTGAAGAAGTTCATATCTACATATTAACAAGTCAAGTCTTTGGCATTGTTGTCAAAGAGGGAGATAGTCACTGATCAAGAGAAATACAAGAGATTGGAGATTGAACAAACAGGGAGAAATCCTAAAACAAATAGTATGAGAAAGATAGTATATCTGCTAATAACAACTACCTAGTAAGAGGGAGATATTGTCAAAGGGAGATATAAGAAGTAATTCAAAGGGAGTTATAAGGCTGACACAAAAGAATTTTGTAAACTACTCAAAAGATGAAAGTTGTTGATAGAGGGAGAGATTTTAGTACAAGGAATTATTTTCCTTTTTGGTATTTTGTTGATCTTATTGTTTTAACCTAGTTAGTTTAGTTAATCAGTTTGGTTTTCCATCAATGCCAAAGAGTGAATTGATTGATACAAGTATGATAAATGTGTTTCAATTATTATTTTTTCACTGATGTCAAACCTTCTTTTTGTTGGTAAGACAACTACTTATATGATTTAAGTACTATCATTTGTTTAATTGATGAAGAGGATTTGATCAAAAAGATTTAACAAAAGCACCTAGAGGAAAGGTTGAGTTATGATATAAAAGAGGAGTACAAGAATCAGCTAAGACAATGATATCATAGTGCATTGATAATCTACTAAAGGTTACAAAGGTTGGTTACACTAAGCAAGTTTAGAATAAGTTAAAAAAAGTTTTCCTACCAAGCATGACTGAATGGATAGTAGGTGCCAAGCAAAGTTAGTGCAAGCCAAGCAAAAAATCAGTTGGAGCCGAGTAAAAGTTCATTTTAGTGTATGCCAAGCAAAAAAGTGAATGTTGAGTAAAGTTTAGATAATGTCGAGCACCAGTAAACTTTATTTCATGCCAAGAGATTTTTAAGAGGATGTTGAGCAACACAGTTTATGTTGAGCATAAGAAAAAATTTAATGTCAAGTGTCAGCATTATTAGAAAGATCATCAATTCAATAGATCTGAGCTAACAAATTTGTTTTCTTGGATTGTGTAAACCAGATGGAAGATAAGATTGATGATCTAGTGGCACAGAATTCATGGTAAACCATTTTGAGAAAAATTCAAAGAGGATTGAAGGAGAAGTTTTTAGAAGTGATATGGAATGAGGGGCAGATTCATTGAATCCTATCTAATCTGTCCTAACCCAAAATTTGACGATGAAGAATGAACAATAAAAGATCTTAATTCTCTATTTATAGGGATGGCTAGTCAAAAGCAAGAGTTGCCATGTTTAAGAACCTAAGGAAGACAAGGATTCAAGGGTATTGTTTCATCAAGTGACCTTAGTGAAGAGTTTGCATTAGCATGTTAAGAAAGAAGGCTTAAGGGTATGAATGCTTAAAGGGTGAACAAGCTATCAGTGCTGAAATGTGTGAAAACCAAGTAGAATGGAGGATTGAAATAGAGATTTGTAATCTGCAAATGGATTTGTAAGTTTTTAATGGATCAAAGCCTTACTATTACTCTCTAATAATTGTATTAGTCTAGGGTAAATCCTTTGGATTAAGGTTGACCGAATAGTCATTTGTAAATCCTTTAACCAGGTGACATTCCAAGTGAATGGTCTAAAGTCCTCTAAATAGTCTCACTCCTTATAGGATGATTGAAATCCTTTAATAAGGTCACATTTAACAGTGTGTATTATAACTTTTAACAGGGTTGGCCTTTCATAGGGCATCACTTCAGAAGAATGAAAAAGCATAGCATGTTACTGGTGGTTTTCTTGAATTAGGTTTCCACGTAAATCATTGTTTCAAATGTGTTGTTGAATATGTTATGTTTCATGTTTACATTTCTGAAAATTGATTTGACAGTAACCTACAATTTTTTAAGTGAATGCATAATCTTATGGACACATGCATGATGATAAATTTTTTATGGGTTCACTAAGTTGTGAAAAGTTTTTTTTAGACATTTGGACCTTGGATAACTAATTCACCACCCCCCCTCTCACCACCCCTCTCAATTTTTCTAAAGAATTACAACAAAAAATTCCTTGCAAGAAGACTCTAAAATCCCTTTACAAGACTTGTAATGATGGTAATTGACACCAATTAATAAAAGAATGAAAGATTATGATTTATAATTGACACTGCTCATAATATGATGTTATAAGATATATTACTTATCATAAATAGAGTATCACAACTATCTCAGATATATTCATGAGATTTATGCCAAGATGATCTCTAGTATATGTCATTTATGCACTTCTATTATAACAATATGAATTGTGTGAAGTCTCCTTCCAATTTTTGTTATTTGTTTCTAATTTATGAATATAAGATATACCTAAAATCTTCTCAATGTGTTGATAGTCAACTCTAATATGACACTAATATGTTGAAGTATTCTTTTATTACTTGTAGTAATGATGTATTTTGTTGTTCCTAATATATCTTATAAGTACACAAATATCTCAATATCACATATAGCATTGATATAGTTATTTCTTATCTGTACTTGTCTCCAAAATCACTTATAGTGATGATATTGCTAATTCTAATCAGTACCTTATATGTATGCAATTATCATCAATATTTCTTACAGTAATGATATGTTATGTCTACCTTCTCTTTGGAAATATACAAGATAGTGGTCTCTTTATGATTACTTTCTTTTAGTATTTGCAAACTAATTTTCGAAAGGTGAGTACTGCCTTGAGAAATTCAATAATGATAAATAGGTGATGAGAAATACTCGATAATGTCTTTGAGAATGGGATTGATTCTTATAATAGATCTCATTGTTATTGGATATTTGCACCCATAGGTTAGGATAGCACCTACCTTTTTCAAAAAATGGGCATTTAACAGTTAATCATTGCCTTTACATAGTTATGAATATTCGCTATTGATTAGTTTGTTCACTTCACTTTTCATTATTTGATTAATCTTTCATAGGTGGTGATAAAGACAATATCATGATGATTGTTGATAATGTGACTATCTATTTGCTAATAGGAAACTACATACATATGTACACACACACAACTATGGCTACATTTATGTTCATTGATGTGAACATGGGAACACTTGAATGGTGTGACAAAATTTGTCCTTTGATGTTCAATCTTCCTAATCAATACCTCTTGTAATGATTATAATTGATGGGTGATTATGATTATCATTTGAGAAATACATAAGGTGATAATCTTGACATGCTTGCTAACTGATATTTCATGGTTAACATTACCATTTATTATAGATTGGTTTGGTAATTGATGCTTTGTTTGGTTACCTCCTTAATGAGAATAATTGTTAGATGATTATGTTGCTTGATAAACTTTGTTAGATAATGAAAGAACATTGTTTTAAATAATTATTTATAAATGTTGCATATTAATATTGATTTTTATGTCATTTTAATAAATAGTGTTATGTGTTAATGAAGTCTTGATTAGTATTATGTATTAATGAATTTTATATCATATTAATGAATCTTATGTGATTGCATTGATTGAATGTTATAATTCATAAGTGGATGAATGAATGAAGTATATAATTAGATGTTAATGGGGAATTTACATTGATAATAGGAGGAGGGGGAGTGAGGCCAGATGAGCTTCCACCTTCACATGGTTTCCCTTTTTAAGTAGAGAATATTAAAATATTCTTGAAACCAAGTGAAGCTCAAACTAATATACCTTTATTAATTAATCAATTTCATTTAGTGTAGGTCTAGAATAATGAGATGATACTCTATAGTATAGGTATGAATTGTTAGAAATTCTTTAGAATAGTTGATAGGGGGGTGAATTATTTATTCAAGGTCCAAATGTCATAATAAAAAAATTTCACCAAATATAGTGAGCCCATTTAACTAATCATACATCCAAGCTTAAACTTTCCTACTTAGCAAGTTACTATAAAATCAACATGCAAGCATAACACATGAAGAATCAACACATAACATAGTGATTTATGTGGAAATACAATTTGGAAAAAACCACCAGTAACATGCTACTCAATTCTCACTCTTCTGAAGTGATGCACTATGAAAGGCCTGCCCTGTTAAAGGCTACAACACACTATTAAATGTGACCTAGTTAAATGATTTAACCCCCCTGTTAGAAGTGGGTCTAGCTAGAGGAATTTAGAACATTCACTTGGAATGCCACCCTGTTAAAGGATTTACAAATGGTTGTTAAACCAACCTAAGTCCATAGGATTTTACCCTAACTGATAAAATTGTTAGAGGGTAACAAAAAAGGCTTTTGACCTGATACAACTCACAACTTAACTTGTAGATTTCAACTCTCAAATTTTCTTGGCTTTAAGTCTCTGTATCTTTGACAATTTGTCCTCCTTTCAAGCTTCGTCTCCTTGAGTCTTCATGCTTAATGTACCAATGCAATCTCCTATATGGCCACTTAGCAAAGCAGAGTCTATGTGCTCTATTCTTCCTTCTCAATGTCTTCTCCTTGACACCCTTCAACAACTTCACAACTTGGCACCCCAGCCACACTTGCTTCTTGGCCTGTGACTCCTTAAATAGAAGTATAAAAAACTTTTCTTGCTCAAATCTTCCCACTCTTTCTTTTAGATCGTATGGATTAGGTAGGATTCAATGAATCTACCCCATATCTTGTTTCTTCTAGAAACGTCATGAAGAATCCTCCTAAATTAGCTCAAAAATGGTTTACCTAAAATTTTGTGCCTTTAGCTCATCATCCTTATCCTCCATCTAGTTTACAAAATTTAAGGTAACAAACTTGTCAACTCAAATCTAGAAAATTTTTTACTTTTCAAATAATGTAGCAGCTTGGCACTATTAAAATTTTGGTGCTTGGCACATACTGTATTACTCGGCACCAATTATATTTTATTGATGCTTGGCACCTACTGTGAATTCGGTCAGCATCAACTAAAATTTACTGATGCTTGGTACCTATTACTTGCTCGGCACCTGAACACGCTCATCTCCTTCTATTTTGCTCGGCACACACTAGATTTTGCATTTGCTTGGCACTTACTAAAAATCTACTTGGCATGAACTAGCTTGCTCGGCACCCACTAATGAACTTAGTCAAGCTTTGTAGACAGCCTTGTTACAACTTATACTTCCACAAGTATATTATCAATACATCATTTTATCATTGTCTTAATGGATCCTTATACTTCATTATAAAACTATAACTCAACCTATTCCTTATGTGCTTTTGTTATATCTCATTGATTGAATCCTCTTCATCAATCAACTAAGTGATAGTACTTGAATCTTATAAACAATTTTCATTCTAGCAAATAGTAGGTTTGACATTAGTAACAAAACAATGATTAAAAACATTCTTTATCAATAATCTCCCTCTTTGCAAACAATCTTCTTTCTTCAATAATGATCTTTCCAATCAAATTTCTAACAATCTCCCTCTTTGGCATTGATGGAAAACTAAATTGATCAACCAAGTTATCAAAATCCTAACAAGGTTAAAATAGTAAATCAAATGCCAAAAAGAAATTGTATTACCATTGCTATTTTCATCAGTTTTCACATCTCCCTCTTTGCTGATACATTGTCTTCTCCTCTTTGTTCTGCTCTCTCTGCTTGATGCTTGTCTGTATTGTTTTCTCCCTCTGAGCTGCTATTTCCTTTTTCTTTTTATTTTCTGTTATTTCACCCTTTACGCATTTCTAATTAGTTTTTGTATGTATCCCTCTTTTTTGTAGCTTACTATTTTGGTTATTTTTGCTCTTCCTCTTAACTTCTATTTCTCCCTCTTACATTTTGTTCCTTTTAAATTTTCTATTTCTCCCTCTGCACATTGATGAGTTTCTACAATTTATCCCTCTTTGACAACAATGCCAAAGACATACTATTTTAGCATCTTATCATGCAAGTGTAGCATTTTTAGGAACTCCAATTTCTCCCTCTGTCAACTTGCTTGTGACTTGTTTGGAATTTCAGTACTTTGATTACTTTAGGAAAAAACCTAAAGTATCCTCTGCATCAATTTGTAACATTTTAATAATCAACTTATTTGATGCAGGGTAGTCTTGTTGTTGCTCAAATAGCCTTGAATAGGTGTATCACCCCTAACTTACCTCTAAGATACTCAAATGCATCTTTAGGTAATGCTTTTTTGAAGATGTCAGTAATTTGTTCCTCTGAACTGACATATTCCATCCTCACTTGTCTTCCACCAATTCTCTTTACTACCATTAGATGATTTTTTCTTGGGTTAGCAAAAAATCTTGCTACTATTCCAATAGCTAATGCAATTTATGGTCTACTATGTAAAACATACTACAACTTTCCAATCATTGATCTATACATTATTTGATTCACTTCAGCTACTAATCGTTCATTGATAACTTATGTCCTATTACTGCCATTAGTGTACTGATTGGTTTTGAATCTTATAATCCAAATGTCTTGAGTATCTCCTTGATATATTTTGATTGGATCACAAATATGCCATGCTTTAGTTGATGTACTTGCAATCCAACAAAGAATTTGATTTCTCCAAACATTGGCATCTCAAACTCATGTTTCATTTGATCAGAAAAATCTTTGCATAGGGCATCTTTTCCTACGAATATTATATTATCAACAAAAATTTTAGATATCAAAATATCTTTACCTTTTTTTTTCTTCGTATATAGATTGTTGTTGTCATCTATTCTCTCAAATCCTATCTTCACAAGATATTTGTGTAGTCTCTCATACCATGCTCAAGGTGCTTGCTTCAAACCATAGAGTGTTTTATGCAGTTTACAAACCATATCCTTATTGTTGTCACCAACAAATCCCTCTAGTTGTTCTATGTAGAATTCCTCTTCCAATATACCATTTAGAAAAGTAGACTTTATATCCATTTGGTAGATTTTAATACCTTTGTAAGCACAATATGCTAATAGTGTTCTTACTCCTTTCATCCTTGCAACAGGGGCAAATATTTCCCCATTGTCCAGTCCTTCTTTTGCATAACCTTTGCAAACTAGTCTAGCCTTATTTCTTGTGATCTCACCATTCTCATCTAGCTTGTTCCTAAACACCCACTTGGTACCAATCACATTCTTATCAATTGGTCTTGGAACTAAAGTCCAAGTTTTGTTCTTCTCTATCTGATCTATCTCTTCTTCTATAGCTTTATGCCAATTATCATCTTGCAGTGCATCTTTCACTATTTTGCACTCAAACTTGCTCAGTAGACATGATTCATTCCTTAGTTTGTTCCTTGTCATTTGTCTAACTTCCTTGTCACCAATGATTTTTTCTACAGGGTGATGTATCTTCACATACTTGGATAGTCTTGGTTTTGTCCTTCTTTCCATGTCTGTTATTTCTGTTTCAAAGTCACTATGCACATCTCTTTCAAACATTTTATCATCTCTTTCATGTGTATTAATTTTAAAATCAAAATGTGCATTATCTTGATTCTGCAACTCAGCTTCTAAATGCAGCTTGGCATTCACTAGTTGTGACTCGGCTAATATTGAAACTTATTGATTCCCAACTTGATTGGCAACTTCATATTTAGCAGGCATTCCTTCATAAAAGTATAAAAAGGATTTCTACTCTTCTAGTTTATTGGTTTCATCAATCTAAGCTTCTTCATGCTCATCAAAATTTACATTTGCACTGTCCACAATTTTGTTAGTGTTAATATTCATACACTTATATGCTTTACTTCTAGTGGAGTATCCAAGGAATATGTCTTCATCACTCTTTGCATCAAACTTGTCATTTCTAGTATCTTTAAGAATATAGCATTTACAACCAAATACGTTGAAGTGTTTTACATTGGGTGAGTGACTATACCATAATTCAAAAGATGTTGCATTTGTACTTTTCTTGACTTGTACTTGATTCAGCGTATAGAAAGTTGTACTTATAGCTTTTCTCCAGTTCTTTAGAGCAACATTTTTCTCCATCATTAATGTTCTAGCATAGTCTATCACTGATCTATTCCTTCTTTCCGCAATGTCATTTTGAGGTGGAGTTCTTGGTGCTGATGTTTGCCTTTTAATTCCTTTGTCATTGCAAAATGTGTCAAATTCTTTTGATGTGAATTCTCCTCCTTTGTCTGATCTTAGGCACTTTAGACTTCTTCCTATTTCCTTCTCAACCCTAGCTAAATACCAATTAAACATTTGAAATGCTTCAAATTTTTTCTTTAAGAACATGACAATCATCATCCTAGAGTAGTCATCTACAAACAACATTATGTATTTGTCTCCTTGGAGGTTTTGCACTTATATTGGGCCACATAAATCAGTGTGCACTAACTCTAGTACTTCTTTGGAAGTGAAGGTTTTGCTTTTGAAGCTTGATTTGGTCATTTTTCCTAGCTAACATTGTTTGCACATTGTACTTTCAGGTTTTTCCAGCTTAGAAAAAATTTTGACTTTCTTCATTTTGTTGATGCTAATCAGATTATTAAATTTGACATGACATAGCCTTTTATGCCATAACCACACATCATCAAATCTAACAAAAAAATAGGATGCATCTTCCATATCTAAGTAAAACAATTACTCCTAGTTTTTTCTCCTTTTCCTATCAGATTTCCATCAGTATCATAGATTTTGGTAGTTTTGTTTCCAAATTCTACTTTGCATCCTATATTGCCTAACTATGACACACTCAGCAAATTGTAGTTCAATCCTTCAACATAATATGCATTCTCATGTGAAATTTTCTTTGTAAGTTTAATAGAACCTTTCCTTTAATTAGACATGGAGCATCATTTCCAAATCTAACACTATTTCCATCATACTGAGTAAAGGTAATAAACTTATTTTTGTCTCCTATCATGTGATGTGAGCATCCATTTTCTATGATCCATTTGTCATTTTTGTTCACACAGGTTACCAGGGTTGTTGTCTCATCTTCATCTAATTCATCCTTCATGGCTACATAGACTACCTCATCATCATTTTTATCAGAATCCTCTTCTTCAACAATGTAGCACTTTTTGCCTTTGTCTTTGTAATCTATGCTATCATCTTCTCTTTTGTTATTGTTCTTCTTACCTTCTTTGAAGTTCTTTTTCTGTGTGCATCTTGCAGCAATATTTCATACTTCATTGCAATTAAAACAAATGATAGGAAGCTTACCTTTAAATTTACCTTTAACTCTGTGAAATCTTCTAGCTAGCAATGCTTCCAATTGTTCCACATCTTCTTCATCTATGATGTTGTCACTGGATGCATATTTTACCTTTTTCTTCTTCTTCTTTGGTTTCACCTCCTCAGTATCTTTCATTGATAACTTGGCCTTGAAAGCATATTCAAGGTTCTCAGGTCTGTAGTTATCAAAGTTAGACAACTCAAATGCAATGAGTCTTCCCATTATACGTTCAAGAGTTAGTTGGTTTCCTAGTACACATCTTAATTCTTATATGGCTAAAGCTCTAATAGGATAGATGGGGAGTAAGGTTCTTAAGAATTTTCTATTAACAGTGTCATCATCTAAATGACCAACCAAACTTCTTACTGCACTTACTACTTCTTTCATTCTAGAGGCATATTGATCAACATTCTCACCTTCCTCCATTTTCGTGTCATCAAACTTTCCTTTGAGGCTTTGTCTTTTTTCTCTTTGAACATATGGATCTCCTTCATAAATATCTATCAAAGCTTTCCACATCTTGAATGCAGAGTCACATCCCTTGATGTCATCAAAATTAGCATAATTGAGGGCAGAGGCAATCTCTAGCATTATCCGATTATGCTCCTTTTTCTTCATATCTTTTGTAGTGGGTACAGTTGGATCCACATATTCTACTTCAATTGAGGTTTATGCATGATCACTTATTGATCCAAGGTGCAGCTTCATTAACCTTTGTCATGCAGTGAAGTTGTATCTGTTAAGCTTGGGAACTTCTCTCTTGGACATCTTGATCTTCCTACTTGTAGTACCTTTAAACCAAATCAGAAAATGGCTCTGATACCAATTCTTAGAAATGTTTTAGAATAACTAAGAGGGGGGGTGAATCCGTTATTCAAGGTCCAAATGTCTTAATAAAACTTTTTCACCAAATATAGTGAGCCCATTTAACTAATCATACATCCAAGCTTAAACTTTCCTACTAAGCAAGTTACTGTAAAATCAACATGCAAGCATAACATAAGAAGAATCAACACATAACATAGTGAATTATGTGGAAACCCAATTTGGGAAAAACCACTAGTAATATGCTACTCAATTCTCACTCTTTTGAAGTGATGCTTTGTGAAAGGTCTGCCCTGTTAAAGGCTACAATACCCTGTTAAATGTGACCTGGTTAAAGGATTTAACCTGCCTGTTAGAAGTGGGCCTGGTTAGAGGACTTTAGAACATTCACTTGGAATGCCACCCTATTAAAAGATTTACAAATGGCTATTAAACCAACCTAAGTCCATAGGATTTTACCCTAACTGATACAATTGTTAAATAGTAACAACAAGGGCTTTTTACCTAATACAACTCACAAGTTAACTTGTAGATTTTAGATCTCACTTCAACTCTCAAATTTTCCTAGCTTTCAGTCTCTGTAGCTTTGACAGCTTGTCCTCCTTTCAAGCTTTGTCTCCTTGAGTCTTCATGCTCAATGTACTAGTGCAATCTCCTATATGGCCACTTATCGAACCAGAGTCTCTGTGCTCTATTCTTCCTTCTCAATGCCTTCTCCTCAACACCCTTCAAAAACTTTGCAACTTGGAACCCTAGACACACTTGGTTCTTGGCCTATGACTCCTTAAATAGAAGTCTAGAAAACTTTTCCCGCTCTTTCTTTTAGATCATATGGATTAGGTAGGATTCAATGAATCTGAACCATATCTTGTTTCTTCTAAAAACATCATGAAGAATCCTCCTGAATTTGCTCAAAAATAGTTTACCAAAAATTTGATGCCTCTAGCTCATCATCCTTATCCTCCATCTTGTTTACAAAATTCAAGGTAACAAACTTGTCGGCTTTGATCTATCAAATTTTTTACTTTTCAAATAATGCAGCAACTCAGCACTATTGAAATTTTGGTGCTCGGCACATACTATATTACTCGGCACCAACTACATTTTACTGATGCTTAGCACCTACTATGAATTCACTCAGCATTAAGTAAATTTTACTGATGCTCAGCACCTATTACTTGCTCAGCATTTGAACTTGCTCGGCTCCTTCTATTTCACTCGGCACACACTAGATTTTGCATATGCTTGGCACTTACTGAAAATCTGCTTGGCATGAACTAGCTTGCTTGACACCCGCTAATGAACTTAGTCAAGCTTTATAGATAGCCTTGTTACAACTTATACTTCCACGAGTATATTATCAATACATCATTTTATCATTGTCTTATTTGATCCTTATACTTCATTACAAAACCATAACTCAACATTTTCCTTAGGTGCTTTTGTTACATCCCATTGATTGAATCTTCTTCATCAATCAACTAAGTGATAGTCCTTGGATCTTATAAGC
The DNA here is from genome assembly GCA_028749045.1 of Cupressus sempervirens. Lineage (NCBI taxonomy): Eukaryota > Viridiplantae > Streptophyta > Pinopsida > Cupressales > Cupressaceae > Cupressus > Cupressus sempervirens. The sequence goes on along the minus strand of CM053783.1, from coordinate 289,366,807 downwards.
AATTGTCATTCCAGCAAATAGTAGGTTTGACATCAGTGAAAAAACAATGATTGAAAACATTCTTTATCAACAATCTCCCTCTTTGCAAACAATCTTCTTTCTTCAATAATGATTTTTTCAATCAGATTTCCAACATGAATATTCAGAAGAAGATTAGGTACTTGATCTTCTAGCTTCAACATCTTTACCACTTGCCTCATTTTGGATCTTGTAGCTGGATTTGGATGGGAGCACCACAACCCTATCCCTGCCAATTATTCCCTTCCAACCTTCTCAAACTCCACATTTAACATTATATTTGTAGCATCCAAAACTTTTCCTTGACCATAGGTCTACTACTCTCTTTCCAAATGCTAAGTGGATTAGAACTATATCTATAACTTTGTAGCTTTCCAGCATGCTCAAGTTTGAGTAGTACTGGGATGGGTGACCTCCTAGAAAGTCTCGGTGCTTCACCCCTGTGAGCATCACCTAGATCCAATGAGTGCTAAGTGTTCCATTTATTCTCATGAGAGATGGATTCATGTTGAATCACTACTCATGAAACATGGGTCTATGAGTTTGACTCAAAATCACATAGTTAAATCCTAATAGCAATATCACAATTTGACTTGCTGTGGAAATTATCTCCTACTTATCAATTGATGAGCTTAAGGGGATTTCTAATGAATGGTTCATAAGGCACAACACTTGGTGAAATTTTTACAAATGGGGTTGCAAGCTTTGGGTTTAACCATGGAGGAAACTTCATAGTTAAGCACGCTTAGGCTGGAGTAATACTGGGATGGGTAACCTCCCAAGAAGTCCTAGTGCTTCACCCCCATGAGCATCACCTAGATCCAATAACTGCCAAGTTTTCTATATATTCTCATGAGATATGGATTCATATTGAATCACTACTCATGAAACATGGGTCAATGAGTTTGATTGAAAATCACACAGTTAAATCCTTATAGTAATATCACAATTTGACTTGTGGAAATTATCTCCTACTTATCAATTGATGAGCTTAAGGGGATTTCTAATGAATGGTTCATAAGGCACAACACTTGGTGAAGGTTTTTCAAATGGGGTTGCAAGCTTTTGGTTTAACCATGGAGGAAACTTTTTAGTTAAGAGTGCTCAGGCTGGAGTAGTACTGGGATGGGTGAGCTCCTAGGAAATCCTGATGGTTCACCCCTATGAGCATCTCCTAGATCCAATGAGTACTAAGTGTTCCATTTATTCTCATGAGAGATGGATTCATGTTGAATCACTACTCATGAAACATGGGTCAATGAGTTTGACTCAAAATCATACAGTTAAATCCGGATAGCTATATCACTATTTGACTTGTTATGCAAATTATTTCCTACTTATCAATGTATGATATTGCCAAAGTAGGGATTCTAAAATTTGCATCATCTTGTTCGTCTGAGGCATTTAGGAAAGCATTTGGAGAACCCCATGGCCTAGTTCAAGTAGCTCGAGATATACTAAGTGGCATTCCATACAATAGCCATACCCTTCCTTCCCTGGTTACAAAGAAAGCTTTGAAGGTTGCTAGTTGTAGCTATGAAAAGAAAACTACTTGGGAAAAATGGTAGAAGATGCATAACCTTGTTTTCTTTCTTGAAAATAATTCCTACTGAAAGGTTGCTCATCATCTTATATTAATCTTATGAAATATCCACTATCCATTTGAAATGTAAATTTTTGTTTTTGGATTTGATTGTGTATCTTTTTTTAGCATCAATTTTTTGGATCACACTTTGCAATCCATCATTAGGATAAGAGAAGCAAGAATGAAAAAGTGAAATATGCAAACAAATCCTTTTCTTATGTTTATTTCCCTTTGGTTGGGCTTGGTTTGTATTGTCACTTTTCAATGCATTCTCTAATCCTAATGATGGATCATGATGCGTGATCCGAAACATTGATGCTAAAAAAACATACACAATCAAAACCAAACACAAAAATTTACATATCACCTTATATATTAGATACTTGATGCAACCCACAAAAATCTTCCATAGCATAGATGCTAACTCATTTTTGACTTGTTGTAGGTGGGATGGATGTATGGATCTACAATTGAGGATGTTATGACATGAATGAAGATTCATGTCTAGGTTGGCATTCCATTAGTGTCCAACCAAAGGAACCAGTTTTCATGGGATGTGCAACAACCATTAGTCCAAACACCCTTGTTTAGTAGAAGAGATGGGAAACAAAACTACTTGAAATATTTGTAAGGAAACTTTGTCCTTTCATTGGACTCAAAAGAGGCATTAGCCTGAGGAAGAGGATACTGTATGCTTATTTATTCCTATGGGTTGTTTGGTCAGTGCTAATTGTCTACTATGTCTTACTTCCTACCATGGGTCTACTATATCATAAATCATTCCTACCCAAGGTTAGCTAAATTTCATTTTATATTAATATCATCTTATCTATCTAAAATGAAACACACTATTAACCTATTAGCCACTAGTCTCATCATATGATTCTGGCATGAACAATATATTTTGTGTTTTAGTCCAAATCATCTTCAGGACAAGATAGTTTTCTTTAAAAGGAAGTCAATTTTGACTATTTAACAATTAGACCTTAGTGTGTGATGTTTAAGCTGCCCATTTGATTTGTTGAGTTGGTGCATCTTTAATGATATTAGTAAATGAGTCTATGTGATTTTAGATGAACCAAATAAACAAATCAAATCATAGAACATGTTGCATAAATTGTATTATAAAGATGGGTGATGAATCACTTGAACAAGTTAAATCTTAGAATGTGTTGTTTTAACTATATCAAAAAGATGAACTCTTTTTTATTTATAGATTTGTACCATAATTTTCATTTTTAAACACTAGGTCTACTGCTAATGCAGATTATAGAGGTTTCTTTTCTAATTGTACTAGCACTCTTCCTTTCATTCTATGCATATTAGCTTGTGCGGTACATTCTTCTTGGGTGTTCTATGAGAGAGTGGTGGAATAACCAATTCATGTGGCTCATTGTGTGCACATCTTCATGGTTTGTTGCATTGTTTGATGTTGCAGTTAAGTTATTGGGATTGTCTAACATAGTATTTGTTGTGACTCCAAAGGGGTCAGAGGAAGATGAGAATGGTGAGGAGGGAGAGTTTACATTTGATTCCTCTGCATTGTTCATCATACCAACTACAATATTATTATTAAACTTAGCAGGCTTTTCTTGGAACATTGTTTCAATTATGGGTAGTGTCGATTAGATCAAATGGAGGTTGTTTGTAGAGTATTTGTGCAGTGTTTGGGTAGTCATAAATCTATGGAAATTTGTGAAAGGATTGTTTAGAAAGGGAAAGATAGGCATTCCTTGGAGTGTTATCATGAAATTTTGTGCTTTGGTTGTTTTCATATACGTTGCATTGGCTTAATTTAGTGAAGGAGGTTTTTCCTATCTATCAATCTCACTTATGTAAATTGTATGAATCTTCCTAGAAATATTCTTCTATCATGGAATGATTTATCTTTCATCCTTTCTAGTGAGGAACTCTTCTTCTATTAATAATATGTCTATAAATTTGTACCATTTATAAATATATATTTGTGGTCTACTAAATTCTTTGAATAAGAACAATTAGAAAACAACAATCTTTATAATTCAAATTTAAGTTGGAGAGGTTCAAGGTACTTGATAAGTATGTTGCGTGTGAAAATTACAATTTATTGTCACTTTCCCCCTTGTGAATATTTTTGCAGTTCCTTTCTCAATAGTAGACATGCAATATTGTTTTATGTGTTACTTGTGTAGGTCTCTTGTAGGCATTTCTTGATATAATCATTACAACATTGAGGGACAGAGATGTTGTATCACTATAAGTCATGACAATGTGTGATAGAGATGTTTCTTTGTTCGATGTTTCATATACTGCTATAGTTACAACGATTAGGCTACATGAGTCAGGATACACTATAGCAATCACAGTATGGTCAAAAGAGATTTTGGGTACTATATTGCTATAGAATATAGAAAATTCTTTTATCACTATACAGAGTAAGGCCTAATCTTGACATAGTGACACAAGGAGGGAAAGAATAACTAGGGCCAAAGGCACACCTAGCAATCCAAACCAACCTTGTAGAGTAAACACAATGGAAGCAAACACACAAAGAAAACAACACCATAGAGAGAGAATAAAATTCTTTACTGATTCATCAAATGATCAGCATACATGCCCAGCTATAAGGCCTTCTAGGTTATGGCTAGATACAAAATACATTCTAGATCTAAGATCCAACTTCAAATTCACACTTCTAGACACATAAGCAACAAACTTTTCAGTCCTCCCAAAATCTCTAAGTTCTACCCCCAAAATTTTCTCTAAATATAAGCCTAAACACCTTATTTATACTCACCAAAATGGCTTATAGAACATTATAAAACATTACAAAATAGAAAGGCCAACCCAAAGATGGTTTGCACACATCCCAAGATAAGATCTAATCATAAACTTCACAATTAAAATTAATCCTATAAGTTGGCTCCCATTAAGAAATAAAATAAGAAAATGCATCCAAAATGTTGACACTTGGCATAAATAGGAACACTCGACACATAAAGGATAGCTCAGCACACACTGTGGAACTCGACACACACTATAGAGTGACATGGGATAACACGCTAACCCAAATGTTAACATGACATGGGATAACTTCAACTCAGCTTATACTAAAAAATTATTGGCACTTGACAATTACTGTAACTCATCAATGACTACAACTTGACAATAACTAGTAGAAAGAACACAAATGAATAGGATAACATGTCAAGCCAGGGTGCTCCTACATCAGACAACCCAAGTTAGAAATAAATGATTCTCTTGAATCATGTAAGTGTCATAACTTGAGCTGAATCCAACTTAGATTGAGAATTCCATCAAGCATCTTCAATTAATCTATTTTCCCACTTCACCAAATATTCATAGTAGTATTTTCCTCTTGTGCTTTTACCAACTCTCTGATCCAATATTTCTTCAACCTCTTCAATCTACTTCTTAGGATAATCATTAGGTACAACAACTTAATCATCTGACTCATGATACTTATACAGATTAGCAACATTGAATATAGGAGATATATCCATGTCATCAGGTAACACAACTTCATAAGCATTACCACTGTCAAACTTCTTCAAGATCTTACAAGGTCCAAACTTCTTCATCTTCAACTTGCTATATGTTCCAACAGAAAATCTGCCTTTCTTCAAATATACAATCACCTCATCACTAACTTCAAAAATATGATGTCTTCTAGACTTATCAACATTCTCCTTGTACTTCTGATTACTTTCTTCCAACTTCAGCTTCACTTCTTTATGCAAAGACTCCATAAAATTAGCAAATTCTTCTCTTGCAACACTTCTATTTTCTTCACCAGCAACATCCCTTAAATTTGATACTACTCTAGGCTTCATTCTAGTAACAATCTCAAAAGGTGTCTTCCCTATATATTTTTTTATAGAATTATTATATGCAAACTCAGCTTGTGCCAA